>CM065486.1:39083999-40283999 GCA_032873175.1 Leptopilina drosophilae | reverse complement strand
TCTTTTTAGGAAAATTTATTAATTACCCCCTCTCCACCCTTCTGATTTTTATCGAAATTATTATTCACAAACGTGCTCGACATTAAAAGAAAGAAAAAAAGAAATATTATATAATTTTATATTTGATAATATTTAACAATATTTCAAAAATATTATTCAAAATAGTTTTTGTAATTAGCAAAAATTTATTTATTACTTTCCCCCTTCAACTATTTTATTTTCATTAAGAAAAGAATGAAAATTATATTTTTATCTTCTGTCGTCAATTAAAACAAATTAACAATTAAATTAGGGAAAAAAAAATTTTTTGAATTCTTTAAAAAAAATTTACTAAATGGTAAAAGTTGTTAATTACCAACCCCCCCCCCCCTTTCTTGCTAACGTTAAAAAAAGTAAAAATAAGAAATTAAATTTTTTGCAAATTAATTTACTAAACATAAATTAATCTAACGTAAAAAAAAATGTTTCGAAAATAATTGAATATTTTTTTCCTATTCTTTTGTTCAATGGACAAAAAAAAAAATTATTCTCAAAAAATAAATTACAAAATAAAAAATGAAATTAGGAAAAAGAAAAAATAATTGTCCGAATATTTTTACGCACCAGTAATTGTTTTTTTTTGGATAAAGAAAAAAATAAAGTGAATAACACGGTATTATAGTCGCGATTAGGGCGAATAAAGCACTAATTACACGGTAGAAATAATTTCTATTTGAAAAGTGGGAAGAAAATTTTTAAAATACTTTGTGAATTTTGAACGATACGCAACGATCGAGAGTTCACGCGACACTGAGGGGATAAATTTGAAAAAAGGGAGAAGGGGAGAGTGATTTAGAGAGAGAGAGAGAAAAAAAAGAAAATAAGTATGAGAATATTGAAATAAGGTATATAATGAAATTCTGAGAATTTAGCTCAGGTCGATTTGAAACCTGTGCTAAATCGCAAAATCAAAACAAATCCTTGGCAAGGTCATACATATTACACCAATGAATACAAAACTCTAATTTGAAGAAGGAAAGAAAAAAAAATTTTTATCTCTCCCTTTTCATGTGTCGACAGAAGTTATATTTCTTTTATATTATACACACAAAATAAAATTATAACTCAGGCAAATACATTATTTGCTTTACTATAATACATTATACATAATATCAAAAATTATTTTCAAAAATCAATTTCACGATTTTTCCGATTTTCGTTATTGGGGAAAAATAAAAAGATAATTATTTTAAATTCCATTTTTTGAAATGATAAAATTATTTGAATTATATTTTTTGAAATATATATATATTTCTTTTTTTTGAAAGAAATAATTTTTATTAACAATTTTTTTCAATAGGGAACGACTAAAAATAATAATTTAAATAATTATTTACTAAAAAAATTTAGGAAATATTTCCTAATAATCATAATAATAATAACAATAATCATAATGATAATAATAATAATAATAATAATATATTATTATTTTTTTTAATAATAATAATAATAATAATAATAATATATTAATAATAATAATAATAATAATATATTATTAATATTATTATGTTCTCTTAAAATATTATTAAAAATAAATTCATTAAAAATATTCCCTTAAACATATTTTTAAGAATATTACAAAAATAAATTAAAAAATTAAAAATAAATTCATTAAAAATATTCCCTTAAACCTATTTTTAAGAATATTACAAAAATATTACAAAAATATTACAAAATATTGAATAATAATATTGCAAAATATTCCAGAATATTTCAAAAAACTGTCAATAGAATTATCAAAAAAAAATCTCATACAAATATTCCACAATTAATTTTAATATTTAAATACGAACATTTCAGAATATTCCAAAACATTCCATACGAATACTCCTTTGGAATATTTTAAAAATATCTTTAAACATAAATTTTTGTCCTAATAAAATAATGGCATATTCTTTCAATATTCCACAAGAAATATTACTAAAGAATATCTTAAGAATATTAATAAAATATTTCATAAAAAACAAGTATTTTTTAAAAAGAGCACTTAAAAAATATTCCTAATATTTAAAAATATTCCAGAATAATATTTTTAAATATTCCATAATAATATTTCTAAATATTCCAGAATAATATTTCTAAATATTCCATAATAATATTTCTAAATATTCCACAATAATATTGCAAAAAATCTTTTAATATAATTATCAACAATATTCCATACAAAAAATATTACAGATTATTCCATTCGAATATTCCGGAATGTTCCTTATGAATATTCCAGAATATTATAAAAATTACTTCAGAACATTCCATACGGACATTCCAATAGAATTTTTTTAGAAAATATCTTTAAATTTACAGTTTTATTTTAATCAGTGAATGGAATATTCCTTTCATTTTCCACATGTAATATTACTAAACTAAACCCTAAGAATATTAATAAAATATTCCATACGAACAAATATTCCATATAAAGAAAACTCAATAGAAATATTCCTAATGCTTGAAAATGTTTGAGAATAATATTTCTAAATATTCCACACGAGATTCCATGTTCCTGATGTTTCCATATTCCTGATACTCAATAATAATATTCCATAAGAATAATTCTAGAATATTTCACAAAAAATGTATAGTATTTTTATTAGAAAATATTTATATTTAAGTATTTTTATATAGAAAAATAGAAATAAAAAAACTTTAATAAACGTATTTCTAATATTACTTAAATATTTAAAAATATTTCCATGATCGGTATATTCAGGAAATATTCCATAATTGAAATATTCAGCAAATATTCCATAATAGCAATATTGAAAAAAATATTCCATACGATATATTTCATTACGAAAATTTACAGAATATTCAATTTGATTAAAATAATATCCTAGTAATCCAATGGAATATTCATACCCGGAATATTCTAAATAATCCCACGCAATATTTCGATTCTGAAATATTCGGAATATTTTTATAAAAACAGTGGATAAAAAATATGCTTTCAACATTATACTAAAAACTAAATCATAATAATTCATTGAAATATTTCTATATAAATATTATTAAATATTCCAACCTGGAATATTAAAAATAATCCACTTGAATCTTGAAAATAATCCACTTGAATATTACAATTAGCAATTTTCTAAATATTCCATAAAGAATATTTTTCGAATAAGTGACTAAAAATCGTATGAAAAAGAATTCACTCAAAAAAATCTACATGGAATATTCCTATACTTGGTATGTTTAAAATAATATCCAGCGCAATATTTCTAAATGGAATATTCTAAACATTGTATAAAAACATTAAAAAAAAAAAATTTTTACAAATATTTACGAATTTTTTAAATTAAAAAATATTATTAAAAATCATATCATAATCATCCAGTGGCATATTCATATTTGAAATATTCCAAATAATTTCAAAATTCCATTGTAATATTTTCTGTTAATAAAAAATTTAATATTTGAAATTAATAATCTATAATATATAAAGTAATTGCTCTTTTATAATAAATTTCAACAAAAAAAAGATTAAATAAGTGATTAAAATTAAAAAATTAATTTTATTTATTTTATTAAAATAAATTTTTTGGTAAAATATTTTTCTATTTGATAGAAGGTTTTTTCTTTAAAGATTTTTTTTTTAATTTGGGAAAAAGTAAGAGTGAAAAAGAAATGAATTTAGTTTATAATCTAATATTTATTTAAAAAAATTAATATTAATTAGAAAAATTAATTTTTTTGTAAAATTAATATTAATTAGAAAAAATTGTTTTTTGTAAAATTAATATTAATTAGAAAAAATTGTTTTTTGTAAAATTAATATTAATTAGAAATTTTACTTTTTTAAAAATTAATATTAATTAGAAAAATTAATTTTTTTGTTAATTTAATATTCATCAAAAAAAATTAATTCTTTTGTAAAATTAATATTAATCAGAAAAATTATTTTTTTTGCAAAATTAATATTAATTAGAAAAATTATTTTTTTTTGTAAAATTAATGTTAATTAGAAAAAATTAATTTTTTAAAAATTAATATTAATTAGAAAAATTAATTTTTTAAAAATTAATATTAATTTTATACAAAAATTATTTTAATTAATGAAATAATATTAATGAAAAATAATTAATTTCATGGGCCACTAATTTCATTACTAAATTAATACTTATTCATTTAATATTAATTAATAAAAAAATTTTTTGACACAGTTTTTATTAAAAAAAATTTTTCTCCGAGCTTTTATTGAATAACTTAAAAAATATTAAAATAAAATACAATATTATTACTAAATTAATAATAATTTAATTACCATTAATTAATTAAAAACACCCCTTTTCGTCCACAGTTTTTATTGACAATTTCTTTCCTCAAAGCTTTTAATGAATAAAGTAAACAAAATAACCAATAAAAAATGATAAAAATTATTTGCCCCTCTAAATAAAAAAACGTGAAAAAATTTACCTTTATTTTTAGAAAAAATGAAAAAAAAAATTCTCCGAGAAAATTTAATTGTTTTCTATATAGACCTCGTGAGTTTGGTTTAAACAGCGAGTATAGAAACACGTTTACCAAAAAAGAAAGAAAAATGTCGAAAAAAAGAGGTGGGGGAAAATTTAGCCGTACACCTTGGCTTTTAAGTCGACGGTATTACGAGGCGAGTATGGCTTCATTGTTGCAGTTTAATTACTTTGACAGAAGAGTAAGGGCCAACCGCAAAGAACGTTGTTGAGTTTTCCAGGTGTGGGAAGAGATTTTAATATGCAACGCGCCAACGAATGGCGAGAATGAATTTAATACTTGGGTTCCTTCTCTGAAGTGGTGTGCCTTGGTTGGAAACCTACTTTTCTGTCAACGACGACGTGTAATATTTGCTCGCTTCTCGCGAAACCTTCTTTTTTTTGCTCTCTTTAAAAGAAAAAAAATGATTTCCCCCTTTTTTAGAGTCAAAAAAAATTTTTTCCCCTTTTTTAAAGTCAAAAAAATGTTTTCCCCCTTTTTTAGAGTCAAAAAAATGTTTTCCCCCTTTTTTAGAGTCAAAAAAATTTTTTTCCCCTTTTTTAGAGTCAACCCCCCCTTTTTTTTAGAGTAAAACATTCCTCCCCCCTTTTTTTAGAGTCAAAAAAATGTTTCCCCTTATCTAGAGGCAAAATAATGAAGAAGGAATCAAAAGATTACAAGAAAAACGACGAAAAAGAAGTAAAGAGGAAGAAAAAAGTAAAAAATTCTAAAGGAAAAATGTTATAAATAATCAAAAGATAACAATTTTTATGATAATAATGAGAAAAGGGATAAATAGCGCTGCGAAGGAAAAAATTTTAGTGAAAAGAGAGAAAATAGAGGAAAATTTGGAAATAGGGCGCCAGTTTAGGGGCGTACGGCCCTGGCGGCGAGAACGCACGAAGAGCGCCGGACGCGAACGAAGTGGATCAGTCGCTCGCTAAGTTCGTGTTGACTCGACGACGTTCAGTGCGCGACTGAACTACTTCGAGTCGTTCCGCCACAGTTCGTGAGCCGTCGGGCCCAGGATCGTAACATGCATCGTTGGGGCCCTCTACAATTTTTTTCTATTCTTCTAATTTTCATGCTTTAAAATTATTGAAAATTCAACCCTAAAATAATTTAATTACTAGAAATTCAGCCTTAAAATAATTTACCTATTAAAAATTCAAGCTTAAAAAAATTTAACTATTGAAAATTCGAATTTTGACGTAATTCTAAGATAAAAAATTCAAAAATTAAAACTCGAAATAAAAAAATTGTGAAAATGATTTTATTACTAAAACGGAAAATTTTTTATTCTCTGGGTAAAAAATTATTTAAATGTAAAAAATTCTCGTCGGCAATTTACTTTCCACTTCATGAATGTGTAAAGTTGGGAAAATTTTCAAAAAAGAAAAAATAGGAAAAAAGTAGTATCGTTATCAATCTTTGCATCTATACTCTACATTAATAATTAGAGATCGAGTCTGTTCGGCCTTAAAATTTTGAATTTAATTATTCAATCGTTGCGTGGCTTATCGTGAATAAATTGCCATTGTTCGCCAGCTGAAAGCCTCGTTAGTCAAAGAGCAAATCTATCCTAAAGCAGACCTTTAAAATAAAAGCCCCTCTCTCTCACTCTCTTTATGAACCCCCCACGTTAATCAAATTGATTATCTTTCACAACAATATTCCCTCATTATTTTTCCAATTATTTTTTTCTACCACTGAATTTTTTCATTTTCAAAAATAGAAAAAATTTTTTTTTCTATTATCTAAACTTTCTGTAAAAAATTTCAAAAATTTTTCCTATCCTAATTTTTTTATCAACTATATCAATGTGAAATCTTTTTTTAAATAATTAGAACAATTTTCTTCTGTAATGATCAATTTTTAAAAAACTGATAATAATTTATAAAAGTTATAAATAAATAAAAAAAATTTATTTTCCAAAGAAATAATATTTCCTCTGAATTGTTTTCCTTTGAATAGTTGTTTTCCTCTGAATAGGAAAACAAGAAAAATATTTATAATTTGTAAAATTCTTTTTTTTTATTTCGTAAATAAATCATTTTTTCCAGCACAATAGGAAAAAATTTAAATAAATAAAATTTGCACAAAAAGCTATTAGTCAATCAAAATCGTTTTTAAATAACCAGCGTGTGTCATCATCCATTAATTAACTACTGTCTGATAGCTGGAAATTTAAACGAATTGTTGTACAAAAAGTAAAATCTGTTTTCAAAAGCCGGCAAAATATATATTATTTTCCCTAACAAGCAGAGGAAGAGAGAGAGAGAGAGAGAGAGGGGGGGGACAATTTATTTCATGTTCAATAGGGAGAAACCGGTAATAATGAAATTGACACCGTAAAAATTCATTTGCAATAAAATACGAATGAAATAATAGTCGTGCTATTTCTCTACAATTTTTTTATTTCACATATATTTATTATTCTCTTTTTTCCATTAATTGTTCCACTGAAATAAAACTGGCATTTTTTTCAATTTTTGTTTTGAAATAATTTTTGTATAAAATTGTTAATAATTAATACTCGAATAAATTTGCTAAATGAAAAAATTAAATTTTATCGTTCAAAATAATAATGGAATGAATGAAGGATTCAATGAGAAAAAGGAAAAAATTTAATGTAGAAATATTGAATGAAAAAGAGGAAAAAAGATTAAAAATAATGCGATCGTAAAAGGGGCCCCTAGCAGAAAAGTTACGAGCCTGGCGCCGAAGACTCACGAACGTTGCCGGAACGACCCGAAGTGCGTCAGTCGCTCGCCGAACGTCGTCGAGTGAACACAAATCTTATGCGGAGCGCTCTTTCTTCCCCCCTCTTCTCCTTCTTTTCGTGTCGACTCGGCAGTGAACGACGCACTTCGTGTGCCTTCGACGCCAGGGGCGTAACAACTTTTTCCATGGCCCCTTTCAATTTTTGCTACTATTTTTATTTCTTTTTTCTTTTATTTCTAATTAATTCCAATTAATTAGTGCATAAGTACTGTCTTATATAATAAAAATTATAATAATTTATAAAAAACATTTATAACAATTAATATTCAATTCTACTAAAAAAACTACTAAACTTTACGGATAAAAAATTCTCATTCAGTAATTAAAGCATTGAAACAATTTTCCCAATTCAAGAAAATTATAATGAAAAATAAAAAACAGAATTAATAATTTGATAAATTTTACTCTCTCCAAATCAGGAGAAAAAAAATTATTTTTCCTATGACAATGTAATTAACGACTGACATCTTTCTATCGTCGCGAAAGTTAGAGAAAAAAAACTTTTTTTAATCTGTTTTGCTATTCACCATTTTAAGTTGAAATCATTTTTTTTTTGTTCACGATCGAATACTACGAAGTTGGCAAAAGAATCTTATTTTCAAGGACTTAACGACAGATCTTTTTTTTCAACCTCTCCTCACCCCATTTACCCCGCCGAACAGAGTAAAAGGTAATTTACATTCAATTCAGGAAATCCCAGATGTCTATTGGCTAAAGAACCATTCGGATGAAAATATCCCGACTATCCAGCTTCTAAAAACGGATATCCTGCATCTGCATAATTCTTATCCTCATTTTCTTCGATTGCTTCTTTTTATTCTTTTATTTTTGTTGGTCCACTTCTTTTTTCTATCTCTCTTTTTCTTAGGATTATTAAAGAAAAGGATAAAAAAAATTTGCTAAGTGAAAAAAAATCTTAAATAATTAAAAATAATAATATAATAACATATATATATATATATATATATATATATATATATATATATATATATATATATATAATAATAATTAGCAAACGTTTTTAATAAATTAGTGGGATAAATTTTTTTGTTTAGAAATAATAATTAATAAATATTTGGAAAAGATTATTTTGTAAATTGAGAGAGGAAGGAATTGAAAAAAAATTTGGATGTTGAGGGAGAAAAAGAATAGCGAGACTTTGGGTTGTGTTGACTCGACGGCAGACGGTGAGAGACTGAACTAGTTCAAGTGGTTCCGGCCCCTTTTATACGCGTCAGGGACCAGGAGTGTACCCTCTATACCAGGTGCCCCTTTTACATTCAATTTTTTTTCCCTCTTTTATTAATTTTATTTTTTTTTGGTTTAATTAACTATTTTTATTATTTTGAAAACATTTTTTTCGTCGTTCTCTTTTCGTTATAGTTTCTAGAAGTAAAAATGACAAATAATATTGACTCGGCAATAGTCGGCGAGCGATTAAAGCACCTCGGGCCGTTTCGTCACAATTCGTGTCTCTTCGCCAACAGGGGCGACTCACTACCACCCGGCGCCCTTTCTCTTTAAAAATTGATTTTTAGTTTTTTAAATCATAAAAATATAATTTTTTCGATGACACTACAAAAATACATACAAAAAAAATAAATACAACAGTGAAAGAAAAAAAATATAAAAGTGAAAGAAAAATAAATACAAAAGTAAAAAAAATAAATACAAAAGTAAAAGAAAAAATACAAAAGTGAAAGAAAAATAAATACAAAAGTAAATTAAAAATCTCTCTCCCCCCGAAAACAGTGAAAAGTTAAAATCACTAATTAAATAAATTTGTGAGAAACAAAAAAAATGGGAAACATTAACGAATTTATTCTATCATCGCTAATTGAAATTGGCATGCAATTAAGACTTTCAATCTTTTGTCTTAATTCATACTGTCAGGTAGTGAAGTATCTTTCCTTTCGAGTTTTATCCAAAGAAACTGCGAGAGACATTGATGGCGAGG
The DNA here is from genome assembly GCA_032873175.1 of Leptopilina drosophilae. Taxonomy (NCBI): domain Eukaryota; kingdom Metazoa; phylum Arthropoda; class Insecta; order Hymenoptera; family Figitidae; genus Leptopilina; species Leptopilina drosophilae. Next base: position 40,274,770 of record CM065486.1, on the reverse strand, counting down.
TAAAAGGGTAAAAGAGTGGGGGAAGTTGGAAGCAAAGTTGTCAGTAATAGTAGTAGTAGTGGTGGTGGTGATTGTAGAAAATACAGAGAGTATCTTCCATTCAAATGCTTTCGTTTGTTTGTTGACTTCTCTTTAAAACTCGATTCACCTCCCACCCCTCTCCCTCTTTTTCTATCTCTCATCCCTTTCACTCTTTTCCAGCCCTTCAGAAGAAGCTTACGTAACGAGAAACTCGACAGTTTACTCTCTTCAAGAATAAAACAACGACGTTTGTTATAATCGTTAGTCGCGTAAAAGCGAAGTACAATAAAATCATTTCGACTACAGGCAAGACAAATTTCATGTTTGAAAATAAAATGAGGGAATTTTGCATTTTCTTCTTTGACTTGAGTTGTTGGATTTCAAGAATTTTTTTTTTATTTTCTCATCTTTTATTTAAATGTCTTGTTAGTTCTTTTATTTGATTTTTGTAAAAGTACTTTCTCACTTTAATATTTAGCTCACATTTTGTAATTTAATTTTTTCAGTACGTTTTGTATTGTTTAGAATTTTATTTTTCCTTAATTTAACAATAAATCATTGAAAGCCGTTTATTATGTTTATTTAAAAATTTATTTAAACGAAAAAAGCACATTTATTTCTTACTTCTTTAACTATTAATTCTATTTATGAAATAATTGTCAATTATTAACTTTTTTTGATAGAAAATTATTCAAGTGCAAATTAAAAACCTTGAAATTGAAATTTTAGGGAAAAAAGGGTAAAGGGGCGAAAAAGGAGGCTACGGCCCTGGCGGCGAAGACACCCGAAGAGCGCCGGAGAGACTCGAAGTGGAGGTGGAGAGGGGGAAAGCCAGAGCGAGCGGCTACGATTCGTGTTGACCCGACGACGGTCGGCGAGCGACTGACGCACTTCGGGCCCGTCCGGCACTATTCGTGCCTTCTCGACAACCAGTGCCGTATCATCAAAAACAGTCCCCCCTTTCCTAAATTTCAACCTTTTCATCCAATTTTCAAACAGATTTTTATTTAAAACATTCCCTCTTTCCCTATCCGTTCAATTTTACCAATTTTTCTCCAATCAAACTATTTTCCTCCCGGAAAAAACAATTATTAATATAAAATTTGTAGAAATATTATAAATTTAAAAAGAAATGTAATTTTTTCTTCTTTCGAAAATAATTTTATCTTACGATTAAAACGGAATAAAACATTTTCCTTTCCAAAGGGAAAAATCAATTTTTTTCCACGAAACGTAACAAGATTATTCCGAACATTAAGGTGATAAGAGTTGCAAAAAAATGACAATTGGCTCTTGCGAATGAATGGGGAAAAAAAAGAAGAAGGGGAAAAACTGAACTGACGAGAGAAATGCGCCCGCTTTAGTTGAAATTTAGTTTTCAGAGACCTATCCAACAAAACGAGGGTTGATGCCTATTATTCAAATTCTCTCGTTGAAAATAAAAAAAAAAGAGGAAAAAAAGTACCGGACTCAATGGCAAATTACGTTATCATTATCTCTCGCGAATTCACTCACCGGAATGCATCGCAGAGTTGAAAAGAAATATTCAAGGGAAAGGAAGCAAAAAAAAAGAAAATAAAAAGCATCAGAACCTTTTTTTCTGCTCGTGTCATAAATAATAATTACTTTATGCATATTAATGGAACTAATTAATATTAATTGTGAAAAAAAATATTTGATTAAAAATTTACTTTTTTTAATAAATAAAAATTATTTATTAATAATTTTGTTTTTAATTTATTTTCTTATTATTGTTTTATTATTTTTTTTATTATTCGTCCCAATTTTTTCTATTTTTCTATTCTCTCATTTCTTTTTACTTTTCATTAACTTTTTTCATTTTTCAGTTATAGAGGAATTTAAAATGAATTCGGAAATTGTTTGAAGTCAGCGAATCTGAATAAGTTCTCGACCTCGTAACTTTCGTTGAGAAAAAGGGGGGGATTTAAAGTTATTGAAAAGTTTCCTTATCTTATTGAGCAGGAAATTTATATTCCGACAATAAAGCAAATATATTTTTTTTTAAAAATAATTTCATTTTTTAAGAGTCGAAAAATATTTTTTACATTCAGAATTATTTTTTTCCATGTAAATAATTCTTTTTTTAAAAAAATATTTTGTTAAATAAATAAATTAAATATTGTTTAGCAAATAAAATATTTTTTCTAAAAATATTTTCTTCTGCAAAATTTTATTATTTTCTCTTAAATTTTTTTTTCTGCAATAAATCAATTCTTTTAGTTTCAATATTTTTTTTTAATAAATAATTAATAAAACAATGGAATTTAGAAAAAAATAATAAATAATAAAATTAGAAAAATATAAATCAATTTATAATAAACATTAACATTTTGAATAGTAATAAAAAAATGTTTAAGTATATAAAATTATTAATAAAAATATTGATAAATTTTAAAATTAAATTAAAAATTCAAAAACTAGAGGTGTGAACAAATTTTTAATTAAAATTTCCCGATTTCAATTTTTGCGACTAAATAATAATTAACGAATTAATGAACAAAAAGATTTATTCATTATTTTAAAAATAAAATACGTGGATTAATTTGTGAAAATTTAAAATCAATTAAATTCAATTATGCAGAAATAGAGTCATGTCGATTATTATTTACGTTTCATGAAACTAATCCTTAAATAGTGTTAATGGTCTTGATGAGATTTTGCACTGAGATGCATCTCTAATTGAATTTATGATTCGATTATTATTGTCATAGTCTCTCAACCGTTTGACCCAATTGTATTCTCCAATTTAATTAAATTTCATTAAATTGTTTTTTACGATGAAAATAATTATTTTTACCATAAAATTATTTTTTCGAAAATATATTTTTGTACTAAATAAGCAATTTGTTGAAAAATGTTTTAAAAAAAATGAAAAATTGTTTACTTATTAGCTAATTCAAACAATAATAAAACAGTAAATAAAAATATAACAATTGTAATAATTAATTGTTTATAAAGACTTTTCAAATTAATTTATTTTCACAATGATTGCTATTGAATAATCATTTTTGCTGGCGAAGGAGAAAAGAAATATTTCCCTTTGTAAAAAATTGTTTTTTTAATTATCTCTGAATTTTATAGAAATAATTGTTAGAAAACAATGTCACGTTATGCAAATGTTAATTGCTAATTAAAATTTAATTAAATTACAAAAACTCCTTCCGAAGGCGAGAATTGTAATTTATATTCAAATATCTCTTGTGTTTAACTCAAGTAGAAAAAAAATTCTTGAGAAGAGAAAAAGAAAAGAATAAAGATTGAAATTTGTCAAAAAGGGGCACTTGGCGCTTGTTGATACGTTCCTGGCGGAAATGCACGAAATGTTCCGAAGTGTTTTTAAGTACCTGCCGAAAGGTGCAGACTCGACAACGGTCGGCGAGCGACTGACGCTCTTCGGGTGAGTCCGGCGCTCTTCGTGGGGCCTCGTATCCAGGACCGTATCATTCCCACCCAGGGCCCTCTTCCTTCTTTATTACTTTTTCCTCCCTATTTTAATATTCTTTTATTTCAAAACGAGTTTGGTATTTCCTACAAGACGTTAGAATCCTTTCCTTTATCTTTATTAATTTTTAATGTTATTAGAAATTTTTTTCCAATTTTATTACAAGTAGAAAAATTTTTTTAGATCCTTTTTTATTTTAATTTATTTCAATGGTAACAGTTCCTACTTTCTCTTCTTTAGAAATTTTTTATTTTTCCGATTCTTTTAAATTCTTTCGTTTCATTTCAATTTCTTTTCAATTCGTTTGAAATTTTTTTTACAATTTTACTTACTGTTCTAATATTTTCGTATAGTTTACTAAAATTTCATTTATTTTTTCTCACTAATTTCGATAAAAGGCGGAGAAGAATTTAATTTGCAAAATAAAAAAAAAAAATTCGTTGACGGAAAAGAAAGAAAAAAAATTTGCTCTAAGTAGAAAAGTAACTGGACAGAAATGTCGGTAATCAAGAAGAAAGAAGTCATTGGAAAAATATCTCTCTTTTCCACGGCGTAGAAAAGTAAAGGAGCCACTTAGTCGGGTAGCTTTAATGTTTATGCCACGGAAGTTTCGAAAGAGAACTCGAGTTTTAAATGCTCCCCGCGCAACTTACTGTCCGTAATTTCTTTTCTCTCGTTCATTTTCCAACCCTCAATCACTCTCTCTCTCTCTCTTCGTCTCTCTTAAATATAAACCTTTCCTAAGCCAGTGCTTCACTTCTGTTTACTATCTCCCTCGACACTTTCCCTAAGCACCCAAAGAGACGCCCTATTTTCCCAGCTGTTGGTACTTTACTGGTGTTAATTAAAAAGTGTCTGAAAAATATTTGTTTTCCCCACCCCCAGCTCTCTATTTTTTTTTTTAAAGAGTGGGAGCTTTTTTTAGATTGTAAATTGAAATAAAAAAAAGTTTATACTAATCCATTCTAAAAACTTGCTAGAGAAAATAGAATATTAAAAACCAAAAAAGTTGCTAAGGAAAAAATTTATAACAAAATTTAATCACTGCATTTATTATTATTTTCTGTATATCAAAAAAAAATTAATAATAAACGTATTAATTAAACTTTGATGATAAATAATAGAAATAGAGAATTAACCTAAGAAAATGGTTAGTAAAAATAGATAGAGCAGTAAAAATAGAAATTAATAGTATTTTTTCCACATTTTTTTTTACTAAAAATTCGAAACAATAACGAAAAAATTGTTAGACAAAGACAAAAATAAAGTGAGGAGTAAAAGAATGAAAAGGGTTAAAAAATTAGCAAAGGGGAGGAAAAATTAGGAGGTAAGGGCACAACTTAGTTGAAAGGGCGCCGAATTCGAAGTGTACGCTCCTGGTGGCGACGACGCACGAAGGGCGCCGGGGACGAACGAAGTTACTCGCGAAACGCTCTATCGACACTCACGGGTGTTGACTCCGCGACGGTCAACGAACGACTGACGCGCTTCGGGCAAGTTCGACGCTCTTCGTGACGCCTCGGCGCCAGGGCCGTATCACAACAATTTGCCCCCTTTTCCCAAAATTCTCCTATTTTTCAGATTTTCTTCAATATATTCATCCAAATAGTCAGAAAAACGAAAATTTTCCGATAAAACAACAAAATTGAAATACCTTTTCGACTCAAAATGACAAAAAATAAAGTTTTTTGCAAAAAAACACTTTCTGTACTAAAATTTTTTTTCCTCCTCAATTCTGTCACCTACGTGATAAAATCATGAAAGTGTAATTCAGCAAAAAAAATATCCCAAATATATTTTTGTCTAGACAATAAAATTCTCTATCTATAACAAAAAAGCAGTTCATGGTAAATTCGTCGATTTCCATTGAAAGTATTTAAATTGTCACTGATGTCTATTACAGTTGGCCAAATCCGGGATTAGTTGAAAATACGTTCGATGGTGAAACATTGTGGTGCCTATATATACACCCACACACAGACACCTACACTATCGACTCTAGTGTGACGCCTCACCTCGTTGGAAAAGGGTTTTATCGGTGGATTAGCATTGCTTTACATAGTCTCGAAACGTGGAGTAGGAGAAATGGGGGGAGGGGAAGGGGTTTGCATAGGTTTTGGCCCTTCTATCTATAACACACAACGAATAGGTTACACCACCGAACCAATTTCGTTTTGTGGCAAATAAAGCACGACGAGAGATAGGTATAGCCTTAAGGTTAACAGTGGTGGTTTCGTTGTGGTGAGAGAAAAGAAAAGGAAAACATGAAATTGCAAGTCTGCGTAAACGCGCCTGCTGTTACAAACGAGCAGTTTAATAAATTTTTTCCTTTCCCCCCTCTCTCACTTTTTTCACCCTTTTTTTAAATTTCAAAACAAATATTGTTCCTTATGGGAAAAAATTGCACTTTTTTGTTTGGGAAATAAATTTTAGTTGGTTTGTCTGATAGCCTGTTCTAGTTGCTTTGAAAAAATTGGCGGTATTTAAATTATGTTTGTTAATTAATATTTTAATTTTTTATAAGTTATGATTTTTTTGTTAATTAGTATAATTATTTACTTTATTTTTTATTATTAAGTAAAAAATTAGTATAATTATTTACTTTATTTTTTATTATTAAGTAAAAAATTAGTATAATTATTTACCTTATTTTTTATTATTAAGTAAAAAAGACAAGTATTTTAGTGGAAGTAGTGGGGAGAGGAGATGTTTACTCCACGACGTCTGGAGAGCGACTGAGGCGCTTCGTGTAGGTCCGTGAGTCTTCGGCTCCTATCCCAGGAGCGTCACAATCATATCGGGGCCCTCTTTTGTATAATTTTCTCTCTTTTGTAAATTCGTATGATTTTTTTTCCTTTTTATGGTTTTAATTCCCCGAGGAGTTTCGAACAAAATTCGGCTTTTGACACAGGAGCGTAACGATTAAATCGGGGCCCTCTTTTAAATAATTTTCACCCTTTGGTAAATTTGTGTGATTTGTTTTCTTTATTTTATTTTAAATTATTTTTAAATTTCTCAAAGAATTTGTACCAGAATTCGACTCCAGTCTCAGGAGCGTAACAATTGAATCAGGGGCCCCTTTTGGAAAAATTTCTTTTCTTCGATAATTTTTATATTTTTTTTATTCAATTCATTTTAAATTCTTCGGGGAATTCTTCACAGAATTCGTCGCCTGTCACTCATGAGCGTGACAATAAAATCAGGCGCCCTATTTTGAAGAATTTTCTCCCTGTTGTAAATTTGTATGTTTTTTGGTCCATATTTTATTTCAAATTCCTCAAAGAATTTCTCCCAGAATTCGGCTTTTGTCTCAGGTGCGTAACAATCAAATCAGGGGCCCCTTTTGGAAAAATTTCTTTTCGTCGTTAATTTATATATATATTTTTTTAATTTATTTTGATTTCTTCGATGAATTCTTAACAGAATTCGACTCCTGTCTCTCAGGAACGTAACAATAAAATCGGGGGCCCTCTTTTGGAAAACTTTCTTTTCTTTTTTAAATTTTTATAATTTTTACTATGTTACTTTATTTCGAATTCCTAATAAGAGAACTCTTCTCCTTTACCTCAGGAACGTAACAATAGAATCGGGCGCCTAAATATTTTTTCCCTTCGTAAATTTTTATAAATTTTTCTTCTATATATATATTTTTTTAATTAAAGCATAAAATAAGCAAAAAAAAAAATCACTTATAAGAAAATCAGACTATGTAGTTCAGTCTGTTTTACAAAATAATTAAAAACGGTTTTGAAATTTTTTAATTTTTATTTCTTTGCACAAGAAAATTCAAATTATTTTTACAGAATAATTATGAAAGGCGGGAAAAATCTGTGAGAATGAAGGGAAAATAATTACTAAAATAAAAATACGTTTTAAATCTCGAAGGGGAAAATAAATTCTCTACTTGCACCTCGTCCATCAGTCATAATCGTTCTATTGTATAGAATATTGTCGATAACGTGCTTTTACATTCTCGATCAGCAAAAAGCGAATGAAAGAAAAAGGAAAAAATTTTTTTTAATATGAAAAAAAATATATATATATCAAAACCAACCACTTCGTTTGGTTCGTGAAGAATCAGTCAAGTGTTGAACAATGCTCACACCTTTTACATCTATATATATACAGATTTTACTTTCTCTCTTTTTTTCGCACGGATTTTTTATTTTTTTTTTTCTTCTTTTTTTTCGACGTGGGGAAAAAAGGAAATGTCGGTGCCAGTACTCACTGGCGCACTCGACTCGAATGGTGCTTAGATTTTCCATTACAAGGAAAAGTCACCAAGAGAAAAGCAAAGGAAAGAGAAAAAAAAAAGAAAAGAGAGAACCCCTTTTCTTCTTTCCTGCTTTCGTAATTTCCTGCGATTTGTCGACCTCGTTTACCCAATCTGCCTGTACCTGGCACGTGGCAAATTCATCCTACCCCCCCCCTTTCCAACCCCTTACCCCCACTCACTCTTCTTTTCTCCCTCCTACTTTTTTCCAAACCCCCTTCACGATTTTCTACTTCAAAAGTTCACTCAAACCACTGCTATATTTATTAAAAGGGAATTTTTTTACTTTCCCTTTTGTTCTTATGGAATGAAAAGAGAAATAAAATGAAATTATAATGAACAATTATTGGTTTTTTGCAAAATTAAAAGAAAAATTATTTATTTAAAGAAAAATTTATTTCAAGGAAAATTAATAGAATAGAAAAATGATAAATTAGAAGAAAAATTATTTATTTAAAGAAAAATTAAAAGAAAAATTACAAATTAAAAGAAAAATGAAAAAGAAAAATTATTTATTTAAAGAAAAATTAATAGAATAGAAAAATTATAAATTAGAAGAAAAATTATTTATTTAAAGAAAAATTAAAAGAAAAATCACAAATTAAAAGTAAAATGAAAAAGAAAAATTACAAATTTATAGAAAAATTATTTATTTAAAGAAAAATTTATTTAAAGAAAAATTAATAGAATAGAAAAATTATAAATTAGAAGAAAAATTAAAAGAAAAATTACAAATTAAAAGAAAAATGAAAAAGAAAAATTACAATTTTAAAGAAAAAATAATTTATTTAAAGAAAAATTAATAGAATAGAAAAATTATAAATTAGAAGAAAAATTATTTATTTAAAGAAAAATTAAAAGAAAAATTACAAATTAAAAGAAAAATGAAAAAGAAAAATTACAAATTTAAAGAAAAAATAATTTATTTAAAGAAAAATTAAAAGAAAAATGAAATAGAAAAATTACAAATTTAAAGAAAAATTATTTATTTAAAGAAAGATTAAAAATAAAAAAAAATTCGTAGTAAACGAACTCAAAAAATTCTTAGCAACATTAAAAATTGTTTTTCATTCCTTTGCCAAGTAATAAATGTTTTTTTTTTTTGAAAATCTGATATTAAATTTATAATCAGCAATAAAGAAGAAACAAAAAAAAATTTCTTTTAAAAAAACGAGTTTTTCCAAATTGCCGACATTTGGCAAAACTAAAAAATATTTTGTAAAAAATACTTAAAATTGACGCCATTGAAAAAAATTATTTTTTACTTTTTTGATTTTTAAAAAATTGCTTCCATTTTGGATCTAAAATTTTGAAAATATGGCGTTGAATTTGTTATCAGCTACGCAAAAAACTATTAACTATCATTTATAATTCTGTCATACAAAAAATCATTTTTTTTAAGTCGCCATAATTTTGCAAAACTATGAAAATAAATTAAAACATTTACTAATTATTAAAGAATTAAAAATGTTCTTTGAAAAATTTAAGTATTTTTCAAAATTGAGTTAAAATTTAAAATTATATTAGAATTTTGAATAAAATAATTCAAAGATGTAAATTATTTAAAATCTAAATACTTTTTTTTAAAAGTAAACATTTAATTAACAAACGGTATTATTTTTATGAAAATTCAACAAAATTTCAAGTTTTCAAAATAACCGTTCTTGTTAATAATTAAAATTAAACATTCAATTATTGAGTTTTATTAAAAAATTTTTTTGAAATAATTTAATTTTTGTTTTAAATGTAACGAATTAAGAAAAAAATTGAATTCTTTCTGGAAATTTTTCTTTAAAATAATTGAATTTATTCGAAAAATTTTACTATTTACAAAAATATAATTAAATTTCTCGACGAATTTTTTAAAATTTTTAGAAAATAATTTAATTCTTTTCCAAATTTTTTTGTAAAAAATTAAGAAAAATATTGAATTTATTCATGAAGATTTTTTTCAATAATTGAATTCTTGCAAAAGATTTTCCTAATTAAAAAATAATTGAATCGTTTCGAAGGATTTATTAAAATTGTTTAAAATAATTGAATCGTTTTGAAGGATTTATTGAAGTTTTTAAAAAATAATTGAATCATTTCGAAGGATTTATTGAAGTTTTTAAAAAATAATTGAATCGTTTCGAAGGATTTATTAAAATTTTATAAAATAATTGTTTTTATTGGGTAAATTTTACTAAAGTTTTCTTTAAAGAGAATTTAATTTTAGCAAAAAAAAATTGACTATTTATAAAAATAATTGAATTCTGACCGCAAGACTATGTTATTATTTATAAAAATAATCGAATTCTTGTGAAGAATTTTATGAAAATTTTTGAAATCAATGAACAAGAATAAGTAATTAGTAAATTAAATAATAATAATATTTTGGCAAAAAGTAAAATATTCTGATTAACAAAATAAAAGTTTATAATTTTTCAAGAAAAAATAATTTAAAAAAGCAAAAAAGAAAAATAAAAAATTTTTTAAGGAAAAAAATGAGGTCAAATTTTTTTTTAAAAATGACGAATATTATTTTTTAAATTGCCGCCATTTTGGATCCGCCATTTTTGATTTCAGAAAATGTGTAATTAATGTTGTGATCAACGACCTTAAAAATTCCAAATCATATTTTTTCGTTTTTTTCTTTTTAGAAAAAATTTACAAATTTTTGTTTCTTATCCACCATTTTGTTTCGACACTTTCTTTTTATTTGCAAAATAATTTGATTTTGAAAAGTCCCACATAAAGTTCGTTATTAGTATATTTATTAATAATTAATAACTCAGAAAAAAATCTACATGATTATTTATTTATTATTCATTATTTATTAGTTTAGAAAATTAAAAAAAAGAAAATGGAAAATTTTGTTAATTAATAAATTAATTATGTTGAAAAATGTATTTTTTTCGTCACGAATATTTATTATTTAAATTTATTATTAATAATATTAATAATAATAATAATAATAATAATAATAATAATAATAATAATAATAATAATATAATAATAATATTTATTTTTTTAATTTATTTATTATTTATTATTTATTTCATTTATTATTTTATTTTATTTTTATTTCTTTTATTATTTTATTATTTATTTTATTTTTTTTTTATTTATTTATTTGTTATTATTGTTAATTTTTGTTTGTCAATATTGTAGTGCGCGAAATAATTATTTATTATTATTATCTTTTTTTGTTGTTAATTTTGTAGTGCGTGAAATATTTATTTATTTATTTATTATTATTATTATTTATTAATTTTTTTTTCTGTTAATGTTCGTTGTGCGCGCAACGTGTCTTTCTCGCAATAAAAAGAGTGGTTTCCTGTAACTTGATAAAAGTTCCCTAACAAACCGTTGTTTAAACTTTTCCCTCAACTTTTCCTCGCAATATTTTACAATGGCTTTCAACTGCTTCGCTCCATGCCAAGTAATAATAAATCATCTTTTCTCCGTTTCTTCTCACAGTATTAAAAACCATTTTCTCTCGTGAAGTTACAAAAAAAAAGTGAGGAAGCAAAAAAAAAAAAAAAAAAAAACCACGCTTACAGGGCAAAAAATTGCTGACTTACACATTGCAATACATCTGAATCAACTGGGAATGAGGAAAAAGAAAATAAAATCAAAGTTTATAATTAAGTCCTTTAGGCGGTAACATTTTTTTTCTATTTTAATGAAACAAGAAGATTTTTTTTTAATAATTCGAATTAATTACTTTTTTCCAGTGAATAATTATTTTTTAAAATAAAAAAAAGTAAAATATTCCGATTAACAAAAGAAAGGTTTATAATTTTTGAAGAAAAAGTAATTTTAAAAAGTAAAAAAGAAAAAGAAAAAATTTTTTAGGAAAAAAAATGAGATCAAAAAAGTTTTATTCAAAGAACTGAAGACAGAATCTAAAAATTCAAAATGGCGGATCCAAAATGGCGGAAAGTGCAAAAATTAATTACTTTTACAATGTAAAAAATAATAATAATACTTTGGAGTGTTTGTGGCAACTAATTGCGAATTCAACGTTAGGTCTTCAAAATTCAAAATGGCGGATGCAAAATGGCGGCAATTTTGAAAGTATTTATTACTATTTCCGAAAAGCAAAGATTTTAAAATATGATTTTAATTTCAAAATTACATTTTGGGAGTGTTTTTGGCAACTGATTACGAATTCAACAGCAGATTAGCAAAATTCAAAATGGCGGATGCAAAATGGCGGCAATTTTGAAAGTATTTATCACATTTCCGAAAAGCAAAGATTTTAAAATATGATTTTAATTTTAAAATTAAATTTTGAGTGTTTGTAGCAACTGATTGCGAATTCAACGTTAGATCATCAAAATTCAAAATGGCGGATGCAAAATGGCGGTTTAAAAAAAATCCCTAACTTTTTTACAAAAGAAAAAAATTAAAAAACAATTTTAGAGGTTTTCAGGTACGCTGTTTACGAATTTAATGTCAGATTTTCAAAATTTAAAATTGCTTGACCAACATGGTGGCAATTTTTCAAAAGATCGTTAGTTTTGCAAAAAAAAAAAAAATATTTTAAATAATATTTTTGATTATTCGGCATCAAAGATTGAAAATTTTAATTTAGATTTTCGGCAAGAAAAAAATTTGTTTGTGTCATAAAAAAAAGAAAAAAAAAGTGGTGAAAGTTAAAAAAATATTTTTTTAGAAAAATATTTAAAACATTTTTAAAAAAATTCCCATTTTTTTCAAAAATTGAAGAGAAAAATACATTCTACATTATTTCTAATTGAAAAACCATCATCGTGAATGGATTTTATCAATTTAATAATTTTAATCCATGTTAATTTAACAATGACGAGAAACGCTTCACGCACGTGGCTTTTTGTCGAATTACTCCACGGGGGAACATTTTATGTATATATGTATGTATGTCCTAATGGCTTTCATCGACCGTAATTTTATTAGGCAGAGTTTGTCCGGTTTCCGAATCGTTAATTAAAATTCGACCCACTTTTACGATATAAAAAATGTGAATATAATATTTTCCCAAAATTATTATATTTATGTATATACGTGAAAAAAAAACAATTTGAAAAATTATTACTTTTCACCAAAAAATAATTTACACATTATTCTTTATTTTTGTGAATCGTTGTAATTACCAAAATAATAAATTATTCCTTGCAGCGGAAAGAAAAGAGAAAAATCAACAAAATGTTTATACGGGGGCAAAAAAAAAAATTAATAATTCGTTACCTTTTAGTCAGTTTACAAAATATGTTATTAATTTTGTTTATGTGACTTTATTTGTCAGGCAGATTCGTTAATTGAAAAATAAAAAACGTTAATTGAAACAGAATTGATGAAAAAAAAATGTTAAAGAATACATTACGGATTTTGCAAAATAAAAGTTGTAAAATATTTGCAATTTTTCTTCTCTTTGATTTCTTTGTTATTTTGTTTTTTAATTATTTACATCTCATTGCATTTATTATTCGTTTTTTATCTATTTTATTATTTTATTTAATTCTATTTTTGTTTTTTTAGTATTTTTTTAATTTTTTCTGTTTTATTTTTATCATTTTGCATAAAACAATCAGAAGAAAAATGTACTGAACGGTTCATTAAATTCTAAAAACATGAAATAGAAAGTAAAATATTTTGCACTTTTCAAGAGAAATCAAAATGTTCGTCAGGCAAATTTAAATTAATTCAAATTTTAATTAATTTTAAATAATCGACGAAGGTCCAAATTTACTGAATGGTTCATTAAATTCTTTAAAATTCAATTAGAAAGTAAAATATTTTGCACTTTTTAATAAAAATTAAAATGTTCGTTAGAAAAACTTAAATTAATTCTACTTTAAATAATCGACGAAGGTCAAAATTTACTGAACGGTTCATTAAATTCTTTAAAATTCAATTATAAAGTAAAATATTTTGCACCTTTTAATGAAAATCAAAATGTTCGTCAGGCAAATTTAAATTAATTCCACTTTAAATAATAGACGGAGGTCCAAATTTACTGAACGGTTCATTAAATTCTTTAATATTCAATTAAAAAGTAAAATATTTTGCACTCTTTAATAGAAATCAAAATGTTCGTTAGGAAAACTCAAATTAATTCTAGTTTAAATAATAGACGAAGGTCCAAATTTACTGAACGGTTCATTAAATTCTATAAAAATTGGAGAAAAAAGTAAAAAAATTTTGCACTATTTTACTGATATTAAAAATTTTTACAGAAAAATTTCCCTCAAGCTGTTGTTTACGCAAAAGGTAAAATTAATGAACCCAATGTTGCGAGTGAGAGTTTTACAGTACTCTTTAATTTATTTAGAAGCAAAATGAGCTTAGCTGAATTTAATTAATATTTATCGACTAATAAATTATATTTACAATTCAAAATTTTTAATTTCAATTAATTCTACTTGTAATAATCGGTGAAAGTAAAAATTTACCGAACGGTTCCGTAAATTTTAAGTAGTTTAAAAATATATACACATAATTAAAGTAACTTTGTTTCGTGCTTTTTATTTTTTACGCTGCAGAATTTAGTTAAACTTCTTTTTGTTAATTATGAAAATCTACAAAAATGTCAGTCTCTGCCTTTTTAAAAATTTTACGGAACTCTCGTTCCAAAATATTTGTAAAATAAATTTTAAACGATAATAAATTTCTTATTTAAAAAGATTAATTAAAGATTCGTTCAGAAGAAGACAATGTTCTTTAAAAAAAACCTGCGGTACTGAAAGGTTTGCAATTTGTTATACTGAACCGTTCCGTAATTTTTCTACCTAATTTAAATTTTTACCAAAAATGTAAATATCAGAATAAAATTAACTTTTTTAATTTTACTACTTTTTGTAATTTTCATAAACTTTAACTTTTTTTAAATTTTTTAACGGTTGCAATTAATTTTACTGAACCGTTCTCTACATCCTTTTTTAATTACTTTTTTGTACAACAATAATTAGTGTAAATTAATCTAATGTTTTAAGTTCTGTAAACGATTTTTTTTTTAATTTTCGTCACTTTTCAGAAATTTCCTGAACGGTTCATTAATTTTTTTCTCTCGTTTATTCTACAAAAAGAAACAAAATACATTTTCCTCTCTTTCCACTTAAAGTTTCTCAATAATTTTGTCCTTAACTAAATGAAATTGAATTAATAATTAAATTAATTTATTTTTGTCGAAAAAAATTTTTTTCTCTCCTTTCACTGCAATAAATTTTTTGAAACAAAAAAAAACCGAATTTCAAATATAGCACATAACTCAAAAATAATAGTTGATAAATAAAAGAAAAAGAAGAAGAGACAAGAAACATTCGTGATTTTATTGACTGGAGAACTTTAAAGACAATAAAAAAAAGCAAACTCTCTCCAAACTAGACAGACAATTTCTGCGATTCTTGGCAATGAGTATATAGACGGTAGCAGAGGGGATGGAAAAAAAACTCCGAATGAAAAACAATAAAATTCACTTCGCGTAGGTGGGGAAAGAAGAACGATTTTTTTTCCCTCTTTTTTTTGTAACCCAAACCAAAACGTGATTTTACTAAAAGCAGAAAGCAACTTACGTTCTGAACACAATTCAACTGGAAATATAAAATGTTACAGCTCGGATTTACGACCACGTGTATATGTGCTTCATTACTGTGTCATAAAAAAAATGCGAGCACTCGTGAAGGTAATAATATTTAAAAGTTTATCTCTGTTAATAAAAAAATAAAAAAAATAAAAATTTTTAATTTCCATTTTTTGATTGTTGTTGTTGTTATTATTATTCTTATCATTTGTTACAACAATTTTTATCATAACCATGTTTTTGTTTTTGTTTTTGTTTTTGTTTTTGTTTTTGTTTTTGTTTTTGTTTTTGTTTTTGTTTTTGTTTTTGTTTTTGTTTTTGTTTTTGTTTTTTTTTTTTTTTTTGTTTTTGTTTTTGTTTTTGTTTTTGTTTTTGTTTTTGTTTTTGTTTTTGTTTTTGTTTTTGTTTTTGTTTTTGTTTTTGTTTTTGTTTTTGTTTTTGTTTTTGTTTTTGTTTTTGTTTTTGTTTTTGTTTTTGTTTTTGTTTTTGTTTTTGTTTTTGTTTTTGTTTTTGTTTTTGTTTTTGTTTTTGTTTTTGTTTTTGTTTTTGTTTTTGTTTTTGTTTTTGTTTTTGTTTTTGTTTTTGTTTTTGTTTTTGTTTTTGTTTTTGTTTTTGTTTTTGTTTTTGTTTTTGTTTTTGTTTTTGTTTTTGTTTTTGTTTTTGTTTTTGTTTTTGTTTTTGTTTTTGTTTTTGTTTTTGTTTTTGTTTTTGTTTTTGTTTTTGTTTTTGTTTTTGTTTTTGTTTTTGTTTTTGTTTTTGTTTTTGTTTTTGTTTTTGTTTTTGTTTTTGTTTTTGTTTTTGTTTTTGTTTTTGTTTTTGTTTTTGTTTTTGTTTTTGTTTTTGTTTTTGTTTTTGAACAGACAAAAAATTTTTGAAACGGATTGAATTAAAAAAAAGGTTTTTTGTGATTTTTCCATGTTGAAATTAAAATCATTTTTTTTTTTTATTGAAAATAGGAAGAATAAAAATTTTTTTATTTCCCTTCGTCACTTTCATAAGCTTTTTGGCAATCGACCAAAAAAATATTGAAGAAAGCGGGTCATAGGGTCACTTAAGGTTGTTAGGGCAATTTAGGAAATTACTTTAGCACGTTATGGACTTTTTTTCTAAACTTCAATTTCGTGTCGAAAAAAATGGAAGTGGAGGGAATGAAAAATTTGTAATTTCCGGAACTTGGTTGTACGAATTTTTAATCAATGATTTAATCAATCTGGTTTATATTGACTTTTTCATTTTTATTTTTTTTTGAGTTATGAGAAAATTGATACTTTTTTTAACGAATTCTAGTTTTTAAAAAAAAAATTTTAGAAGGAACAAAGGAAAAATGTTCTTTTTTGACTTTTTTTTACTGAACAGTTCTGTAATAGTATATTGTGCATCAAGTACAGAAAGAAGCTGTTTTCCGACGAGTGCTAAGTTTGCTGCTCCGAGCGAAGCGAGGGCAGCAATTTGCACGAAGTCGGAAAATCTTCTTTCGTACGTGTTGCACACAGTACTTTGTGCAACACCTGTTTACCGAAAAAAGTTATTTTTATACATTTCTAATCAATAAATATAGTTTTATGTTGATTATAGTGTATATTATACTGTTTACAAAAAAGTGTGCAGGAAAGTATACTTTCCTGCACACTTTATCAAAAGTGTGCAGGAAAGTATACTTTCCTGCACACTTTATCAAAAGTGTGCGGGAAAGTACACTTTCCTGCACACTTTTAAATGTGCAGAAATTTACCACTTTCTGCTGCATTTATGTCAAAGGAAAGTAGCTCTTTTCCAGCAGGGGTTGCACAAAATAATAACAAAAATGTAAAAATTTAATAAATAATCCAACAAATTATTAATAATTATAAATAATGAAAAGAAATATACAAAAAAATATATTTTGAGAAAAATGAAAAAAAATTGTCTTTTTAAAATGAAAAATTGAAAGAGGAAAAAATTTACACTCGCTTGAAAAGTTGTGTGAAATTTAACGAACTTTAATAATAAAAAAAAAGACATATATTCAAGTACATTGTTAAAAACATTCTGTGAATTAATGTTCGTTGAACAAGGAGGTATTAAATTCTATGAAAAGGGGAAGCTTTAAAGAGCAGATTTGTAACCTGTACGGTTTATATCTGGACTATAATGTTATTATGCTCACCATTAAACCACAAGCACGGATTACGACAGACTTTAGGATTCTGCTTAGAATTGTTACTGCGAGCCACATGCACACTCTCGATTTTCCAAAATACATTTTATTTTATACTTAAATTTACAAAATTCAGGTCAAATTAAAAATAGAAGAGTTTTAATCAAAATTTTTATTGCAATTCCTGTGATTCCTATGATAGACATTGTTGTAATTCTTATAATTATTGCAATTATTTTTTTTATTTTCATAACAATTATTTATTGTTATTGTTGTTGTCGTTGTTATTTTTCTTGTCGTTGTTGTTATGATTGTTGTAATTGTTGTTTTTGTTGTTGTAATTGTTGTTTTTGTTGTTGTTATTTTTGCTGTTTTGGTATTTTTGTTATTATTGCTATTGCTTCTACTGTTGGCAGTATTCTTGATATTGTTGTCGATGTTGTTACTATTGTTATTGATATTCTTGTTGTTATTTTTGTAGCTATTATAGTTATTTTTATTGTCGATGCTTTTATTTTGTTTTGCAATTATTACTGTAATTTTCATAATTATTTATTGTCATTATTATTATTGTTATTGTTTTTGTTATTTTTGTAGTGCTGTAATTGTTATTTTTGCTGTTATTAGTATTTTTGTTATTATCATTGTTACTATTGTTATTATTATTCTTGTTGTTACTTTTGTAGCTATTATAGTTATTTTTGTTGTCGATGCTTTTATTTTTTGTTTTATAATTATTATTATAATTTTCCTAATTATTTATTGTCATTATTCTTGTTGTTATTTTTGTAGTGTTGTAATTGTTATTTTTGTTACGTTGTAATTGTTATTGTCGTTACCATTGTTATTTTTGCTGTTTGTAGTATTTTTGTTGTTATTATTGTCATTGTACTTGTTATTATTGTCATTGTACTTGTTATTATTGTCATTGAACTTGTTATTATTGTCATTGTACTTGTTATTATTGTCATTGTACTTGTTATTATTGTCATTGTACTTGTTATTATTGTCATTGTACTTGTTATTATTGTCATTGTACTCGTTATTATTGTCATTGTACTTGTTATTATTATTGTTGTTGTTGTTATTTCTGTTATTTCTATTACAAATAGAACTGTAATTTTTCTCCCTCACTTGAAAATCGTAATAACATAAATTTTTGAATATTCATTTTAAATAAATGCGATTAAACTTTGATTTTTCTATTTTTAGGTACAATTTCCAATTTTTGGCATTTTTTTTTAAATTATTAATTTTCATATATTGGACATATATATGTATATATGTATTTTCCATTAGTTCTCCGGGGTGGGGTTAATTAAGGCAGAATTCGAGTGACTCTGGTTACCTGAATCCATATAAACTGTCGACCAGATTTCTAAGCTTCTATAGACTTTCCATGGAAGTTGAGAGGTTATCTGATAAATGCGTGCTAAATTAATTAGCTAATTAATTAAGTCACTACTGGGGAAGTTGACGCTTCAGAAACGTTTTGCCTCCTCTCTCAAGTCTTCTGACCTGACTGATAAAGTCTTATGCTTTCAAAATCCGAGAAGAATTGATTTTCATAACTTCAAAATAATATAATAATTGTGCTAATGATTAAAATTATTATTATTTTATTATTATCATTATTATTACTATTATCATTATTATTATTATTATTATTATTTTATTATTATCATTATTATTACATTATTATTATTTTATTATTATCATTATTATTACTATTATTATTATTATTGTTAACAATTAATTAATTAATTAATTTGTTTGGCTTATGCATTTTCTGTTAGTGTTTATTAATTTTCATCTGTAGCAGTTACTATTATTTTTTATTATTACTATCATTATTATTATTATTACTATTATTATTATTGTTGTTAAGAATTATTTAATTAAATATATAGTAATTATAATGATACAAGTGAAAAATAATAATAAAAAAGTAATAGTAACTGCTACAGATGAAAATTAATAAACACTAACAGAAAATGCATAAGCCAACCAAACATCATCTATTAATGAAAGATGTGCTTAATATTGAAAATATTTCAACTAATCATCATCTGACCTTCAATGTCAACTTTCCTGACAAGTATTTTTTGGTTTACTACAAAAAAAAATTAACAGGATCAACCCAAATACTGATTCCCTAAGACACCTTTCTTGGTTCACTGCAAAAAATTAAGGATTAACCCAAATATTGATTTGCTAAGACACCTTTCTTGGTTCACTGCAAAAAATTAAGGATTAACCCAAATATTGATTCTCTAAAACACCTTTTTTGGTTCACTACAAAAAATTAAGGATTAACCCAAATATTGATTTCCTAAGACACCTTTCTTGATTCACTAAAAAAAAATTAAGGATTAACCCAAATTCTGATTCTCTAAAACACCTTTCTTGGTTCTCTACAAAAAATTAAGGATCAACCCAAATATTAATTCCCTTGGACCATTACAATTGCTACAAATACTTTTGCATCACAATGCATTTGCAATGCAAAACATCTTTTTTTGGTACAACAACAACATCTGGGCCTAAAAACAAAATTGTTTCCACGAATCATCATTGGAACTTTAGGAACATCTTTTCCATCAACTTATACGTTCGATACAACACCAAAACAGTCGATTACTAAAAGACGAACATTTGATAGTGTCAAGCAATCATTAATCATGTAGGCAAACAATCATCAATTAGCGAATTATTTTTGGAAAATTTAGCGAATGTTGTGACTAAAATCGAAAGTGTTCAGAATTATGACCGGATCTAAAGGGGATCTAAAGATCCTGCGATGATTCTGGGAATAGTATCTTTGTCACGTTATTTACAAAGTACTTCATCCTTAATTTGCCTTAATTACTCCAAACGGAAACATTTCCAAATTTCCTAAGTCGAACATTGAAATAACTGCGCAAATCATTGTATAGGATCATCCGCAACGAAAACAAGATTAAAAAATAATCTACTACACCAAACAAAGCAACAAAAATATTAATAAAACTTTGAAACATCGAACATTGAAATAACAGCGCAAATCATTGTATAGGATCATCCGTAACGAGAACAAGATTCAAAAATAATCACCTATACCAAACAAAGCAACAAAAATAGTAATAAAACTTTCTTCAAAAATGCAATCGACTTTTTTTTAACACCACACAAGTTACTTGTAGCATCCTTTTGCCATAGGGAACGTTTCCTAATCCCAAAGCAAACCGTAGGAAGATTACAAATAACAAGGGTGACACGCCGAACGCTTAAACAATTTAATTCATGAACCACTTGCGCCATTTACTAAGGGGTTTGTCGGTCTTCAATTTTTTTCCTCTCTCTCTCTTTTTTTTAAGTTACTTGCTCAGGGAGCTACCACTACAAGTTTACCAGCCATTAACGCAACTCCCCTTGGGGTGGATCCTCAAGTTTTTAGACGAGGGGAGGGTGTTGTACTGTTGTGTGTGTATGTATGTTTCACGTATGAGCGAATCTCAGAGCGCAAAGTTGCCGCACATAACAAACGATGCTACCGGGTTGAAGGGCAAAAGGGAAGAAGGGGAATGAGGCGCTTTTACCTTAAGCAGAGGTTAAATTATGCGACAATCAAGTACACCGCAGAAACCCTTGGCCCTTTTGTGTGTTTCAAGTGTAGGTATTTGTGTGTGTGCATATACACACATCCACGAATTTTCAGTATCGCGCAAAGAGCTTCTTGTACCAATGGTCGTTGCAATTCTCGTCTTGGGATTTTAAACACCTGGTGCTGCTTCCTTCGGCTGTTTAATAGATTGTTTATGCATTATGTGAGCATATATAGTTGAGTCAGAATCATACTAAAATTATTTTTTTTCTTTTATTTAACAAAAACTAATTCATTCTTAATACTTATTGAAGCAGTACCATAAAGAAACATGCAGTCATTGTATTAAAAAAAGATAAGTTAACAATAATAATAATAATAATAATAAGTAATAATTTAAATAAAAATTACTAATACGGTAATTTTAAGTTAACAATAATAACAATAATAATAATAATAATAATAATAATAATAATAATAATAATAATAATAATAATAATAATAATAATAATAATAATAATAATAATAAGTAATAATTTAAATAAAAATTACTAATAAGGTAATTTTAAGTTAACAATAATAACAATAATAATAATAAGTAATAATTTAAATAAAAATGACTAATAAGGTAATTTTAAGTTAACAATAATAATAATAATAATAATAATAATAATAATAATAATAATAATAATAATAATAATAATAAAAATTACTAATAAGATAATTTTAAGTTAACAATTAATTAATTCATTTGTTTATTTACATAATTAACAATTCAATTCACAGATAATTTTGAAAAAAACATGTTTTCCGTTCTTAAATTTTAACTCCTTTAACAACAATTTTTCAAAAAAAAAAAAAAAACTCATAAAAATTAAAAAGAATTTTGTTTAATTTATTGCAAAATTTGTTTATAACAATTTTTATAACAAATTATATAAACAATTAAACTTTAGACTTTAATAAGTCTAAAAAAAATTTGTCCTTTTTAAAAATTAATTTCAGCTTATTGGAATTAGAACTTTTTTTTTATGAAACTAAATTTTTCCAATAAGTTTGTTTTAATTATTTAAACAATTTTTATTGGCAATTTTCAGAAATATTAGAATTAATTTTAAAAATTAGTTACAAAAATAAAATTTTCATTCAAAATTACTTTCAAAATTGTATTCTTAAAAGTATAGTTCAAAAACTAAAATGTTCTTTTTCAAAATTACTTTCGTAAATATAACATTATTTTCGTGAAAAAATCTAATTTCATAAATGAATTGAATTTTTAAAATTAGTTACAAAAAGTAATTAATTTTGATAATTCTATAATTGTCAAGAATTATTTTAAAAACTAAAATTTATTTCAAAAATAAATTCAATTTACAAAAGTTTTTTCAAAACTAAATTCAATTTTCACAATTTATTTCGAAAACTAAAAGTTATTTCAAAACTAAATTCAATTTCCAAAATTATTTTAAAAACTAAAATTTATTTCAAAAATATATTCAATTTTCAAAATTTATATTAAAAATAAATTTAATTTTCAAAATTTATTTCAAAAATAAATTAAATTTTCAAAATTCTCTTAAAAACTAATATTTATTTCAGAACTAAATTCAATTTTCAAAATTATATTCAAAACCAAAATTTATTTCAAAAATAAATTCAATTTTCAAAATTATTTTCAAAACTAAAATTTATTTCAAACATAAATTCAATTTTTCAAATTTTTTTCAAAACTAAATTCAATTTTCAAAATTTATTTCAAAAACTTAAATTTATTTTAGAACTAAATTCAACTTTTAAAATTATTTTAAAAACTAAAATTAATTTCAAAAAAAAATTCAATTTTCAAAATATATTGACTAATGTAAAAGGTTTTAGATTAACTAAAAGAAGGAAAAATAACAAAAATAATTAACCTACAAATTTTCTACATCTAATAGGTCATGGATTAACCTAAGAAATTCTACATTAACCCATTAAGTTGTAGATTAATAAAAAAAGGTTTTAGAATAATCCAAGAGGTTGTGGATTATTCTAAGAGATTTTAGAATAAAATAAAAGGTTCCAGATGAACTCAAGACGTTGTAGATTTACCTAAAAGGTTCTAGATTAATCCAAGAGGTTGTAGATTCTACAATCTAAGATTTTTACAACCTAAATTCTAAGAGATTTTAGATTAAATTAAAAGATTCTAGATGAACTCGAGAAGTTCTACAACTTCTCGAGTTCATCTAGAACCTTTTATTCTATTTTAGAACCTTTTCGGTACATCTACATTTACCGAAAAGGTTCTAACATAAAATAAAAGGTTCTAGATTAACCCAAGAGGTTGTAGATTTATCTAAAAGGTTCTAAAATAAAATGAAAAGTTCTAGATTAACCCAGGAGGTTGTAGATTTACCTAAAAAGTTTAAAAATAAAATGAAAGGTTCCAGATTAACCCAAGAGGTTGTAGATTTATCTAAGAGGTTCTAAAATAAAATGAAAGTTCTAGATTAACCCAGGAGGTTGTAGATTTATCTAAAAGGTTTTAAAATGAAATGAAAGGTTCTAGATTAACCCAAGAGGTTGTAGAATTACCTAAAAGGTTCTAGATTAATCCAAGAAGTTATAGATTTACCTGAAAGGTTCTAGATTAAAATAAAAGTTTCTAGATAAACTCAAGAAGTTATAGATTTACCTGAAAGGTTCTAGATTAAAATGAAAGATTCCAGATTAAAATGAAAGGTTCTAGATTACGCCAACAGGTTGTAGATTCACCTAAAAGATTGCAGATTAATGTAAAAGGTTCTAGATTAACCCTACAGGGTTTTTTTGATTAACCTAAAGGATTTTAGATTAAAGTTAAAGGTTCTAGAATAATTAGAAAGGTTAATCTAAACGGTTCTAGATTAACCAAATAGGTTGTAGATTAACCTTAAAAGTTCTAGATTAGCGTAAAAGGTTCTAGATTCACCCAAAAGGTTCTACATGTATAACAATAATAAATGATATACATCTAGAACCTCTTGGGTTAATCTAGAACCTTTTACATTAATCTAGAACCTTTTATATTAATCTACAGCTTTTAAGCTTAATCTGCAACCTCCTTGGTTTCAATCTCTTGCGATTTAACTTTTAATAGTTTACATACAGAGGAACCAGTTGTGTCGTAAATGAATTGTTTAAATATTTTCCAGTTAATTTTTAAAAAATAGATCTGCTAAATCTTGCGTTTTATAGATCATTCCCAAAGTTTATAAGACCAACTTGGGTATGTGATTTAGAAGAAAAATTCTGTAAATTTCTAAAAAGTTCGTTTGAAAATTTTTGTGTTACAAATCATTAGGAAGAGAAATAAAATGAACGTCTATATATATTGTATTTGACCAATATTTTTGCGCCTTGTGAATTGGATGGTCCTTTAGGAAGGCAATTTCCGCTATTAAGGCGGAAATCGAATTCCCAGGAGAGAGTGAGAGAGAGAGAGAGAGAGAGAGAGAGAGAAGAGCAGTGTAGTGGACACATAGTACGTTTCAGACTGGATTAATGTCTCGCGGCTAGTGCGCTACCCTTTATCGAATTTTCTTCTCGTGCGGTTGTATTTTATGCGCGTGTGAATGCGTCTATATTGGTATTTTCACAGAAGAAGTGACATTGCATGTGGAAAAAAAAAATCCCTCTCCCTTCTCAAATATTTATTTATATTTGCAGAACTCTTTTTTCCGTCAATAAATTTTTTTTCAATAATAATTTTAATTTTTTTTCTTTTTAAAGCAACAACAGCAATAGTCGTAATTTAAACAATTTTTTGTTGCTGTTATTCTTATTCTTGTTATTTCTGTTATTTTTGTTGTCGTTATTTGTTAATTCTGCTGTTTTGTATTATTTTTCTTGTCGTTATTATTTGTTAAGTTTGCTGTTTCTATTATTTTCATTCTTATTTTTGTTGTTCGTGTTATTTTTGTTGCCGTTATTTGTTAATTTTGCTGTTTCTATTATTTTCTTTATTATTATTGTTGATATTTGTGATTTTTATTTTTGTTTCTATTGTTGTTGTCACTATTGTTATTGATATTATTGTTATTTTTGTTATTTTTGTTTTTTTGTTATTTTTGTTATTTTTGTTATTTTTTGTTATTTTTTGTTATTTTTGTTATTTTTGTTGTTATTGTTATTTCTACTGTTAGCAAAATTCTTGTTGTTGTTATTATTATTATTATCGTTATTTTTGTTATTGTTGTTTCTGCTATTGTTATTATTATTCTTGTTATTTTTGTAGCTATTATAGTTATTTTTGTTGTTAGTGCTGTTATTTTTGTTAGCAGTATTTTTGTTAATATTATTGTTGATATAGAAGAGTAACAACAAAAACAGTATTCACCAACAATAATAACAAAAACAGTAGCAACTACATTAATAACAAAAATATCAATAACAATAATAACAAGAATATTAATAAGAAAAATAGTAGTAAGAACAGAAAGAACAAAAATAGAAGTAAAACAAAAATTATAATAACAGTAGCAAAAAAAAAAACAATAACAATAGAAATAACAATAATAACAGCAAGAATAACAGAAACAGCAAAAATAACAGGAACAACAAAATTAAGAGCCATTGTAAGGGTAAGCAGTAATAACAGTAGCAACAAAAAAACAAGAAAAAATAACAAAAAAAAAACAACAAGAAAAATAACAAAATACGTAATAACTGTGGCTGTTCTATTCTCGTGGAGTGTATTTTGGTTCGTTAGTTATTTGATCGACGTGTAATTACTGGCGAACGATTGGCAAACTTCGTTGCTTCGTAAAATTGATAATGGCACGCGTTCACCCCAAAAACAAAAACAAACCGCAACATTCATTCTCTCCCTCTCTCTCCCTCTCTCTCCCTCTTTCTAGTTTTGCAAACTGCGTATAAGTAGTTAGACCAATTTCGTTTTATTTCCTCTGATTATAGTACCTCTCACCCCTTCCCACCATACATACAACAGGCAAACAATTCTCTCTTTCTCTCTCACTCTCTCTCGCTCTCGTTACATTGGAAAAGCTCGTCATGAAACAATGAAGCAGAAAACAAAATTTTCTCTTTTTTTCATCAACAATTACAAAAAAAAGCAATTTGTAACTTTTAATGATCCTTATGATAATTATCCTCTTGGTGAATTTGCGTAAATGCGCTTTAAGTAGATTTTGTAATTGTTACCTCTCTATGTGTATGTGGCATGCAAATAAAATAAAGGGAGAAAATTACTATGGGGGAATTTTTTTTTTTGCTACTAATTTGGGGTGATTAAATCTCTCTCTCTCTCTCTTTCTCTGCTTTTCAGAATAATTTTGATAATTTTTTTTTTCCTTTTTGAAACTCTATTTTGAAAATGGAATTTTGTAATGAATTTTGAAGATGAATTTGTTTTACAATTTTTTGAAATTTACATTTGAATTTTGAATATTAATTTTATTTTTGAAATAAATTTTTGTTTTTGAAATAATTTAGTTTGAAAATAAATTTTAGTTTTAAATATAATTTTGAAAATTGAATATATTTTTGAAATAAATTTTAGTTTTTAAATTAATTTTCAAAATTGAATTTAGTTTTGAAATAAATTTTAGTTTTGAAAATAATTTTTTCGATTAATTCTAGAACTTTTTAGGTTCATGTGTAACGTCTCGGATTTATCTAAAATTTTTTTTGATTATAATATAGAAACTATTTAGGTTAATTTTGAACTTCTTAGTTAATCTAGAACCTGATAATTTTATCTATAAGCACTTAGATTAATCTAGAACTACTTAAATTAATCTAGAACTACTTAGAATTAATTAATTAACTACTTAGATTAATCTAGAATTTCTTAGATCAATTTGGAACTTTTTCGATTAGTCTTAAACTTTTTTGGTTTAATCTATTTGAATTTAATTAAATCTATTTGAATCTATTTGAATCTATAAACATTTTGGGGTTAATATGAAATTTTCTTAGGATAATTTAGAACATCGTGGATTAATCTACAAACTTGTTAGTTTTCTGTTGAAATCATATAGAATAATTTTAAATCTTTTGAATTAATCTAGAAATGTTTAAGCTAATGTTGTAACTTTTAGGTTTATCTAGACCCTATTTGGTTAATCTATAACCTATTATAGGTTAATCAATAACCTATTAGATTGATATAGAAATTATTAGGTTGATCTAGAACCTATTTGGTTGATCTAGAACCTATTAGATTCACGGTAAATCTTTAGGTATTAAAATAACACCAAAAAGGATTAAAATAACACTAAATTAGATTATTTTAATCCTTTTTGGTGTTATTTTAATACCTAACGATTTACCGTGTCGATCTAAAGCCTATTATGCGAATCTATAACCTTGTAGGTTAATTTAGAACCCTTTAGGTTAATCTAGAACCCTTTAGATTAATCTAGAACCCTTTAGGTTAATCTAGAACCCTTCAGGTTAATCTAGAACCCTTTAGGTTAGTTTAGAACCCTTTAGGTTAATCTATAACCCTTTAGGTTAATCTAGAACCCTTTAGGTTAATGTAGAACCTATTAGGTTAATGTAGAACCTAATTAGTTTCTCTAGAACCTATAAGATTTATCTAGAACCTAATAGGTTACTCTAGATCCCAAAAGGTTTATCTAGAACCTATTATCTTCATCTAGAACCTTTAACAAGTTAATATAGAACCTCCAAAACCACCTATTGTTAATTTACAGCATTTAAAGCTCCCTTCACAAATAACTAAAGTAGAGTCCGCAATAAAAGTAAAAGTAAAAAATGCAAACGCAAGAAATAGAAGTGAGAGTAAAACAAAACTTAAAGTAAAACGTATATACGTAACGATTACCAAAAATGCACCCACTGCACTTACTCCCTCATGTTCATTAGTACACTGAAAGTAAGTGAACCGTTTGCCAAGTGGTCTTTATCATTTTATATCTATAGATATACGTGATATAATATAGCTCAAATGCAAAACGACTCTTGGAGTGCAATGAAGGAGGGGGGGGGGAAAGAGAGGAGTGTAGGGTGCACGTGTTAGAGGAAGAAGTTCACTTGTACGAAACGTCCCGTTTTGGACAATGTAAACTGGCAAATAGCCAACACGAATGTAACCCAACAAACCTCTGCCCATTGTCCAACTCCGTCCAGCTCCTATATCAGATTCCTGGCTTCCGTATAAGCTTTCCGGAAGAGAGACACAAACCTCTCCCCCCCCCACCTCTCAAACCACTCTAAACCAAAATTTCGAGTAAACTAGCCTATACAATTTATATATTCTATATAATAGTATACATATATGCACATATCTATAGATATATATATGTTTATAAATTCTCATTCGCGAAGTCCGCCTTTAACAAAACTCCCAAGGTGTATTTCCGCTTCTAGAATTTCGACAACGACAACGATGACTTTAATTGCCCGGGGAACTTGAAATTAACCATGGATGGAATTAATAACACAGAGAAATTTCATGAACTTGTTATATATATTTACGTGTTTATTATTTATTTATTTATTATAATTATTATTTATTTATTTATTTTATTATTTATTTACGTGTTTGTTTATTTTATGAAAATAATTTAAATCAACAATTTTCTTTAAAGGGACCTACGATCCGAAAAAATCGATTTTCACTTTTTTATTTATTCTTATAGTAAATAAGCCGCTCTTTCTAACGCAATAAACCGCAGCTTTCTAGCTGCATTAGTTTTCTCACAATTTCACTTCAAATTTAGGTACTTCGACAAAAAACAGTGCAAAAAGACTAACTTGGTAAACTTCGAAGTCGTTTTTCTCGAAATCTTTTTTTCGGGTCGTAGGTCCCTTTTAACTGTCCGTGTCACATATATTTGTTTTTCATGTGCAGAAAGAAATAAATAAAAATAAAAAATAGAAATATGCAGACAGAAGAAGGGACTTTGCAAAATTGAAAATTAAATTTTTTTTAATACAAGTGGAATTCTAGAAAATTAAACTTAAATTTTATGGAAAAGCATAAAAATTTATAGACTTAACCGAATGTTCAGAGTAAAACCTTAAATATTATCCTAGATGATTGTAGACTAATCTACAAGGATATAGATCAATCTACAAGGTAGTATAGAACAACATCAACCTCGATATTTACAGATCGCCCTAGAATGTTAGAAATCAACCTTCAAAATTATAGAATAACCGTAAAGGTTCTAGATCAACTTAAACTCTATAGAACAACCTAGAAGGTTACAGATGAACCTATGAATTTTAGGTTAATCTAGAACCTTTTAAGTTAATCTAAAACCTTTTAGGTTAATCTAGAACCTTTTAATTTATTCCAGAAACTTTTAGGTTAATATACAACTTTTTAGATTAATCTATAATCTTTTACTTTAATATAGAACTTTTTAGGTTAATCTAGAACCTTTTAGGTTAATCTACAACTTTTTAGGTTAATCTATAACATTTTACTTTAATGTAGAACCTTTCAGGTTAATCTACAACCTTTTAGGTTGTATAGTTAATCTAGAATCTTTTAGGTAAATCTACAATACCTTGGGTTAATCTAGAACTTCACTGTAGAATTTTACTTTAACCTAGAACCTCTTAGATTATTCTATAACCTTTCGGATTAATCTAGAATTTTTTTCAGGATAGTCTAAAACTTCCCTGATTATCATCAAACCCATGTGGTTACATTAGAACCTGTTGAATTAGTAGAGAACCTTTTAGGTTAATCTAGATCCTTTTAATTAAATTTAAAACTTTTAACTTAATGCAGAACCTTTTAATTTAATCTAAAAACTTTTAGGTTAATCCAAAACTCTTTTAGGATAATCTTCAACCACTCGGATTAATCTAGAACTCGTTAGGTTACTATACAACCTCTTTTATTAATCTAAAACCTTTTACTTTAATTTAGAACCTTTTAGGTTAATCTACAACTTCTTGGATTACTTTAGAACTTTTCAAGGTAATCTACAACTGTTTTAAATTAATTAAAGGAAGTGAAAATCGTTATAAATTATTCTTCAATCTTTTGGAATAATCTAGAAACGTTTAAGAATAATCTAAATCTACTCTTTTCAGCATCGAACCCATTAGGTTAAATTAGAGCCTTTTGAATTAATATAGAACCTTTTACGTTAATCTAGAAGCTTTGAGGTTAATCTACAACTTCTTAAGTTTATCTTAAATATTTTAGTTTAATCTGGAAACTTTGAAGTTAACTTAAAACGCTTTAGATTAATCTAGAACATTTTAATTTAATGTAGAATCTTTTAGGTAAGTCTACAACCTCTTGGGTTAATCTTGAACTTTTTACATTAACCTAGAATCTTTTTTAGATTAATCTACAATCACTACTTGGGTTAAGCTAGAACCTTTTAATTTAATTTAGAATTTTTTATATTATTCTCTCACCACTTTTGATTAATCTAGAACCTTTTAGGTTAATATTTAACCTCTTTGACTATTCTAGAACCTTTTAGGTTAATATTTAACCTCTTGGATTATTCTAGAACCTTTTAGGTTAATATTTGACCTCTTGGATTATTCTAGAACTTTTTAGGTTAATATTCGACCTCTTTGATTATTCTAGAACCTTTTAGGTAAATCTGCAACCTTTTGGGTTAATCTAGAACCTCTTGGGTTAATCTAGAACATTACTTTGAAATTTGACTGTAATCTAAAATCTCTTAGATTATTCTTAAACCTTTTGAATTAGTCTAGAATTTTTTTTACGATAATCTTAAACTTCTGTTTAACATCGAACCCTAATGGGTTGATGTAGAGCAACCTTCGAATTTGTAGAATTACCGGAAGATTCTAGATGAAGGTAAATGTTAAATCAGAACCTCTTGAATTAATATAGAACCTTTTACGTTAA
The DNA here is from genome assembly GCA_032873175.1 of Leptopilina drosophilae. Lineage (NCBI taxonomy): Eukaryota > Metazoa > Arthropoda > Insecta > Hymenoptera > Figitidae > Leptopilina > Leptopilina drosophilae. Next base: position 40,243,888 of record CM065486.1, on the reverse strand, counting down.
TGCAAAACTTTTTGATGTACTCTTGGACCTTAAAAGTTATAGATCAACCTTTGAAATTTTAGAATTATCGGAAGGTTGTAGATTAATAATTAATTAATAATTAATTTGTTGTAGAACGTTGTAGAACAACGTATACAAAGTTGTAGATCATAACTAAAAAGGTTATGGATCGTCCTAAATATTTATAAGTCAACCTGAAACTTTACAGATCAATATCAATGTTTTAAGTTTTATTCAAGTTTCAAGTTTTATTAGATCATTTTCGAAGGTTATAGATCAACCTCAATGCAAACGGATAAAATCTAGGAGGTCGAAATCAACCTCGATAGTTTCACATCGACCTTGAAAGTGAGGGAAATTTATAAAATAAAATTTTAAAAATCGACTCTCACAGATTTCTCTATAGAATAAATTCTAAAAATTTCTAAACTAAAGTTTAGGAGATAGAAGAAAAAGCGAATGAAAGAACAAAGTATAGCAGAAATTAAAATAATTTAAAAAACAGTTCATGTTCCTTTAGTTTGCTACTGTAAACAAATGATTATTATAAATATTTCTTATTTTAGGAAAGTAGAAAATTTTTTCGTATGACTTCACACGGTCTGACAGAGGATTAAAACTTGTATTGAATAAATATATTTCAACAATCCGGGAAAATTTCTAATGTTCAATTAACAATTTTGTTTACCGTTAGTTGTTTGTTTATTATTAATTATTTGGAAGCAATGTTTGTTAATGGCCAAGCGACCTCTGATTCTGAACTGGATATAGTTTCAGAGGCTTTAGTGGATTTGGTTGGGGATGTGCTATCAGCACACATACCAACAGTAATTACCCCATCTGTCTTCAAGCACCCTTCGAGAGAGCAAGAGAGAGTAGGAGAGAGAGAGAGAGAGAGAGGGAGAGAGAGAGAGAGCACCCTATACCTCTGAATATACCCCCGGCACCTTTGTCAAAGACGCCTTAGGCGATCCCCCTCTCTACTCCTACATCATCATCCCCTAAACCACATTCTGCAGACTCAATAAAATTTATTAGTGAAATTCTAATTATTATAACACTGCGGACAAAAGTGATTTTTACCACATTAGAGGATTATTGGAAGAATCGAATCTATTAAAAAAGCAAAGAAATAATTTAATTTACGGTTTATGATTATTTTGGAAAAATTTATACAACATTAACAACAATTTTTGAATTAATTATGTTTTTCTACAAATTAATTCAAAGAGTTTTAAAAATAATGACGAAGCTTCAAAAATTAAAACAAGTAAAAAATTGTAAAACAAAAAAATTAAAAAAGATGTTATAGATTTACATAGAAAGTTATAGATCAACATAGATGGTTATAGATTAACATAGAGGGTTAAATAACAAACTAAAAGTGATAATAGATTAACTTAGAAGGTCTTTAGATCAATTTTCAAAAGTTCTAGAACAAAAAGTTTTTAGCACAACCTAAATTCTAGATAAAGCTATAAAGTATTCTAGATTAACCTCATAGGATCCAGATTAACCTAAAATATTCTGAACTAACATCGAGTGTTCTGGATTAACCTAAAATATATTCCAGACTAACTTCAAGTGTTCTAGCTTAAACTAAGATATTCTAGATTCACCTAAAATGTTTTAGATTAAGGTAAAGGTTTCTAGATTAAGCTAACAAGTTCTAGATTAAAGTAAAAAGTTCTAGATTCGCCTAAAATGTTTTAGATTAAGGTAAAGGTTTCTAGATTAACCTGAAGGTTTCTAGATTAACCTGAAGGTTTCTAGATTAACCTAACAAGTTCTAGATTAACCTAACAAGTTCTAGATTAAAGTAAAAAGTTCTAGATTGACCCTAGAGGTTGTAGATTTACCAGAAAGGTTTCTAGGTTAATATAAAATGTTCTAAAATAATTCAACAAGTTCTAACTTAACCTAAAATATTCTAAACTAATCTAAAGCTTCTAAACTCACTTAAAATGTTTTAGATTTACCTAAAATGTTCTAGATTAGGCTAATAATTATTTAACATCACCTAGAATTTTGTATATTAACGTAAGAGGTTCCAAATTAACCTAAAATGTTCTGAATTAATTTAAAAGGTTCTACATTAATCCAAGTGGTTGTAGATTAACACTAAAGGTTATAGATTTATCTTAAGGTTTCTACATTAACCTAAGAAGTTCTAGATTAAAATAAAAAGTTCCAGATTAACCTAAGAGGTTGCAGATTTACCAGAAAGGTTTCTAGGTTAATGTAAAATGTTCCAGATTAACCCAAGAGGATGTAAATTAACTTAAAGGGTTTATATAAGAGGTTATAGATTAACCCAGAATGATCTATATTAAGCTAATAATTTCAACCTAGAATCAATATCAACCTAGAATCTTCTATATTAATCCAAGAGGTTTTAAATTAACCTAAAATGTTCGAAATTAATCTAAAAGGTTCTAAACTATCGAAAAATGTTCTAGATTCACATAAAATGTTCTACATTAAGCTAATAATTATTTAACTTAACCTAGAATTTTCTATATTAATCTAAGAGGTTTTAAATTATCCCAAAATGTTTTAAATTCATCAAAAAGGTTCTAAAATAACTTAAAATGTTCTAGATTAACCTAAAACGTTATATATTATTCTAAAGTATAATAATTAATAATTAATAATAATTAATAATTAATAATAATTAATAATTAATAATAATTAATTGATATAATAGGTTCTATAGAATAACCTAAAATTTGATATTTAAACAAAAAGGTTCTAGATTAATCTGAATTTTGATAGTTTAATCCAAAAGGTTATAGGTCAACCTAAAGTGTTCTATATCAATCTGAGAGGCTTTAGATTAAATTAAATATTTTAGATTAACCCAAGAGCTGGTTATAGATTGACCTTAAAGGTTCTACATTAAACTAAAAGGTTCTAGATTAACCTAAAAGATTTTGGATTAAATTAAAAGGTTCTACAATAACTTTAAAGTTTTTAGATTTAATTAAAAGGTTCTAGATTAACTTAAAAGTTTTTAGCTTAAATTAAGAGGTTCTAGATTAACTTAAAAGTGATTAGATTAAATTAAAAGGTTCTAGATTAACTTAAAAGTTTTTAGATTAAATTAAAAGGTTCTAGATTAATCTAAAGTCTTCTAAATTAACTTAAAATGTTCTAGACTAATCTAAAATGTTCTACATTAAGCTAATAATAATTTAACTTAACCTAGAATGTTCTTTACTATTCTAAGAGGTTCTAAATTAACCTAAAATGTTCTACATTAATCTTAAAGGTTCTAAATTAACTTAAAATGTTCTAGATTGACCTAAAATGTTATATATTTTTCTAAAGTATTCTATATTGATCTAACTGGTTCTATAGATTAACCTTAAATTTGATATTTTAATCAAAAAGGTTCTAGATTAATCTAAATTTTAATAGTTTAATCCAAAAGGTTTTAGATTAATCTAAATTTTGATAGTTTAATCCAAAAGGTTTTAGATTAATCTAATACTTTAATTATATTGTATCAAATTACTTAATTGTAGATTAAACTAAAATTAATCAAGAACTTTAAAAGTTGAATAAGAACCTTTTAAATTAATCTAAAACCTTAAAAATTGTTTCATTTTTAATTGCGGATTTAATGAAAAGATATTTTTTTTAATTGTCGAACATTTCATTCTCAACTGTGAAACAAAATGACGCGTACATATGTAATTTATTCTTTTCCTTCTCATTACTTTGAATGCGTCAAAAAAAAAAATTTTTTTTTTTAATATGTATGTATATTTTGCACTCTTTTCTTCTCATCTTCTTTATTTTTTTTCTTCATTTTTCCGTTTCCTTTTTTTGTGTCTTGTGTTTTTTTGTTGTCTTTTTTTTTTTTTTTTTTTTTTTGAAAGATCGTTTGTTCTGACGTGTCGCTTCATTTCGAGCTTGTTCTATACTTTTGTTTTGCGTGGAACAATAAAGAGAGCACGTGTGCATAAGTGCTATGCTTCAACGGGAGAGTTTTGTTGAACGAAAGCGAAGGAAAATACAATATATATGTATACATAAAACGAGAGAGGTAAACAGCTGAGGAAAATTCGTCGCGACACCAACAACGTCGACGACTACGACGACAACGCACTGGAAAAATAAACTCACAACCCTCGAATATCCAAAGTATGCACATTATATATATATAGAGAGAGAGACAAAGTAAAGAATTTTGTTTCTCTCTTGAAAATATAATTCCTATATATATATGATATAAATTTTTAAACACGTCAAAAATTTTATCGAGCGCTCTAAAATCTTTAGGAAAATTGTAAAATATGTGCCTTTGAAAATTTCACAGGAAACATCGAAGAGACATAACTTATGAGCTTTTTTTAAAATATTTATGAATAAATTATTGTAAAATTAATAATTTTTGAAAATTTGACTTTAAGATTAAGTTGATCTTTAATCTCTGTAACCTCCAAGGTAAATCTATCACCTTCTATGTTAATCTATAATTTTTTAGGTTGATCTATAACCTCATATGTAATTATTTGGGACTCTAGAAAAATCTTGAACATCGTAGATTAATCTATAACCTTGTAGGTTAATCTACAACATCGTAGATTAATCTATAACCTTGTAGGTTAATCTACAACATCGTAGATTAATCTATAACCTTGTAGGTATATAACATCGTAGATTATTCTATAACCTTGTAGATTAATCTAGAACCTTGTAGGTTAATCTACAATTTTTAGGTTAATCTAGAACCCGTTAGGTTAATCTACAACTTTTTAGGTTAATTTGTAACCCGTTAGGTTAATCTACAACTTTTTAGATTAATCTATATCCTATTAGGTTAATCACAACTTTTTCGATTAATCTATAACCTTTTACTTCAAACTAGAAAGTTTTAGGTTAATCTAGAACTTTTTTGGTTAATCTACAACCTCCAATGTAAATCTATAACGTCCTAGATAAATCAATAACCTCGTAGATTAATCTATAACCTTGTAGGTTAATCTAGAACCCGTCAGGTTAATCTAGAACCTTTTATATTAATGTAAAACCTTTTAGGATAACTAAAAACCTTTTAATTTAATGTAAAACCTTTTAGATAAATCTACAACCTCTTTGGTAAATCTTAAATATTTTAATTTAATCTAGAAATTTTAAGTTAATTTAAAACACCTTAAATTAATCTAGAACATTTTAATTTAATCTAGAAACTATCAGGTTAATATAGCCTCTTAGAATAATCTAAAACATTTTAGTTAAATCTGGAAAATTTTAGGTTAATTAAGAACAATTTAGATTAATCTTGAACCTTTTAATTTCATCTAGAAACTTTTAGGTTAATTTAGAACATTTTAGGTAATTTTTGAACCTTTTACATTAATTGTAGAACCTTTAAGATTAATCTACAACCTTTCAGTTAAATCTATAAACTTTGGGTTAAATTAGGATATTTTTATTGAATCTAAAATCCTTTAGGATAATCTATAACTTTTTACTTTAATGCAGAACGTTTTAGGTAAATCTACAACCTTCTGGGTTAAACTGAAACACTTTAATTGAATCTAGAAACTTTTTGGTTAATTTACAACTTTTTAGGTTAATCTAGAACCTTTTAATTTAATCAAAAAACTTTGAAGTTAATTTAGAACATTTTAGGATAATCTGGAACCTTTTAATTTACGGTATAACCTTTGAGGTTAATGTCCAACCTTTTCGGTTAATCTTAAACCTCTTCGGTTAATCTTAAACCTCTTCGGTTAATCTTAAAAATTCTAATTTAATCTAGAAACTGTTAAATTAATTTTGAACAGTTTAGTTAAATCTAGAGCCTTTTAATTCAATCTAGAAACTTTTAGATTAATTTAGATCACTTTAGATTAATATAGATCTTTTTAAATTAATATAGAATCTCTTAGGTTAATTTATAACACTTTAGGTTGATCTAGAACCTTTTACATTAATGTAGAACCTTTCAGGTTAATCTACAACCTCTTGGGTTAATTTAGGACATTTTAATTTAATCTAGAAATTTTTTGGTTAATCTACAACTTTCTAGGTTAATCTAGAACATTTTAATTTAATCTAGAAACTTTTCGGTTAATTTACAACTTTTTAGGTTAATCTAGAACATTTTAATTTAATCTAGAACCTTTTAGGTTAATCTACAACTTTTCAGGTTGATCTATAACATTTTACTTTAATGTAGAACCTTTCAGGTTAATCTACAACCTTTTAGGTTAATCTACAATTTTTTAGGTTAATCTACAATTTTTTAGGTTAATCTATAATTTTTACTTTAATGTAGAACCTTTCAGGTTAATCTACAACCTTGTAGGTTATTCTACAATTTTTTAGGTTAATCTATAATTTTTACTTTAATGTAGAACATTTTAGGTTAATCTACACCTTTTTAAGTTAATCTATAACATATTACTTCAATCTAGAACCTTTTATGTTAATCTAGAACGTTTTAGACTAATCTAGTATTTTTTAGGTTAATCTAGTACCTGCGATGTAAATCTATAAAGTCATAAATTAATCTATAACCTTGTATACTGATTTATAAGATCCTATTTAGCTTTTAAAACTTTTATGTTAATTTATAACCTCCAAGGTAGTTTTATTACCTCTTATATTGATCTATAAACTTTGAGGTTGATCTATAATCCCCTAGGGGAATTATTTTTCCTTTTAGATAAATCTACAACCTAACTTAATCTAGAATTTTTCTAGATTAATCTATTACCTTGTAGGTACCTTTATGGTTCATAGGGTTCAGGTTCTAAGAAGTTCTAGATTAATCTATAGTGTTCTAGATAAACCAGAAAGGTTTCAGATTGACCTGAAAGGTTATAGATTAATCTAAGACGTTTTGAACTATCCTAAAAATATTCTATAATCACTCAAATGTTTTTAGATTTATCTAAACGGCACTAGATAAACCTTAAAGGTTCTAGATTAATACAAGAAGTTCTAAATTATCCTTTAAAAGATTCTATATTTATATAAAATGTTTTACATTAATCCAAAAGGTTTGAGATTAATTCAAAATGTTTTAGAATAGTCCAAAAGATTTTAGATTAATCGCAAATATTTTAGACTTATCCAAAAGATTTTAGACTTTTCCAAAAGATTTTAGATTTATCCAAAAGATTTTAGACTTTTCCAAAAGATTTTAGATTTATCCAAAAGATTTTAGATTTATCCAAAAGATTTTAGACTTATCCAAAAGATTTTAGATTTATCTAAAAGATTTTAGATTAATTTTAAATGTTTTAGATTAATCCAATAGATTTTAGATTAATTTTAAATGTTTTAGATTAATCCAAAAGATTCTAGATCAAAGAGGTTCTAGATGATCCTAATGTAGGTTATTTAAAATACATGTTCAAACTCAACCCCAACGTGTTTAGTATTTTGAACCTTTAATATTTGGACATGGCTACAAAGTTCTATATTGATTATTGACCTAAAATTTAATAAAAACTAAAACAATATTCTGGGAAAAATTATTTTGTCAGGAAAATAATTTTTTGTTCCTTATAAAAAAAAATGGCAAATATTTTTCTACATTATTTCTTTTATTTTACATTGCATCGATATCACTCGCTGTGACCTATTGCTCGACAATAGTACAGACGCAATTTTCCCCCGCCTATATACGTGAACCGCGCAAACCCCATGAAATTTCGAGATTGTACATTGAAATGTGGAAATTGGTCAACAATATCGACATACAATTGTGTGTGTTTGTGTGTATGTGTTATAACCATAGAGGAGAATTGGAACACGGTTAGAGATTTCGGAGATCAATGTCTTGGTTTTCCCACTGAGAAACTTGGATATTGTCAGGATATCTCGAGTACCGGAGGCAGCCCATAGGTTTGGTATGTCCGGTATAGTTTGATTCTGCGGCCGAGTAATGCTGTGTGTTTAAGGTGTCACAAATCAAACGTCGAGTGAGTGTTACTTTGGTATGTTGTATATAGCAGCAGTGCGCACTTTACAGTTGCTCCCGGTATGCTCCACTTAACATTTGGCCATTAATAAAACTTTACTTCTCTCATCTTAAAATACGACTGCGAACAATTTTCCACTTAAACAACAAACTAAACTTATAAAGCATTCAAATATTTGTTTAAAAATAAATTATAATGCTTTTATAAAAATTAAAAATTAGATTTATAAAAATCAGATTAAAATTAATCAAGTAATGCAAAAAAGGAAAAAAAAAATTCGAAACAAAGCTCAATAGTAACATAATCTTGAAAAATGTGGATTATAGATTTTAAATGCTTATTAATCGAGAAATTTTGAGGTTAAACGGGAACTTTTTAGGTTAATCTATAACCCTTTACTACAACAATCGAGAGCATTTTGAGTTAATCAAGAATATTTAAAGTTAACCGAGAAAACTTGAAAGTTACTCTAGAATTCTTTAAGTTCATCTAGAACACAATAAATTAATCTAGAACTCAATAAGTTAATCTAGAACCCGATAAGTTAATCTAAAACCTTTTAAGTTAATCTAGAACACTTTAAGTTAATTTAAAACCTTTTAGGTTAATCTAGAACGTTAACTAGAACTATCTAGAACCTTTACTTTAATGCAGAACGTTTTAGGTAAATCTACAATCTTCTGGGTTAATCTGAAACATTTTAATTTAATCCAGAAACTTTTAGAATCATTTAGAACACTTTATAATAATCTAGAACTTTTTAATTTAATCTAAAAACTTTTAGGTAAATCTAGAACCTTTTAATTTAATGTAGAACCTTTTACGATAATCTACAACCTCTTAAGTTAATCTTAAATATTTTAATTTAATCCAGAAATTTTAGGTTAACTTAGAATACTTTAAGGTTAATCTAGAACATTTTTTTTAATGTAGAACGTTTTAAATTAATGTAAAACCTTTCAGGTTTATCTACAACCTCTTGGGTTAATCTTAAATATTTTAATGTAATAAGTAGAACCTTTTAGGTTCATTTAGAACACTTTAGATTAACGTAGAACCTTTTACTCTAATCAAGAAACTTTTAGGTTAATCTAGAACCTTTTACTTTAATGCAGAACGTTTTAGGTAAATCTACAATCTTCTGGGTTAATCTGAAACATTTTAATTTCATCCAGAAACTTTTAGAATCATTTAGAACACTTTATGATAATCTAGAACATTTTAATTTAATGCAGATACTTTTAGGTTAACTTAGAACACTTTATATTAATCTAGAATATTTTAATTTCATCTTTAAACTTTTAGGTTAATTTAGAATACTTTAGGTGCATCTAGAACCTTTTAATTTAATATAGAAAGTTTTAGGTTATTTTAGAATACGTTAGGTTCATCTAGAATCTTTTATATTAATGTACAATTTTTTAATTTAATGTAGAACCTTTTACTTTAATCTAGAAACTTTTAGGTTAATCTACAACCTCTTAAGTTAATCTTAAATATTTTAATTTAATCTGCAACCTTCGAAGTTAACTTTGAACATTTTAGATTAATCTAGAACATTTTAAATTAATGTAGAATCTTTTAGGTTAACTTAGAACACTTTAAATTAATCTAGAACCCTTTAATTTAATATAGAATGTTTAAGGTTAATTTAGAATACTTTAGGTTTATCTAGAACCTTTTATATTAATGTACAATATTTTAATTTAATGTAGAACCTTTTAGGTTAATTTAGAACACTTTAGATTAATCTAAAAACATTTTAATTTAATGTAGAACCTTTTAGGTTAATCTACAACCTCTTGGGTTAATCTTATATTTTTTAATTTAATCTAGAAACTTTTAAGTTAACTTAGAACACTTTAGATTAATCTAGAACATTTTAATTTAATGTAGAATCTTTTAGGTTAAATTAGAATACTTTAGATTAATCTAGAACCTTTTAATTTAGTATACAAAATTTTAGGTTAATTTAGAACACATTAGGTTAATGTAGAATCTTTTACATTAATGCAGAACCTTTCAGATTAATCTACAACCTTTCAGGTCAATCTACAACATCTTGGGTTAATTTAGGATATTTTAATTCAATTTAAAAACTTTTAGGTAAATCTAGAACCTTTTAATTCAATCTAGAAACTTTTAGATTAATTTAGATCACTTTAGATTAATCGAGATCCTTTTAATTTAATATAGAATCTCTAAGGTTAATTTATAACACTTTAGGTTGATCTGGAAACCTTTTACATTAATGTAGAACCTTTCAGGTTAATCTACAACATTTTTGGTTAATTTAGGACATTTTAATTTAATCTAGAAACTTTTTGGTTAATCTACAACTTCCAAGGTTTATCTAGAACATTTTAATTTAATCTAGAAACTTTTAGGTGAATCTTCAACTTTTTAGATTAATCTATAACCTTTTACTTTAATATAGAACCTTTCAGGATAATCTAGAACCTTTCAGGATAATCTAGAACCTTTCAGGTTAATCTAGAACCTTTTAGGTTAATCTAAAAAAATAATTTAATGTAGAAAAATTATTTAATGTAGAAAAATTATTTAATGTTGAATTCTTTAATGTAGAAGCTTTCAGGTTAATCTACAACCTTTTAGATTAATCTACAATTTTTTAGGTTAATCTATAATTTTTACTGTAAAGTAGAACCTTTTAGGTTAATCTACAACCTTTTTGGTTAATCTTCAACTTTTTAAGTTAATCTCTAACCTATTACTTCAATCTAGAACCTTTTAATTTAATGTAGAACCTTTTAGGTAAATCTAGAACCTTTTATTTTAATGTACAACCTTTCAGGTAAATCTAGAACCTTTTAATTTAATGTAGAACCTTTTAGTTTATCTTAGAACACTTTAGATTAACGTAGAACCTTGTACTTTAATCTAGAAACATTTGGGTTAATTTAGAACACTTCAGGTTAATCTAGAACCCTTTAGGTTAATCTAAAACCTTTTAAGGTAATCCAGAACTCTTTAGGTAAATTTTATTACCTCTTAGATTAATCTAAAGCCGTTTTGTCGATTCCAAATCTTATTAATTCCGGAATATGTATTAGTTAGAACCAAAAATACCATTTAAGTTAATCTATAACCTTTTGCACTTTAATTTAGAACCTTTGAAATTAATCTCTTAAGATTTTCATCAAAATAATAAATCTTATTGAACACGTTTTCTTTTTTCCGTTTTGCCAAAGCAATTTTCTCCTCTAAGAAGGAAAAATGTAGTACCTCATTTGTGGGAGATGATAAATTTTTTTCTCAACCTTTTTTTTTTTTAATTCTATGGATACAAAAGAATAATAAACTGTTGGTGTGTCTGTCTCTGTGTGTGTGTTTACAAGCAAGCAATTTTTAGGTCCCGTGTCTTTTGAAATTACTTCATCGGAACATCGACATTGCGCGCTCGTCTTTTTTTTTACTCTTTTTGTGGACCAAACTCTCTTTCTCTCTATCTCCCTCTCCTTCTCTCTTTTCCTCTCTCTTTTCTTCTCTCCTTTCCTCTCTCTTTTCTCTCTCTCTCTCTCTCTCTCTCTCTCTCTCTCTCTCTCTCTCTCTCTTTCTCTCGCTCTTTAACATTTTTTTTCATCTTTCCTTCTCCAACGGCTTGTATTCTCTCTTCTTTGACCGATAGCGTGACATTTTAATCTAAGAGCAGCGGGCTCAATATAAAAGTGAAGAGGGTGGGGGGAGGAAACATAGAGGAGGGGGGGGAGATAGAGAGCGCAGAAGGTGGAAGGCTGTTTTAATCTAAGGGTTGATGTATTCGTCGGGTTATCGCCTGGTCTGCAACGACGACGACGACGGCGACGTTGTTGTCCCGGAGAATTTGGCTAAAACGACAGTGGCATAAAGCGATGCGCGTCGACTTTATCGTCGAACATTAACAAAAAAGTCCCTTTACAGTGCAAATCGTAAATAACTTCGAGCTGGTCAACCCCCCCCCCTCTCTCTGTCTTTTTTACCTTTTTTTCTCTTTTCCCTATTATTTCTGCCATTAACCATTCTCAACTTCCGTTACTGTTCTCAAATAATTGACTATATTGGCTGAGTATATATATAGAAAAGGTAAATTCACATTTAAAACAAAAAGATTTTTTCTTTTCAAAACAAAAAGATTTTTTCTTTTCAAAAAAAAAAAAAAAAATTTTTTTAAACTGCAACTCTGCGGTGAGTTTTATTATTCAAAATTTAAGCTATAATGCTTTTAACATCTAATTGTATAATTTTAAATTTTGAATTAAATTTATTTTACAAAATTAATTTTCATTAGAAAATTCTACGAGAATTTAATTATTATTTTAATAGAAAAATGTAAAATTCTGATTTTCAATAATTTTTCATTTGAAACACATTGAAAATTCGGAATATTAAAAAAAAAATTCGAAATATTAAAAAAAATAATAATAATTAAAAAATGAAAAAATTCTTTAAGTATTTAATTATTTATGTACCAAAATAAATAATTTATTGAATATTTCATCAAATTTATAATTCTCCTGAAAAATGTTATCAACAAATTTTCAAATAGTAACTGAATTTTTTTGTCAAATTTCTATAAAGTTTTCAAGAATAATACTTTTTTTGAGGAATTCGATTAAAATTTATTGGCAATTTTTTTATTTATTTAAGTTAATTTATTTTTAAAAATATTTAATAAAAGTTGTCGATTAAATACGATTATTTATGTTAATTATTTATTTATTTTATTATTATTATTTAATTACTTATTTTATTATTATTATTATTATTATTATTATTATTATTATTATTATTATTATTATTATTATTATTATTATTATTATTATTATTATTTATTTATTTATTTATTTACTAGCTAAAATAACGCGCGCGTAAAGTTTTTTTTTCATTAACATTAAAAAATTCAATTATTTAGAAGAATTCAACTCAAAATCACTACTTTTCTAAATATATTCAGAAAAGTCAGAAAATTTGGTCAAAAATACTGAAACAATATTTAATTTTGGAAATTCATAAAAAAAAAATTCTGAATGTTAGATTCCTCATCAATGGAAAGATTTTATTTATTTCAAACTTTTTCTATTTTTAATAACAATTGAACTTCGCAGATTTAAAGATAATTTATAGGTTTATGAAAAATTTTAATAATTTAAATTCTTATAAAATTTGATATATTTGGTGATATACATATTATATTCATTATTAGAAATAATAATGGATTTATGGATGAATTTTACTTAAAAAACACGAAAAAAATTGAATTTTCGAAAAATTATAAATGATTGCAAAAACTCAATTATGTTCAAAAGTTTTTTTAATATTCTCCTCGAAAATTCAATTATTTTCAAAATTGGTAACAAATTTTTTGGCAAAATTCAATTATTTAAAGAAATTTTAATAAAATTCTTGCCAAAAATTCAATTATTTTCCAAAAATTTCCTCAATTTCATATAAATTCTATTTACAAATTTTTCATAAATTTCTTTCTTTTTTAAAAATTTTATTAAAAATCGTCAAACGAAATCAATTATTTCGTATTATATTATTAAAAACTAAATATTATTTTCAAAACCTGGAAATTTTCCATTTTTTAAACTGAAAAAAATCAGGAACTTTCAAATGAACAAATGCGTGACAACTCTGATTAAGTTTTTAATAAATTTCTCAAGCAAAACAAATAATAAAATAAAAATATTTCTACCCAAAAGTCAGAATAAGAATAATCGTAATATATTTAAATTATTTGAAAATAACTGAAAATATTATTAAAAAATTGAGGCAGCCAAAAATTGTTTTATAAAATAAAAATTGTTTTATTTATTTATTTTTTATTATAATTTCAATAATTTACTTTTTAACATAAAAAAGGAGTTCTGTAAATATTTTTTCCAAAATAAATATCAAATTTCTTAAACAGAATTTGATTTATAATTTTTTTTCTACTTAAAAATTTTTTTTCTACTTGTACTTTGTTTATAAATTGTCATTGAGAAGCAGAAAATGTGGAAAATATTTTCTAATTTTAATTTTCCAACTGTTTTTTAATTTTTATAAAAAATGAAAAAATCAATTACCTAGTCCTAAAATATTTGCTAATTTTTTTGGAATGAAGAGAAATATTGAAAAATAACATTATTAATTTTTGTAGATTAATAAAAATAGTTTTTTATTATTTGGAAGATAAAAATAATATTTCTAAATAAAATAAATACCTATTATTAAATTTAAAAAGTAAGAGTAAAAAAATAGGTGAAAATATTATTATCTATCAATTCAAAAGAAAAATATGAAGAAGTTTACTGTTTTTCTTTTTTTTTTTGCTCTATTTGCTGCAAAACATGGAAAATTTGTCTTGTACTTTAAAAAGAAGTGAAGATTCATAGCCGGAAATCAAGATATATATATATATATATATATATATATATATATATATATATATATATAAATATATAAATGTTTATGTATTATATATGAGTGTGAGTGTATCTCTCATGAAAGTGACAAAATCTCTTTTGACATGAGAGTGAGAGCCCCAACCGGTTTTTGGACGCGTGCCGTTCGACGATAACAGCTTTTGTCGACAATACAACTCCCACACGATATGAAAACCGGGCTTACAGTCTAATACCACTTGTTTTCATAACTTTAATTCTCTGATTCGATTTTTCTTTTTTTTTCTGTTTTGCTGTTTTTTTTCTAAAGCCAGTAAAAATTTTTTTTTCTCTTTTTACAAGCATCAACCGGGTGACGAGAAAAATTTTCTCTCTTTTACCAGAAAACTTTTATATCAATGTTCGCATCATCACGATTCAGAAGAATCAATTCTATTAAAATAAAAAAAGAGAAAATAATAATAAAAATAAAATTTAATTCAATTGTCAAATTGAATTAAATTTTTTTATCAGATCACAAGTTTCAACCAAATTCAAAAATAAGAATAATAAAAAAATTTGATTCAATTTCACGTTTAGATCACAAGTTTGAACCAAATTCAAAAAAAAATTCTTCAACTCAGAAGTAAATTTGAAAGAGAACGTTGAAAGTTTATTTTTTAAATTTTATTTCATTAAATTTTATATGTAAAATATAAACAAAATTACTTTTCACACTTTTCGTTTTAAACCACCCAGAGATTGTCCTTTTAAAAAAGTTATTTTGCAAATAATTTAAATATATATTTTAATAAACAAATTAAATAAACAATTGCACTTTGGATAAAGATATGTAGTAAAAAATTTGTTTCTCTTTTAGAAATTTACTTTATTTTATTCTAATGAAACTTATTTTTATTAAAACTTGTGTTTTTCGATAATTTTCCGTTATTGTTTAAACAATTTTAATTAACAATTGAATTATACCACCATTTTTAGACACAAAAGTACAGAAATTTTTTGCAATTAATGTTTTTCTAATGCGCCCTAAGATTGTCTTCACGGTAAATCGTTAGGTATTAAAATAACACCAAAAAGGATTAAAATAATCCAATTTAGTGTTATTTTAATCCATTTTGGTGTTATTTTAATACCTAACGATTTACCGTGTTCATGAAAAAGTTATTTTTTTTTAAACAACTTTATTATTCTAATAAACAAATTAATTTAAACAATTAAAATTTTCCATTCCGGATATGTTTTAATAGCAAGAATCTACGTTGTTTTGAAGAAATTTTCTATAAAAAAGAAAAAAGTAAAGTAATAATAAAAATTTTATTAAAATGCAAATAGAAATAATCGTCAAATGAAAATTATGTGGTGAAGAAATTGGGGGACGTTTTTTTCCCTTTGGTTTTTAAAAAATAAAATGAGATGCTTTGTAAGGGTGTCAGAACGTATTGTGGTTAAGAGGAAAATAAAAGGGGAAACGAAATCCAACAAAATTCCCTGAAATTATTTATTTACGAGGCACAAAGTCCGTGGGGTCTGAAATGACATTTAATGCCAAATCCCAACATCATGGAAAAAGGGGGAAAACGAAAGAAAGGGAGAGGGAGAGAGAGAAAGAAAGTCAAAAACAGAAGAGAGAGAAAGAGATAGAGAGAGAGAGAAAAAAGTTAAGGAGAGAGAAATAGAGAAAAGGAAAAAAGATAGACAGATAAATAAAATTTCAAAGAATACAAAAGAAAAAAAAGCAATTCGAATTGAGAATTTTTTCTGCACGATTTACTCACTAAAATGATCTGTTTTCACGCTCAAATAGATTCATACCCTATATTTTCGTATTATGTTCGTCTCAATGGGAAAAATATTGTATTCAAAATCAAAACATTGTACTTACATTCAAAGTTATACGTGTATCAATTATTATCAATATAGCATCAATGTCGTTCAATCTTTGTCAACACTTACCTGAAACAGAAGAAAAAACAAAATTTACTTAGTTATCAATTTTATTCAAAAAAAAAAAAAAATCACAATGTAATTTATTTTATTTATACCTAAGAAATCAAAAAAATTATCAAGAAGAAACAAAATTAATTTAGTCATCAATTTTATTAAAAAAAAAAAAAAAAACAGAATGTAATTTATTTTATTTATACCTAAAAAATCAAAAAAATTATCAAGAAGAAACAAAATTTATTTAGTTATCAATTTTATTAAAAAAAAAAAAATCACACTGTAATTTATTTTATTTATACCTAAGAAATCAAAAAAATTATCAAGAAGAAACAAAATTAATTTAGTTATCAATTTTATTCAAAAAAAAAACCACAATGTAATTTATTTTATTTATACCTAAGAAATCAAAAAAATTATCAAGAAGAAACAAAATTTATTTAGTTATCAATTTTATTAAAAAAAAAAAAAAATCCACAATATAATTCATTTTATTTGTAAGAAATCATGAAAATTATCAAGAAGAAACAAAATTTATTTATTCATAAATTTTATTAAAAAAAAAAAAAAAAAACATAATGTAATTTATTTTATTTATACCTAAAAAATCAAAAAAATTATCAAGAAGAAACAAAATTTATTTAGTTATCAATTTTATTAAAAAAAAAAAAACCACACTGTAATTTATTTTATTTATACCTAAGAAATCAAAAAAATTATCAAGAAGAAACAAAATTAATTTAGTCATCAATTTTATTCAAAAAAAAAAAATCACAATGTCACTTATTTTATTTATACCTAAGAAATCAAAAAAATTATCAAGAAGAAACAAAATTTATTTAGTTATCAATTTTATTAAAAAAAAAATTCACAATGTAATTCATTTTATTTGTAAGAAATCATGAAAATTATCAAGAAGAAACAAAATTAATTCAGTCATCAATTTTATTAAAAAGAATCACAATGTAATGTATTTTACTTATAATAACAACTCTAGATTCAACTCAATCTAATTCTAAACAAAAAAAAATTATAGATATTAAAAAAAAAACAAGTTTCCTTTAATTTCACCAATAATATTTAGCTTCTAGAGTATAAATTACCCTACATGCGGTTATAGATTATCGTAGAAGGTTATAGATTAATTTACAGATTACAGATTAACCTATATAAAGGAATAAGAATAAACTTTGGAGTTTATAGATTAACCGTGATGATTATAGATTAACTTGAATAGTTATCCATTAATTTTTAGAGTTACAGATCAGTTTAGTAGAATGTAGATTAAGTTAATGGAATATAAATTAAAACCAGATGGTTATAGATTAAGTTTGGAATTTTTTAATTAACCTGGAGGATATAACATAAAGTAGAAGGTTATAGATTAACCTTGAAGGTTATAGATTAATCTAGAAGGTTGTATATTAATTTAGAAGGTTATAGATTATTCTAGAGATTATAGATTAACCTGGAAGGTTATAGATTAACCTACAAGGTTATAGATTAACCTACAAGGTTGTAGATTAACATACACGGTTGTAGATTAACGTAAAAGGTTATAGATTAAAGATTCAAGATTATAGATTCAAGAGATTATAGATTAAACTAGAAGGTAATAGATTAATCTAGAAGGTTGTAACTTAAAGTAGAAGGTTACAGATTAATCTAGAAGGCTGTAGATTAATCTAGAAGGTTGTAGATTAACCTAGAAGGTTATAGATTAAAGATTCAAGGTTATACATTTAAGATATTATATATTAAACTAGAAGGTAATAGATTAATCTAGACGGTTGTAACTTAAAGTAAAAGGTTGTAGATTAATCTAGAAGGTTATAACTTAATGTAGAAGGTTATAGATTAACCTAGAAAGTTATAGGTTATTCTAGAGATTATAGATTAACCTAGAAGGTTATAGATTAACCTAGAAGGTTATAGATTAACCTAGAAGGTTATAGATTAACCTAGAAGGTTATAGATTAACCTAGAAGGTTATAGATTAACCTAGAAGGTTATAACTTAGAGCAGAAAGTTATAGATTAAACTAGAAGGTTATAGATTATTCTAGAGATTATCGAATAACCTAGAAGGTTATAACTTAAAGCAGAATGTAATAAAGAGATTATAGATTATTCTAGGGATTGTAGATTAACCTAGAAGGTTATAGATTATTCTAGATATTATCGATTAACCTAGAAGGTTAGAGATTATTCTAGAGATTATCGATTAACCTTATAGGTTGTAGATTAACCTATAAGGTTTTAGGATTAATGATTCAAGGTTATTTATTCTAGAGGTTATAGACTAAACTAGAAGGTAATAGATTAATCTAGAAGGTTATTGATTAGTGTAGAAGATTGTAACTTTAAGTAGAAGGTTATAGATCAACCTAGATGGTTATAGATTAACCTAGATGGTTATAGATTAACCTAGATGGTTATAGATTAACCTAGAAAGTTGTAGATTAATCGAGAAGGTTATAGATTAACATAGAAGGTTATAGATTAACCAAGAAGGTTATAACTCAACCAAGAAGGTTATAGATTAATCTAGAAGGTTATAGATTAATTTAGAAGGTTATAGATTATTCTAGAGATTATGGATTAACCTTAAAGGTTGTAGATTAACCTAGGTTATAGATTTATCTTGAAGGTTTTATATTAATTTTGAAGGTTATAGATTATTCTAGAGATTACAGATTATTCTAGAGATTGTAGATTAACCTAGAAGGTTATAGATTATCCTAGAAAGTTATAGATTAACCTTGAAGGTTATAATAACCTAGAAGATTATAGCTTGATGTAAAAAGGTTATAGATTAACCTAGAAGGTTACAGATTAACCTAGAAGGTTATAACTTGAAGTAGAAGGTTATAGATTAACCTAGAAGGTTATAGATTAACCTAGAAGGTTATAGATTAACCTAGAAGGTTATAGATTAACCTAGAAGGTTATAGATTAATTAGTTAATAATTAAGTAATCTAGGATACTCTAGATTAGTTCAAAAGGTTATAAAGAAAAGAGGGGGGGAAGGAGGGAGATAGAGAAAGAGATAAAAGAGATTGAGAGATAGAGGAGAGAGAGAGAGTGAGAGAGAGAGACCACTAAAAGATTTGGGACTCTGTGAGAAACTCAACAATTGTTCACACCCGGGAAGAGAGTGGAGGTTAAGTTTTCGCCCTCCAGGCAACGATGGAAGGATCCAGTGAGTTGGATTTATCGGAAGACATTATTACTTGTAGAGGGCAAAGGACTTAAGGGTCAGAGAGGACGGTGCCAAGTTGTTGAAGCGAACTGAACTCAAACGCGTCAAAGCTGATCCCCCAACCTTCTCTCTCTCTCTCTCTCTCTCTGTCTCTTTTTACCCTTTCTCTCTCACTCCATCACTCTCTTTCTCTCACCCCCCCCCTCCTCCAACCCACTCAACTTCATTCCCAACCTTCGAACTCGTCACTAACACTTGGTCAGTACTTTAGATTAACCGGAAGTTACGTCAAAGATTGGAACTCAGTTCACTCAGCCGCTTATAATTAAATCCGAATAGAAATCAGTTAATTATCCACTTTATCTTAATTATATCAGAGCTTTTCGAAGAATATATCTTTATTGGGTGAAGAAAGAAAAATTGCCCGGGAAGGGAGAGAAAAATAGGTATTTTTGACACTAGAACATGTCGGAT
Organism: Leptopilina drosophilae; assembly: GCA_032873175.1. Lineage (NCBI taxonomy): Eukaryota > Metazoa > Arthropoda > Insecta > Hymenoptera > Figitidae > Leptopilina > Leptopilina drosophilae. The sequence continues at coordinate 40,223,936 of CM065486.1, read as the reverse complement.
TTTTTTTTTTTTTTTTTTTTGTTTATTGAAGAAAAAGATTATTTTTGGAAATTTTTTTCTTCTGAAATTGGCTTATAGTTCAAAATGTAGTGGATTTTGAAGTGTAAGTAAATTTAAAAAATGATTCTCGATAATTAATTTTTGAAAAAATAGTTTTCAAACTGAAAATAAAAATGAAGCTATTGAAAAAGTCAAAATTGACGATGAAACAAAAAACTCACCATCAATTCTTGTTATGAATAATAAATTTTTTTTAGTAACTTCTAGATTGATCTTTACCTACATATTTGAGTTTTTTTTATTATTATTATAATTATTTTATTATTATTATTATCATTATTATTATTATTATTATTATTATTATTATTATTATCATTTTATTTTTATTATTATTAATATTTTATTTTTATTATTATTAATATTTTATTTTTATTATTATTACTATTATTTTATTTTTTTATTTTTTTTTTTATTTTTTTTTTATTTGAGTTTTTTTTACGTAGGAATAAATTTTCAAATAAGTACACGATCATTTCTGGTGGAACAAAAGTAAATTAAAATTGTGTGATAAAAAAAACGATTGCAAGTAAAAATGTAATTTTTTTTTGTATGAAAATTTATAAAGTGTAAAATATATAGAATAAAATTTGGAAAAAAAATACTCTAACAATAACTCTCTATATAATAATTTGCACTGACCCAAATTCCACATTTCCAGTTTTCCAACAGAATTTCAAAACTCATGAACCACGTGGGTTTTTGGTGTGTATCAATGCAAAAGTGTGAGAGTGTGTGAGTGTGGCAGAATTGCCGATGAATCGTGAGAGTCACGTGCATATTTTACGGCTAAAGAACGACGAAGCGATCAATTCTCGTTATGCAAACACTCACCAACGTATGTTATTTTCCATTGAAACCCGTACCAATCGAAATTGGATTTATCGTAATAATCTCGCGTGGAGAAAATGGTTTAATGACAATAACAAAAAAAAAAATGAGAGAGAGAAAAAAAAGAATTGTTGATGTTCCATTTTCAAAAAGAAAATCAAAAAAGGAAAAAAAATTGTCGGAAAGGAATTAAAAACATCGGAAAGGAAAAAATATAATTTACCATGTTGATTAAAATCGTGATTTTACAAGTTTTTTGATATCAATCAATCATGGTCAAAAAAAATTATAAAAATAAAAGAAAATAATAAAAAAACAAAAAAAACAAAAATAAAAAAAAATAAATAAATAAAAATAAAAAATAAAATAATGAAAACAAAAATAGTTTAAAACCCTAAACTTTTTACTCATTGGTTATGGTCGAAATTTTTGTCAAACTATAACTAACGAGGAAAGTATTTAAAATTCTCAAAATTTGTATTTTTTGACCACTTATCCTATACTTTTTTTATATTACATTATTTATATTTTTTTATATTACTTTTTTTATATTATTAATAAATTGTATTTAAAGATACAATTTCTGTTCTTTTTTTAGAATTTGCATTACTTTAAATTCGCTAATAGTAGAAATCAAAAAACTATTCTCAAAAATTATAATCAAATTTTTCAAGATTCAATTATTTTGAAAAAATATTCGAAATTCAACTATTTTGAAAAAATATTCGAAATTCAATTATTTTGAAAAAATATTCGAAATTCAATTATTTTCAAAAAATATTCGAAATTCAATTAATTATTTTCAAAAAATATTCGAAATTCAATTATTTTCAAAAAATATTCGAAATTCAATTATTTTCAAAAAATATTCGAAATTCAATTATTTTCAAAAAATATTTAAAATCCACTTACTTTCATAATATTTCACAAAAAGAATTCAATTATTTAAAATAAAATTCATTCAAAATTCATTCAAAATTCAATTACTTTCATAAATAATATAATTTTCACTGCACTTCAATTTATTTGAAATTGGCATTTTAAAAAAACCTCAATTATTTAACAAAATGTTTATACACAATTCTCAACAATAATTCAATTACTTTTTTCTAATAATAACATTTTTCATGGAATTTCAATTATTTAAAAGATTTTTTTAATAAAAACCTTAAACAAAAATTCATAATTATTTCCCTAAATAATAAAACTTATGAAAGAATTTCAATTATTTTTAACACTATTTTAAATTAATTAATCGAAAAATTCAATTATTTTCACAAATAAAGTTTTCCACGAGAATTCAATTATTTAACATAAAATTTTTTAATTATTTATTATATTGAAAAAAAATTAATTATTTATTCAATTATTTATTTATTTACATTGTTATGTTTAAATAAAATTGTTATGAAGAATTTAATTATTTTTTAAAAATAACAAAATTTTTCACAAAAAAGTTTTTTTTAAGAATAATTGAATGTTCATGGTTGGCATTTTATTGACAATTTCAAAAATAATTTAATTCCTCAGAAGAATTTTACTATTTGTAAAAATTATTGAATTCTTGGGAACGATTTTTAGTGAAATTATTTAAAATAATTGGATTTCCAAGAAGAAATTTATTACTTTTATAAATTATCGACATTTTGTATGGTAAATATTGTAATTTATTGAAATAATTGGATTTTGCAAAGAATTTTATTAAAATTTTTAAAAATGATTAAATTCCTGAAGGAAATTTAATCATTTACAAAAACATTTCTGAATTTTTGAGAACGACTTTGTTAAAAAGTTTTAAATAAGTTTAATTTGCACGAAGAAATTTATTACTTTTAAAAATAATTTAATTCTTATTGTGAATATTGTTATTTATGAAAATAATTGAATTTTAAAAGGAAATTTATTAAAATGCCATAAAATATTTTAATTTTTAGGAATAATTTTGTTAATTATCGACTTAATTAAAATACTTTGAAGAATTATTTTTAAAAATAAATCCTTGAGAATAATTTTATTAAGATCTAAAAGAATAATTGAATTATTTAAAAAAAATTGAATTAAAAAATTGCATTTTAAAACAATTTTTTTTTTTTAAATTAATTTTATTATAATATTTTGAAATCATTGAGTTTGTGTAAAAAATTGTAATATTTTTGTGAATAATTGGATTTTTTCCCAAGAATTAAAAAAAATGTTTTTATAATTAATTGATTTTTTCCAGGAATTGGAATTAATTTTTTCAGAATAATTACATTTTTGAAGCACTTCCTGTAAAATTTCACTAAACATAATTGAATTTCTGTGAAAAATTTGTTCTTTTTGAAAAGAATTGAATTTCTCTGAAGAATTTTATAAACATTGTTTTGAATAATCAATTTTTGTGATATATAAGAAATATTATGCAAATTTAATTGTAAATAAATGAATTTTAGCAGGAAAACTATAATTATGAAAATAATTAAATTTTACAGAGAAATTTATGAAAATGCCACAAAATAATAATTATTATTATATAGAATAATAATTATATATAATTAATAATTTTATATATTTTTCCATGAAAACTAAATAAAAATAATATAATAATAAAAAAATAATAAATATTAATAATAATTGTTATTATATATAATAATAATTGTATATAATTAATAACTATATATATTATATTTATATATTTATTTATATATTTATATATTTACTATATTTATTTATATAAATAAAAATAATATAATAATAAAATTATAATAAGATATAATAATAATTAAAATTATTATATTATATTATCACTCGGTTGTTTTAAATTCAATGTTTAATATAATAATAATAATTATTGTACATAATAAAATTGAAATTTTTTGAGAATAATAAATACTGAAAAGAATTGAATTTTTCAACAATTATTGAATTGGTTATAATAATAAGTTTTGAATAATTTAATACTTTTAAACAATTTGATTGTAATTTTTGAGAATTTTTGTTTTCTATAGTATTGGCGAATTTTAAGTTGTGGAAATTCCTAAAAGAAAAACTAAAATAGTGGTTTTTAGTAAAATTTTTAGTGAAATTGAAAAAAAAGTACAAAAATATTATCAAAATGTTGAAAAAAAGTAGTAAAAAGTGCATTTTTGTAGATTAGAACAAAGCTTGTAATTGTAAAACAAAAAAAAAAATTCATCAATATTACGAATTAATTTTTCCTCAATTTTCTTCTTCCGCAAGAAAAAAAAAGACGAAAAAAATGGAGGTGTTGGAATAATTCTTCTTTTTTAGCTTTTCCCTTTTTTAATTGACCTCTTCGTTTTTTCGCCTTCAACTTTCGCATTAATCAATTTTAGAAGAACGCTCTAATTGGCTCGACGTCCAAAGTGTTTTCACGGGTGAAATCTTAACGTCGGTTAAAATCCTTCCCTAGTCACATTAGTCTAGTCGAGGCCGACTAATGTTGGGTGATTAGTTGGATTTATTCGAGAGTTTGATCTTACGAGGCGTACAAGCGTTCACGAGCAAGTTGTAAATTAACCACAAATGTCAACGCACCATTTTCATTTACCAGGCAGACAACATACACGTATACACCAACTACACTCAGAAAGGAGAAGCACGCACAAATCTTTCACGTGTCGTTGCCAATCGATCTTTTTCTCTATCTCTCTCTCTTTCTCTACCAACATCGCTGAAAGATAACACGGGAATAAAGTTTATGTCAAAATTTACAGCACCTTGTGTTCAACAAGAAAAAAAAAAAGACCGAGAGAGAGAAATACAATGTCTTGGAAACTTGTGTAATTACATTAACTATAATAATCTGATAATTCTGCGCGTCTTTCAGTCATTCAATTTATTCTGTCCACATAGAGAAAATTTGATAAATTCACTTATTAACTGAATATTTAATTATTATTGTAAAAATTAACATTTTTTCCATTAATTATTATTGTTTATATAATTTTTAAATTTTTTTTCAATTAATTACTATTGTTTATATAACTTTTAAATTTTTTTTCAATTAATTATTATTGTTTATATAATTAAAATATTTTTTCAATTAATTACTATTGTTTATATAATTTTTAAATTTTTTTTCAATTAATTATTATCGTTTATATAATTAAAATATTTTTTTCAATTAAATATTATTGTTTATATAATTTTTAAATTTTTTTCCATTAAATATTATTGTTTATATAATTTTTAAATTTTTTTTCAATTAATTATTACTGTTTGTATAAATTAAAAATTTTTTTTTCAATTAATAATTATAGTTTATATAATTTAACAATTTTTTTTCAATAAAATATTATTGTTTATATAATTTTTAAATTATTTTAAATAACTCTTCATAAAAATTCAATTATTTACATATATAATAACTTTTTTCGAAACATTTCAATTCTTTTCAAAAATAATCAAGATTCTTTTCTGACATTGAATTATTTTCAAAACAATTTTAATAAAATTTGTCGCGTAAATTAAATTATTTCCAAGACAATTTTAATAAAATTTTTCAAAAGAATTCAAATATTTTCGTAAATTTGACTAAATAAAGTGGAAAGAATTCAATAATTTTCATGAATAATCAAAATTCTTTGCAGAAATTGAATTATTTTGAGAACAATTTTAATAAAATTTGTCGCATTAATTAAATTATTTTTAAAACAATTTTTAAAAAATTTTACAAAAGAATTCAAATATTTTCGTAAATTTGAATAAATTCAGTGGAAAGAATTCAATAATTTTCATAAATAATCAAAATTCTTCGCAGAAATTGAATTGTTTTCAAAACAATTTTAATAAAATTTGTCGCATAAATTGAATGATTTTCAAAACAATTTTAATAAAATTTTACAAAAGAATTTAATTATTTTCGTAAATTTGAAAAAAATCAGTGGAATGAATTCAATTATTTTCATAAATAATTAAAATTCTTCGCAGAAATGGAATTATTTTGAGAACAATTTTAATAAAATTTGTCGCATAAATTAAATTATTTTCAAAACAATTTTAATAAAATTTTACAAAAGAATTCAATTATTTTCGTAAATTTAAATTAGTTCAGTGGAAAGAATTCAATTATTCAGTAAAGTCTTTGTAAACATTCAATTCAATTTTTAAACAAAATTTCACTCAAGGATTTTGTAAAAATTTTTCTAATTTTTAATAAAATTTTTCGTAAAAATTCACTTATTTTCCAAACATTTAATAAAAACTTGTAAATAATTCAATTATTTTCCAAAAATGGTTAAATTCTTCGAAAGAATTCAATTATTTTCATAAATAGTCAAAATTCTTCGCAGAAATTGAATTATTTTGAGAACAATTTTAATAAAATTTGTCGCATGAATTAAATTATTTTTAAAACAATTTTAATAAAATTTTAAAAAAGAATTCAATTATTTTTGTAAATTTGAATAATTTCAGTGGAAAGAATTCAATTATTCATTAAAGTCTTTGTAAACATTCAATTTAATTTTTAAATAAAATTTCACTTAAGGATTTCGTAAAAATTTTTCTAATTTTTAATAAAATTTTTCGTAAAAATTCACTTATTTTCCAAACATTTAATAAAAAACTTGTAAATAATTCAATTATTTTCCAAAAATAGTTAAATTCTTCGAAAGAATTCAATTATTTTCATAAATAGTCAAAATTCTTCGCAGAAATTGAATTATTTTGAGAACAATTTTAATAAAATTTGTCGCATGAATTAAATTATATTTAAAACAATTTTAATAAAATTTTAAAAAAGAATTCAATTATTTTTGTAAATTTGAATAATTTCAGTGGAAAGAATTCAATTATTCATTAAAGTCTTTGTAAACATTCAATTTAATTTTTAAATAAAATTTCACTTAAGGATTTTGTAAAAATTTTTCTAATTTTTAATAAAATTTTTCGTAAAAATTCACTTATTTTCCAAACATTTAATAAAATCTTGTAAATAATTCAATTATTTTCAAAAAATAGTTAAATTCTTCGAAAGAATTCAATTATTTTCCTAAATAATCAAAATTCTTCGCAGAAATTGAATTATTTTCAAAGCAATTTTAATAAAATTTCACGAAAGAATTCAATTATTTTCCAAATTTTTACGAAAATTCTTGTAAAATATTAAATTATTTTCTTTAAAAATGTAAAAAATGACACAATTTGTTTCAAAAAATTTTATTATGTCTATTTTTAAAATAAAATTTCACTCAAAGATTCAGTAAAATTTGTTACAATTTTTAAAAAAACTTTGGAAAAAATTCAATTATTTTTGAAAATAGTTAAATTCTTATCAAGAATTCAATTATTTACGTTTACATAATAATATTCTTCGAAACAATTCGATTATTTTTATAAATTATTTGCAGAAATTAAATTATTTTCAATACAATTTTATTAATATTTTACAAATTAATTCAATTATTTTCTGATATTAGAATAAATTCATAGAAACAATTTAATTATTTAGTAAAGTCTTAACAAACATTTGATTCTCTTTAAAATAATTCTAATAAAGGTTCAATTTCAAAAGTTCAATTACTTCTAAGATTGACTGTAAAATTTAATTTAAAAATTCAATTATTTTCTAAATTTTTAAGAAAATTCTTGTAAAATATTAAATTATTTTCTTTAAAAATAAAAAAAAAATGACACAATTTGTTTACAAAAATTTTATTATTTCATTTTTTAAATATAATATTACTCAAGGATTCAGTAAATTTTTTTACACTTTTTAATAAAATTTTTCGAAAAAATTCATTTATTTTCCAAACGTCAAAGAAATTCTTTGAAACAATTTCAAATAATTTAATCGAATTCAATGACTTTCAATAATTACTGTTTCAATAAAATCTTCCAAAAGAATCGAATTTGATCAAATAAAAAATTTCTATTATTTTTAATTCAATTTTAATTGAAAATAATAGAAAATTTTTTCTAATATAATTCAAAAAAGAAATTCTATTGAAACAATAATTATTGAAAGTCATTGAATTCGATTAAATTTTTTGAAAATAATTGAAATTTTGACAAGAATTTTATTCAAAATTTTTTATTGTAATCAAAATTTTAGAGAAGAATTTTATTATTTCTGTAAATAATAATTGGAACTTTTGACAATATTGTTTTTTTAATTTTTGAACATATTTGTCAATTTTGCAACCATTAATTTAAATGACCCTGAAAAACTTGACGAAAAAGGTAAAAAAAAAATTCACAGCAACAGTCAAATTGAATAAAAACGAAAAAGGAAGAACAAAAATTCAACTCTTAAAAATTATAACGAAAAGAATTGTTAATAAATAATTTGTAAATAAGTAAAATTAAACAAAGTAAGAAAATCATTATTATTCTTTCTAATTATTATTATTAGAAATAGAAAAATAAGAAATAATTCTAGCTGATGAATAATAAACAAAAAATTATAAATAAAACTAGTCCGCGGAAATTCTCATTTTAAACACACAATTTAACTGCTTGAAACTTTTCTTATTTTGCAGTTTCAAAACTTTCCTTTATTGTTTTTAACATTTCCCTTATCGTTTATAATACAAACTTTGATAAGTAAAAAATATGTTTTCAATTTCACAGAGCAGAAGGATTAATCTGATAGCGAGAGGGTAAAACTTTGATATCAAACTGACATGCAACTTATCAAAAAAAAAAAGAAAAAAAAAAATTGCACAAACTTTTCAAAAAACGATTATTACTGTTGAGTTGCTTTTATTATTGTTATTATTATTATTATTCTTAGTTGGAAATCTAAGCTTATATTATATATGTCACACAGGACTTTGTTAAAAGACTTTGGTTTTTATATTCCTGGATCGGCCATTGAGGGTAAACGTGACTTGAATGTGGGAAAAAAAACAACAGAAGAAAAAAAAATACTAGTGTGTAGAAACATTCACAGCCTTTTCGCGGAAGAAGCAAAAAAAGAAAAGTAAAAAAAAAGAAGAAGAAGAAGAAAAAAAAAGTTGGAAAAACTTCTTTCAAGGGAATTAGGTAACTTTATTTCATGCCGTGCAATTCGAGGGGAAAAAATAAATCTTTTCGAGAAAAAATAATTGTGTCAATTTATTTTATAAATATGTCAGTGACATTAATAATTAATTTACAAAAATTCTTTCGATTCATTTTTATTATTAATTCCTTGAATACAAGAATTATTCATTTTATTTATACACTCGTTTGTATATTTCGATTAATTAATTATTATTTAATGAATTAATTATTTTATTCATTAATTATTAATTAATAAATGAATTATTTTATTTATTAATTATTAAATAATTACTTTATTTATTAATTATTAATTAATTACTTTATTTATTAATTATTAATTAATTATTTTATTTATTAATTATTAATTAATTAATTAATTAATTAAAATTCTTCGCCGAAATTGAATTATTTTCAAAATAATTTTAATAAAATTTGTCGCATAAATGAAATTATTTTCAAAACAATTTTCATAAAATTTTTCAAAAGAATTTAATTATTTTCGTAAATTTGAATAAATTCAGTGGAAAGAATTCAATTATTCAGTAAAGTCTTTGTAAACAATCAATTTAATTTTTAAATAAAATTTCACTGAAGGATTTTGTAAAAAATTTTCCAATTTTTAATAAAATTATTCGAAAAAATTCACTGTTTAATAAAAACCCTTTAATAATTTAATTATTTTTAAAAAATAGTGAAATTCTTTGTAAAAATTCAATTATTTTCAAAAAATAGTTAAATTCTTCGAAAGAATTCAATTATTTTCATAAATAATCAAAATTCTTCGCAGAAATTGATTTATTTTAAAAACAATTTTAATCAAATTTGTCGCATAAATTCACTTTTTTCCAACCATTTAATAAAAATTTGTAAGTAATTCAATTATTTTAAAAAAATAGTAAAATTCTTTTCCATAATTTAATTATTTTCCTAAATAATCAAAATTCTTCGCAGAAATTGAATTATTTTGAAAACAATTTTAATAAAATTTGTCGCATAAATTAAATTATTTTCAAAACAATTTTAATAAAAATTTACAAACGAATTTAAAATATTTTCTTAAATTTAAATAAATTCAGTGAAAAGAATTCAATTATTCAGTAAAGTCTTTGTAAACAATCAATTTAATTGATAAATAAAATTTTACTCAAGGATTTTGTAAAAATTTTTCAAATTTTTAATAAAATTTTTCGAAAAAATTCACTATTTAATAAAAACTTGTAAATAATTCAATTATTTAAAAAAAATAGTGAAATTCTTCGTAAGATTTCAATTATTTTCAAAAAATAGTTAAATTCTTCGAAAGAATTCAATTATTTTTCTAAATAATCAAAATTCTTCGCAGAAATTGAATTATTTTCAAAACAATTTTAATAAAATTTGTCGCATGAATTGAATTATTTCCACAACAATTTTAATAAAATTTTACAAAAGAATTCAATTATTTTTGTAAATTTCAATAAATTCAGTCGAAAGAATTCAATTATTTTCAAAAATAATCAAAATTCTTCGCAGAAATTGAATTATACACTCGTTTGTATATTTCGATGAATTAATTATTATTTAATGAATTATTTTATTTATTAACTATTAATTAATGAATTAATTATTTTATTTATTAATTTATTAATTATTAATTAATTATTTTATTTATTAATTATTAATTAATTAATTAATTTTTTTATTTATTAATTATTAATTAATGAATTAATTATTTTATTTATTAATTATCAGTTAATTGATTATCTTATTTATTAATTATCAATTAATTAATTAATTAATTATTTTATTTATTAATTATCAATTAATTAATTGATTAATTTTTTTATTTATTAATTATCAATTAATTGATGAATTAATTATTAATCACGATTTGAAATATTGAATTTGCTACCTGTACAAATTTAGATTTTCCACTAATTAAAATTTAGTTTTCTTTAAAATAATTAAATTTAAATTTCTTATTTAAAAGAGAAATTATTTTGGGAAAATTTTGAAAATCACCATTTGGCAAATTCAGTGAAATAGATTAATTATAAATATGAGAGATCTTAATTAGCGAATATCTATATTTAAGAGAATGAGAAGCTTGTGATGATGGTTAAGTAATATTCTTTTTACGGTTGGACATCAGGGCCAGATAAATATTAAATTATTACTACGATCTCTGCTACGAGATTAGAGCGGATTCGTCAAAATTCAAAATAAATTTTCAATTTTCCAGCGACAAAAATAGTGTCCACCTAATTTTTAAGCGCAAAAATTAATTTTTCTCCCTCATTGAATATTTTCATATTCCATGAAAAAAGAAAAATTATACTTTAAAAAGGAAAAATTTAAATGAAAAAACAAATTGTTTCCCTAAATAATAAACATGTGTTTCTACACGATAAATCGTTAGGTATTAAAATAACACCAAAAAGGATTAAAATAATCAAATTTAGTGTTATTTTAATCCATGTTGGTGTTATTTTAATACCTAACGATTTACCGTGTAATTAAAAAGTAAAAAAGTATAAAAGTAAAAAAGTATAAAAGTAAAAAAGTAAAAAAGTAAAAAGGAAAAAAAGTAAAAAAGTAAAAAAGTAAAAGAAAAAAAAAATATTTTGTAAAAAAGAATTTAAAAAGTAAATAAATTTTAGCTTCCAGAACGAATTTAAGATTCTACTCCTGAAATAATCTGTAATAATCTAATAATAATCTGTTGTGATAAAAATTTGATCAAATAAAAAGTATTTTCGTTTATATTCACAATTTTTTTTTTCAATTTCTATATAAAATGACTAAAATTTTTTTTTTTGTAAATTATTTTCATTTTTCTTTTTTTTATTATTTCCAGAATAACCACGCAGAATATGTGAACGAAAAGTGGGTCAGAATATTCTGAAAAATTGTTATTTTTTGCATTTTCCAGATTTTTCAACAAAACATTCATCTTTCCATACAAACATTCAATATTATTTGAAAGAAAATATTTTTTCCTGATTTTTTGTCCCTTTTTTTTTGAGAAAATTCTACAGAACTAGAGAGTTGTGGAGCTATAGACAAGTTTTAGATCCGGATTGGGTTTACGATACACGAAATGGAGGGATAGAGAGAGAGAGAGAGAGAGTGAGTGAGAGATTGAGTGAGTGAGTCCTGTCCAATAGTAAATAAATAAGTAGCATTAGAGGAGAACACGTGTGTTCCCGCTGGACAAATCTCGAATCAACGGCTTTTGGTTTCCAAGCCTCTCTCAATGCGCTTGCAAAGAGAGTGAGTGGAAGGATCAAATCCAGAGAATCTAGAGAGTTATGCACGAGATCGGAAAGAATTTTAAATATTTTATTCAAGGGTTAGTAGAGATTTTATTTCTTTCTTTTTTTTGCAACGGTTTTTTTGTCTCTAAATTATACAAAACATTTACTTTCATTTAAATTTTCTATTAAATTGTTTTTCTATTAAATTGTAATTGGTTGGGGAAATTTTTCAACATTTAGTAACGAAAAAATTAACTATTACAATTTTGATGGATTTAATTTTTTTATTTATTATTTTTCCTTATTTTTTCACTCTTACGTTTTAAATTTATTTTAGGTTTTTATTAGATTGGGGTACAGTTTTTCTAAAACGTATTCTCTAATTTTTTATTTTCTAAAATTTTTTTTTCCTAATAAAGGTGAAATTCTAAAAAACTTTTTTCTAATGAAGGTGATTTTCTAATTTTCTTTCTTCTAATAAAGGTGATTTTCTAATTTTCTTTCTTCTAATAAAGGTGATTTTCTAATTTTCTTTCTTCTAATAAAGGTTATTTTCTAAAAACTTTCTTTTCTAAAAAGAAAATTTAAATAAAGAAAAATTTTTAAAAATTCCCTTCCTAACTATATTTAATTTCTATAATAACAATTATAATAGGTACGTGATTAAAAAATAAAGTTTACAAAAATTTTTTAATTCTTTAAAAAAAAAATACTTGAAATTTCGTTGAAAAATTGTAATAAGAAATTATTAGAAATTATACAAATTATAATTGTAAAAATGATGATAATTTTTTTTTTTAAAGAACAGAATTTTTGTTAACAAATAGTTATTTTATAAAAATTTCTCTTCTTTTTCAAAAGGTAACTAATTACGTAAACAGAATTATGATTAACAAACAGAAAATATGAGAAATAGTTTATATTTTTTTATTTCAGTCCTTTTCACCAATTTTCTGACTTTTATTAAAAAGTTATGGAATTTTACAAATTTTAGGAAAATAAATATTAGAAATAATAACTTTTAGAACAATTTTTTTTATAAATCGAAACTCATTATAGAAAAACTTTTTTTTAGAAATTAAAACTTATTAGAAAAACTTTTTTTTAGAAATTAGATTTCATTAGAAATGACGTTTTTTATGCAAAAAGGATTAGAAAATATTTTTTAGAAAAAGTGACCACCTACCTTTTATTATTATAAATTATACAACAAAAATTTATTTATTATAAATTTTATAAATTGTTATTTTTATTTTTCAAATAATACAAAATTATTTTTATTAATCGACAAAAATTAAAAATGTTATTTTTCAATATTTCTCTTCTTTCCAGAAAAATTAGCAAACATTTTAGGACTAGGTAATTAATTTTTTCATTTTTTCTAAAATTAAAAACACTTGGAAAATTAAAATTAGAAAATATTTTCCACATTTTCTGCTTCTCAATGACAATTTATAAACAAAGTACAAGTTTTTAGTAGAAAAAAAGTTAAAAATTAAATTCTGTTTAAGAAAGTTGATATTTATTTTGAAAAAAATATTTACAGAACTCCTGTTTATGTTAAAAAGTAAATTATCGAAATTATAGTAAAAAATAAATAAATAAAACAATTTTTTATTTTATAAAACAATTTTTGAATACAAAAGATCGGAATTTCAAAAAAAAACAAATTGATACAATTTTTTGACTAAATAAAATTCTAGTTTTAAATTTTTTATTAATATTTAGTTAAGATTTTATTAAAATTTCTATTTTTCTCCAAGTCTTGGTCTAAATCAGGTTCAAATTTATATTCTGGTCGAAAATTTAAGTAAATGGTCGGAAATTAGTTGAAATTCCAACTAACATTAGAATCTCTTTGGAAATCTTTTGGAATCTATGTGAAAAATATATCCAAATTATAATTCGAATCGTAATTTTGGAGTAAATTTTTAAAAATTCTAATTTGGATGAAAAAAAATTTTTTTTTTTGTACAAAAGACGTCGAAGTTTACTTTTTTCGAAATTTTGGTCGGAAATTATTTGGAATTTTTATTATCTCGAACAGTATTTCTCTCGAAAAATTGTTGATATTCACATTCTGATTCGAATTTTGATAAAAGTCAGCAAAAAAATAATTGAAAATCAAATTTTGATTGAAGGCAAAAAAATTTCCGACTATGGTCGGAAATAATCTGGATTCTTGTCAGAAGCAAGTGAGAAAACTAATTCGGGTTGAAATTTTGACGAGAAATATTAAAAAATTTAATTTCCATACATATTTTTCATTGTAAGCTCGTCAAAGTTTACATTGGAATACAAATTATGGTCGGAATTTAATATTCAGAATTTAAATTTTCTTAAAATTTTCTGTCTAAAAATTGATAAAATTCATATTTCGATCTAAATAAAGTTCAAAATTTCGTCAGAAATGAAAACAAAATCTTATTTTAAATCAAACTTTCGGTCGGAAAATTGTTGAAATTCACATTCCGACCAAAAGTTTGTAAAAATTTAGTCGAAAATACGGTTTTTGTATAAAATTTTCGAAAAAATTTCGTAGTAAATTGTATTATTTTCATTTTCAACCACGATCAGAAATGATTTAAAATCTAGTCAAAAATAAGTAAAAAAAATTCAAGTCCGTTTGTAACTTTGTCGAAAAATTGTTGATATTCTAATTTTGTTAAAAATTTTCTATTATTATATTCTATTTTTTTTTTCTTCTAATCTGTTATAATTTAGATTCTAATCAAAAATTGAGGTCAGAATCTTTTCGGACTTTGTATTTATAAAAATTTTCGGTGAGAAAAGTGTTGAAATTGCAATAAATAATTTGTCAAAATTTAGTCGAAAAATAAATTTTCACCGACATGGCGATAGAATTTCGACACAATTTGTATATTGGTGGCAAATTATTTAATTTTTGTCAAAAAAAAATGTATATAAACTGTATATTCTGGTCGGAAATTAGTCAAAATTGTGTTTTTGATCGAAATTTGTGCCTAACTTCGAAAAGAATTAAATTTTTTGTTGTTCACGTTTCAGAATTCCGTCGAAAATTTATGTTTTTGACCAAAAATTTGTACTTCCATTTTCTTCTAAATTTATATTCTGGTCGGAAATTAGTCAAAATTTGAATAAGGACCGAAGTTTTTTCCGAATTCCAGGCACAATAAAATTTGTTGTTGTCCTTTCCAAATCTCGTTGGAAATTAATCGAAATTTCTGTTTTTGACCAATTTTTTTGGTTTAAATTTCAGTCCAAATTTAAATTTTAATCGTAAATTAGTCAAAATTGTGATTTTTACCGTTTACGACGAGTTCTTGTCAGAATTTACAGTATTCTCGGTAATATTTTATAATTTGAAAATTATAGTCGAAACTCCGATTTTAACCAAAAATTTGTAATTCAATTTCCGTCCGAATTTATATTATAGTCGGAAACTTCGTCAGAATTTACATTTATATCAAAATTTTCCTCTACCTATCTTCTCTTGATATTTAATTATTTATAATCTAATTACAATTTTAGTCGAAATATTTTTTGATTCTTTATTGAACAAAATTTCGGTCGTAATATTTCGGCTTTTTTCTTTGAACAAAATTTCGGTCGGAATATTATTGGCTTTTTTCTTTGAACAAAATTTCGGTCGGAATATTATTGGATTTTTCCTTTGAACAAAATTTTGGTCGGAATATTTCGGCTTTTTTCTTTGAACAAAATTTTGGTCGGAATATTATTGGATTTTTCCTCTGAACAAAATTTCGGTCGGAATATTATTGGATTTTTCCTTTGAACAAAATTTCGGTCGGAATATTTCGGCTTTTTTCTTTGAACAAAATTTCGGTCGGAATATTATTCGCCTTTTTCTTTGAACAAAATTTCGGTCGGAATTTTGTCTAAAATGATATTCCAGTTAAAAGTCCGACCGAAATTATTCGAAATATTGTCAAATATGTCAAAAATATCAAAAAAATTTTAATTCACAATATTTTCTAATCGGAATGTTCCCGGAATAACGTCGGAAATTTATTTCGACTACCAAAAAATTCTTCCCAAGAAACACTAGTTGGTGAATTTTTTTCCAACCAGAAAAAAAAGATTTGGAATAATTTCAGCAAATAATCAAAAAAAGGGTAAATTCTATTTTTCCACGAAGTGCCTAATTACTATTATGCGAAACGAAAACAATGCAAAATTGCAATGAGTCCATTTTTGCTACTCTCTCTCTCTCTCTCTTTCTCTATGTGTGCGTGACGATAAAATTTACGACGTTATCGTTTCCCTCGATTTGTGACGGTTCTCGCGTGTCCAGTGAGCCACTATTCGTCTGATTGTTTCTCTCTCTCTCTCTTTCTCTATCGCGAATTTGGAAGCACAAGAATATATATAGCACATAATGTAGCAGTGGGACGTGAAAAGGGCGAGATCCCAATAGATATGGAAGAAACTCCTGACAGAGACAAAACTATGCCATTAGTACTATTTTTTACAGATGCCATCGTTCCCAACCTGAAAATTACACAAAGGCACGTACTCCCAATAGGGATAGAGGACAGCGAAAAAAGAAGAAAAAAAAACAAGTGAAACGAACTTTTGTTCATTCCACTTTTGAATATCAGATTGAACTTCAATTCCAATTTCAAATATATATATATTTATGTAGAGGAGCGAATTTCACGGAATTGATAATCAAACTTTCCTGTATCTATATGTGGAGTGGCTATTATTACATGAGAATTTTTCTCTTTGGGGGATTTTAAATTATTTAGAGTGATTGAGGCAATTTTTTTGTTGCTTTTTTGGGAAAATTTTGCGTAAAGGATTTGATGGTGGAATAATTGTTTTCGAATGGGAATTCATTTTGGATACTTGATACTAGTTTAGAGAATCATCAGCTGAAAATAGTGATGATGTCAATCATTGAAGAACCTGAAGAAGAAATTTTAGTTCCGATATGTTCTAGTGGCAAGAATACCTGATGCAAATTTAGTGAGAAATAATTTTCATGACGATAAAACTATTGAAAACCTAAAAAAGAAATTTTAATTCCGATATGTTCTAGTGGCAAGAATACCTGATGCAAATTTAGTGAGAAATAATGATGATGGCAGTAAAATTGTTGTCAACCTGGATCAAAATTTTAATTCCGGTATGTTCTAGTGGCAAGAATACCTAAAAAAGGTTTAGAAAGTCATCAGAGAAAAATAATGATGATTAGAATACAATTCTTATAAAACCTGGATCAAAATTTTAATTCCGATATGTTCTAGTGGCAAGAATACCTGACACTAATTTAAAAAGTTAAAAATAGTAAACAATGATGATGATGCTGCTGATAAAACTATTGAAAACCTGGAGCAATATTTTAATTCCGATATGTTCTAGTGGCAAGAATACCTGACACTAAATAAAAAGTTAAAAATAGTAAACAATGATGATGCTGCTGATAAAACTATTGAAAACCTGGAGCAATATTTTAATTCCGATATGTTCTAGTGGCAAGAATACCTGACACTAAATAAAAAGTTAAAAATAGTAAACAATGATGATGCTGCTGATAAAACTATTGAAAACCTGGAGCAATATTTTTATTCCGATATGTTCTAGTAGCAAGAATACCTAAAAAAGGTTTAGAAAGTCATCAGAGAAAAATAATGATGATTAGAATACAATTCTTGTAAACCTGGATCAAAATTTTAATTCCGATATGTTCTAGTGGCAAGAATACCTGATAATAATTTAGAATGTTAACAGTAATTAATGACAGTAAAACAGTAATAATGATGATGATAAGTCAACTGTTAGCAAACAATGACGATGATGCTGTAGCAGTTGAAGATGCTAATGATGGTAAAGTTCATGATTACTATGCCGAGTGTAATAATGTTGATGTTGTCGACAACAATGATGAAAATGATGATGAAGTTACTGATAATAATTATAATAATGAAGATCATGACAATGCTACTTACAATAATGTTTTTTAGTGACGGTAATAATCTTGCTGATGCTTGTATCGATGATAGTAATGCTGTAGATTTTAATACTGATGTTGATATTAATGATGATGGTAACAATAATGCCAATTGTACTGTTGATGCTAATGGTAATTACAATAAAGCTGATTATGCTGATAGTGACGACAGTAACGCTGATAATGCTGGTAACTACGATAATAACTCTGCTGATGCTGCCAACGATGACAATAATGATGCCGATACTTGTAAAGATTCTAATAATGCTGCAGATTTTAATAGTAATGACGATATTAATGCTGCTGATGCTGGAAGTAATGATTCTTATGCTGTTACTGCTAATGGTAATTACAATAAAGCTGCTAATAGTAATTACAATACAGCTGCTAATAGTAATTACAATAAAGCTGCTAATAGTAATTACAATAAAGCTGCTAATGGTAATTC
The DNA here is from genome assembly GCA_032873175.1 of Leptopilina drosophilae. NCBI lineage: Eukaryota > Metazoa > Arthropoda > Insecta > Hymenoptera > Figitidae > Leptopilina > Leptopilina drosophilae. The sequence continues at coordinate 40,205,416 of CM065486.1, read as the reverse complement.
CAATAAAGCTGCTAATGGTAATTCCAATAAAGCTGCTAATGGTAATTCCAATAAAGCTGCTAATGGTAATTACAATAAAGCAGCTAATGGTAATTCCAATAAAGCTGCTAATGATGATACAAATGGTCCAACTTCTGGTAGAGATAATGATAAAGCTGCCAAAGATTAATTATCATAAAGATCCAGTAAGCAACCATCAAGAAAGTAATTCTTGTTCCACTGTCAAGAATACCAAACTTTACCTAGACATTTTAATTAATAACTTAATGAAAAAATTACCTTTCATGTTATTTTCTCTCCTGATTTTAATAACCGGAGCTCTATACAAAAAGAGAATCGCAAACCATTACTCGAGAAGTTGTATTTTCAACTGATAAAGTTTGCAATTCACCTTATCCTATTTATTAAAGGTTTTTTTTTGTTTTTCTCCTTTTCGATTTCTTTCGGATCAGCCGGATACCGGAAATCCGCGCTAGAAGCGTGGAAATGGTGGAAAACCCCCAGAAGGCACAATATATATATATATATAGATAGATAGGAAAACATACACGGGAGTAAAAGAGAGAAAGAATATAAAACCGACGAAATAAAATATTGTCGAAGATGCTATCCATTCCCGTATAAGCCGATCAGGGAATATAGAAAGAAGAATAGGAAAGCTTGCTTGAGCTCTCGAGCCAATGACATTGCCCAGGCGGTTAAGAAAAATCTCTATGTGCGCCTCCTCCTTTCTGCCTTCTGCACCAAACCGAAAACTTGAAAACTTACGTGTCCCTCCTTACACATCTCTTCGAGAATATTGAATCTGAACTCTCTCTCTCTCTCTACTTCTGCCTCTGTCTCTATTTCTCTGCCTCTTTATATATCTCTCTCTTTTTCCTCTTCTTGCTCTGTCTATCCATCTCCCTTTCCTTCTTTCTTTGGCTTTAGTACCCAGTTTCCTTTAAACTATTTCGACATTTCATTTACGTCACTATACAGAAGTTTATAAATAGAATGCTACCTACAAAGTAGTTTAGTGTTCGATTTCAAATTGAAACACTCCTATATTTATCCACTAACGGATTCCATTGTTCTATTTCTAGCGTAAGAATAATGCAAACTCCATAATTGGTAATTTAGTATTTGTTTCGATTGGTGGATTGTTGATTGTTGTTGATAAAAAGTCATCAATTCATCAACAAATTACGTAGGTGACTTTTCTTTAAAAAAACCTTAAGTGTTTTTGGTTGCAGGTGGTTTTCGCTAGATGTTGTAGACCCTAGGGGGGATTTTCGTAACGATATGTTCTAGTGTCGAGAATACATAAATTTTTCGGAGATTTTGATGCCGGAAGACTCGAGTGTCGAGACTGCCTAAAAGTATTTGTTGATTTTGATTTGGAGACTATAATTCCGGTATGTTCTAGTGGCAAGAATACCTCTTCTTAAGGTTTATCAGTTCACTGACCTAGATGACCTACTAAATTTATAATTAATTTTTATTTATTATACTAAATTTATTTATTTTAGATACCTAGGGTATCTACCATCCTGATGGTTTTTTCTACAGAAAAATTTCAATTCTGGTACGTTCTAGTTGCATTGCTACCTCTCCTAAAATTCATCAGCTAATTGATGACTACGTTCTAACAGAATTTTTTTCCTTTGGTATCTTCTAGTAGTAAAAATTATCTTTCGTCCAGTACATTAACTAATTGATGACCTAAACAACCGTCCAGGTCATCAATCACTTAAAGTATTAGACGAAAGATATAAATAGTAGAATACTACCTTTCTGGACGATACGAATGTTCTGCAGCTACAAAAAGATGTCTCAACTTTTACAACTGTTATACAACAATCAGATTGTAAACATTTCTATCGAAGCAAATGTTCCGAAAGAGGTACAAATTTGCTCCCCAACATTCTAAAAGTTTAAAGAACAACTTCGATCTTAAATTCTTAATGATACTAATGCTACTGATCGGGAGAAAACTTTATCGTGTTTCAAAAGTCTGTGGACAATAATAATCATAGTGTAGGAAACAATCTAATGCGATGTGTTTTCGATGAAAGTAAGTTTCGAGCGCAACTTAAAATACTTCCTCTATGCGAGGAAGCAATATATTAGATATTCCAAAAGTTTTCGGATTAATGTAACTTGCAATTCGAGATGACACTAATGTTTTAGAAGAAACTGAAAATTATTGGAATATTCAGAAGGATATAGGAGAATTTTTTGAAAGTAATGTTCTGCAGCAATTAAAGAATTCATTAAACATTCAAACGGTTGTTGGACAATTGGATCTAAAATCTTTGTAGTTACTAATTTTTTGCGACAACATAAAGATTCTTTAGAATCATTTTTAAATCCGGTATGGTCTAGTAGCGAGAATACTTGATTGGGTATTGCAGTCAAATTATCCGAAATCAAGTTGACCTAATAATTTCCAATCCGGATTGTTCCAAGGGCAAAGATTCCTAAAGGGGAATTATCAATCCGGTATGTTCTAATGGCAAGAATACCTGACAATTTTTAAATCCGATATGTTCTAGTGGCAAGCATACCTAATAAATTTTGGATCCGGTATGTTCCAGTGGCAAGAATACCTGACAATTTTTGAATCCGATATGTTCTAGTGTGAAGAATAGCTAATAATTTTTTAATCTGGTATGTTCTAGTAGCAAGAATACCTAATAATCTTTTATCCGATATGTTCTAGTGGCAAGCATACCTAATAATTTTTTAATCCGATATGTTCTAGTGGCAAGCATACCTAATAAATTTTGGATCCGGTATGTTCCAGTGGCAAGAATACCTGTAAATTTTTGAATCCGATATGTTGTAGTGTGAAGAATAGCTAATAATTTTTTAATCTGGTATGTTCTAGTAGCAAGAATACCTAATAATCTTTTATCCGATATGTTCTAGTGGCAAGCATACCTAATAATTTTTTAATCCGATATGTTCTAGTGGCAAGCATACCTAATAAATTTTGGATCCGGTATGTTCCAGTCGCAAGAATACCTGACAATTTTTGAACCCGATATGTTGTAGTGTGAAGAATAGCTAATAATTTTTTAATCTGGTATGTTCTAGTAGCAAGAATACCTAATAATCTTTTATCCGATATGTTCTAGTGGCAAGCATACCTAATAATTTTTTAATCCGATATGTTCTAGTGGCAAGCATACCTAATAAATTTTGGATCCGGTATGTTCCAGTGGCAAGAATACCTGACAATTTTTGAATCCGATATGTTCTAGTGTGAAGAATAGCTAATAATTTTTTAATCTGGTATGTTCTAGTAGCAAGAATACCTAATAATCTTTTATCCGATATGTTCTAGTGGCAAGCATACCTAATAATTTTTTAATCCGATATGTTCTAGTGGCAAGCATACCTAATAAATTTTGGATCCGGTATGTTCCAGTCGCAAGAATACCTGACAATTTTTGAACCCGATATGTTGTAGTGTGAAGAATAGCTAATAATTTTTTAATCTGGTATGTTCTAGTAGCAAGAATACCTAATAATCTTTTATCCGATATGTTCTAGTGGCAAGCATACCTAATAATTTTTTAATCCGATATGTTCTAGTGGCAAGAACAGCTAATAATTTTTTAATCCGGTATGCTCTAGTAGCAAGAATACCTAATAATCTTTTATCCGATATGTTCTAGTGGCAAGCATACCTAATAATTTTTTAATCCGATATATTCTAGTGGCAAGAATACCTGAAAGTAAATTTTTCTTCCTGGTAGCTTCTACTGACAAGGGCCCCAACTCCACTTCTTGAAAACTGATCCGCTCGCCACGAAATCTGCGAAACAACTGAACTCCATTGACAATCGACCCTTCCCTCACTCTTCAAACAATAAACTACATTCACCAGTCGAAGCAATTTCACAACTTTTTCAATACAAACACTCCAAGGGACTCTAAATAACCAAACCAAAGACCAACAGCATTCCATAGATGATTATTAATTGCATACATGGTTCATAATTACGATTGAGGTACAAAAGTTCCAAAACGGAACCTGGGAAAATAATAATTGCGTAGGTGATACGTTTTCCAGCAGTAATTAAACATCTTAGAGATGAAGAGAAATGTGGATCATCAATTTTGGCGTGGGAGAAAATAAAATGGAGAAATCATCATTAGAAGTGTAATTTTGGAAAATAGTGAGGAGCATACAAGAAAGAGGAAGCTTTATGAGAGGAATTTCGACTCGAGATTCGAAGGAATGGATTCAATCTTGGCAAGAAGGTGGTGCGGTTGGTTTATTTGCATCAGTAATTCAGTCTCGCAGTTTGGCGACGACAGTCAACGACGACTACTACGACTACGATGACTGGAGGTCATATTCGCCGGATGCAAAGTGGCATCCTGGGGGACAAAGTTAGTCCGATTTCCGCTTTCCGCCAAATACGTCTCGCGTCTCTTATTCTCACTCTCTCTCTCTTCTCTCTCTATCTCTCTCTTCTCTCTCGCTTTCTCTCCTTCTCTCTCAATTTCCCTCTCTCTCACTCTTTAACTATTACTCACTATCTTCCTTTCTCTCTCTCTTCTCGTCTAGGAAATTCTCTTCATCTTTTACACTCTCTCTCTCGCTCTCTCGTTTCGAAAACTTGGCGCCTCGAAACCGATTCACGACCACCTGGACACTACAGCCGCAGATTAGTCCGAAATTACAGTTTCCTCCACAAAAGCGGATAATGCGACGATTCACTTTAGTTAACTCTCCCTTGATTCTCTCTCTCTCTCTCTCTCTCTCTCTCTCTCTAGTAAATAAAAAATTGTTTACTTAAAAAATTTAATTTCGTTTACGATAAACTATGATTGCTACCTTTTTTCCCACTCTACGAAAATAAAACGTAACTATTATAATCCCCCACCATAACTATCCCCCCCCCTTCCTACGATCTGACAATTTCTGACGATATCATTAAACAAATAAACAAGTTTTGAACCAAAAAAAAAATAAAGTTTGTATAAAAATTTTTGTATTGCAATAAAGAATTAACAATTTTGAAATGATAACAATAATAAAAAATGAATGTTTTTTAAAGAAGGATTTACTAAAAAATTGAAAATTAAATAAAGCTAAGCTAATGAAAATGAATTCAAAATGGCGGATCCAATATGGCGGACGAATTTTTAAAAATTGATCGAATTAGTTTAAAACTTGTTACTCGGGGGTTTTCGAGGTCACTGATTACGAATTTAATGTCAGTTTTTCAAAATTCAAAATGGCGGATCCAATATGGCGGGTGAATTTTTAAAAATTAGTCGAATTTGATTGAAATTTGTTACTCGGGGATTTTCGAGGTCGCTGATTACGAATTTAATGTCAGTTTTCTAAAATTCAAAATGGCGGATCCAATATGGCGGATCAATTTTTAAAAATTAGCCGGATTAGATTGAAGTTTGTTACTCGGGGGTTTTCGAGGTCGTTGATTACGAATTTGATGTCAGTTTTTCGAAATTAAAAATGGCGGATCCTTGATGGATTTTTATAATAAAAAGTCAGGCATCAAAGTGTAAAAAAAACTATTTTTCTATAAACAATTAATAATGATAAACTAAATAAAAAGAATACAATGTGCCTCTGAAATGAAAAATTAAAAATTCTTTCACTCTTATTAACATTTAAAAAACTCTATTCTTCTAAAAAAAGTTATAAAAAAATTCTGAAATTAACTATAAAACATCTGTCTCTAAAATAAAAAATAAAAAAATAATCTCTCTTGCTTTTTCAAAAAAATGTATTCATTTAAAAATATTAAATTTTTATTTTTACACTCCAATAATTAAATTAAATTTTTATTTTACTCGATTCCTATATCATTCTATTACGCGAAAAATATTATTCGTATATATAAAATTCTGTCAGTTACAGTGAAAATTAAAACTGAAACATCTCTAATTAAAAATGATATAAAATATAAAAAGGTTTATCAAAAAGAAATTAAATTGTAATTTTATATTTCATTTGAAAAAATAATTTTTCTTTTAAAAATAAATAAGTCAAAATTTATGAAAAATGTAAAAGGGCTTTTCTGCTTCTATTTGAAAAGTTAAAAAATATATTTTTCAATGAATTGTATAATAATTATGAATTAATTAAATTAATTAAATTAATTAACTTAATTAAATTATATATGTTTTAAAGATAACATTTAATTTATATTTATTATAAAAACCTAGTTAAATAAATTTATAGAAAAACATTATAATAAATTTTTAACGAGACGAACTTTCTGTTTTCTGTAAACGAAATCAGTAAATAAAAATATTTAATTTTTTTGATCTATTTTAAAATGGAATTTTCATTTTTTTGCGTTTTTATAAAGAATAATGGGAAAAAGCAATGTTTTTCTCAGAGAAATAAATAAAAGTGATTCAAAGAAATTTTTTAAATCATAAAAAAGATTTGTAAAAAAATTTATAAAAACTGTTTATAAAATATTTCTAAAAGAAAAATGCTGACAGAAAAAATACATAAAATATTTATACAACGTTTATAAAGAAATTATATAAATAAATAGGTACAAGTTTATGGAATATATTTATCTAACATATTTATAAAAAATTTATAAAAAAATGTATCAAAAATATTTATTAAAAAATGTATCAAAAATATTTACAAAAAAAATGTATCAAAAATATTTATAAAAAAATGTATCAAAAATATTTATCAAAAATATTTATAAAAAAATGTAACAAAAACATTTATAAAAAAAATATAACAACAATATTTTTAAATATTTTAGAAGAAAATGTATAAAAGATATTTATAACAATTTTATAAAAAATATGTACAATGCAATTATAAAAAAATATTTATAACTAATTTATAAGAAATATTTATCAAAGAAACTAAATTTTCGTTTTTGAATAATGAAGAATAGGAAAAAAATTAATTAAATTTAGTAGGAATCAATTAAATTTAAATTAAAAATGCTTTACTTTTCAAATTTTTAAATACTATTTATTATATATATTCTCATGAATGTCGTATATAATTTATAACAGAATAAAATGTTACAAAATGTTTTTCCAAAAATTTTCAATTTTGTTACAAAATTTCTTTTTAACACACATATTATTCTCAATGTCAATATAATGAATATACTAAAGTTTTAATTATCGCCTATAAATATATATTACAAATTATTTGAATGCCTCTTTGTAATATTTATAAACAAGAAATTGCTCTTAAACACTCAACTATTGTTCACTGATTGTAATATAAAGAAAAATTTTTATTCAATACCAAAGAAAATTAATGTCTATTTTTTGTTTCTATCATTTATTTATTTATAAAACACCGTATTTTTTATTATTTTCAGTTTTATTATTTTTCCCTTTTTTTACTTTAAATATAAATAAACAAATTTTTCCTTTTTCACCTTTAATAATTTTTCGTTTTTATTATTATTTTAATGTTAGAATTTTTCCCTGATATAAATTTTTGTCATTATTTTCATTATTGAAAAAAAAGTTTGTATAGAAAATACTAAAAACAGTGAGAAAATGAAACTGTTGATTAAAAATGTAAGAAAAATATGTAATAAAAAGGAAAAACATTAAATAATGACGATATTATTAAAAAATAAAGAACAAACTAAATACATTTAAAATATTTAATTTTGAAATAAAGGAAAATTTTAAAAAAATATGAAAAATAAGTAAAATAATAATTTAAAGATAATTGTAAAGAAATAATATCAATAAATAAATAAATAAAAAAATATTAACTAATGTTATGGAAAATTCTAAACAAAGAAAATGAAAGATATTAAATAATTATAAAAAAAATTAATAAAAATCAAATTTTTAATAAATTTCATTAAAATGGAATAAAAAAAATGTTTATAATCAGAAAACTAATGAGATGTTAAAAAATTTGGATAATTAGAAATTCATTATCATTTGTAAAGTTACTATTTATTATTTTCAAAATTTTATTTTTATCTAATTACTTTTAAAATCAACGATTTTAAAATAGCGAAAGAGTGGGGGGGGAGGGGAAAAATTAGGACCTACTCCCCACTCCTAATCGGCGCCCCCTCCCGTTTTCAAAATTTTACAATTACTCATCACCATAATGACACCTAATTATAGAGAAAATAATATTAGTCTGTCAATTTTTCTCGAAGAATAAGGTTTTCAAAAAAAAAAAAAAAAATTAATAACAATAAAAACAAAAAGACAAGAAAACCGAAAAGTAATTAAAAAAAGGAATTAATTTCGAAAAATAAATAAAAATAAACAAATAATAAATTAGAAAAAAAGTATTCTAATCATAAAAGTAGAAAGTGAAAAAATTTGTATTTATTCGAAGGATAAAAGTAGAAATTGTAAATAAAATCTATTTTTAAATCAAATAAGGAAAGAAGATAAGAAAGAAGAAAAGGAAGAAGAAAAGGAAGAAGAAAAGGAAGAAGAAAAGGAAGAAAAAAGGAAGAAAAAAGGAAGAAAAAAAGGAAAAAAAGGAAGAAAAAAAGGAAGAAGAAAAGGAAAAAAAGGAAGAAGAAAAGGAAGAACAAGAGGAAGAAAAAAAGGAAGAAAAAAGGAAGAAGGAAAAGAAGAAAAAAAGGAAGAAAAGAAGGAAGAAGAAAAGGAAGAAAAAAGGAAGAAAAAAAGGAAGAAAAAAAGGAAGAAGAAAAGGAAGAAAAAAAGGAAGAAGAAAAGGAAGAAAAAAAGGAAGAAGAAAAGGAAGAAGAAAAGGAAGAAGAAAAAGAAGGAAAAAGGAAGGAAAAAAGGAAGAAGAAAAGGAAGAAGAAAAGAAGGAAAAAGGAAGGAAAAAAGGAAGAAAAAAAGAAAGAAAGAAAGGAAAGTAAGAAAAAAAGAAAACTACAAAAAGTGAAGAGAAAATATAAAAGGCTCGTAGAAGAATTGCAAAAAAGTGTTAAATATCAACATTCACCCTGGAGAAAATGCCACAGCAAACGTCATCAACAAATCCAATTGGTTTCAAGATACATTGGATGAAATTGCGCGAGGCAAAATCAGCAGAAATAATATGGGAGGCAAGTGATAATTTAACATTTCCAAATGAGGAATTACGTGCATGGATGCCAAAGACGTGCGGACGAATAATACGTGAAGTGAATTTTTCCACAGTGAGACCAATGAATTGGTTTCGAATGGAGCAAAAATTATTTCTAAAAGATCGTCTATTCAATGAATGGTCATTTGAATCGAGCAGTGTTGGTGAACGCACACTAACTGCACCTGAACTATTGAAATTACCAGTGGAAATATTTAATGGCGACATTGTACTTGAGACAAAATTCTTCTATCAAAATAATCCAATTGCATCGAATAGAATACGATTTTTCAATGATTAGAAGCAATTTTTTTTTGCGAAGAGAAAAAGAAAACAAAAACACAGACGAAATATTAAGAATTAATCAAAATTTGACAAGAAAATATTTTTTTTTCTATTTTACGACTAAGAAGGAAATTATTTTTCTTTGTTTTGCAACTTTTCCGCGAGAGAAGAGAGAGAAAATTCTTTGGACGAATCGAAAGAGACGGTAAGCATTTTTTTTGTTTCTGTAAATAATAATTTTAATATTTACATTTTTGTTATTTCAATATTTACTATTTTTCACATTCTATATTTATTTGTCTATGTTAAAAAAAATTAAATAAATAAAGTACTAAACAAAATATAAATAAATAGTTTAACAATAGATCCGTTTCTTGTTCTAAACAAATAAATTAATTAATGAATAAAGCAATAAACTAAAGTAATAAAAAAGAACTCGAATAAATAAATATTTATCAATTAAATTAAAGGATAAACAAACAAATGAAGAAAGAAACAAAAAGGAAGGAAAATAATTTGCAAGTGAAAAACTAAAAGAAAAAAATTTTTAATAAACCAATGTTAAAATAAACAAAAAGTAAATAAATAAAAAATAAATAAACAATAAATAAAACATATATTAAATAGTAAATTATTTCATAACTAATTGAATTGTAAATTAAATGAAAAAAAGTAATGAATGTTAAAATAAACAAAAAGTAAATAAATAAAAAATAAATAAGAAATAAATAAAAAATATAAACAATAAATAAAAAATAAATTAAATAGTAAATTATTTCAAACTAATTGAATTGTAAATTAAATGAAAAAAAATAAAGAAAATGTTATATGAAATCATTAAAAATAAATAATTATTAAAAATTTATTCATTAAATAAGCTGAAATTAAGTAATAAATTAAATAAGTTTATAAACAAAATAATAAATTAAACAAAATTTATAAGCAAAATACTAAACAAAAAAGTAAAAATATTTAATAAAGTGATAATGAAAAAACTAATAACAAAATTTTTAGTAAAATAATAGTTCATTAATTCATTGATAATACACAAGGAAATAAAGAAAACAGAAAATAAAATATTAAATGAAGTAATAAACGAAATATTAAATTAAATAGTAAAAAAATAATAAATAAAATAATAAACAAAATAGTAAAAAAGTAATAAGTAAAATGATAAACAAAATAGTAAAAAAGTACTAAATAAAATAATAAACAAAATAGTAAAAAAGTAATAAATAAAATAATAAACAAAATAGTAAAAAAGTACTAAATAAAATAATAAACAAAATAGTAAAAAAGTACTTAATAAAATAATAAACAAAATAGTAAAAAAGTACTAAATAAAATAATAAACAAAATAGTAAAAAAGTACTAAATAAAATAATAAACAAAATAGTAAAAAAGTAATAAATAAAATATTAAATAAAATAGTAAAAAAGCAATAAATAAAATATTAAATAAAATAGTAAATAAAATATTAAATAAAATAATAAATAAAATATTAAATAAAATATTAAATAAAATAATAAATAAAATATTAAATATAATAGTAAGAAAGTAATAAATAAAATAATAAACAAAATAGTAAAAAAGTACTAAATAAAATAATAAACAAAATAGTAAATAAAATATTAAATAAAATAATAAATAAAATATTAAATAAAATATTAAATAAAATAATAAATAAAATATTAAATATAATAGTAAGAAAGTAATAAATAAAATAATAAACAAAATACTAAACAAAACACTAAATAAAACACTAAAAAAAATAATATAAATAAACTAATAAATAAACTTAATAAGTAAAATAATGTGAAAGTTTTTAAAATTACAATAAAATAAAATTAATAATACGATAATACTCTGTTTTATTAGAATTCAATACTAATTTCATTAAACGAGGAAATTTTTCTCCTTTCCCTTTCATTTACAATATTACAATAAATAGTATCACACATTCGGACACGGCAATATTTACTTTTTCCAAAAGTGTTGAATGAAAGGAAAAATATTATTTTTACAGAAAATCGAATCAACACTTTTTCGATGGATGAGGAAATTTTATATTCAAGTGGAAAATTAACAACAGAATGACGAGAGAAAAGCGGGAAAGCAAGAGAAAAAAAATTTTTTTTTCTATTTTTTGACAATTCAACATTGATAGATGCATTTATTTTTTTTATCCGAAGAACAGAAGAAAAAGTTCCGGTTAAATATTTTTTTTCAATATTCCAAAATGTATATTTGTAATAATTTACAACAGTTTTTAGCAAAATTGTTTATTTTTAAATAATTTTTGACTTGGAAGCAATTTGATTGGACATTTTTGTTCTTTCCTTTTTATAAAATTAACAACATTTTTTTTAATTAACATAACATTAATTTTTTAACATTAACATATTAAAAAATTGTCATTAATATTAATTTTTCAATTTATATTATTATTATTATTATTATTATTATCATTATTAATATTATTATTATTATTACTATTTTTATATTATTTGTATCATTATAAAATATATAACGTTATTTATTATTACTATTTTCATCATTATTATTTTTTTATATTGTTTGTATTATTATAAAATATATAACGTTATTTATTATTACCATTTTTATTATTTTTATTATTATTTTTATTATTATTTTTATTATTATTTTTATTATTATTATTATTATTATTATCATACTTTTTTATTTTCCAAAATATATTTATTATTATTATTTTTAAGCACCAAAATGTACACGATATTTAATGTTGATGCAATAAATATATAGACTTTTAAATGAGAGTTTAAGTACTTTTTTATTATCTACTTTCGAAAATTAATTAAAAAATTATTACCTACGTTATAAATAATAATGGTAAATTATAAGGAAGAGTTTTCTATAAAAAAATATTTTCAATTTACTTAATTATTACTGTAAATTACTCTAAATTACTTATTAATTTAATTCTTTTTTTCAATTTATTCATTGAATTTATTTTACTATTTTAATAAAAAAAAGAAAAAAAAATATTAAACAACAATTGTAAATAATAAAGTTGTCACTTATTAATAAAATTAACACAACTAAAATCATTACTTATATTAATTAATTTTTGTTTATTATATTTATTTGATTTTGATATTTACATTCTTTATTTCCATTTTTTTCCTTTTTTTATTTCCATTTTTTTTCTTTTATTATTTCAATTTTTTTTCTTTTTTTATTTTCATTTTTTTTCTTTTTTTATTAACTTACATTCAGTGTTTCTCTTTATTTATTCATATTTTTTTCTTATCTACTTATATTAATAATTTTATATTCACCTATTTATTGACTAGTTTGTTTAAAAACTATATTATTTATTTGTTTATAAATATTTACTTACTGAAATTTTTACTGAAATTTTTACTTACATTTTTACTTATTTGTTTACTTATTTGTTTACTTATTTGATAACTTATTTGTTTACTTGTTGAATATTCTTCTTTTTTTGTTTTTTCCTTCTTTGCATATTTCTTTAGTTATTAATTTTAATTTTTCTGTTGAATTATTTACTCGTTGGTTTGCTTGCTGATTTATTTAATTCCTAATTTACTTTATTTTTGCTATTTTATTTTTGTATTCATTTACTAATTTGTTTAAATACTTGAATTTTTGATTTATTTGTCAATTTAAAAAAAAGTTTTTATTTCTGTTTTTACTTTTTTAATGTAATTAATATTATGTTAATTATATGAAACAAAATTGTTAATGTATTTGTGTACTTAATTTTATAATTAGTTATTTAATTATTTTCTTATCTATATATTTATTTAAGTAATTTATGTTTTTATTTAAATAATTTATGTATTTATTTAAATAATTTATCTATTTATTTACTTCCGGCTTCGTATATTTCTTACTTACATATTTGTTTACTTATTTGTTTATCAATTTATTATTATTATTATTATTATTTTTATTATTATGATTATTATTATTATGATTATTATTATTATATTGTTTTTTACAAATTAATATTTCTCTAAAAAATAGATAAATAAATGAGTAAACAAATAAACATATATCTAATAAACAAATAATTTATTTATTTACGTATTTTCTTTTCTTGTTTATTTAATTGTTTACTTCCTTTTGTTTATGTATTTGTTTACATATTTATTAATTTTGTTATTAACTAATTAATTCACTAACGTTTTTAAATTATTTATTAAAGTGTTTCTCTTCTTTGATTTTGTTTTATTATTAATTTTATTATTAATTTACTACTATTTTGTTATTTACAAATTAATATGCTTCCAATAAAAAAGTTAACAAATAAGTAAACAAATAAATAAACAAATAAGTAAACAAATAAACACGTATCTAATAAACAAATAATTAATTTGTTTATATATTTTCTTTTTTTGTTTATTTATTTGCTCACTTTTTTTTTATGTATTTGTTAACCTATTTATTTATTTATTTATTTTTGTTAACTTATTAATTTAATAACGTTTTAAATTATTTATTAAATTTTTTTTCTTTTTCGCTTTTGTTTTGTTATTAATTTTATTAATTTATTATTATTTTATTAATTTATTATTATTTTATTAATTTATTATCATTTTATTAATTTATTATTATTTTATTAATTTATTATTATTTTATTAATTTATTATCATTTTATTAATTTATTATTATTTTATTAATTTATTATTATTTTATTAATTTATTATCATTTTATTAATTTATTATTATTTTATTAATTTATTATTATTTTATTAATTTATTATCATTTTATTAATTTATTATTATTTTATTATTAACAAATAAATATTTCTCGAATAAATAAATAAGTGAACAAATATTAGTATTTAAATTAATTCAATTGTTTAAACAAATTGAAAAAAAAATTTTTTTGGAGTGGAGGGGGGAGGGCAGGGTGTTTGAATAATTAAGCGAATGATTGACCGACAGAGAGAGAGAGTGAGAGAGATAGAGATAGAGATAGATAGTGAGTAAGATTGAAGACAATCGGGTGGAGATTCCCTTTTGAGTTGTCAATTAGAGAAGAGAATGCCTGTCATTCCTATTGTCACTGTGATGCGTATCTAGCCAGGGGTTTCTGATTAACGTCGTAATGCAATACGCGTGTAATGCTACAAAGGGGTCGAGGGCAACCCCAAGTAATATACTCCCGAGGGCTGTGCAACTCCACTATATATATATATATATATTTAATGTAGCTCATCTTGTATCGACTTCATTTTTTTTTCATCTTCTTTTCTTCTCCTTCTTTCTTTTTTTTTATATAAATATGTCTTACTAACTTTATACACAATAAGACTTTAACGCGAATTACAAAGGGGGATATTTCAAAACAAGTTTAAAAAGAAAATACTTTGATAATCCACTATGTCTCTCTCTCTCTCTCTCTCTCTCTCTCTCTCTCTCTCTCTCTCTCTCTCTCTCTCTCTGTCTCTCTGTCTCTCTCTCTCTCTCTCTCTCTCTCTCTCTCTCTCTCTCTCTCTCTCTCTCTCTCTCTCTCTCTCTCTCTCTCTCTCTCTCTCTCTCTCTCTCTCTCTCTCTCTCTCTCTCTCTCTCTCTCTCTCTCTCTCTTCCTCTCGCACGCAATTGAGAGACTTTGTATATAAAAGGAAATACTTTTAATCCTATTTCTTCTTTGAAAGAAAACAAAAAGTAGAACACGCGGATGAAAAGAGAGAAAAATTTATCAGAAGCAAATTTGTCGGTATTTATAGTATTATGTATAATAAATTGTAGAAATTGGGACAAATTAAATTTAAATGTTGAATTGAGACAAAATGAAGTAAAAAGAGGAGAGAAAAGAAAAATGAAATTAAAAAGTGAGATGAAATTGTAGAAAATTGGATAAAAATTTGTGAATAAATTTATAGTGAAGAAGAAACGAAATGGAGGAATGTATAAAGTGGAAAAAATGAAAAAATAAGAAAAAAAGTAGAAAGTAGAAAATAAAGGTAGAAAGCAAAAGGTTAAAGGTAGAAAGTAGAAGACGTTATCTAAAAAGATAGAAATGTAACAATAAAAGTAGAAAATAGAAAATAAAAGTAAAAAGCAAAAGGTTAAAGGTAGAAAGTAGAAAACGTTATCTAAAAAGGTAGAAATATAACAAAAAGTAGAAAGCAAAAGGTAGAAGAAAGAAAGTAGAAGACGTTGTCTAAAAAGATAGAAATATAACAAAAAAGTAGAAAGTAGAAAATAAAGGTAGAAGAAAGAAAGCAGAAGATTGAAGGTAGAAAGCAGAAGACGTCATCTAAAAAGGTAGAAATATAACAAAAAAGTAGAAAGTAGAAAATAAAAGTAAAAAGCAAAAGGTTGAAGGAAGAAAGTAGAAGACGTTATCTAAAAAGGTAGAAAAATAACGAAAAATGAAGAAAGTAGAAAATAAAGGTAGAAGATAGAAAGCAGAAGATTGAAAGTAGAAAGTAGAAGACGTTGTCTAAAAAGATAGAAATGTAACAATAAAAGTAGAAAGTAGAAAATAAAAGTAGAAAGCAAAAGGTTAAAAGTAGAAAGTTGAAGACGTTATCTATGAAGGTAGAAAAATAACGAAAAAGTAGAAAGTAGAAAATGAAATTAAAAGATAGAAAGTAGAAGATTGAAGGTAGAAAGTAAAAGACGTCATCTAAAAAGGTAGAAATATAACAAAAAAAGTAGAAAGTAGAAAATAAAAGTAGAAAGCAAAAGGTTGAAGGTTGAAAGTAGAAAGTAGAAGACGTTATCTGAAAAGGTAGAAAAATAACGAAAAATGAAGAAAGTAGAAAATAAAGGTAGAAGATAGAATGCAGAAGATTGAAGGTAGAAAGTAGAAGACGTTGTCTAAAAAGATAGATATGTAACAATAAAAGTAGAAAGTAGAAATAAAAGTAGAAAGCAAAAGATTGAAGGTAGAAAGTAGAACACGGTATGTAAAAAGGTAGAAGTACAAAGGTTTAAATTCAATAGTAGAAAGGAGAAAACTGATTTTTAGGAAAAACATAAAGTAGAGAGTAGAAAGTTGAAGGTAGAA
Source organism: Leptopilina drosophilae (assembly GCA_032873175.1). Taxonomy (NCBI): domain Eukaryota; kingdom Metazoa; phylum Arthropoda; class Insecta; order Hymenoptera; family Figitidae; genus Leptopilina; species Leptopilina drosophilae. The sequence goes on along the minus strand of CM065486.1, from coordinate 40,189,058 downwards.
AAAAGAAGATAGGTTGTAATGGAGAAAGAAGAAAATAGAAAGTAAAAGGTAAAAAAATAAATGTTGAAATTGAAAAGTAGACAATAAATTATTGTAAAAAAAAGAGTACAAAGTTGTAGATTAAAAATAAAAGGTTGTAATACAGAAAGTAAAAAATAGAAAGCAAAAAGTAGAAAATAGATTTTTGGAAGAAATATAAAGTCGAAGGTAGAAAACAGAAGGTGGAAAGAACAAGATAGGAAATAGAAAGTAGAAAACTAAAAAGACGTTAAAAGTAGAAAATAGAAGTCAGAGGGTAGAAAACAGTAAGCAGCAGTTTGAAAGTTATTCTGAAAGGTAGAATATAGAAAGCAGAAAATAAATATAAATTGTAAGGTAGTATATTTAAGGTAGAAAATTCAAAGTGGAATGCAGAAGGTAGACAATAGATAGTTGAAGTTATAAAGTTATAAATTTTAAGTCGTGAAAAAATAAAACATGGAAAGCAAGTAAAATGTAGAAAAGTGCGATACGAATAACAGATTCCGAAGTAGAAAGTAGATATTGAATAGTAAAATAACGAAAGCAAAATTAGTATTTATTAAAAAAAAGAAATTCTTAAGTGAAATATTAATTCAAAAGTAAAAATGTAGAAAGTAGAAAATAGAAGATAGAAAATAGAAAATAAAAAATACAATGTAGAAAGTATAAATCTTGATGTAAAAAATAGAAAATGTAAAGAGAAATGGAGAAAGTAGAAAGTAGAAGGAAGAAAATAAGAGGCAGTTAGTAGAAAATAATGGTAGAAAATAATGGTAGAAGATACACAGTTGATAGTAGGAAATTTAGTTTGGAAAAATAGAAAGTTTAAAGTGGAAAATAGAAGGTTGAATCTAAAAGGTAGAAGACAGTAAGTAAAAGTAGAGATAGGGTAGAAAAAATGAAGTATAGGGTAGAAAATTTCAGGCAAAAAATTAGAATTGTATTTTTTGATTCAAATTAAAAAAATAATTGAGTTAAAGAAGGTAGAAAATAATATAAAATATAATATTAAAAAAATTGAGATTGTTAAATATTGAATGTTGAATGTAGAAAATAGAAGGTAGAAAGTTAAAGGTAGAAAATGGAAAGTAGAAGGTAGATAGTTAAAAATAGAAAGTAGAAATACGAAGGCAGAAACTAAAAAACTTAATGCAGAAAGTAGAAAATAGTAGAAAATAGAATATTGAATAAAATTAGAAGATAGTAGAAAGGTAGAAAGCTAAGGGTAAAAAATAGAAAGTAGAAGTTAAGTGTAGAAAATAGAAAGTAGAAGTTAAATGTAGAAAATAGAAAGTAGAAGTTAAATGTAGAAAATAGAAAGTAGAAGTTAAATGTAGAAAATAGAAAGTAGAAGTTAAATGTAGAAAATAGAAAATAAAAAGGCAGAAAATAAAAAAATGTAATTGAAAAGGTAGAAAATGGAAATAAGGTAAAAAGATGAAGGTAGAAAATAAAGAGCCGAAAGGTAGAAAACAGAATGTTGGAAAAAAAGAAAGATAACAGTAGAAAGTTAAAAGTAGAAAATAGAAAGTGTAATGTAGAATGAAGAATTTAAAAATTAGACGGTAGAAAATAGAGAGTAGAACTTACAAAGTAAAGAATGCTAAAGGTAGAAAGTAGAAAATAGAAAGTTGAATGTAGAAAATAGATAAAGGCAGAAAATAAAAATGGACCTCACAATGTAGAAAATGGAATGTTAGAAAAAATCGAAAGAAGGTAAAATGATGAAGGTAGAAAATAATGAGTCGATGGTAGAAAAGAGAATATTGGATAAAGTAGAAAAATAACAGTAGAAAATTGAAGACAAAATACAAAGTGTAATGCAGAAAAAATAATTTAAAAAATAAAAGGTTGAAAATAGAAAGTAGAAGGTTAAATGTAAAGAATACAAAGTAGAAAATAAAAAAAACGAAAAGTAGAAAATATAGGAAAAAACGAAAAGTAGAAAATATCGAAAAAAACGAAAAGTAGAAAATATCGAAAAAACACCTAAAATGTAAAATTTACATTAAGAAAAGAAAAATAAATTCTCTCTCTAATATTTCATCGGATAAAATTTGTAAATTTTTCCCACCAACTATATAGACAAAATACTTGTCTCAACTTCTGTTCACCTATATATAATAAAATAAATTTCCCAACAATCTAAACCTTTTGCCATGCGTCTCCTGAAAGTGACGTCCATCTTTCTGTGAGTTCGCCGAGCGAAGAACAAAGTCAAGTTTGGGAGAAACTCGAAAAGAAAGTTTTCTGCCGAGGATCGTAAGTCACCCTGGTTGGTAACTTTTTTTCCCCCCTTCCTTCTTTTCTTTTTTCTTCACTGAGTGTAATGTCAGTTTACTTGAGACGAAGAACAAAATGAAAAAAGAATAAAAAAAATAAAAAAAAAATAAAAATAATAAAACGACTTGACTATGGTCTCTATGGTATACTGGAATCGAGATAACGTGGTTCGTAAGAGACAATTGTTTTGAAATTTGTCTACTAAAGTGTCTTCATATAGTGCAACAAGTAGATTGGATATTTTCGCAAAAAGAAAAAAAAAGAATATTTTTTTACAATATAGTCGAAAAATTTGTTTTTAAAATAGAAATGATAAAAAATATATGTAGATTTTTAAATATTTTTAAAAGTATTTTGGATATTTTTTTAAATAGTTAATAAATAAAAAAATTAAATAGTTTGCTATTATAATTGTTGCTATAAAATAAATAAAATAAATAAAATAAATAAAATAAATAAAATAAATAAAATAAATTATTATTAATTAAATAAGTTTTTTTATTTTTATTATATTTATTTATTCTTTTTTTTAAATAATAATAAAATAATTATTAATTACTACTTTTAATTATTCTTATTTAATATGAGAATATATCATTATTACTACTATATGAAAAAAAAATAAAATTAAAAAAAATCGCCACCACCGAGTTTCGAACTCGGGAATCCAACTTCGTCAGCCAAGCACTTTTCCACGAGGCTAATCTGACATTGAGTAAATTTCTCAACTTTTTTTTCTGCAAAGCAGTTTTTTCCAGATTTTAACCTTTAATTTGGTCAACATACCTTTCAGAAATTGCCAATTACGATCCTGACACTAATAATAATTGAAAAACTGCCTCACACTTACCTGAAACAAAGAAAAAAAGCAAACATTAGTGAATATTCTTGGAAAAAAAATATATTACTAAACGCTTTAATTTCGTCAATAATTACTCAATTTCCTGCAAAATTAAAATAAATTTTCCATTTTGCTTATTTTGGATTTTCACTTTACAAATATTATGAAGAAAGACATGAAAAAAAAAATCTCTGAAAGAACATTGAAAATAAAAGAAAAGGGAGAAAAAAGCGAAAAAGGGCGAGAAATAGGACGTGATACAAATTTCAAGTGACAAATGCAATATAAGTGATTAAGGTAACGTTTGTTTAAGAATTCGTTATTGTTCACGAATTTCACGGACAATTTAACTGATTGAGATGATTCGAGGAGAGAAAAAACGAGAGACAGAGAAAGAGAGAGTGAGTGAGTGAGTGAGCTATCGGATTAACGATTGAAGGGAAATTGAAAAGAAGGGCGCCCTCCCCCCTTCTCGGTACAACACTCGCGGCTCTTTCAAATCGTTATTTCGTCAAAATCAAATCACAGTAACTCGTCAGGGAGAATAGGAATGACGATCCTACCGAGTGGCTAGTGAATATTTATTGAGTCCTCCAATTCGAGGCCGGAGGCAATGGCACACCAAGGGATTGAACTAGTGTGTATTGAGAGAGAGAGAGAGAGGGGGGGGAGAGAAGTGGGGTTGGCAATAAACAAGAGAGACTCGTTGCCTATATATATATATATATGTGGGAGAATTGAAACGCCTGAGAGTTAAAACGCCCCAGGCAACTGTCACGTGCAGCTAGTTTCCTGCACTTTTGCCTCTATCGTCCTTCGTTTCTGAACCCTCTTCGTCTATATTTTTTCTTTTTTGCTTTTCCTCCCTTTCTTGCCTTTACCCTTTTCCTTTTTTTTCTTTTTTTTTAAATTTTCTTCTCCTCTTTAACTTTTTTTATTCCCTTTTCCCATTCTCTCCTATTCTTCCTTCTTTTTTCCCTCTCTTTCCATATTTTCCTCCTTCTTTTCATAAAATTCCCTCCTCCATTTTTTCCTCCCTTACTTTCCTTATCCTTTACCTATTTCTTTACTCTCTATCCTCCTCCTCCATTTTTTTCTCCACCCTTTCCAATTTTCTTCCTCCCTTACTTTCCTTATCCTTAACCTATTTCTTTACTCTCTTTCCTCCTCCTCCATTTTTTCCTCCATCCTTTCCAATTTTTTTCCTCCCTTACTTTCCTTATCCTTTACCTATTTCTTTACTCTCTTTTCTCCTCCTCCATTTTTTCCTCCATCCTTTCCAATTTTCTTCCTCCCTTACTTTCCTTCCCCTTCCCACTTCCTCTTTCTTTTCTCTCTTTCCTCCTCCTCCATTTTTTCATCCATCCTTTCCAATTTTCTTCCTCCCTTACTTTCCTTATCCTTAACCTATTTCTTTACTCTCTTTCCTCCTCCTCCATTTTTTCCTCCATCCTTTCCAATTTTTTTCCTCCCTTACTTTCCTTATCCTTTACCTATTTCTTTACTCTCTTTCCTCCTCCTCCATTTTTTTCCTCCATCCTTTCCAATTTTCTTCCTCCCTTACTTTCCTTCCTCTCCCCACTACCTCTCTCATTACTCTCTTTCCTCCTCCTCCATTTTTTTCCTCCATCCTTTCCAATTTTCTTCCTCCCTTACTTTCCTTATCCTTTACCTATTTCTTTACTCTCTTTCCTCCTCCTCCATTTTTTTTCCTTCATCCTTTCCAATTTTCTTCCTCTTCTTACTACCTCTTTCTTTACTCTCTTTCCTCCTCCTCCATCCTTTCAAATTTTCTTCCTCCCTTACATTCCTTCCTCTTCCCACTACCTCTTTCTTTACTCTCTTTTCTCCTCCTCCTCCATTTTTTCTTCCATCCTTTCCAGTTTTCTTCCTCTTCCCACTACCTTTTTCTTTACTCTCTTTCTTCCTCCTCCACTTTTCTCTCATTATTTCCATTTTCATCCTTCTCTTCCCCATCCTCTACTCTTCCCCAATTTTTCTATTCTTCATTCCATTAATTCCTTTTCTATTCTTTTCAACGCCGCCATTTTTTTCATGAGGAGAAAAGTATCAAACAATAAAGATGGAGAAATAGGGGAAGAAAGGGAAAAAAGTAAAGGGGACAATTTGGGTAGAAAAGGAGAGGAGAAGAATGGGGAAAGGAAGAGAAAAAACAATGGGGAAAGAGAAAAAACTATGGGGTAGGAAATAAAGGGGGAATTGAGGAAGAAAAAAAGAGGAGAAGAGTAGGGAAAAAGGGAGAAAGATCGATGGGGAAGGAAGGGAAAAAATTGAGGTAGAAAAGAAAAAGGGGAAGAATAGGAAAAAAGAGAGGAAAAACGACGGGGAAGAATAGGAGAAGAGAGAGGAAAAACTATGGGAGGAAAGGAAAGGGGAAAATTAAGGTTGAAAAGAAGAGGAGAAGAATGGGGAAAGAAAGAGTAAAAACTGTGGGGAAAGAGAAAAAACTATGGGGTAGGAAAAGAGGGAATTGAGGTAGAAAAAAAGAGGAGAAGAAGAATAGGAAAAGAGGGAGAAAGATCGATGGGGAAGGAAAGGGAAAAATTGAGGTAGAAAAGAAAAAGAGGAAGAATAGGAGAAGAGAAATGAAAAACGATGGGGAAGAAAGGAAAGGGGAATATTAAGGTAGAAAAAGAGAGGAGAAGAATGGGGAAAGTAAGAGTAAAAACTATGGAGAAAGAGATAAAACTATGGGGTAGGAAAGAAAGGGGGAATTGAGGTAGAAAAAAAGAGGAGGAGAAGAATAGGAAAAGAGGGAGAAAGATCGATAGTGAAGGAAGGGGAAAAATTGAGGTAGAAAAGGAAAAAAGGAAAGATTAGGAGAAGAGAGAGGAGAAACGATGGGGAAGAAAGGAAAGGGGAAAATTAAGGTAAAAAAGGAGAGGAGAAGAATGGGAAAAGAAAGACTAAAAACTATGGGGAAAGAGAAAAAACTATGGGGCAGGAAATAAAAGGGGAATAGAGGTAGAAAAAAAGAGGAGAAGAATAGGGAAAGAGGGAGAAAGATCGATGGGGAAGGAAAGGGAAAAATTGAAAAAAGAAAAGATGAAGGAAAAAGATAAAAGAAAAGTTAAAGGGGAAGAAAAGGAAAAGAGAGAGGAAAAACGATGGGGAAGGAAGGAAAGGGAAAAAATAAGTTAGAAAACGAGAAGAGAAGAATAGGGAGCAAAGAATAATGGTTTTTCCTTCGATCGGTCCTAAGAAAAAGAAAAGCGCAAAATGAAAAAGGCAGAAAAAATAGAGAGAGCGAGAGAGAGAGAGAGAACGAGCCATCGAAACCGGTAGATTGAATTGAAAATATGTGATTCGGTAGCGTGTAAAGTCGTCAGGCTTTTCCCAGCCGCTTTTGAAGCTCGTCGTCGTCTTCGTCGTCGAATCAGGTACTTTATATAAGAAAACCCCGTTATTCTTCAAGAACCTCCTCTTCTATTCTATTTCATGACTTTTATTTTCCTATGTATTTCTTCCTCGGGAATTTTTCTCCCTCAAACGTTTCTTTATGGATTAAATTGAACATTATTTTTCATTGGCAGAGATTTATTTTTTTTTTTAAACCTTGGCAAATTAAACCATTAATTGGATGTTTGTTGTTCGTTCAGAAAAGAAAATTCCAATTGTTTCATAAATAAAAAACCAGAGCGGTACAATTATGATTTAAACGAAGAGTACCCCTGGGGACTTTTTTTGTCACTCTAGTAACATTTTTACTAGGACCCAAAAGGGCTGTTTAAATTTTCTAATACTTTTCCCTTTGTTTTTTAGGTTAGAAAATTATTTTGTTCCTTTTCTTCATTTTTTACGGTGAAAAAGTATTTTACATGCAGAATGTCAGTTAAAAAGTTACTAGAGGGACAGAAAAATAACATTCTCGACGTGTACTAGTAACCCAACTCTGATTTCCTACTTGTTTTGTCATTTCTAAGTATGTTCAGAATGTTATTTTCCCATTTTTCTAGTATTAAATTCAGAGAAACAGAAGCCTATGTTAGTAAAAAAAGTCACTAGAGTGACAAAAAATTACCAAAGACGGAAATTAGTAACCGAATCCTGAATTTTTGCTACTATTGTTAATCCTAGTTAGGTTAGGATTGTTATTTTCTTATTTTCAGATCACATAACTTGTATAGAAATCGAATATCGTTTTAGAAATAATGTCACTAGGAGCAAAAACTTTAGCAGTGTCCCAACCCTGGCAATTATTATTTTTATTCCTTTATACTTTTTCACTAGTTTTAAAGTCTAATATTTGTTAGCTAAAAATTATTCTTTGCTTTCAATTTTGATGGTTACGATTTAAAAAGTAAGTGGTTTGATGTTAGTAAAAAAGTTACTAGAGTGACAAAAAATCACTATAACCGAAATTTATCAACCCAACCCTGTTTTTCAACAATTTTAGTTTTGAATTCGTTTGCTAGACAAATCTCCATTTCGACGATGGTAAAAAATGTTACTAGAGCGAAAAATTACTTAACTCAGGTTTGTGTATCTAAATCTAGTAAATTTTTTCTAAGCAGGGTTGAGTCGCTTTTTTTACAATTACTCAATTTCGATTAATAATCAAATTTTATCCGATATTGAAAAATAAGTCACAATTTGCAAATTATTTGCGATGGTTTTATGAAAATTTAATAGAATGAGTGAAATGCAGGGTTGGGTTAGTAATTATTCGTAACGCTAGTATTTTTTTGGAATAAAACTAAAATTTTTATTTTAAAATCTTAACGAGTTAATTTAAATATGGAGAAAAATTTGTGATCAAGACCGGCTTAAAATTTTTTTCAATTAATAAGAAACTTGGGTTAGTAATTTCCAGTGCTAGTAATTTTTTGTCACTCTAGTAACTTTTTTACTAGCTCCAAAATTCAGTTTTTGGATGGAAAACAATTTCTTATAGTAAAATCCTTCTCGTCAATGTTGCTTTATTCATTTTAGGTTCGTTTTCTTGTTCCAAAAATAAAAAGCAAGGTTGGGTGACTAAGAAACTCAGAAGCAACAAGTCTGGTGTTTTTATGTCACTCTAGTAACTTTTTTACTAGGTTCAGAACGCTATTCTGGGTAGTAAAAAATTTCTTTCAGTAAAATTCTTCTCTTCAATGTTGCTTTATTCATTTTAGGTTAGTTTTCTTGTTCCAAAAATAAAAAAAGCAGGGTCGGGTGACTGAGAAACCGAGAAGCAAGAAGCCTAGTGTATTTTTGTCACTCTAGTAACTTTTTTACTGAGTTGAAAGGTAATAAAAAATTTCCTCCGAGTTAAATTGTTGTTCTAACTGCTTCTTTGTTGTTTTGATAAATTTTCTTGTTTTAAAAATAGAAAGCACGGTTGGGTAACTAAAAATTTGGGTACCCCTAGGGTTACTCCGCAGTACCCCTAGGGACTTTTTTCATTTGACTTTTTTTCCTTAAAATTCATAATAATTCTTAACTTCACAGTTATAACTGTCTAGAATGATAATTAATTAATCAATAAAATATTGATTGCCAAAAAAAAAAATTTGTTTACAGTCTAAATACGAAAATTGTCTATTGGCGAGGAAAATAATGTTGTTAATATTGAGTTGAAAATTTTTCGAAAGCCCCATTGAGTAAGTCCTCGAGAGAGACATTTTCTAGTGGTTGTACGCCGCGCACTTTGAACAATTCACACGTCTCTCGATTTGGGTCGATTGTGTCGCACTCCCTCATTCTCTCTCTCACTCTATATATATAAACCTACCAAGCAGACACGTAAATATGGTTTGTGAATTTCGACACGAGGAAATCACGTTCAAAGTATACTCGAAAAATCTATAGGAAAAAGTACACTGCATATTCTTCTCTATCATTTTAGATGAAATATTTTCTCTGAGGCAAAAATCAAGTAAAAATGTAAAGGTTGTTATTTCCATTTCCCCTACGTGACTTTGTGTAAAAAGGAAGCGGCCTTTTTTTAGAATTTTATACATACGAATATACATATACATAGACGTGTAACTTGATGAAATGCAACTTTTATAAAAGCTCAATTTATATTCCGCTTTTAAACAGAATTCTCGGAATATTAGTCGCACTTTTCATTTAAATCAAAATATGGTTGTTAATGCGTAGCTTTTTCTATTTTTCTCAACGACAATGGGCAAAAAAAATTATTTCACCAATTCGTGGTGAATATTCTTTTCGCAAAAAGTTACTAGACAAAGACACGACCCAACCCTGAGCTAAGTTGAAATAGACGAAGATTTTATTTTTCCAATTTCTAAAAATGTGGACTTTTTAAAAAAAATCGACAAAATTGTTACAACTCAATTCTATTTGAATTTTAAAATTAACAAAAACTGCTAAAAATCAGGATTGTGTGGACAAAATTTCAGTTATAGTGATTTTTTGTCACTCTAGTAACTATTTTATTAACATCGAAACATCTTTTTTCGACCGTATTACCACCTAATGGACAAAAAAAATGAATTTGTATTAATTTAAACTTTAGTTTCATTTTTACTAACCAAAAACTACGTTCTGAACCTAGTAAAAAAGTTACTAGAGTGACAAAAATACACTAGGCTTCTTGCTTCTGGGTTTCTAAGTCACCCAACCATGCTTTTTATTTTTGAAACAAGAAAATGAACCTAAAATGAAAAAAGCAGCATTCAGCACAAAGAATTTACAAGAAGAAATTGTTTTCCATCCAAAAACTGCATTTTGGAGCTAGTAAAAAAGTTACTAGAGTGACAAAAAATTACTAGCACTGGAAATCACTAACCCAAGTTTCTTATTAATTGAAAAAATTTTAAGCAGTTCTTGATCACAAATTTTTCTCAAATTTTTGTCTATATTTAAATTAACTCGTTAAGATTTGAAAATAAAATTTTAGTTTTATTCCAAAAAATTACTAGCGTTGCAAATAATTACTAACCCAACCCTGGTTTTCACTCATTCTATTAAATTTTCATAAAACCATCGCAAATAATTTGCAAATTGTGATTTATTTTTCAATATCTGATAAAATTTGATTACCAATCAAAATTGAGTAATTGTAAAAAAAGCGACTCAACCCTGCTTAGAAAAAATTTACTAGATTTAGATACACAAACCTGAGTTAAGTAATTTTTCCCTCTAGTAACCTTTTTTTACCATCGTCAAAATGGAGATTTGTCTAGCAAACGAATTCAAAAGTAAAATTGTTGAAAAACAGGGTTGGGTTGATAAATTTCAGTTATAGTGATTTTTTGTCACTCTAGTAACTTTTTTACTAACATCAAACCACTTACTTTTTAAACCGTAACCATCAAATTGAGAGCAAAGAATAATTTTTAGCTAACAAATATTAGAATATAAAACTAGTGAAAAAGTATAAAGGAATAAAAATAATAATTGCCAGGGTTGGGACACTGCTAAAGTTTTTGCTCCTAGTAACATTTTTTCTAAAACGATATTCGATTTCTATACAAGTTATGTGATCTGAAAATAATAAAATAACAATCCTAACCTAACTAGGATTATTAAAAGTAGCAAAAATCCAGGATTCGGTTAATAATTTCCGTCTCTGGTAATTTTTTGTCACTCTAGTGACTTTTTTTACTAACATAGGCTTCTGTTTCTCTGAATTTAATACTAGAAAAAAGGTAAAATAACATTATGAACATACTTAGATTTGACAGAACAAGTAGGAAATCAGAGTTGGGTTACTAGTACACGTCGAGAATGTTATTATTTTGTCCGTCTAGTAACTTTTTTACTAACATCAAACCACTTACTTTTCAAACTATAACCATAAAATTGAAAGCAAAGAATAATTTTTAGCTAACAAATATTAGAATAAAACTAGTGAAAAAGTATAAGGGAATAAAAATAATAATTGCCAGGGTTGGGACACTTCTAAAGTTGTTGCTCCTAGTGACATTATTTCTAAAACGATATTCGATTTCTATACAAGTTATGTGATCTGAAAATAAGAAAATAACAATCCTAATCTAACTAGGGTTAACAATAGTAGCAAAAATTCAGGATTCGGTTAGTAATTTCCGTCTCTGGTAATTTTTTGTCACTCTAGTGACTTTTTTTACTAACATAGGCTTCTGTTTCTCTGAATTTAATACTAGAAAAAAGGTAAAATAACATTCTGAACATACTTAGATTTGACAGAACAAGTAGGAAATCAGAGTTGGGTTACTAGTACACGTCGAGAATGTTATTTTTCTGTCCCTCTAGTAACTTTTTTACTAACATTAAAAATACTGTTTCAGCTTAAAAAATTAAAAAAAGGGAAAACATATTTTCTAAACTAGAAAACAAAGGGAAAAGTATTAGAAAATTTAAAGAGCAAGGCCATTGCACTCTAGTGAAAAATTTAATTTTTTTTTTTTGACGCTAAATGTTTGTGTGTGAACGTACTGAGAGTGAGATAGAGAGAGAGGGAAAGGGTCGAGCGCAACGATGTACAATGACCATTGCCTGTGCATTGGCAGTAGGCCAGAAAGCACACAAGGAAACACGTGTTCAAGATTAGCTGTCCGACAGGTGCCAGCAGTGCTCGCAAACCTCGTATACCCAAGTTTACATAGATTTGGTGTGCGTCACGCCCCATCCTCAGATTACGAAAGCGACGAGAAAACCGGAGACATCAAAGGGAGCTGAAATACTATCCGGATTATGCAGTAAATGAGGAAAACACGACTAGCATTTCTGAATTTTCCTACCACATCGTTGTAGACATTTTCTCTCTCTCTCTCTCTCTCTCTCTCTCTACTTTTCCTTGACATTCTCTTTTTATTCTGACGTAATTTGCAGGAAAAAAAATTTCCCTTTTATTGAATAATTCTTTTTTTTGCAATTAATAGAATAAATGAATTTTTATTCTTGAAGTTTCGAAAAGCATACATTTCTAGGGTATTTTTGTCACTCTAGTAACTTTTTTACTGGGTTCAAAATTCAGTTTTTGGGTGAAAAACAATTTCTTCTTGTAAAATATTTTTCCTCAATGCTTCTTTTTTCATTTTATGTTCATTTTCTTGTTCCAAAAATAAAAAACACGATTGGTTGACTAAGAAACCAAGAATAAACAATTCTGGGGTCTTTTTGTCACTCTAGTAACTTTTTTACTGGGTTCAAAATGCAGTTTTTAAGTGAAAAACAATTTCTTGTTGTAAAATCTTTCTCCTATTTTATTAGGACCTCCTATTGAGGTTCTTCTATTGTTCAAGGTTGTTTTTCTCGTTTTAAAAATAGAGAGCAAGGTTGGGTAACTATGAAAACCGAGAATTAACAATTCTGGGGTCTTTTTGTCACTCTAGTAACTTTTTTACTAACATCAAAGCATCTGTTTCCGATGGTATTACCACCGAAATTTTTAATTCGGTGGAAGTTCGAGTTTTTCTTGAAGAACAATTTTCGTACTATGGATGCAAGAATAAAATTAATAGAGCATCAAAAGGTAAAATTACCAAAATACCAGGGTTGGGAAGGTAAGACAGCTTTTCAACCAATATCAATTCGTTAATAATAATTATTATTTATGATAGTTATGCTACAAAAAAATTTATATCGTTTTGTAATTTTAAAGAATTATCGAGTAGATGAACAAGAATAATAATTATTTCTCTATCAGGGTTGGGTAGGGGACCTGGATGAATGGAGAAAGGATAATTTAGAAAATTTTCCGTCTCATCATTTGTAGTTGTGTGTATACATAGAAACGTATATATAGTGCGGAAGGTTTTTGCTGGTGAGTTTGTGATAACAATTTGGGATACCAAGGACCAATGACAGTGACACATTACACTCAACGGTCCGTATAGGGTTGAATTCCGGGCGCGCGCGGAGGTCATATACCATCCGGGGCATAACTCGGTAATTACAACTATGGCTGGCGTCATTACCACTGCCCCATTGCAAACCTTCCCTTTATTATATACGTCCGTCGAAATTCACGGGACATGTCGAATCGTATAAACCAAATACATCTTCCACGCATCGCAAAACTATGATCATGATAATAATAATCATCAGCATCATCATCATCATGAACTTGACTAGAGACAATTTCTCTATATTTCACAGTCGACTTCAGTCAAAGCAAGAGAGCTCTCTCTCTCTCTCTCTCTCTCTCTCTCTCAAAAGCTAGAGACCAAGAGAGAGAGAGAGAGAGAAATCTTTTTTAAATCCACACATAAATAGAAAATCAATCACAAACTTACGTTTTACATTCTTTCGATGAAAATGAAAAATTTAAGTGAATTTATAACGAAGATGAGAAATAATTAAAGGCAAATACTATTTTCAGTGTTTGCAAACTGGCTCAACTTGGTTAGGTATATATAAATGTGTGTGTGTGTGTGTGTAAAACGAGGAAACTATTTTTGAAGATATTTCCGTTGGATGATGGTATATTGATCCGTTACGTATTGGACTTCAATTTCAAGATGGCAGCATTTTCTAGTGGTGTACAATAGTAACGGGTATAATTCTACGGCGCGCCTTTTATGACATTCCTTTATCAAACAAAAAAAAGGAAAAAAAAGGAAAGAAAGAAAAAAAGAAAGAAAGAAAAAATAGGAAAGAAAGAAAAAAAGAAAGAAAGAAAAAATAGGAAAAATTTCTAAAAGAAATTATGTCATCAGCAATAGTAATGACTACTTTTCGACTTCAAGACATTCTGGAAATGATACAAATTGAAAATACAATCATCGGTGATAAAAAACATTTTTTGGAAGTTGTAGAAAAAAAGATACTTTTCTAATTATTAGCATCAGCAGCAAAAACTTTCGTGTTTGTAATTGCTGTTCTTGATGTCAAGAAGTTTCCACTGTAATTACTTTCACCAGCAAGAGGTTCTTTTGAAATTATTAAAAATTGAAGATTTACATTTTTGCAAATTCAGGTTCAGTAGCTGGGGTTTCTTTTAAACTGTCATTAGTAGCAAAAGCTTCACCTGAAATAGTAATTTCATTACTACCAAAACTGGGGAAGCAAAAATAGAAAACCTATTTTTTAATTACTATCATTGGTGGGAGAAGTTTGCTTTGGAATTAACATCAGAATTACTATCATCAGTAGCAAAGGCTTCGTTTGGAATTACAGTCATCAGTAGCAAAATCTTCATTTGGAATTACAGTCATCAGTAACAAAAGTTTCTATTAGAAGTACAATCATCATCAGTAGCAGATGCTTCTTTTGGAATTAAAGTCATCAGTAGCAAAATCTTCATTTGGAATTACAGTCATCAGTAACAAAAGTTTCTATTAGAAGTACAATCATCATCAGTAGCAGATGCTTCTTTTGGAATTAAAGTCATCAGTAGCAAAATCTTCGTTTGGAATTACAGTCATCAGTAGCAAAAGCTTCCTTTGGAATTACAGTCATTAGTAACAAAAGTTTCTATTAGAAGTACAATCATCATCAGTAGCAAAATCTTCGTTTGGAATTACAGTCATCAGTAGCAAAAGCTTCCTTTGGAATTACAGTCATTAGTAACAAAAGTTTCTATTAGAAGTACAATCATCATCAGTATCAAAATCTTCGTTTGGAATTACAGTCATCAGTAGCAAAATCTTCGTTTGGAATTACAGTCATCAGTAACAAAAGTTTCTATTAGAAGTACAATCATCATCAGTAGCAGATGCTTCTTTTGGAATTAAAGTCATCAGTAGCAAAATCTTCGTTTGGAATTACAGTCATCAGTAACAAAAGTTTCTATTAGAAGTACAATCATCATCAGTAGCAGATGCTTCTTTTGGAATTAAAGTCATCAGTAGCAAAATCTTCGTTTGGAATTACAGTCATCAGTAGCAAAAGCTTCCTTTGAAATTACAGTCATTAGTAACAAAAGTTTCTATTAGAAGTACAATCATCATCAGTAGCAAAATCTTCGTTTGGAATTACAGTCATCAGTAGCAAAAGCTTCCTTTGGAATTACAGTCATTAGTAACAAAAGTTTCTATTAGAAGTACAATCATCATCAGTAGCAAAATCTTCGTTTGGAATTACAGTCATCAGTAGCAAAATCTTCGTTTAGAATTACTGTCATCAGTAGCAAAAGTTTCTATTAGAAGTACAATCATCATCAGTAGCAAAATCTTCGTTTGGAATTACTGTCATCAGTAGCAAAATCTTCGTTTGGAATTACAGTCATCAGTAGCAAAAGCTTCCTTTGGAATTACAGTCATTAGTAACAAAAGTTTCTATTAGAAGTACAATCATCATCAGTAGCAAAATCTTCGTTTGGAATTACAGTCATCAGTAGCAAAAGCTTCCTTTGGAATTCCTGTCATCAGTAGCAAAAGTCCGCATTAAAATAACTATCATCAGTAGAAAATTCTTCCTTCGGAATTGGTATCATAAGTATAGCAGAAGCATTTCCAGTAAATTGTAGCGTCAATATCAAAAGTTACTTTCGTAATTAAATGCATTAGTAGCGGAAATTTCCACTCAAATCACTGTCATTAGCATAAAACGTTACCTTTGGAATCACTGCTATCATCAGTGACAGAAGCTAATTCTTTGGAAATTATACCATTACTATAGCAAAACCGTCCTCTAAAATTACCAACAAACCTACAAAAGCTACTTTTGGATTTATTAGCATCTGTTACGATAAACATTCGAAATTAATGCCTCCTTTTGGAATTACAACATCCGGAATTATTACCAACTTTTGGGAAAAGATATTAACGAAATTATTAACACCTGCAAGAACATTATTGATTGTTTACTACCATCAGTTTTTGGTAGTGTTTAGAAAGTTGTTGCATCATTTACAAACGAAATTTTTGGTGAAAAAATTACAATTTTAATTATTAGCTTCATTAGCAAAATGTTCTGTTGGAGATACCTACGATCCGTAACAGAAAGCTTCTTTCTAATCACTAGCATTATTAACAAGTTCTTTTCGAATCATTACCAGTGGTAGCGAACCTTTTCTTTTGATTTTCTGCAATCTGGAGCAAAAAATTCCTTTTCGGACTGACTGCAATTAGTACCAAATCTTTCCTTTTGGAACTACTACAATCAGTGGGGAAACCTTCCTCTTGACTTGCTACAATCAGTGGCGAAACCTTCCTCTTGACTTGCTACAATCAGTGGCGAAAGCTTCGTCCTGAGTAACAACAATTAATACCAAAACATTCCTCTTGACCTACTGGGATCAATAGTAAAACTTTCCACCTGACTTACTGCAATCAGTAGCAAAACTTTTCCTTCGGATTTACCATCATTAACAAAGAATGACTATTTTTTGGAAATTGCAGCATCACTAGCAAACTCTTTCCTGGTCAATGGTGTCATTAGCATCGGAAAGCTTCATCAGGAACAACTCTTATCAGCAAAGGCTTCTTTTCGACTCATGTAGAAGCATCTACCGTTTGGAAATTGTAACATCAGTTTGCAACATCAGCAAAATCTTCCGAAATCACTCTCATCAGTAGTGTAAATTTTCTTTCCAGTTATTATCATCACTAGCAGAAAGTTCCTCTGGAATTACCATCATCAGTAGTTAAATTTTTATTTGGCATCATTACTATCAGTAGCAAAACATTCCCCTTGGGAATTGTAGAATACTAGCAGACTATCATCTACAGAAGGGGCCAGTTTTAAAATTGGTGACTTTAGTAGCAAAAAGATGGATTGGAAATGCAGTCATTAGCACTGATTGTCTTCTACTCTCATCAGCAGTGCTTCTTCTTGAAGTACCATAATTATAGTACCATAATTATAGTAGAAACGTCTACTTTTTGGAGATTGTAGCAAAAGTAGCAGAATCATCTTCTGGAATTAGTTCTAGTAAAGCGAAACATTCCCATTTGGTTACCATCATCGTTGTGGCAGTAAATTCCTGTAGAAAATTGTCATTAGTGTCAGACACCACTGTTTGGAATCTACACATCTGTTCGCAATTGCTGTTATCTGTTAACATCCGTTCGAACCTGATAGATTTTTCTTCTGCTAGCTCAACTTCATTAGTTTGCCTTTTTGCATAGTGCCATCTTTCCAAAA
This sequence comes from Leptopilina drosophilae, assembly GCA_032873175.1. Classification (NCBI taxonomy): domain Eukaryota; kingdom Metazoa; phylum Arthropoda; class Insecta; order Hymenoptera; family Figitidae; genus Leptopilina; species Leptopilina drosophilae. The sequence goes on along the minus strand of CM065486.1, from coordinate 40,171,930 downwards.
GAAAAAAACTCACATTACCTATGGTAACGTTTTTTGGTTCTTTGCATCAATTTCTTTCCGAAAGGATTATTAGCCACTTATTCTCTCTTTTCCCCAAGCAGTATTTTCTTGCTCCAGTATTAAGCCAGGAGTTTCACTTGTAGTTTCCAGTCACCTAGAATTACCATTTCCGTAAATTCTTTATCGACCCAAAATCACCATTTTCGAGACGGAATCATAATTTTTGGGATTTCTCCACCCGTTAAATCGTTCAGACACTTGGAATTTTATTTTCCACTTTGCATCATCGTTTTCGACCTAAAATAGTACTTTCCTTTGGCTTTTCTAATTTCTTCATGGAATCGTTGGTTCTCATCAGGAGTATTATCATTTACCTCAGGAATCATCATTCTGAACTTGGAATTGTTATTTTCGACTTGGAGACGTCTTTTTCAATTTTGGATCGTTTGTTAACAACTGCGATTAACCTTTTTGACTCTGCAGCATCATTTGGAACATACGATCGTCATTTTTAGGCATTCTTTCCACTTTTCTACTGTTTTTTGCCAACTTTATCGTTTACCAGTTAAAAACCTTACCTTTATCAGTTAAAAACCAGACCTGATGCTTGATTTTTATCCTGTTTTCAGTATTTTTTGATCTGGGTTTCTAGATTTTGAGACTACGACACTAATTTTTGTTCTAAACACATCAATTACGATGCTCTGAATTATGTTTCTCTGTTATTTAAGGTTACTTTTCTAGTTCCAAAAATAGAAGGCAGGGTTGGGTGACTAAGAAACCGAGAATTTATAATTCTAGGGTTCTTTTGTCACTCTAGTAACTTTTTTACTAGGTTCAAAATGTAGTTTTTGGATGGAAAATAATTTCTTCTTGTAAATTCTTTGTGCTCAATGCTGTTTTTTTTCATTTTAGGTTCATTTTCTTATTCCAAAAATAAAAAGCATGGTTGGGTGACCAAGAAACAATTCTGGGGTCTTTTTGTCACTCTAGTAACTTTTTTACTAGGTTCAAAATGTATTTTTTGGAAGGAAAAAAATGTTTTTTTTTGTAAAAACTATTTCCTCAATGTTCCTCTGTTATTTAAGGTTACTTTTTTTGTTTCAAAAATAGAAAGCAGGGTTGGGTAACTAAAAAAATCGAGAATTAACACCTCTGGGGTCTTTTTGTCACTCTAGTAACTTTTTTACTAACATCAAAGCATTTGTTATCGATCGTATCACCACCGAATTAAAAAAAAGAACAATTTTCGAACTATGGATGCAAGAATAAAATTAAGTTACCTTTTTGGATTATTTAACAATTATTTTAACAATTTGCTAATTCCTTTAATCATTGCCTAATTATTTTTGGTAATTGCACAATTATTTTCGTTATAGCACAATTAGTTTAATAATTACAAATTATTATTCTACGATAAATCGTCAATATTTTTAACATACAGTTACTTTCACCATTTACTTATTATAGCCAATTGCACTGTTTTCAATTTGAAAACATTGTTTCCAGCACTTTCTCATCAAAAATAGCTTTTATAAATAAAGAACGAAACAGGGACAAATTTTGTCCTCCTATAAATATATGGATAATTTGTCCCCGTTTTATGTTTTCACCTTTTTCATATTCCTCCGACAAAATGAAAATCAATAATCTATTTTTCTCCGCATCATATTTATAAATGAGTGTAATATTTTATTCCGTTACATTGTGAATTAAAACGGAAGTATTTAAATTTAAATTTTCCACCTTTTTTTTTTGATTTTATGTTCCAAAATTAAATAGATAAATAAATTAGAACTTATGTTCTAATTTTGAGGGAGAGGGGACAATTCTTGATAAAAGGGTCAAAAAATAGATATTTGCTGCTTTTATTTGAGACTATTTTTGCGGTGAATTTGATTTTGGTTGTATAAATTTTCTATACGTGAACTATATTTATTATTGATCTTGTCGTGTATATATATATATTTAAAAAAGTGGACTTTTATTTCAAGATGATATCAATTTTAGCGACAAGAATGTCACTCACAGGATTGTCGATGGTGGAACGATGCGACGGTCTTATAACGTCGCCGTAAACCTTGTGAGGTGTTTTTTTTTTTTTTTTTTTTTTTATTCTATCAACTTGCAACTTGTCTGTCGTTTTATTCGTCGATTTTCTTGGAAGAAAACGAGAAGAGCTCCCCTGCGGTTCCCAATTACCGTGACCGAAGTGACGTTTCCTTGGCCCTAAGACGATCTTTCTCTCTCTCTCTCTCTCTTTCCCGAGAGGGATGTAATTAACGCGGCTAGCTTGCTGCACGACACAGACGTATCTGTCTTCCTCTGAGCCTTTTCCGTTTTCACGAAGGGCTGAAAGTTTGAGGGTGAATTTCTCTCTCTCTCTCTCCTCTCTCTTGCTATATATTTACGTAACTATATATATATATACACCGCTTTACGTAATTCGTGGTCCGTATAAGACGTAGAGCTCGGCTTTGCCTAGATACCTAAAACGTTACCCTATATTTCTCGAGTAGACCACATTCTCCTTAATTTAAATCCATTTCATTTCTCCTCTCACTTCTTTATTTAAGTTTTCACAGAAAATTACCAAAAAAACAGTTCCCTTTAAATAAAATAATCCTCACTCTTTTTTTACAAAAAAAAAAAAAATATATATATCTAAATTTATCAGAAATATTGTCAGAGAGAAAAATATTTATTTAGCTATGAATAAAGAGTGAAGAAAAGGACAAAAAAACAAAAGAGTGAAACATTGCCATTACATGTTGAAAGAAAATTTATATTAAATTTTGTTGCGAAAGTATTTTGCAATTTGGGGAAAAAGTGCAAAATTTTTTCATATAAAAAATACTAAACTTTTAAAGAAAATTAATGGGAAATTTAGTAAAGTTATATTAAAAGAAATTGAATAAAAATTCTTGATATTCGATACTAAAAGTAAATTTAATGCTAATTAATATTAATTATATTATATTATAATAAAAAAGATATCTTTAATATTAAAAATATTAATAATTAATTAAGGATATTAATACACTGAAAAAAAATTTATTTGATTCAAATAAATTGTATTTGAATCAAATATTTCAGTATTTGAATCAAATATTTCAGTATTTGAATCAAATAAATTGTATTTGAATCAAATATTTCAGTATTTGAAGCAAATACTAATTAATTGATAATTGAAATAAATTGTATTTGAATCAAATATTTCAGTATTTGAAGCAAATATTAATTATTTGATTCAAATAAAAATTATTTGATTCAAGTAAATATTTATTTGAATATAGACAAATAATCGGTTATTTGAATCAAATAAATTTTTTTTTCAGTGTAATAATTAATATATATTATATATTAATTATTAATTAATTATATTATTAATTATTAATTAATTAATAATTAAAATAAATTGTATTTGAATCAAATATTTCAGTATTTGAAGCAAATATTAATTATTTGATTTAAATAAAAATTATTTGATTCAAGTAAATATTTATTTAAATATATTCAAATAATCGGTTATTTGAATCAAATAAATTTTTTTTTAGTGTAATAATTAATATATATTATATATTAATTATTATTATTTATTATTAATTAATATTAATATTTATTGTTAATTAATATTAATTAATTTTGATACTAAATTCCAAAAACTTTTTTTTAATGCTAAATGTTTAATGTTTTTTTTTTCTAAGGAAAATGTATATCAAATTTTTTAAATTCAAATTTTATAGAAAAATTTAAAATTTTAATTTTGTAAAACAATTTTAAATTCAAATTTTGTAAAAAAAAATTTAAATTCAAAGTTTATAAAAAAATTTTAAACTCAAAGTTTATAAAAACATTTTATAAAAAATTTTCCATTTTTAATTGATCTTTTTCGACTAATTTTATACAAATTCTATAATTCAAATAATTTAATTTTGTAAGAAATTTTTATTATTCATGCAAAAAATTGAATTCATCATACGAGGAATTTTGCCGAAAAAATTTCTAACCAATAATTAAATTTTGTTTGGAAAATTTTTCGAAAATAGTAGATATTGAAAATCGTAAAATTGCAGAAAGTTTATTTAAATAATTAAATTTTACAATTTAATTAGTTTAATTTATTTTACAATTCAATTTTGTAAGAAATTTTTTTTATTCATGCAAAAAATTGAATTCATCATACGAGGAATTTTGCCAAAAAAATTTTTAACCAATAATTTAATTTTGTTTGGAAATTTTTTTGAAAATAGTAGATATTGAAAATCATAAAATTGCAGAAAGTTTATTTAAATAATTAAATTTTACAATTTAATTAGTTTAATTTATTTTACAATTCAATTTGTAAGAAATTTTTTTTATTCATGCAAAAAATTAAATTCATCATACGAGGAATTTTGCCAAAAAAATTTTTAACCAATAATTTAATTTTGTTTGGAAATTTTTTTGAAAGTAGTAGATATTGAAAATCATAAAATTGCAGAAAGTTTATTTAAATAATTAAATTTTACAAAGAATTGTATCCAAATTATTGAGAATAATTGTCAAATATATTTTTTTAATGAAATATTATTTAATTGGTAAATAATTGTTATTTTATTAAATGTTTTTTTTAAGATAATTGAATTCTTAAAAACGAATTCATTAGAATTTTTTAAAACTAATCGAATTTCTAAGAGAAAAATTAATTTCTTTTGAAAATCATTAAATTCTTGTGATGAATATTATGTTATTTATGAAAATAATTGAATTATGAAACGAATTTTACATTAAAACGGCTTCAAAATAATTAATTTTATGAAAAAAATTTTGACATTTGTCATTAATAATTGAATTTTTGGTAAGAACTGTAATAAAATGTAAAAGAATAATTGAATAATTTAAAAAAAAATTAAGTTCAGATTGTATTTAGAATAATTAATTTTTTTCGAACAATTTTATTAAAATATTGGAAAACAATTGAATTCCTGTGAAAAATTCTAATATTTTTTTAAATAATTTTAATTTTTCAAAGAATTATAAAAAAAAACTTTTTTTTAAATAATTAATTTTTTCGAGACGCAGAAATTTAATTTTTAAGAATAATTACAGTTTTTTGAGAAATTACCAATGAAATTTGATTAAAAATAATTGACGTCCTGCGTTTAGTTTTATTATTTATGCAAAAATAATTTACTAATTGCTAAGAGTTATTTAAAATTTTCAACAGTAATTGAATTTACAAAAAAAAAAATTTCTGATTGATGAAAATAATTGAATTATTTTGAACAATTTTATTTAAAATGTTTGAAAGAAATTAAATTTTTCAAAAAAAATTAATTATTTACAAAAAGAATTGAATTTTTGAGAAAACGATTTTATTAGAATATTTTTTTAAAAATTAAATTTTCAAGAAAAAATTTTTTTACTTTCAAAAATAATTGAATTCTTGTCAAGAATGTTTTTTTTAATGAAAATAATTGAATTTTGCATGAATTTTATTAAAATGACTCAAAAAAATTGAATTTTTGGAAATAATTTTATTATTTATCTTTAATAATTGAATTCTTGAGAAGAATTATTATCTATAGGTAAATAATTGAATGTGAAAAATTTTATTATTTACGAAAATAATTGAATTATTTTGAAAAATTTTATTAACATTTGTATGAAAATTAAATTTCTCAAAAAAAAAAAATTATTTATAGAAAAAGAATTGAATTCTCCCAAACGATTTTATTTGAATTTTTTTTTTAAATTAAATTTTCAAGAAGAAATTTATTACTTTAAAAAATAATTAAATTCTTGTAAAAAACTTTATTTGTGAAATTAAATTTTATTTTTTTTGAAATTTTTTTGAAAAAACTTTTCTAAATTAATTGAATTCGTGTGTAAATTTTTATTATTTTTTGAAAATAATTGAATTTAGTGTGAATTTTATTAACTTTTTGTAAATAATTAAATTCTTTAGCGAAAAAGAAAGAAAAAAGAAGTTTCTTTTTAAAAAAACACTAGATATTAAAAATAATTGAATTTCAAATATTTTTTTTAAATAATTGAATCCTGTTAGAGAATTTGATTATAATTTTTAAGACTATTTTTTTTTCGTGTCTAGTATTGGCGAATTTAAAGTATAGTGGAAATTCTAAAAAGAATAGAAACAGTAGCTTTAGTGGCTGAAAACTAAAAAAAGTTTCCAAATAGAAAAAAAAAATAATAATAATAATAAAAAAAATAATGTAAAAAAGTACAAAATAGTAGGTGCGAAACCTTCTTGCCATTGAACATTAACTGGGGCAAAAGAAATTAATCATTTTTATCCATCGGATTTGGAATTATTTGAAAAATAATTTTCGAGCTGGAGCCTAACCTCAAAAAGTACAGTCCGGTAGGTATCCACTTCGTGTTTTAAAATGTCTGTAAAAAATTTTCTAATTCATAAAAACTGCTCGTTTTCAGTAAATTTTATTCTTTTCAATGGCAAGAGCCATTTGCAGAAAAAAAGGAGAGAAAAAATAAAAATATTACAAAAAGTGACCAACAAAACAAAAAAAAGTACCGTGTTATCCACTTCGTGTTTTAAAATGTCCGTAAAAAATTTTCCAATTTACCAAAACTAATAGCTTTTAATAAATATTATTCTTACAAGTGGCAAAAATCATTTAAAGAAAAAGAAAAATTTTTTCTCAAAAAAAAAATGTAAAAAAGACAAAGAAAAAGAAGGAGAAAAAGAGAAAAATAGTCCATTATTTCAATATTGTAAAATACAATGTGCGAAAATAACCCTTGACATGATTACAGATCCCTTTATAGTTCACGATAAGAGAAAATTGTACCTTGGGGTATGGTTATGAGTTGGGCGGAGTTACAAACGCACCCTAATTCTTATTTGGGGTGAATTCTTCCCTTCAAAGTTCCTAATTCTGTCTTTGGAATGTTCCCATTTTTCTTTCGAGTACGAATATTGTATATGAGGGTTCGTTTTATACAAGAGTTTCGCCTCTTTTCCACCAACCCCCTCCCCCCTCTCGCACACTCCTCACCCCCATAATTTTAAGTCTAATTGGAAACCTTTGTATACCATTCAACGACAAGAAGAAAAAGAAGAAGAAAAAAAATCCCTTATTGTCTCCTTATAAATAAAATTCCAAAAAATCTATTTCTTTATTTTAATACAAAAAAAATTTTATTTTTTTTCAATAAAAAATTTTTTTTTATTTTTTTCACTCAAAAAAAAAAAAACAAAACAAAACAAAAAAAAAAACAAAAACAAAAACAAATGGTAAACTAGAGTAAATAATTTACTATTTGTCGTAGAGAGGGAAAGAAGGGGATTTTTTTTAAATATTAAAATAAATTGTAAATTAATTAAAGGGGAGGGGGCGGTTTTTTTTTTTTTTTTTTTTTTTTTTTCTTCTAGAGAATTAGAATGAAACAAAAGGCGGTGCGCGTCATGGAGCGAGTCGTTAAATTAGATAGGAAAGTTTGCTATACAGAGTAGAGATAAATGACTTGCCGGCTTTCGTATGAAAATAAATCTTTTCACAGGGCGTGGAAGACGAAAATAATTTGGCACGTTGTAAGACACACTGTTTGAGCTTTCAAGTCTTTAGATTGATCTAACCTACATTTGTGCGATATATACAAACACATATATACAAATGAATATTACATATATATGTATATGTATAATTTAAATCGTTGAATATTCTTGTGCCAGGATCTATCAGCTCTAATCAGTTTGTTTAAGTTGAAATCCAGCCACTGTTAGTCGGCCAAACTTTATTAAAGTTTCATGCTCGATTTACTCGAATGAAACGCTCATCATTAATAATAAATTCTGTTCTGTCAAAAATTATTACTTATTACTATTATTATTATAATTATTACTATTACTGTTCAAATATTAAAAAAATTAATTAAAAATTTTTTTTTAGGAAATTTTTTTATTTTATTAGTATAGGAACCAGAGTAGCATAGTAACGCAGTTAGAGGAAGAGGGAAAATAAAGAAAAATCAACAAAGAGAAACGAAAATCAACAAAAATTAACAAAGATTAACGAAAATCAACAAAAAACAACAAAGAGAAACGAAAATAAACGAAAATAAACAGAGGTAAACAATAACAAACAAAAAGGTAAGAAAGTAAACAAAAATATGTGAAAACAAACAAAACTAAGAGAAAATAAACAAAAATATGTGAAAACAAACGAAAACATAAGAAAATAAACAAAATTTGGCTAAAATAAACGAATGTAAACAATAACAAACCAAAATGAAAGAAAATAAACAAAAATCAATTAAAATAAACAAATGTAAACAAAAACTAAAACGTATATGGAAATAAATAAAAATCAACACAAAAAAGCAAATGGAAACTGAAAGATAAGAAAATGTGAGAAAATAAGCAAAAAAATAAACGACAATTGAGTAATCAATTAAAATAAATAAATTTAAAAAAAAAAATAAACAAAAATTGTAAGAAAATAATCAAAATTTAATTAAAATAAAGGAATGTAAACAAAAACAAACAAAAATGTATGAAAATAAACAGAAATCAATTAAAAAGGCAAATGTAAACAAAAACAAACTCAAATGCGTGATAATAAATAAAAAAAAATCAACTAAAATAAACGAATGTAAACAAAAACAAACTGAAATGTATGATAATAAATGAAAATCAACTGAAATAAACGAATGGAAACAAAAACAAACTCAAATTTATGAAAATAAATAAAAATCAACTAAACATTAAAAATACGAAAATAAATAAAAATCGATTAACCTTAAAAATACGAAAATAAATAAAAATCAACTAAAGTAAACAAAGATTTAAACAAAAACAAACGGAATTGCAAGAAAATTATACAAAATTCAACTAAAATAAACAAATGTAAACAAAAATGTAAAAAAATAAATAGAAATCAACAAAAAATAAACGAATGTATATAGTGAACATAAAAGGAAAATGTATGAAAATAACAAAAGTTTACAACAATAAACAAAAAAATATACGAATAAAAAATATTAACTAAAGGAAAGAAATTTAAAACATAAACAAACGAAAATGTATAAAAATAAATTAACTTTAAATAAAATAAACGAATGTAAACAAAAACAAACCCAAATTATAAGAAAATAAACAAATCAACTAAAATAAACGAATGTAAACAAAAACAAACTTAAAATTTTAAGAAAATAAACAAATCAACTAAAATAAACGAATGTAAAAAAAACCTAAATTTTAAGAAAATAAACAAATCAACTGAAACAAACGAATGTAAACAAAAACAAAACCCAAATTTTAAGAAGACAAAAAAATCAACTAAAATAAACGAATGTAAACAAAAACAAACCCAAATTTTAAGAAAATAAACAAATGTAAACAAAAACAAACGAAAACGTAAGAAAATAAACAAAAATGTGTTAAAATAAACGAAAATATAAGAAAATAAACAAAATTAGACTAAAATAAACGAATGTAAACATTAACAAACGAAAACGAAAGAAAATAAACAAAAATCAATTAAAATAAAGAAATGTAAACAAAAACAAACTAAAATGTATAAAAATAATTAAAAATCAAATAAAAAACAATTAAAAATCAAGTAAAAAAATAAATAAAAACTGAAAGAATAGAAAATGTAAAAAAATAAACAAAAAATACACGACAATAAAAAAATCAACTAAGGTAATCAAATTTAAACAATAACAAACGAAAATATAAAAAAAATTTACAAAATTTTACAAAAATAAACAAAAGCAAACGAAAATATAAAAAAATTTACAAATTTATACGAAAATAAACAAAAACAAACGAAAATGTAAGACAGTAAACAAAAATCAACCAAAAAAAAACAAATATAAACAAAAACTAACGATGATTTAAGAAAATAAACAAAGTTAGATTAAAATGAACGAATGTAAACAAAACAAACAAAGATGTAAAATTATAAACAAGAATACACAAAAACTAACAAAAATCAACTAAAGTAAAAAAATTTAAACAAAAGAAAGGAAAATATAAAAAAAATAATGAAAAATTTCAACAAAAACAAACGTAAATATAAAAAAAATAATCAAAATTATCCGAAAGTTAAATGGATGTAAAAAATAGCAAATGAAAATGTTTAGAAAATGAAGATTCTAAAATTTCTGAACGTTCAAATGAACGAAATTTATTTATTTCTTTTGAAATTTAAATTTTTATTGCAATTATTTTCCTTTACAGCCAACAAAATTAATTACTAAGTTTGTGAACGTAAAATTTATTATTTTTAAAAGTTTTTCATGATTAATAATTTATTAAAACATCTGCAATAAAAAATTATTTCTTTCATTTGAACGTTCAACACTTGGGGATCATAGAGAATGAACAAAAATCAACTAAAATAAACAAATATTTAAACAAAAACAAACGAAATCATAAGAAAATAAACAAAACTTTATGAAAATAAGCAAAAATCAAAAAAAAAATAAATAAACAAGAATACGCGCAAGTAATCAAAAATAAAAAAAAAATAGTCAGATGTAAAGGAAAATATCTAAAATCGTCAGATGTAAACGAAAATAACTAAAATCGTCAGATATAAACGAAAATAACAAAAATCGTCAGATATAAACGAAAATAACAAAAACCTTTAGGTTTTTGTTATTTTTGTTACAAATAAACAAAAATAGAGGAAAAGAACAAAAAAAGTGAAAATAAACAAAAACGAGCGGAAATTAGAGAAAGGAATGGAAAAAATATAAAAATTGATAAAAAGTATGAAAGACGTATAGGTACATGGATAAGGAAGAGGAAAAGGAAAAATGGAAACACAACAAGAAACCAGAACAATATCAAGAAAAAAAAATAAAAAAGCAGAGAAGAAAAGCGCAAATCTTGCTTCAGGATGAAGGAGACGAAGAAGAAAAAAAAAAGGATAAACCGGAAATTCGTCTTCCTTCACGTGTCTCGAAGATAGTCGGGGACACACACGCCGAGCTTATACACAAATCGTGAGAGACGAGAGAAATGTTGGACGTGTGGCACAGCCGCCTATAGAAGACGTCTCTCATGGGCTTCTCCAGTGAACTGCATAGCGAACGGAATTGGCAATGAATGCGCATTCAGCAGCCGCTGTGCCGAGTTTCTGGCGAAAGATGCGGTGCAGCAAATACGTGTCGATACATTTCCCTCTTTACACGATCGATCGATCATCATCATCATGCTCCGATTCTTGACAATTTACACCGACGAAAATAATGTAAAGCAGTCGACGGACTAAAGAATGCAGCGGAAAAAAAGAAAATCAACAAGAAATATACAGCCGACTGCGGAAAAACAAAAGTTCCTCCATTAGTCGCAGTATACATTTCTTCTAGGAGTATTCAGATTTCTGAAAATATTTCCAAATATTTATTTGGCTTGTTTCGGAAACGATGCTCTAAAATTGGAAAAAAATGCTGTGAAAATAAAAATTATTATCATCATTGTCAAAAAAATGATCAATCCTGATACAATTGACGGAGTACAAAACTGCAATTCCAAGAAGCTGATGATTCCGGACGGTATTGGATGATTTTTGATCAAAAACGAAAAAAACCAGCTCAAAACAAATTATTCTAGAGCTTACTCTAATAATTGATGTACCTAGAACCAAAATCCAGTAGGTCAAGAGGAAAGTTTTGGTATTAATTGTTGTTACTCAGGACGAAGCTTTCACTACTGATTGTAGCGATGAGTCAAGAGGAAGATTTCGCCACTGTTTGTAGTAGATCCAAAAGAAAAGATTTGGTACTTATTGCAGTCAGTCCGAAAAGGAATTTTTCGCTCCAGATTGCAGTAAATCAAAAGAAAAGGTTTGCTACCACTGGTAATGATTCGAAAAGAACTTGTTAATAATGTTAGTGATTAGAAAGAAGCTTTCTGTTACGGATCGTAGGTATCTCCAACAGAACATTTTGCTAATGAACCTAATAATTAAAATTGTAATTTTTTCACCAAAAATTTCGTTTGTAAATGATGGAACCACTTTCTAAACACTACCAAAAACTGATGGTAGTAAACAATCAATAATGTTCTCGCAGGTGTTAATAATTTCGTTAATATCTTTTCCCAAAAGTTGGTAATAATTCCGGACGTTGTAATTCCAAAAGGAGGCATTAATTTTGAATGTTTATCGTAACAGATGCTAATAAATCCAAAAGTAGCTTTTTTAGGTTTGTTGGTATAATTTTAGAGGACGGTTTTGCTAGTAATGATATAATTTCCAAAGAATTAGCTTCTGTCACTGATGATAGCAGTGATTCCAAAGGTAACGTTTTATGCTAATGACAGTAATTTAAATGGAAGCTTTTGCTACTGATGCATTTAATTACGAAAGTAATTTTTGCTACTGACGCTACGATTTACTCGAAATGCTTCTGCTGTACTTATGATACCAATTCCGAAGGTAGCATTTTCTACCGATGGTAGTAATTTTAATGCGGACTTTTGCTACTGATGACAGGAATTCCAAAGGAAGTTTTTGCTACTGATGACAGGAATTCCAAAGGAAGTTTTTTGCTACTGATGACTGTAATTCCAAACGAAGATTTTGCTACTGATGATGATTGTACTTCTAATAGAAACTTTTGCTACTGATGACTGTAATTCCAAACGAAGATTTTGCTACTGATGACAGTAATTCCAAACGAAGAATATTATTATTCCCACAAAATAATAAATACACTCTGCAGCAAACTCTCGAAAAATATTTGACAAAATTAAAATCCAATTTTACCCAAATCCACAAAAGCTCCTATCAATCAATCCCATCAAGAAAAAACAAAATCCCACCATTACACGCACCAGACAATAGACAAACACTGACACACACACACACTCAAATGGATATCAAACCCACACGAAGGGATTTTATCACGTCGCAAAAGAATCAATTATCTCTCCCTCCCTCAATAGCAACGCGTCAGTGTAGAGAGAAACTTATCCGGAAAGAAGTAATATGTTCCCGTTCCATCTTTTTTTTATCTCTCTTTCTCTCTCTCTTTTTTTTTCCTTCTTGCGAGTCGATTATGAGAGTAATTCACACTAATTTGGTCCTTATATAAACTATCTCTTGGGACGAGAGGGTTAAAGACGTTCTTTAGTGAATTTTTTCCCTTCATTTTTCATTCTTTTTTTTTTTTTTTTTTTGTTTTTGTTAAACGAAAAGAAGGTGGGGTGTGCTGTAGTTTAGGGGACGAGAAAGAGAGAGAGAGAGAGAGAGAAAAAAAAGGAAAATGGTTTTGCAGCATCAGCCTTAAGAGACCTTTTTTCCGCTTTTATCATGATGCCCGTCGGCCTGCTTTATATCCCGCAGCATCTCGCCTTACATTATATACGTTTACGTTCATCTATTCTCTCCTCTCTCTCTCTCTCTCTAAATTCTTTTCTCTCTCTTTCTTTCACTCTTCTTGGGTATTTTCTCTTTCTCCCCCTTTCACTGTTTGTTTTCACTCTCACTCAGTCATCTTGTATGTTTTTTCTCTCTCTGTCTCGCTCTTTCTGTTCTCTTTCTCTCTTTTTCTCTATTTCTCTCTTTTTTCTCTATTTATATTTTTCTTTCTCTCTTTTTTCACTATTTCTCTCTTTCTTTCTCTTTCTTTCTCTCTTTCTTTCTCTATTTCTCTGTTTCTTTCTCTTTCTTTCTCTCTTTCTTTCTCTATTTCTCTTTTTCTTTCTCATTTTTTCTCTTTCTCTCTATTTTTCTCTTTCTCTTTTTCTCTTTTTCTCTTTTTCTCTTTTTCTCTCTTTCTCTCTTTTTGTATTTTCACTCTCTCGCTCTTTCACTCTTTCTGTATTTTTTCTCTCTCTTTCTCTTCCTCTCGAAATTTCTCTCTCTCTCTCTCTCTTTCTCTCTCTTCGAACGGGAAGCTACTTATCTTTCTCACGGCGCGAAAGGAGAGTTTTTCCACGAGACCTTATCAACGATCAAACAACGATAAGCAACGTTAACAAAAAAAGGAGAGAAAAAGATAACGAAACAAAAAGGTCAACACAAGTCTTTAGAAACTTTTTCAATAGCGTTTTTAACCGTAATTATAAGATTCCTCTCGCCAGAAGATAAAAGAAAAAGATTACAAGATTATTATTATTATTACTATTATTACTATTTTTATTATTATTATTATTACTATTTTTTTATTATTATTATTATTATTATTACTATTTTATTATTATTATTATTATTATTACTATTTTATTATTATTATTATTATTATTATTACTATTATTTTTATAATTATTATTATTATTACTATTATTTTTATAATTATTATAATTTTTGTTATTTTTCTTCTTATTTCTTATTTTATATTTTCTTATTATTTTTCTTTTATTGGACTAAAATTAAATAAATTGTTAGGTATAATTGTAATATTAATTACTCGTATTGTTTTTTTCAATTATAATTTAATAATAAAATAATAATGATAATAATAATAAATAATTGTAATAAATAATAATAATAATAAAAATAGTGACAAGGAAAATAAGATATGAGAATAAAAGGTAGAAAAATAGTAAAAGAAACAGAATTGAAAATAAAGCCGGACCGGGAATCGAACCCGAGTTCGACGCGCACAAATCGAATACAGTAACCCTGGAGCTACGCCACTAGTTCGAGTAGGTTAAAGAGTAATAAAATAAAAATGGTACTAAGTGCAAATATAGTAAATAAAATAGTAGTAACGACAATAATAGAAATAATAATAATAATAATCATAATAATAATAATAATAATAATAATAATAGTAATAAAAATAGTAACGACAATAATAGTAGAAATACTAATAATAAAAATAAAAGTAGTAACGACAATAATAGAAATAATAATGATAGTAATAAAAATAAAAATAGTAACGACAATAATAGTATAAATAATAATAATAATAATAATAGTAATAGTAATAATAATTGTGAGAATAGTGGGAATTAAAGAAAATATGACATAATAATAATAGTAATAATAAACTGAGGTGCAACGTGCCTAATGAGAAATCTGAGCTTGACGAGTCGTGGCAACAGCTATTACGGGGTTTACGATTTGTAGGCTGAATTTCTGGTAATTTCACCTTCGCGCACTCGTTGCAAGTTCCAGAGTGTGGTACTTACGCAGAGGCACGTTCCCAACTATAGACGCATTATATCTAACGCACTAAAACGTTTCCGCCTTCTCTCGCTTTACTCTATTATATACATAAATTTCTAATTCGTTTCTACTTAATCCCCTATATATAGAGAGAGAAAAAAAAGAAACAAAAAGGAAGTTTTTTTTAATGTCATATTTTGTTTTCACAATATGGAATATAGTGATCGAATACAAAAAAAGTTAACAAAAAAAAAAAAAAAATAGAAGAAGAAAAATAAATTAGGTACTTTATTTTCAAAATTTGTGGATTATAGTTGAAATTGTTTTTGATAAGGGGAAGAAAAATGTACTAAAAGGAAATAAAACTAAAAAGAAACTAAAAAGAAACTAAAAAGAAATAAAACTAAAAAGAAAAAAAAAACTAAAAAGCCAAAAAAACTAAAGAGACAAAAAAAACTAAAAAGACAAAAAAAACTAAAAATAAACTAAAAATAAAGATAAAGATAAGTAAATAAAAATAAAGAGAAAAAAACTAAAATGACAAAGAAACTAAAAAGAGAAAAAAAACTAAAATGACAAAAAAACTAAAAATAAATTAAAAATAAAGATAAAGATAAGTAAATAAAAATAAAGAGAAAAAAACTAAAATGACAAAGAAACTAAAAAGAGAAAAAAAACTAAAATGACAAAAAAACTAAAAATAAATTAAAAATAAAGATAAAGATAAATAAATAAAAATAAAGAGAAAAAAACTAAAATGACAAAGAAACTAAAAAGAGAAAAAAAACTAAAATGACAAAAAAAAACTAAAAAACTAAAAAGAAATAAAAAATACAAACAAACAATAAAGAAAGAGGCGAAAAAAGAAAAACAAAAAAAACACAAACAGAAAATTTCTTCTTCTTTGTTTGTGTTTTTTTGCTTCTCTTTTTTATTTTCCTTGCATTTAAAAAAAGATGAGAAAACAAGAAAAATAGAAAATTGAAAGAAACATGAAAAATATAAAAAAAGCAAAAAAAAAATACAAAATAAAAAAAGAAACATGAAAAATCTATCAAAAAGCAAGAAAAATACAAAAAAGAAACAACTAAAAACGGTGAATTTAAAGAAAAAGAGATTGAAAAAGAATCAGAAAATAAAAAAGATTAAAAAAGACAAATAAATTAAAAAGACGAAAAAAATAAAAAAAAACAAAATAAAAGAACAAAAAATAGAAAAACAAAACATAGAGAAAAAAAGAAATAAGAATAATTATAGAAAGGAACCAAAAAAGAAAAAAAGCAAGTAAATATAAACGAATATAGAAGAAAAAAACAAAGAAAATAAAAAAAAGAAATAACCAAAAATATTATACTCGAAAGAACAAAATAAAACAACAACCAAGAAACAAAAAAAATTCGGGAAACTGAAAGAAAAATGTTAAAATAACTAAATATATTGTAAAAAGAAAAGAAAAAAATAAAGAAGAAAACATGTAGAAAAAAATTGCTGAAAACAAGAAAAAAAAAGAAAAAAGAAACGAAGAAAGAAAAAAGAAGAAATCAACAAAAAAGTTAGAGAAACAATAAAGTTTTTTTAAAACTTCTTAAAAATGAGAACAAAAAAAAACTATAATTTGACGAAATAAAGTAAGTAAATTACAAAAAGGAAAAGAAAAAAGGCAAAAAAAGAAGAAAGCAAGAAAGATAAAAAATAAAAAGAAAAAAAAACAAAAAATATAAGGAAAACAATAAAAATGAAAAAACAACAATTTAAACAAAATCGAAAAGAAATAAAAAAACAAAAGCAAAAAATAAGGTGAAATAACTAAAAATTATGGAAACAAGCGTAACAAAATATAGAAGCAAACAAGGAAGAGAAAAAATAGAATTATTAAATAAACAAAATTAAATAAAACGAGAAATAGAAATAAAAAACATAAAACAAATAAAAATTTAAGAAAAATAAAAAACAAGTTAAGAAACTAAAAATTCAAGAAGAAATAACCAAACAAAAAATAGAAACAAGAAAAAAAGAGAGAAAAGGAGAGAAAAAGATACAAAAAGATAGAAAAAGATAAAAAATGATTGAAAAAGATAGAAAAAGATAAAAAATGATAGAAAAAGATAAAAAATGATTGAAAAAGATAGAAAAAGATAAAAAATGATAGAAAAAGATAAAAAAAGATATAAAAAGTTGAAAAAACAAGAAACAAAGAAAAAGTTCGAGGAACAAAATAAAAAAGAAAAAAACAAGAAAAACAAAAAATTCAAGGAACAAAAGAAAAAAGAAAAAACAAGAAAAACAAAAAATTCAAGGAACAAAAAAAAATAAAAAACAAGAAAAACACTAAAAAAATATAACCAAAAAGCAAACGAAGGAAAAAAAACAAAAAGAAAAGAAAAAAAGGCAAAATAGTTGGAAACAAAAAAATAAAGAAAAAACTATAAGCAAAACAACAGAATAAATATAACAACAATAAAAACAAAAGATGAAGAAGAAATGAAAAACCAGAAGGAAAAAACATGTTTAAAAAAGCACAAAATTTTAGAAAGAAAAAAAAGATTAAAAAAGAAGAGAAAAAGAAGAAAAAAGAAGAGAAAAAAAGAAAAGAAAAAAGAAGAAAAAAATAAGAGGAAAAAATTAAGTACTTTATTTTGAAATTTGTGGATTATAGTTTAAAAAGAAAAGAAGAGAAAAAAAGAAACAAAAAAAGAGAAGAAAAGAAAAAAAATTAAAAAGAAGAGAAAAAAAAGAAAAAATAAAGAAGCAAAAGAAAACAAAATGGATGAAAAACAGAAGATAAAAACAAACAAGAATTACAAGCAAAAAACGAGGAAACTGTAAAAGCAAATAAAAAACGAAGAAAAAATCCGAAAATGGAGAAAGAAACAAAAATGCAAGAAAACAAGAAAAAATTAAAAAATATATTAAAACAACAAATAATAAACATAAAAGAATCAAAGAAAGAAAACTAATGAAAAAGTAAACAAAGAAGAGAAAAAATACATGGAAAAAAATATAAAACAAGAAAAAAAAGAAAATATAAAACAAGAAAAAAAAGAAAATATAAAACAAGAAAAAAAATAAAATATAAAACAAGAAAAAAAGAAAATAAAAAACAAGAAAAAAAAATAAAATATAAAACAAGAAAATAAAGAAAATAAAAAACAAGAAAAAAAGAAACAAAATGAACAAAAAAAAAGAATCTGAAGAAAAGTGAAGTAAGAAAAATAATTCTTTGAAAAAGAAGGAAAAAATAAAAGAAGAAGAAAAAAATCAAACAAAAAAATAAAGAAAAAAGAAAAAGAGGCTAAAAAAGAGAACTGCGAGCATAAAAAGGCGGAAAAAATCAGAAATGAAAAAGAATTAATAAAAACAAGCAATAGAAGAAAGAAAACGGAAAAAGAAAACGGAAAAAGAAACAAAAAAAGCGAACTAAGCATAAAAAGAAGATAAAAACAAAAAAAAGAAGAAAAAAAAGAAAAATGTACAAAAATGTCAAGTTCGAGAATAAAATCCTTCGTGTGTGTGTGTGTGTGTGTGTGTGTGTGTGTGTGTGTATGTTCATAATGTAAAACGTTTGGCAAAAGCATATTTTTGACTCGCGGTATTCGGGCAGAAAGATGAGCATGTCGGACAGACTGGAATTTTTTCGCGTCGACAAACACACCCTTCTCACTCTTTTCTCCATGTTTGAGAGTTTCCTTTTCTCCCTCACTCTCCCACCCTCCATCTCACTCACATCATTCCGTGTTTCAACTTAGAGACACACGGTGATCTCTCTTTTTTCCTTTGAAGAATGCGCCTTTCACAAGATACACCGTTTACTTTACTTCTCTTTCCTACCCTTTCCTTTCCTCTCAAAAAAAAAAAAATAAATAAAAAAAAATTCTTTTTTTTTTATCAAACACAAGAAAAACTGAGAATTTTCATTTAATTTCTTCATGTAAAAGGAAAGAATGAATTAAAAAAAATCTTTGTAACTTTCTTTTGAAATGAGAGAAAGGGATATTTCTTTTTGACTTCGTTTGCAATGGAAAAAGAATGAAGAGACATTTTTTTGATTCCTTTCAAAAAAAAAAAAAAAATAAGGAATGATAACAATTTTCTTTCGCTATCTTTTGCAAAAAAAGAGAAAATGAAAGAAAAAGGTTATTAATTCTTTTCGAAAAGAGAGAATGAAGACAATGTTTCTGAATTCTTTTCGAAAAGAGAGAATGAGAAAAAAGATTTTTTGAATTCTTTTCGAAAAGAGAGAATAAGAAAAAAGTTTTTGAATTCCTTTCGAAAAGAGAGAATGAAGACAATGTTTCTGAATTCTTTTCGAAAAGAGATAATAAGAAAAAAGTTTCTGAATTCTTTTCGAAAAGAGAGAATGAGAAAAAAGATTTTTTGAATTCTTTTCGAAAAGAGAGAATGAGAAAAAAGTTTTTGAATTCTTTTAGAAAAGAGAGAGTGACAAAAAAAAAAATTTTAACTTCTTTTCGAAAAAAGAGAATGCAAAAAAACATTTTTACTTCTTTTTTAATGAGACAGAAATTAAAGAATAAGAAACAATTTTTTAAAACTCTTTTACGAAAACAAAAAATGGAAAAATATGAATTATTTTTTAACTAAGAGAACGAAAAAAGTTCTTCTTAACTTCTTTTTTACACACAAAAAAATATGTGTTAAATTTGTTGCGTGTAGTTTTCAAGATGGTGTTATTTTAACAGCCATTAAAAATATGCATTAATTTTAACACACTCATGGTGTTATTTTAACACAAAATGTAGGTTAAAATCACATCGTATGGGTTAAAAATGTTGCGTGTTGTTTTAACACTACTTTTAGTGTTAAAACAACACTTCTTTTTTTCTGTGTAAAAAATAGAATGAAAAATACTTTTCTTGACTCAATTTCTAAAGGAAAGAATGAAAAATATTATTTTTGACTAATTTTTAAAAAGATCAGAAAAACAGAATGAAAAATACTTTTTTAGACTCCATTTTTAAGAGAAAGAATAAAAAACAAATTTTTAGACTCCATTTTTAAGAGAAAGAATAAAGAACAAATTTTTTGACTCCATTTTCAAAAGAATCGAAGAAAAAATTTATTTCTTATTCAAATTTATCAAGAGACGAACTTCACTTTTAAGAAAAGAATGAAAAAAGTATTTTTGACTCCACTTTCATAAAAAGAATGCAAAAAACCTTTTTTTTGACATTATTTTCAAAAAAAGGATAAAAAATTTCTCTGTACTTATTTTTCAAAATAAATGATGAAAAAAAATGTTTTTTTCTCTATTTTAAAAATAAAAAATAAAATATAATTATTTTTGAAAAAAATAGAATTAAAAAAAATGTTTTCACTCCATATTTTAACAAAAGGAACTAGACAATTATTTTTGACTTTTTTTTCAAAAGACATAATGAAAAACCAATTACTATTTTCACTACTTTTTTGAAAGAAAGAATAAAAAAAAAAATTTTTGACTCCATACACTGAAAAAAAAATTTATTTGATTCAAATAACCGATTATTTGTCTATAATCAAATAAATATTTACTTGAATCAAATAAATATTTACTTGAATCAAATAAATATTTACTTGAATCAAATAAATATTTACTTGAATCAAATAATTTTTATTTGAATCAATTAATTAGTATTTGCTTCAAATACTGAAATATTTGATTCAAATACAATTTATTTGATTCAAATAAAAATTATTTGATTTAAGTAAATATTTATTTGATTATAGACAAATAATCGGTTATTTGAATCAAATAAATTTTTTTGTTCAGTGTATTAAAAGAATTAAAAAATTAAATTTATTAAATTTATTAAATATTTATTAATTTAATTTAATTTTTTAAATTTAATTTTTTAAAGAATTAAAAAATATTCTAGCCTTTTTTTCAAAACACATAATGAAAAACTAATTTTTATTTTCACTCCTTATTTAAAGGAAATAAAGAAAAAAGTTGTCGGCGACTTCAATTTTAAGAGAATGCAATTCTAATAAAATTCGTTACATTTTTTAATATACATTTCATTTATTATTAAAAATAATAATGTATTTATGGATGAATTTTACTTAAAACACTAAAAAATTGAATTTTAGTAAAATTATAAATGATTGCAAAAAGTTAATTATGTTCAAAAGTTTTTTTAACTGAAAATATTTAAAAATTGGGGTATTCAAAAATTGTGTTATAAAAATTGTTTTATTTATTTATTTTTTATTTTAATTTCGATAATGTAGTTTTTTTAACAAAAAACAGAAATTCTGTAAATATTTTTTCCAAAATAAATATCAAATTTCTTCAACGAAATTTGATTTATAATTTTTTTTCTATTTTAAAACTTGTACTTTGTTTATAAATTGTCACTGAGAAGCAGAAAATGTGCAAAATATTTTCTAATTTTAATTTTCCAAGTGTTTTTTTAATTTTTTTTTTTTTTAGAAAAAATGAAAATATTATTACTTAGTCCTAAAATGTTTGTCACAAAGTGCTAATTTTTCTGGAAAGAAGAGAAATATTGAAAAATAACATTAATATTTCAACAAACAAAAAATAAAGTAACATTAATAGTTCTTGTAAATTAATAAAAATAGTTTTGTATTATTTGAAAAATAATATTTCTACACCCAGAGAAATGGTTTATTTGTCTCAGAACCAACTAGACTTTTTATTTGTTTCAAATAAATTTTATTTATTTCAAATAAATTTTATTTATTTTAAATAAAATTTTATTTATTTTAAATAAAATTTTATTTATTTTAAATAAAATTTTATTTATTTTAAATAAAATTTTATTTAACTCAAACATATGTTTTATTTAATTTATTTATTTTTTATGTTTTTATTTAAGTCTAGTTGGTTATGAGACAAATATATACATTTATTTAAGTCAAATAAAATATAAATTGTTTTAAATAATAATTTTCTCTGGGTGTATATAAAATATATAAATACCTATTATTAAATTTAAAAAAGTAAGAGTGAAAAATTAAAGAAAAATAATATTTACTTATTTAATAATATTTATTTATTTAATTATAATATTATCTATCAAAAGTAAAAAAAAACAAAAGTATAATCATGACTAACTTCAGGTTCAGGTGTGAATAGACTGGACAGAATGAATGAAAGAATATGACGATTATTATAGTTAATTTTTATTAATATTATTATTATTATTATTATTATTATTATTATTATTATTTTTCATTACTATTATTATTATTTTTATTACTATTATTATTATTATTATTATTATTATTATTATTATTATTATTATTTTTATTAATATTATTATTATTATTATTTTTACGATCAATAATAGTAATTTTCTCATTATTACGATAATTTGACGTAAAAAATTACCACTAGCGAGAAAGTCAATAGCGCCCTCTGCCTCTGCCAATTATTTTTGGCGCGGGCTTTTTTAAAATTCTAAAATTCATTTTTTCATTATTTGTTAATTAATGTTAATTAATATTTATTAATATTAATAGTATTTATTAATATTTACTAATATTGATATTTACATTTATTAATGTTTACATTTATTAATGTTTACATTTATTAATGTTTACATTTATTAATGTTTACATTTATTAATATTTACATTTATTAATATTTACATTTATTAATATTTACATTTATTAATGTTAATATTTATTTTTAAAAAAATAGAAAAAATGTATGGAAATTTTGTTAAATATAATAATTATAAAAAAAAAAATTGTAATTGATTGTTGAGGTTGGCGAGAAAGAGAGTGAGAGAGAGGGGGAAAAGGGAGGGCGAGAGAGAGAGAGAGAAAGAGGTTTTATCTGGACACGATGCATATGTGTGTATCAGTGTGTCACGATAAGACCAAACGCAGTGCAAAGCAAACCTTATCTTATCGGCATTTATGCTCGTAGCGGCATATATGCCATTAACAGAGAAACACTGCATGAGCCTCTAAAGGACCACGCTGAACAATTGTCGAAAGTGACATGCACACAAACACACGCACACAATGTTCAATGTATATACAACTCGAAATACTGTGAAATAGCTATATATATTATTATACCTCTGGCAGTCAAATACAAACGAGACTATTATTGACACATTTTACGGTCTCAAATGACACAATCATTATGTACATATATACATTTATTTCAATTATTACGCGTTTAAGGTATTTATTAGCAAAAAAAAATAAATAAATAAATAATTAAATATTCAAGTATTATTTTATTTATAACTTTAAAAAAAAATACAAATCGAAACCTTTTCAATATAATTGTGCTTTTTTCCATTCTATACATAATTAATTCTACAAAAAATCATTCAAATTCTTGCGGTCAAGTATTATTTTATTTATAACTTTAAAAAAATACAAATCGAAATAATTGTGCTTTTTTTCAATTCTATACCTGATTAATTCTACAAAAAATCATTCAAATTCCTGCGAAGAATATTACAATTTGTCAAAATAATTAAATTGTTTTTTTAAAGAAACGTAACATGATTATTGAAAATAATTGAATGTTTTGAAAGAATATTTTTTTTATTTTCAAATCGTATTCAATGGAAAACATTCATTAAATATTTTTAACAATAAATGTATTCTGTTGAGAAAGTTTATTAAAATACAATTAAAAATAATTGAATTCGAGATTTTAATTTTTACAATAATTTTCACTTTTATTTCTACCTTTAAAGATTTAAAATTATTTTTTACAATAATTTTCACTTTTATTTCTACCTTTAAAGATTTAAAACTTTTTTTTACAATAATTTTCACATTCATTTCTACCTTTAAAGATTTAAAATTATTTTTTTACAATAATTTTCACTTTTATTTCTACCTTTAAAGATTTAAAAATTTTTTTTACAATAATTTTCACTTTTTTTCAACCTTTAAAGATTTTAAATTTTTAGTTTTGAATAAACATTTTTTTGTTAACAAATATTCATTTTACATCTGCATTGTAAAATATATTGCTTTTTACATTTATTTTCAATTTCATTTGGATAATTTTTTAATTTTTATATTTATTTACACTTTTAGTTTTCTACTTTGGAGAGTTTTATATAGTTTTAGTTTTTTTTTTATTGTTTTATTATATTTCCCTTTCCCTTTTTTATTATTTTTAATAAGAATACGTTTAAATAAAGTTTTTAATAAAGTTTTTAGTAGAACTTTTTTTTTTTTTTTATTTTTATTATTATATTTCCCTTTCCCTTTTTTATTATTTTTAATAAGAATACGTTTAAATAAAGTTTTTAATAAAGTTTTTAGTAGAAATTTTTTTATTTTTTTTTCTAATAAAAATAATTTTTACACCAATTTTCAATAAAAGACTTTTAAATTTTTTCAATTTAGAAATTATAAAGAAAAATTACATTATCACGGAAATGTTCACTTCATTATTTTCATATTTATTTATATCGCCTTATAATGCTAGCTCTCAGTGTACAAATATATTTATCGATATTCAGTTATCGAAAACTAATTATTAGCCAATTAAGTGCAAATTTATTAATAAAACACTTTTTTTTAAACGAAATCAAATTATAAATATGAATATTGTTTTTTAAGTGAGTTTGTATTGTACCGTCTTTTTTTTCTTCAAATATAAACATTAATGTATATATATTTAATTTTAATTATATTTTATATTACATTTCATTTATATAGTTAAAACAAAATTTTTTTTTTCATTCCTAACAATTTTTCTCCTTTCTTTTAAAATGTAATAACACTAATTTCAATTTTTGCGCATAAAATATTTTCAACAATATTTAATTAATTATCAATAATTACGTTCCTCGTTTAGTTTCCTTGTCACATTTTCCAATATCAATTTTGCCAATTACATTGTTATTAATATATTCCGCTTGACGATGATAAATTTTCCAATAAATTCTTAATTGCATCCTTTTCACAATTACATGTATAGGGGTTTTTATTTTATTTTAAATATATTTATAATTATAACAAAATAGAATTTTTTTCTGTTTTATGAACATGATATGAATCTGGTAATTTGTATTGATTACTTTTTAGTGTTTGTATTTTTATAATATTAACAATGTTTATTATATCTATAGTTATAATAATAATAATAATGTTTTCGTCAGTTACATTTACAATATTTTTACTATTATTTATTATTTTCATTATCATTTATTTATATTAATATTATTATTAGCAAAAACGAAAATATTTATTTATAAATTATTTATTTTTATTAATATTTATATTATTATTAATATTAATATTATTATTAATTATTATTAATATTATTATTAATATGATTGTTAATATTATTGTTAATATTATTATTAATTATTATTAATATTAAAAATATTATTATTAAATTACAATTTTTATTTATTAATATATTTTTTATTACAAATAAATGAATAAATTTTTATTATAAAAATTTATTTATCAATTATTTATTTTCATTATTATTTATTTATTTAATTTTTTAATACACATTCATATTTTAAATTTCTATATTTTTATTATAAATATTTATTTATCAATTATTTATTTTCATTATTATTTATTTATTTAATTTTTTAATATACATTCATATTTAAAATTTCTATACTTGTTGGTAAACTTGAAGAAAAAAAATTCCAAACTCAGTAATTTAAAAAACAAAAAAGCACCGTAAGTAAGGAATGAAAAAAAAATGAATGCGACTATAAAAAAAAAAAAAAGAAAAGTTTCTCTAGGTTTCCAATGTCAATGTGCGGTTTTCTTGGCTCAGCATTTTCCCGACAGGAATATTACCATTTTCCTCCTTCTTTCTCTCACTTTTCCTCGCTCCCGTCCCCCACTCCTTTTTCTTCTTCTTCTACCCCCCCCCCCCACCAAACCCCCTTCTTTGCATATTTTGCGTTGGGAATATTATACTCCGGGTTCGCTTCTATTATTTCAATTATTAAAACGTGTGCAGCACTGCGGCATACACTTACACCATTTTATTCCAAAAGAGTTGAACAATTTTCCAAGAACACCTGGCGCGCGAGCTTTATTTTAATATTTATTAAATAAATTTATTTATTTTATTATTTTTTATACACACTGGAAAAAAAATTTATTTGATTCAAATAACCGATTATTTGTCTATAATTAAATAAATATTTACTTGAATCAAATAATTTTTATTTGAATCAATTAATTAGTATTTGCTTCAAATACTGAAATATTTGATTCAAATACAATTTATTTGATTCAAATAAAAATTACTTTGATTCAAGTAAATATTTATTTGATTATAGACAAATAATCGGTTATTTGAATCAAATAAATTATTTTTTCAGTGTACACACACATATACTTGTCGATATTCCAAATTATAAATAAATTTTAATTCCATTTTTTTTTTGGTAAACAAAAGTTAATATTTAATTTTTTTGTAATAACGAAAATAATACAAGATAAAAATTTTTTTTTCTAATTATAAAACGAAAAGAACAATTTTAATGTTCCAATAAATTTTTTCAAATCGTCTTTTACTCTCAAAAAATAATGTCAACTATTTATAAAATTCTCATTAAAATATCTCGAGAATTGAATTTGCAAATAAATGTAAAATTTTTTTTTTTTAAAGAAAAAAGTAAAAACTAAAAAAAAATAATTAAATAAATAATACAACTGAGAGTAAACATGAATAAAAAAAATAAGAAAAATAAAATAAAATAAATAAAATGACAAAAATGAATGAATGTAAAATTTTTGCTAAAATAAAAAGTAAAAGTAAATATTACTAAAACTGAAAATAATCGTAAAAATTAAAATCTTTTGAACTAATAAGGCTGACTAACTAATAACTAATATTATAACTAATATTATTATTATTAAGTGTAAGATTGAAAGTGAAAATTAAAATCAAAGTGAAAATCGAAAAAGAAAAATAGTAAAAGAAGGAAAGAAAGAAAGAAAAAGAGAGAAAAAGAGAGAGAGAGAGAGAGAGAAAGTTTGGATAGACGGGAGAGTGTGAATTACAACTTAATCAAGCCCCATCCTATTGCACATCCACCTCGCGTCACCCCCTCTCCCCATCCCCTTTTTCCCTATTCGCCCAGTCCCTCCCCTCCCCCCCAAAAGCCCATATATACCGTTTCCATTCAGCCAACTAACCGCCAGCGGTGATGGAAACCCTCGGTTTTGCACTCGTGTAGGAATGATTGCACGTTTACACGTGCAGTATTCAGAATTAATGTACATTCAGACGAGGCACTTTATTCTAAATAGAAATTGCAGACGAATATGAAAGTAACAACTAACAATAATATCCAAATAATCACCAAATTTATTCTATTTTTTCGAAGAAATATATTATTCCTGCATATTACGATAGTTTTAATGAAAAATATAATATTACACTGAAAAAAAAATTTAATTGATTCAAGTAACTATAATTATTTGACTATTATCAAATAAATATTTACTTGAATCAAATAAATTGTATTTGAATCAAATTAAGTTTTATTTCAATCAAATAAATTATATTTGAATTCAATTAATTTTTATTTCAATTAAATAAATTGTATTTGAATCAAATTAATTTTTATTTGAATCAAATAAATTGAATTTGAATCAAATATTTCAGTATTTGAAGTAAATACTATTTAATTGATTCAAATAAAAATTATTTGATCCAAGTAAATATTTATTTAATAGTAGTCAAATAATCGGTTATTTGAATCAAATAAATTGTATTTGAATCAAATAATTTTTATTTGAATCAAATAAATTGTATTTGAATCAAATAAATTGTATTTGAATCAAATATTTCAGTATTTGAAGTAAATACTATTATTCATTGATTCAAATAAAAATTATTTGATCCAAGTAAATATTTATTTGATAGTAGTCAAATAATCGGTTATTTGAATCAAATAATTTTTATTTCAATCAAATAAATTGTATTTGAATCAAATATTTCAGTATTTGAAGTAAATACTATTTAATTGATTCAAATAAAAATTATTTGATCCAAGTAAATATTTATTTGATAGTAGTCAAGTAATCGGTTCTTAAAATCAAATAAATTTTTTTTTCTGTGTAACTAGCTAAATTCAATTATTCAGAAGAATTCTATACTCAAAATCACTATTTTTCGAAATATATTCAGGAAAGTCGAGAAAAAAGTCGGAAAATTTTATAAAAAGTACTGAAACAATATTCAATTTCGAAAATTCATAGGAAAATTCTGAATGTTAGATTCCTCATCATTGAAAAGATTTTATTTATTTCAAACTTTTCCTATTCATAACAACAATTGAACTTTACAGATTTTTATCAATTATTTTGGAATAATTTTAATTCTAAAAATTCAAAAAATAATTTAATTTTGTAAAATTTTGGTTTTTAATTCAATTGGAATTTAAATAAATTTTAATTTTTGAATGAATTTTATTAGAAATTTTAAAGATACTTTAGGTTTATGAAAAATTGAAAAAATTCAAATTCTTATAAAATTTGTAATATTTTTTGAAATACTTTTCATTAAATATTAAAAATAACAATGGATTTATGGATGAATTTTATACTTAAAACACTAAAAAATATTGAATTTTGGAAAAATTGTAAATGATTGCAAAAACTCAATTATATTCAAATTTTTTTTTAATATTCTTGTCGAAATTTCAATTATTTTCAAAATTGTTAACTAAAATTGTACTAAAATTAACTTAAATTGTTTATTTGTTTTAGCAAAATTCAATCATTTAAAAAAATTTTAATAAAATTCTTGCCGTAAATTCATTTATGTTTGCAAAAATTTTACGCAACTTCATATAAATTGTATTATTCACAAATTTTTTTATAAATTTTTTTCCTCTTGAAAACGTTATTAAAAATCGTCAAACAAAATCAATTATTTCCTATTATTAAATGTGGTAAAAGATAAATTTTACAAATTTATAATATAAATTTATAAAAATAAATGCGTGAAGTTTATTTTTTCATTAGTATTAAAATATTCAATTATTCAGAAGAATTCTACTCAAAATCACAATTTTTCTAAATATATTCCGAAAAGTCGCCGGAAAAAGTTAGAGAATTTTATCAAAAGTACTGAAACAATATTCAATTTCGAAAATTCGTAAGAAAATTCTGAATGTTTCTCATCATTGAAAAGATTTTATTTATTTCAAACTTTTCCTATTTTTAACAACAATTGAACTTTACAGATTTTTATCAATTATTTTAGAATAATTTTTTATTTAAAAATTCAAAAAAGAATTGAATTTTGTGAAATTTTGGTTTTTAATTTAATTGAAGTTTTATAAAATTTAAATTTTTGAATGAATTTTATTAGAAATTTTAAAGATAATTTAGGTTTATGAAAAACTTTAATAATTCAAATTCTTATAAAATTTGTTATATTTTTTGAAATACACTTCATTCATTCTTAAAAATAATGGTTTTATGGATGAATTGTACTTAAAAGACTTAAAAAAATTGAATTTTTGGAATAATTATATAAATGATTGCAAAAACTCAATTACATTAAATTTTTTTTTAATATTCTTGTCGAAATTTCAATTATTTTCAAAATTGTCCAATTTTAAAAATTTTTTTAAATTTTTGTCAAAAATCAATTATTTGAAAATTTTTTAGTAAAATTCTTGACAAAAATTCAATTATATTTTTAAAAAATTTCCTCAATTTCATATGAATTCTATTATTTACAAATTTTTTTAAAAATTTCTATCATCCTAGAAATGATATTAAAAATCGTTAAACGAAATCAATTATTTCGTATTATCAATGTGGTAAAAAATAATGTTATTTTAAAAACCTGGAAAATTTCTATTTTCCATATTTAAATTATTTAAAAATAACTGAAAATATTATTAAAAAATTGGGGTATTCAAAAATTGTTTTATAAAATAAAAATTGCCTAAGAATATTTTCAATACAATGTAGAGAAATCTGAAAATTAAAAAATTATTTCTCCTAAAATAATTAATAATAATGAAAATATTAACAAATATAATAATAATAGTAATAATATTAATAATAATAGTAACAATAATAATAATTTTTATTTACCGACGGTTAATAATGAAAATATCTACTTTATCGACTGTTAATATGTCAATATTCCAATTTACCGACTACTGACATCGAAAATAGTTTTAATATCGACTTTAAATTCGGTTATATTCTAACTTATGAACTGTTGGTAATGGAAATATCTACCTTATCGACTATTAATGTAACGAGATTGTAATATTTTTCAACAAACATACCTTTTTCTAAATATAATGAACAGTTGCAATTGGGAATTGAAAAAAGAGATAATGTTGACTGGAGTGCAACACTTACCTGAAACAAACAAAATAAGATCGAGTTAATTTTATGTTTTACTGAAAAATATATTATAATAAATATAATAATAGTAACAACGATAATAATGATACAGAAAGAAAAATAATATATAATAATAATAATATTTTATAACCTTATTGACTGTTGACAATGAAAATGTCTTCTTTATCGACAGTTAATAGAGTTATTTTCTAATTTATCGACTGTTGATAATGTAAATTACTCCTTTATCGGCCATTAATACACTAATTATAATTCATCGACGGTTGACAATGTAAATGTCTCCTTTATCGACTAATTGACTATCAAATGTCAAGAAAAATTAGAAGACAATTTTATTGACGGTCGCTACCATTTTAAAGAAAAGTAATTTTTGATAAAAAATTGATTAATTAATTACCGAAAATTTAATTAATTACCGACAAAGAAGAAATGAAAAATTGAAAAAGACAAAAATTTTTTTTTTTAATTCAGAGAAAAGAACAATGCACGCGTTATTATATTTGTCGACGATAGGGATCGGCGACAACACATTTGCCAAAGCAGTCATTCTGTCACAGGAAGAAAGGGACGCACATTCGTGATTGTTGGTAATAAAGAAAAGTTTCGTTTGCATGATTACAATCGGAATACATGAGAATATGCGTTAAAAGTCATATAAAACTTTGAAATTTGTCATTTCGTATTAAGAGAAAAATATTTTTTAAAAAATTCTTGTACTATTGCGATAAAAAATTGTAATTATTTATTTTTATTTCTATTGTTTGGAAATTTTTTTTTTGTTCAAAAACACTGTAGTAAAAAGAGGAATTTTTCTGCACTGGAAGTAAAAAAATTTAATTTTTTACATGCTAGGGAGTAAAATAGTCTTTTTTGCCATTTTTATCTACTGTCGATAATGTAGATTTCTACTTTGCCGATTTGCGATGACAATAATTCTTCTTCAATTTAACTACTATTTTGCTAAAAACCAAAACAATTCAAAACAATAACTATTATTTTATCTATTTTTCACGAGGGGTAATTTTCTTCTTTACCGACTGTTAATATTTAAAAAAAAACTTGCATGCTTCTAGATTATAAAAAGTAAAATAGTGTTTTTTTGTTTTTAGGAACAATTGTTTTTAATTTTGTTGTACTATTGCGATAAAAAATTGTAATTATTTATTTCTATTTCGATTGTCGGTAAAAAAGACGTCGGTAAAGAAGAAATTTACCACCAAAAACAGTCGATAATAAAGAATTGATATTATTCTATGTTGCTAAGGTAGAACTCCACTTCAGTCGGTAAAGAAGAAATCTACCATGAAAAGTCGACAATAAAGAATTAGTATTATCGTAGGTTGGTGAAGTAGAACTCCACTTTATCAACCGTCGTGCTAAGGTAGAACTCCACTTCAGTCGGTAAAGAAGAAATCTACCATGAAAAAGTCGACAATAGAAAATTGGTATCATCGCAGGTTGGTAAAGTAGAACTCCACTTTATCGCCCGTCGGTAATTTTCTCTACTTTTTCAATGATTAAAAATACAGAAATAAATTTACAAAAATAGAAACCAAATAAAATTGAAAAGTACAAAAAAAATTATTTTGAAAGAAATACAATTGGAAAAAAATTGGTAAAAAATATCTACACCCGCAACATTTTTTTTAAAAGCACAGATGCAACGTGATGGTTGCCAATTAAACTGTGACAAGGTAAATATGCGGATTGATCATTGGGATCAACAGGCGTCATTGCAGTTGGCAAATTGTCCAAATAGTAATCGCTAAAGTGTCATGGTCATTGGTTTGTTCTTTAAATGCGCGCATTGTCACTCATTTCGTGTCAAAGATCTTCACAGCTTACAAAAATAGAAGTTCAAATGTCAAAATTAAAAAAAGAACCTCCTCAATCTTAATTGACGGATTTTTTTTCCTTTTTCTAAATTATAAAACGATTTTTTT
Source organism: Leptopilina drosophilae (assembly GCA_032873175.1). NCBI lineage: Eukaryota > Metazoa > Arthropoda > Insecta > Hymenoptera > Figitidae > Leptopilina > Leptopilina drosophilae. The sequence goes on along the minus strand of CM065486.1, from coordinate 40,139,562 downwards.
TCCTTTTTGCAAAAAAAATTGTCATTTTTTGCTCACTAAGAAAAGTGTAATTATAAAAATTAGGAAAAATTAAAATTAAAAACGGCTTTTTTCGACTTTATTCTTCGCAAAGGTAGAATTTTAATGTAATAATGGTCGGTAAAGTAGAATACTACCATACCAAGTGTCGATAAATTAGAAAATTGCATTTCTTCCTTTCGACTTTTAAGAGACGGTTACATTATTTTCCGAAAATTGTTTGACATTTGGGAATAAAATTTAAAAGCCTACATTACCGACAATTGGTGAATTATTTACAAAATTTGTCTGCTAACATTTATTTTATATTATTTTACGTTTTTTTTTTAATTTTATTGTTTTTGTAAACAATTAATTAACAAAAAATATTGTTTAGAGACGTTTTTTGTACGATAATTATATTTCGAATTTTGTTTTGCAACTTATTGCCAATTAAAAAATAGTGTCACTGTCTTGCTCTGTAATAAAAACAGTCCTACAAAATCTTTCCAGTAAAAATATAAAATACTACTGATTTCGACTTATAACTTCTGTCAAGTAGAAATCCAAAGTAAAAAAATTGTCGATAAAGCAGAATACTGACATACCAAGAGTCGATAAATTAGTAAATTAATTTTGTTTCATTGTAGTTGTCAACAAATTTTTTTACACCGATTGACGACAATTGAGACGGAAATTGAAAGTTGGAAATAAGAACCGATAAAGTAGAATTCTGCCATACCAATCGTCGATAAATCAGAAAATTACCTTTTTCTCATTTCACAATTAAATTATTTTTTGCAAACTCGTTTATCGACATTTAGGGATAAAATTTTTCAAACCTACTTTACCGACAATTGGTAAAATTTCTCTACCAATTTATTTTTTCCTTTCTTTTTGAATATCTAAAGGGAAAATTGAATATTGTTTGAAATAAAATTTTTTTTTCGTACAATAATGATGATTGATATCGAGATTGAAGAGCTGAGAGGTGGAGGGAGGGGAGGGGAGGAGGAAAAATGGAGTTGAGAGAGTGCATTAGTGAATTAATCGTATGGCCTTTTAAATTGCAGGCAAGAAAAAATTTTTAAGCCATAAAATTATCCGCAGGGAATACATCATACTGTGCGCTTTTATTGCATGGTCACTGTTATGAATTTAACGATTTAATGTCACGCGATGAGAATATTGTCATGGGATTTTTTTTTATTTTTTTTTCTACCCCAAGAGAGAAAAACGAGAGAAAGAAACGATGATAATGTCAATTTTGAGAGAATTAACGTCTTTTTTTTCTTTAATATAGTTTATAATAATTTATAGCTCAGGTAATTTTTATAATGGGAAAAATTAATTTGAATTAAGATCTTTATATTCTTCTTTTGTGTTACAAGTAAAAAATTGAAAATATTGCAAATTTGGTATTTTGTTTCGTGTGGATTGGAATTTTTAAAAAATTTTCCTAGTCCTAAAAGTGGCAATTTTACTCCCTAGGGTTTTGAGTGCGGTAAAAATATTTTTTTTTTCTAAGAAGTGAATAGGTTTTATGGTGTTTCAACGGTCGGCATAATAGTTTTCTACTTTATCGACTGTTGATAATGGTAATTTTCTTCTTTATCAACAGTCGGTAATGTAATTTTTCCTATTACCGACTGTAAAAATAGCAGATTTTTAAAAAAATTTTACTCAGTTGGAAGAGATTTTTTATTTTTAATGATTATAAAGAGAATTATTTTCAGAATTTTTGTCAATTTTTAATTTTTAATTTTTTTTTTTATTTTTGACAAAATTTACTTAAGTGAATAAATAGAAGACAAAATTATTAAATATTTCGCTGAAAAAAAAAATGTTGAAGAAATTATAAATAATATTAATTTACTTGAGTGATGGAATAATTTAAAGTCACCCGATTTTTAAAATTGAAAATTGTTATTATTTAACAAATATGATGAAAAAAATTTTTGTTTTTTATTGCTTCCCCTTTGTTTAGCTTTGAAGAGCGGAAGAACAAGACGATATTTTTGTCACGTAAAAAAAGAAAACTCTTTAATCTAGAGATTCCAATTTCTCTGCTGTCAAGTTCGCTTTTCTGTTCTTGAAGAGCGTCTCTCTCTCTCTCTCTCTCTCTCTCTCTCTCTCTCTCTCTCTCTCTCTCTCTCGCTCGCTCGCTCTCTCTTAGCTTCTCAGTCCTTCTAAAGTTATTCTCTTGGTAAATCGAGAGAAATGGTTTTGCGTGCAAAATAAAGAAAAAAAAAAAAAGAAGAAAAGAAAGTACAAGAAAATTATGTAGAAAAAATGAAGAAAAAAGGAAAGGAAGGAAAAATTTTTTTTTTTATTTTGCAAACATCGTCTTTTTGCGATTTGTCTCCTACGAAATTTATTTATATCCCAACGGGTTATAAATTTTACTTCCAACATGAAAACCGTCGTTACGATTCCTATCAAGATGGAAAGTGAGAGAGAGAGAGAGAGAAATATGAGAAATCACACTATAAGTCTAGACTAGAGTTTCACATTTCCGCGTTGAGTGGTTCTTAAATGAGTAGCAATTAAAGTTAAACTAAAGTATCGGCCGTCCGTTTTCTTCACTTGTGTATCGCACCTTTAATCACCACCTATTCAAAAACTATCAGTCTCTTGAAATTCTCATTAGAAACTTACTTTATATATATACATAGTTATATTAAATGTATTAATTCACAATTTTCACAAGATGCATGAGGAAACGAAAATGGAGAAAAACAATAAATTTAAAATTTTAAAATTCATTTAAAATGAGAGCTATTTTAATGACATTTTCAAACAAGAGAAAAAAAAATACATTTAAAAATTTTTTTTTTCTTTACAATTTTATTTTTGAGTGAAAAAAATAGAGTAGTGTAAAATTCAAATAAAAAGTATAGAAAATAAACATGAAAAGCAATAGTGAAAAGTAAAAATAAAAATAAAAAAGTAACAATAAAAAAATAACAATAATAAAAATAATAAAAATAATAATAACAATAATAAAATAAAACTTGAGAATGAAAGATAAAATTTTTAAAAAAATACAAAATGTAAAATGAAAACAAAAATTAATAAAGAAAAGTAAAAATAAAAAAAAGAAAAATAGAAAGAAACAATAAAAATAAAAAGTAATAGTGAAAAGGAAAAATAAAAATAAAAAAACGTAACAATAAAAAAAGTAAAATAAAACGTGAGAATGAAAAATAAAATTTAAAAAAAAAATACAAAATGTAAAATGAAAACAAAAATTAATAAAGAAAAGTAAAAATAAAAAAGAAAAATAGAAAGAAACAATAAAAATAAAAAGTAATAGTGAAAAATAGAAAGAAACAAATAAAAAAGGAAAAAAAATTAATAAAAAAAAAGAAGAATGAATTAAAATAAAAAGTATATAGAAAATGAACATGAAAAGTAATAGTGAAAAGTAAAAATAAAAATAAAAAAGTAAAATCAAACGTGAGAATAAAAAATAAAATTAAAAAAAATGTAAAATGAAAACAAAAATTAATAATGAAATGTGAAAATAAAAAAGAAATATATAAAGAAACATTAAAAATAAAAAGTAATAATAAAAAATAAATAAGAAAGGAAAAAAAATAATGAAAAACAGAAAAAAATAAAAAGTGTAAATAAAAACAAGTAATAATGAAAAGAAAAAATGACAATAATGAGTAAAAATAGAAAATAAAGATAAAAATAAAATTTAGAAAGCATAAATGAAAAGTAAGAAAAAATATTTGAAAAGTAAAATGAAAGTAATAATGAAAAGTGAAAATAAAAAAAAAGTAATGATAAAAACAAAAAAATGACAACAAAAAGTAAAAATAAAAGGTAGAAATTATAAATAAAAAGTAAAAAGAAACATTTGAAAAGTAAAATGAAAGTAATAATGAAAAGTGAAAATGAAAAAAAAGTAATGATAAAAACAAAAAAATGACAACAAAAAGAAAAAATAGAAAATAAAGATAAAAATAAAAGCTAGAAAGTATAAATGAAAAGTAAGAAAAAATATTTGAAAAGTAAAATGAAAGTAATAATGAAAAGTGAAAATGAAAAAAAAGTAATGATAAAAACAAAAAAATGACAACAAAAAGTAAAAATAGAAAATAAAAATAAAAGGTAGAAAGTATAAATAAAAAGTAAAAAGAAACATTTGAAAAGTAAAATGAAAGTAATAATGAAAAGTGAAAATGAAAAAAAAGTAATGATAAAAACAAAAAAATGACAACAGAAAGTAAAAATAGAAAATAAAAATAAAAGCTAATATGTATAAATAAAAAGTACGAACAAATATTTGAAAAGTAAAATGAAAATAATAATGAAAAGTAAAAATGAAAAAAGTTTCAAAAAAAAAGTAAAATGAAAAATAAAAGATAATAGTAATTATTAAAAATAAAAAAAAAATTATGTAAAATATGAAAAAGTAAAAATGAAAATGCGAGGAAAGAAGGCAAAATAATAAGTGAAAAAGATAAAAATAAATTTAAAAAAAAAAGTAAAAATAAAAAAGAAAGGTAAAAAAGAAAATTAAAAGTAAAATTTTTAAAAAGTTTATCACTATTATTAATAATGAAAAATGTTAATAAAAACCAATAAACAAAGGGTAAAAATTAATGGTTAAATGTGAGAGTAAAAGTTACAAAAAGTTAAAAAACTGAATGAAAAATTAAAAATAAAAATAAAAATAAGAAATAAAATAAAAATAAGAAAAAACTAAAAGCAAAAAGTTTAAAATGAATATAAAAAGTAAAAAAAAAGTAAAATGGATAAGAATGAATATGAATAAATTGGTAAAAATTTAAAATAAAAATTAAGAATTAAAAATAAAATTAAAAAAAATAAAAAATAAACCTAAATATATGAATGATAAGAATAAAAGGCAAAAATGATTAAAAAAACGGTATAATTAAATTAAAAGACGAAATGAAGAGTTTTTTAATCAAAATTAAAAATGAATGTGAAAGGAGAAAAGAAAAGGAAAAAATGGCATTAAATAGTAAGAGGTAAAGGTAAAAAAATTTAAAGTAATATTAAAAATGAAAAGTGTGAATGAACATCAAGGGAAAAATGATAATAAAATGTATGAAAATACAAAGTAAACAATAGAATAATAATTGTAAAAATTAAAATTAAAAATAAAAACTAAGAATGATGATGCAAAGTGCAAAATAAAAGGTAAGAAAGTATGAAAATAGAAGGTAAACAATAGAATAATAATTGTAAAAATTAAAATTAAAAACAAAAACTACACACAAAAAAATAAGTGTTAAATTTGTTGCGTGTAGTTTTCAAGATGGTGTTGTTTTAACAGCCATTAAAAATGTGCATTAATTTTAACACACTCATGGAGTTAATTTAACACAAAATTTAGGTTAAAATCACCTCGTTTTGGTTAAAAATGTTGCGTGTTGTTTTAACACTACTTTTAGTGTTAAAACAACACTTCTTTTTTTCTGTGTAAGAATGAATGTGAAAAGTGCAAAATAAAAGGTAAGAATGAAGGTAAAAATTAAAATGTAAAAATGACACTAAAAGTAAAAATAAAAAAAGAGTAAAAAAAGTAAAAATTGAAGGTAAAAAAAATTAAAAATTAAAAGTAAAAATAATTATGAAAGGTAGAAATAAACTGGAAAATTGTCACTAAAGGTAAAAATTAAAAGTTAATAAAGTTAAAGAAAATTTAAAAAGTAAAAAGTAGGAATGAGTATAAATGTTAAAAATTATAGTAATTGGTAAAAATTCGAGGTAAAATATAAAATATTAATAGTAAAAATTCAATGTAAAAATATATTAATATGAAAGGTAAAAATAAAAAGTAAAAATTACACTAAAGGTAGCAAGAAAAAATAAACATTACACTAAAGGTAAAAATAAAAAGTTAAAATTATGCTAAAGGTAAAAATTAAAAGTCAAAATTATGCTAAAGGTAAAAATAAAAAGTCAAAATTATGCTAAAGGTAAAAAAGTCAAAATTATGCTAAAGGCAAAAAAGTCAAAATTATGCTAGAGGTAAAAATAAAAAGTCAAAATTACACTAACGGTAAAAATGAAATGTAAAAATTACACTAAAAGTGAAAATAAAAAATAAAAATTACACTAATAGTAAAAATTGAATGTAAAAATATTAATTAAAAGTGAAATTAAAAATGAAAAGTAAGGATAATAATGAAAAAATAAGAATGGTAGTGAAAATTAAAAATTGGAGGTAAAAATTTATAAAAAGAGTGAATTTTAAAGTTAAAGATAAAAAATGCTATGTAAAAAGTTAAAAGAGTATTAAATGTACAAATGAAGAGTATAGATGAAAAAGAACGATAAGAAGTCATATTGAAAATAACAAAAAAATATTAGAGATAAAAATGAAACTCAATATTAAAAATAAAAATAAAAATAAAAATAAAAATAAAAGATGAAAATTAAATTGAATTACACAAAAAATGAAAGAAAAAAATAAAAATGTAAAAAATGAAACAACAATGTAAATATTAAATAAAAGAAATAGAAATAGAGAGAAAAATTTTTTTAAAAAAAGTGCAAAAAGACAAAATGAAAAGTAAACATAAGAAGTAAAAGTAAACATAAAAAGTAAACATAAAAAGTAAAAATAAAAATAAAAAGACAAAATTAAAATGAAAGGTGTAAAATTTTACAATAGTAACAGACAAGAAAAATATTTCAACTCCAATAAAAATTTGATGAATCTCTTGATAAAAATAAATACTAAAAGATAAAATGTAAAAAAGAATAGAATTTCAACGCTGAAGAATAACAAAATTATAACAAAATGAAAAAAGAAAAAAAATTATTGACGCAGAAATAAAAAAAAAGTGAATGAAAATGAAAGGTGAAGGAACTCAATGTATAAATATAGAAGGAATAAAAAGTGAAAATGAAAATGAATGGCAAGAAAAAAAAAATGAAAAATGATAAAACTTTATAGTTTACAATAAAAAAGAAATGTAAAAATTCAAGATGAAAAGTTCTCTTGTCGTAATGAAAAAAGTAGTATATGAATGTTAAGAAATGTATATGTATAAAGATTTTTAAAACAACCGCATGATTGCCACGTGTCAATTAAAATTTAATTAAATTAATAAACAGTACTTTTATAAAGTTTAAAAAAAACAATATAAAGTGACAGTCAATTTATAAATCAATTTATAAACAAGGAAATTAAAATCTAATTTATATTGTCAATTAAAGTAAATTTCAAACCCCGATAATTCACGCAAATTGAAATCTAAATTCATTAAATTTTTAATTAAATAGTTTACATTACGAGTAATTATTCAATAACCAAAAATAACGAACATTCGAAAGTTGATTGTAAATTAAGTACGTGAAATAATATAAGAAAATTATTCAAAAAAAACTTATACGAAATTTAGTATAATTATATCAAAAATTAAGAATTTTAATTTAATTTTAATACAACTTATTAACTAAAATTCACATAAGTTTTTTTTAATAATTTTCTTATATATTTTTTTAATAAAAAAACACAAGTTTCTTTAAAGTTCAGTATTTTTTATATTAAATTTTCAGTTTGTTGCACTTTTTCCCCAAATTGTAAAATATTTTTACAAAATTTAATATACACTATTTCTTTCACTGTGAGAGAAAGAGAAAAGGTAAAAAAGGAAAAAAAGCGATAAAGAAAAATTTTAAAAAGAAAGGACAATAAAAATAGAACAAAAAAAAGATAGAAAAAAGAAAAAAAATAGACAGAATTAAAAGACAATTTAGAAAAAAGAACAGAAAAAAATAAGAAAGAAGAATGAAGAAGAAAAAAATAAGACAAAAAGAAAAAGAATGACAAAAAAGGACTGGAAAACAATTTTAAAAATAAAGAAAAAGAAAAATTGAAAGAAAAAAATTAAAGAAATAAAAAAAAAGAGTTATGTAAAAAGAGTAAAAAGAAAACAGTGAAATGAAAGAATGAAAAAGAAAACAATTAAAATAAAAAATTATGAAAAATAATAAATGAAACGAAAGAAAGACAGAATGAAAATAGTTGGAATGAAAGAGAAAAGAATGAAAATGAAATCACTAAAAAAAATTGAAAAAGAAAGAATGAATGAAAAGAAATAATGAAAATGAAGAAAATAAAAAGAATGAAGTAAAAGTAATGAAAATGAAGAAATAAAACTAAATAACTAAATGGACATAACGAATAAGAATAAATAAAAATGAATAAACAGAAATAAAAAAAAGAATGAATGAACGAAAAATAATAAAAAAGAAATGAATAATAATGAAAATAATAAGGAAAAGTAAAAGAAATTATAAAGAAAGAATGAAAAAGACAGAATGAAAAAAGGGAAAAAGTAAAAAAAATGATAAAGAGAGAATGAAAAAAAACAGAATGAAAAAATTAAAAATTAAAAAAATGCCAAAGAATGAATGAAAAGGAGAAGAGTAAATAAAAATTGTAAAGAAAGAATAAAAAAAAATAGAAAAAATTATAAAGAAAGAATAAAAATGACAAGAATGAAAAAAAGGAAAAAGTAAAAAAAAATTATAAGGAAAGAATGAATCAAACATAATGAAAAACAGAAAAGAAGAAGAATAATAAAGAAGAAATGAAAAAGACAAAATAAAAAAAAACAAAAAGTAAAAAAAAATAAAGAATGAATAAATAAGAAAGAATCATAAAAACAGAATGAAAAAAGGAAAAAGTAAAATATAATAAAGAATGAATTAATAATAAAGAATGAAAAGGGAAAAAGTAAAATAAAAATTTTAAAAAAAGAATCAAGAAGACAGAGTGGAAAAAGTAAAAAATAATAAAGAATGAATAATTAAAGAAGAGTAAAGAGGGAAAAATTAAACGAAATGATAACGAAAGAATGAAAGAGACAGAATGAAGAAAAGAAGAAGTAAGAAAATGATAAAGAATGAATGAATAAAAAAGAATGAAAAGGGAAAAAGTTTTTAAAAAATAATAAAGAAAGAATGAATAAAACATAATGAAAAAAGAAAAGAAGAAAAAAAATAAAGAAAGAATGAAAAAGAGAAAATGAGAAAAGAAAAAGTAAAGAAATAATAAAAATAAAGAATGAAAAAGACAGAATGAAATAAAGGAAAAAGGAAAAAAAAATTGTAAAGAAAGAATGAGGAAGAAAAATATGTAAAGAAAAAAGAAGAAGAAAGTACGAAATAGAAAGAATGAAAAAGACAGAATGAAAAGGGAAATTGTTAAGAAATTATAAAGTAAGAATGAAAAAAACCGAATGAAAAAAGGGAAAAAAATAGAAAAAACAAGAAAAATATAAAATATATAATATAAAGAAAGAAAAAAATAATATCAATATCATTTTTTATATTATTATTATTATTATTATTATTATTATTATTATTATTATTTTTATTATATTTTATATTTATATATATATATACTTTTTTTTTATTATTATTATATTTTTATATCATATTTATTATCATTTTTTTTAAACGGTAAAGAAAGAATGAAAAAAAATTGAAAGAAAATGATTAAAAAAATAATAAAAATGACAGAATGTAAAGAAGGAAAAAGTAAAATATAATAAAGAATGAATGAATAAAAAGGATTGCAAAGGGAAAAAGTAAAATAAATATTATAAAAAAAAGAATGAAAAAGACAGAATGAAGAAAAGAAAAAGTGAGAAAATAATAAAGAACAAATGAATAAGACAAAGTGAAAAGGAAAAAAAATTTTAAAAATGATAAGGAAAGAATGAAAAAAAACAGAATGAAAAAAGAAAAAAGTAAACAAATAATAAAGATAAAGAATGAAAAAGACAGAATGAAAAATAGGAAAAAGTAAAAAAATTCCAAGAAAGAATGAAGAAGAAAAATAAATAAAGAAAGAAGAAGAAGAAAAATAAAGAATAAAGAAAAAGAATGCACGAAATAGAAAGAATGAAAAAGACAGAATGAAAAGGGAAAAAGTTAAGAAATTATAAAGCAAGAATGAAAAAAGAAATAAAAACAGAAAAAACAAGAAAAATATAAAATATAATATAATATAAAGAAAAAAAAATAATATCATTATCATTTTTTATATTATTATTATTATTATTATTATTATTATTATTATTATTATTATTATTATTTTTATTATTATTATTATTATTTTTATTATTATTATTATTATTTTTATTTTTCATATATATTTTTTTAATTATTATTATTATTTTTTTATATCATATTTATTATAATTTTTTTATTTTTCATTTTTTTTAAATGGTAAAGAAAGAATGAAAAAAGAATTGAAAGAAAATAATTTAAAAAATAATAAAAATGACAGAATGGAAAAAAGAAAAAAGTAAAACAATTCTAAGAAAGAATGAAGAAGAAAAATAAATAAATAAAGAAAGAAGAAGAAGAAATATAAAGAAAGAAAGAAGAAGAAAAATAAAGAAAGAAAGAAGAAGAAGAAAAATAAAGAAAGAAAGAAGAAGAAAAATAAAGAAAGAAAGAAGAAGAAAAATAAAGAAAGAAAGAAAGAAGAAGAAAAATAAAGAAAGAAGAAAAAGAATGCACGAAATAGAAAGAATGAAGAAAGGAAAAAAAATTAGAAAAAAAGCGTGTGGAGTGGGGGAAATATAGCGTGGACCACATTAGGTGTGTTATTACTTGTGTTTGTTGGTTGAGAAAATTTTTTATCATCCATACGACACAGGAATTTTCTCACTTTAAGGAGGGCGTTGGAGAACCAGCGGGTAAATAAGAGGGACGAAGGGAGGGGGTTTTTACTGGAAAAGCGTTGATCCCAGAGGGAGAGAAAAATGGGGTGGAAGCTTTATTTAAAAAGTCACGTAAACTCCAGACAGAATAGTCTCCCCCCTCCCTATGCTCTGCGTCCAATGTTGGACGCTGCTGCAGTGTCCACGGTGGCAACTAATTGTTCTGATTTATACTCGGGTGTCGCCGCGTAAGTGGACGACACTGGAACAACCCAAGGGGAACACGCTCGCGTTCCATTATATGACTCTGTCTGGCCGGCGGCCAATATCTCTCTAATATATATATATATATATATATAATGTCGAAACCGTTCCTTCGATCAATTTCCGAGTGTCACGAATAAAATATACAAAACTAACTCTCCATATGGCACAGCTAGACTTTTGCATATTTTATTCGTTAGCGATTCACTGTATTTTTTTTCTTCATTTTTTTTTAATATAAAATATTACTAAATTAATATTAAAATTTCACTCTACTTTTCATTTTTTTCTTTTTTTTTTAAATGTCTGTATAAAATTAAATATTAAAACATTTTTTCGTTCGAATTAAACTCTATTTATTTTTAATATAAAATAAATAAATTTTCTACATATTGAATTGAAAAGAAAGGTTATTTAGTTCAGGACGCCATCGACAGGCGGCGCTGTCACGCGAAACAACCAATCACAATTAATTTTTTTAACCGCCAAACACGAATATTAAAACATTTTTTCCTTGGAACTGTACTCTATTTATTCGTTTTTAATATAAAATAAATAAATTTCCTACATATATTGAATTGAAAAGAAGGGTTATTTAATTCAGGACGCCATCGACAGGCGGCGCTGTCACGCGAAACAACCAATCACGATTAATTTCCTAATAAATGCAAAAACAACTATATAAACACAATTTTTTTTCTTTCACGTAATTTTCTTCTTTTTCTCAATAACATTTTGTACATATAATTTTAAAAAAAAAATGTTTTTTTTTAGAAAAAATTGCTTTTTTTAGAAAAAAAAAAACAAAATGTGATATACATTTTTGTATAACAAAAACTTATCCGAATAAAATAAAGAATTCGAGGAGGGGATAAATTTTTTTTCTCCTAGGACAAATAAAATGATATCACGCACCAATTGTTGTTCTGATTCCATTAGGAATACTTTCTTCGGATTCGTCAGAGTGGAAGATGACCACATTCAACATGCAATCGGGCATGCGGTTGATCTTTGTCATAAATCCCGGAGGTCAGGAGGATATTTCTCCATTTGGCTTTGAATGCAACGACAACGACGTTGTCGTCGTCGACAGCGACGCGACGCGGTGAAACTATATGGACATAACCTCGTCTCGCTTTCTAATTCGATACCTTTATGTGAACCTGGGGAATCGTAAAACCGTGCATTATTGGACGTGGTTTCACCGCATTTATGTATATATATCTATATACTATCCGACGATGCGGGCAATCCAAGACAAAATAAGTTCATGGCTCACTGGAGGATGATATATCTTATATATATATACGTCAAATCTTTCCTTTTCAGTCGAACGTGAGTGTACTTCACTCTCGGCAGAAGACGAATTTTTTTTTAACTGATAAAAAAAGGAATATTAGCAAAAAAATGGATTTAAAAAGAAAATGTACCTATTTATTCACTTGGCTTTTGAGCATATAGTCTTACAAATTTTTTACCACATACAGTGAACTATGTAATCAATAGAAAAAACGTTAAAAATGTATTCGAAGCGCCACCTGTCGATGGCGTCCTGAACTAAACGGGGGTTTTTTTTTGCCTCTTTCAATGTATATTGTTATCGACAATTTTGATAAACAATCAAATAATTTCTTTACTTTCAAGAAGTGTTGAAAAATAAATTAATCTACACCGTACTAGCTGAAATAAAAAAAGTAAAGTTTCTTCTTTTAATGCCATTAAAAAATTCAGAAGAATTCTACTCAAAATAATAAAAAAAATATAATTATAAAAATGAAAATTTAACGATCCTTACGAGTAAATAATAATAATTATTATTGACTCGTACACTGAAAAAAAAAAATTTATTTGATTCAAATAACCGATTATTTGTCTATAGTCAAATAAATATTTACTTGAATCAAATAATTTTTATTTGAATCAAATAAATTGTATTTGAATCAAATAATTTTTATTTGAATCAAATAATTTTTATTTGAATCAAATAAATTGTATTTGAATCAAATATTTCAGTATTTGTAAGCAAATACTAATTAATTGATTCAAATAAAAATTATTTAATTCAAGTAAATATTTATTTGATTATAGACAAATAATCGGTTATTTGAATTAAATCAATTTTTTTTCAGTGTACAAGTCAATAATTATTATCATTATTATTGATTCGAAAGCATCGTTAAATTTTCATTTTTATAATAACTAATACGAACGAGTGATAAAATTATATTACCATTTAAAATAAATTTAAATTTAATAAAGAAAAATAGTGATTTTTTAAAATATATTTTCAGGAAAGTCGTAAAAAAGTCGCAGAAAATTTTGTCAAAAGTATACTAAAACAATGTTCAATTTCGAAAATTCAGGAGAAAATTCTAAATATGTCAGATTCCTCGTCATTGAAAAGATTTTATTTATTTTAAACTTTTTCTAATTTTAACAAACAATTGAACTTTACGGATTTTAAAGATTATTTAGGTTTGTGAAAAACTTTAATAATTCAAATTCTTATAAAATTTGTTATATTTTTTAATATACATTTCATTGGTTATTAAAAATAATAATGATTTATGGATAAATTTTACTTAAAACACTAAAAAAAATTGAATTTCGGAAAAATTATAAATGATTGCAAAAACACAATTATGTTCAAAAGTTTTTTATAATCTTCTCGTCGAAAGTTCAATTATTTTCCAAATTGTTAACAAATTTTTTGGTAAAATTCAATTATTTAAAAAAATTTTAATAAAATTCTTGCCAAAAATTCAATTATTTTCAAAAAATTTCTTCAGTTTCGTATAAATTTTATTATTTACAAACTTTTTCTAATTCTGAATGATTCTCATCATTGAAAAGATTTTATTTATTTCAAACTTTTACTATTTTTAACAATAATTGAACTTTACAGATTTTTATCAATTATTTTGGAATATTTTTTTATTGAAAAATTCAAAAAATAATTGAATTTTGTAAAATTTTGGTTTTTAATTCAATTGGAATTTTATAAAATTTAAATTTTTGAATGAATTTTATTAGAAATTTTAATGATAATTTAGGTTTATGAAAAACTTTATTAATTTCAATTCTTATAAAATTCGTTATATTTTTTTAATATACATTTCATACATTATTAAAAACAAATTCAACAAATATTATTAAAAAGAATAATTAATTTATGGATGAATTTTACTTAAAACACTAAAAAAATTGAATTTTTCGAAATATTATAAATGATTGCTAAAACTTAATTATGTTCAAAAGTTTTTTAATATTCTCGTCGAAATTTTAATACTTTTACAAAATTGTTAACAAAATTTTTGTCAAAATTCAATTATTTAAAAATTTTTTAATAAAATTCTTGCCAAAAATTCAATTATTTTCAAAAAATTTCTTCAGTTTCGTATAAATTCCATAATTTACAAACTTTTTCTAATTTCTTTCTTCTTAAAAATGTTATTAAAAATCTTCAAGTGAAATCAATTATTTCGTATATTATATTAATGTGGCAAAAAATAAATGTTATTTTAAAAATCTGGAAAGTTTCCATTTTTTAAACTGAAAAAATCAGAAAATTTCAAATGAACAAATACGTGACAACCTTGAATTCAAGTGTTCAATAAATTTCTCAAGCAAAAAAAAAATAATAAAATAAAAATATTTCTGCCCAAAAGTCAGAATAAGAATAATCGTAATATATTTAAATTATTTGAAAATAACTGAAAATATTATTAAAAAATTAAGGTATCCAAAAATTGTTTTATAAAATAAAAATTGTTTTATTGATTTATCTTTTATTAATAAAAAATAATTGATTTATAATTTATTTATTATTTATGATTTCATTTTTAACAGAAATAGGAGTTCTGTAAATATTTTTTCCAAAATAAATATCAAATTTCATAAACAGAATTTGATTTATAACTTTTTTTCGACTTAAAACTTGTATTTTGTTCATAAATTGTCATTGAAAAGCAGAAAAACTGTAAAATATTTTTTAATTTCAATTTTCCAACTGTTTTTTAATTTTTAGAAAAAATAAAAAGAAGATTAATTACTTAGTTCTAAAATGTTTGCTAATTTTTCTGGAAAGAAGAGAAATATTGAAAAATAACATTAATAATTTTTGTAGATTAATAAAAATAGTTTCAAATTATTTGAAAAATAAAAATAATAATTCTAAATAAAATAAATAAATACCTATTATTAGATTTAAAAAGTAGGAGTGCAAAAATAAATACGACGATTATTATAGTTAATTAAAAATAAAGGGTTAGATATCTATCATCAGCGCCGCCCCTCGATAGCGTCTCGAACTAATAGAGAAAAATTATTTAAATTTGAAAATAAATTTGCATAAAAAGGAAAAAGGGAAATAAAAAATGGAAATATAAAATATGAATAATAAATAGATGAATAAATATAATAATAATTCTTTTTTCATTTTTATTCATTCATTTTTATGTTTGGGAAAATAATTAATAGAAAAAAAATTTACTGAGATTTTAGTTCAGGACGCCATCGAAAGGAGGCGCTGAGTAAAGATTTTCGTGGCTTTTTTAATAAGTAAATTAAGTTAATGATAATAATAATAATAATAATAATAATAATAATAATAATAATAATAATAACAAAAATAATAATAATAATAATAACAAAAATAATAATAATAATAATTATTATTATTAAATTATAATTATTATTAAATTAAAAAATAATAATAATAATAATAATTATTATTATTATTATTGTTATTATTATTATAATTTAAATCACATTAACTTCAATTAAAAAAATAATAAACTTTTCCAATTGAAAAAATAAGTTTTTTGAGAAAATTAGGATTCCACTGGTCAAGAATGTAATGGCGATAAATAATGGTGGCTTGGGTTGCGAGGCATGGTGCATGGGTGTAGTACTCATTTCTCTATCGCGTCATTCGTCCCCTCCTCCAACTGCCCCATCCCCCCACCACTCTTTCAATTGCCAAGAAGAGGCCTCTCGGACGCCTTTCACCTTTGTCCAACCTTCTGAAATATTCAGACCTCGTAATGGCCTCTTCGTTGCTGTCCACAAACACGACCACCTCTGACCATCTCGGAATACCGGTTTTCAGAAGGTGGTCACGACACGCTGAATAGCCAATCGCAACATCGTTTCAGCCATTTTCAATCAGCACCGATTTTATGGCGAATTCAATTTTTTCTTCTCTCCTCCTTTTTTTAATTCGCGTCCAGGGAAGAATTTTTAAATATTAAATTAAAAAAAAAAATTTTTATTTAATTACCAGCAGACTATTGAGAATTTAATTAGCAATAAATACTAAAATAAAACCATTAAAATTACTATGTAGAAAAAATAAATTAAGAAAAATATTTAATATTCAATAAAATAATATTAAGTATTTGAAATATGTAACATTTTATAGGTTTTGTAAATTATTCTTTAATTACTTATTAACTATTTGTCAAATTTTTTTATTACCTAGGTATTAATTAATTATTTATTTACTTTTAAATTATTTATTTACTTTTAAATTATTTATTTACTTTTAAATTATTTATTTACTTTTAAATTATTTATTTACTTTTAAATTATTTATTTACTTATTAGTAAAATAATTCAATAATTATTCAATTTTTCAAAACTTGGCTCAATTTACTTTTTAAAAACGCCGCGAAAATCTTTACTCAACGCCTCCTGTCGATGGCGTCCTGAACTAAAGCCAGTAAAATTTTTTTTCCATTAATTATTTTGCCGGACAAAGAAATAATTAATGGAAAAAAAATTTTACTGGCTTTAGTTCAGGACGCCATCGACAGGAGGCGTTGAGTAAAGATTTTCGCGGCGTTTTTAAAAAAGTAGATGAAGTCACACCTGAAAAAAATTGCTAAACGCCACCTGTCGACGGCGTCAAGAACTAATTTAGTTCAAGACGCCATCGACAGGCGGCGTTCAAATTTTTTTTCCATTAATTATTTTGCCGGACAAAGAAATAATTAATGGAAAAAAAATTTTACTGGCTTTAGTTCAGGACGCCATCGACAGGAGGCGTTGAGTAAAGATTTTCGCGGCGTTTTTAAAAAAGTAGATGAAGTCACACCTGAAAAAAATTGCTAAACGCCACCTGTCGACGGCGTCAAGAACTAATTTAGTTCAAGACGCCATCGACAGGTGGCGTTCATCAAATTTTTTTCCTGAAAAGAACAGTTTTACAAAGCCTAAAGTTATGTAAGAGAAATAAGAAGAAGAAAAATTACGAATTTCTCACCGGTTATTTAATTCAGTACAATTTAGAGAAAAAAAATTTCGAATTGTATTTTTTTAACCCGAAATATTATAATTCAAAGTGTATATTAATAATGTGTATGAGGAAAAGGGGGAGGGAGCATAGGTCCGGTTATATATATATATATTGTAATAACGATACTTTGCTTTGGTTCGACATAATTATACCATGATTGAATTCGATCCTTTGAAATGTCGTAGTCTCTCAATGCTTATAGTTGGTTTCCCGCAAGTTTCTCTTTGACGAACCTCGCAACATATATATACACTTATATTATATATAGTAGATGTCGTCGTCATCTATACATATGAGTCGACAACTTTAGTTTGAGGTATGCTTCTTTAGTGCAAATCCCAGTGGAAGTAAACTTACTAATATACACGCAGTGACAGAGAGTGAGAGAGAGAGGCGAAAATATCAAAAGGACCCCCTGGGATAGATTATATATACAAGAATATATATTCACAAATTATTATTATTATTATTATCATTAGCAGAAGCTTGTCATGTAATATTTGTTGCAAAATAAATTTTAAAAAATTGTTTGCGTAAACAATTTACTAAAAATAAAATATTTCATTATATCTTTATATTTAATGTTTAAAATATTACGTAATGTAAAATATTAACAAAAAAAATTGAACATAATAACGTTAAGCAATAGAAAAATAATGAATAGTAATGAATAATATGGTGATCAATGGTAAAAAAAATTATTTTTTAATTGACAGAGCGCCACCTGTCGATGGCGTCATGAACTAAAGCCAGTAAAATTTTTTGTCCATTAATTATTTCTTTGTCCGGCAAAATAATTAATGGAAAACAAATTTTACTGGCTTTAGTTCAGGACGCCATCGACAGGAGGCGTTGAGTAAAGATTTTCGCGGCAATAAAAAAATAATGAAGAGTAATGAATAATATGGTGATCAATGGTAAAAAAATTATATTTAATTGCTAGAGCGCCACCTGTCGATGGCGTCATGAACTGAGAGTAATTCAGGACGCCGTCGAAAGATGGCACTGACAATGGACCTTTATCCGTTTGTCAAAAATATAAAAATAGTAATAAACAATTATTCTCGAAGTGGTGGAGTGCCACCTGTCGATGGCGTCCTGAACTACTTTCCGTTAAAAAGACAAAACAAACTAATAAAAAAAACAAATAAACAAATGATAAACAAACTAATAATAATATTAAAAACATTTTAAAAATTGACTATAATTGTATTAGACAATAGAAAAATAACAAATACTAACAGATAATATAGTAATAAATAATAAAAATAATGAATTATTATTTTTTATTTGCTAGAGAGCCACCTGTCGAAGGCGTCCTAAACTGTTTTAGTTCAGAACGCCGTCGACAGTTGGCAGAAAAAAAATCAGAACACGACTAACAAATGAGTGTAGAAGTTTAAATAAACTTTCTTTAAAACGAAAAAAAAAATTTAATATTTTTTTACAAATTTCTTCAATTTCTTTTACAATAAAGAATTGAGTGGGAATTGGTTTGGGACGCCGTCGATAGATGGCGTTTGTAAGTAGAATAAAAAAATTGTTTTCAGCGTAAATAAATATCTATACTATTTTTATCAAGAGAAAAAAATTGACGATTGGAATTTTTTTTTTGCGAGAAATTAGAGATGGCGTCGAATACTATTTTAGTTAGAGACGCCATCGACAGGTGGCGTTGCCTTTTGATTTTTTTTGTTCCTTACCGAAAATTACTGGTAATTTCTAAAGTCGTCACCTGTCTTAGGCGTTTAGAACTATTTTAGTTCATGACGCCGTCGACAGGTGGCGCTGCGCATTCAATTTTTTGCCTCTTTTCAAGGAAAAAACGGTAAATTTTTCTATTAATTGTTAGAAAATTGTTTCAAGTCTATCAAAAAGAAAAGAGTGAAAATTTTTAAAAGAAATCTTGATTACTTTAGTTTCGAAAAATTCGGTTAGAAATTAAATTTCCTCGCAATATTTAAAAATGGAAATATCTGGAAAAATTCTTTTTTTAAATTTATTTCTTTTTTTAAACGTATTTAAAAAAAAAGTATAATGACGGAGGAAATGAAGGAAAGTTTCTTTTATGAGTGCGGTAATTCGTAGCGCGCGTCCTAAAAGTCACGTGACGTGCGACTCAATCTCGAACCTCCTGTTACTCGGTCGTCCAACGTACCACCCACTCTTCCCACCATCATACACACTAATCCACCTCACACTCTCGCTCCCTCCACAAACCAATTCTCTCTCTCTCTCTCTCTCTTTCCTCATCGTCACGGATAAAGTCGAGTGCCATTATTATTTTCTCAACGCGCTTTTAGTCTTTCTTTTCAGCAAAAAAAAATTCCTTTTTTTTTCTTCACCATCATCATCATTGGCAATTTTTTTTTTGTTTTTATTTCCCAACCAAGTGTATTTGTATTTTTTTTCCCTCTTCTTTTTTTGCTATTCATCTCATGAGAGGCAATTCAATCTTTCTGGGCTATTTTTGTTTTTTCTTTCTTTCTTTTTTCTTTATTTTTTGTTGAGAGAATTGTATATAGTAATGGGAGAAAAGTAGAGCTAGAGGGAAATATTTTTTTAGTTGGGGAAAAAAATTTTTGTTTTGTTAATATTATTTTTGGTGCGGTGAATTTTTAATTACAATTTTAGTGAATTGTATAGAGTTAGAGCGACGCCTGTCGAAGGCGTCGGGTACTAGTTTAGTTCAGGACGCCGTCGACAGGCGGCGCTGAACATCGAAATGAATTCGTATTCACTGAGCATTGCTTATTACTTAATTTGTTATTTTTTAATTATTCAATTATTGTTATAAATTATTAATTATTGTTATTTAATTTGTTATTTTTTAATTATTGTTATTAATTATTATTATTTTTTGTTAATTATTGTGAATTATCAACTTATTAATGGTAAAAACCGAGAAAATGGTGGTGAATATTTATTTATTGTGAATTATCAATTTATTAATTGTAAAAACAGAAAATGGTGGTAAATATTTATTTATTGTGAATTATCAATTTATTAATTGTAAAAACAGAAAATGGTGGTAAATATTTATTCATTGTGAATTATCAATTTATTAATTGTAAAAACAAAAAGTAATGGTAAATATTTATTGTGAATTATCAATTTATTAATATTGTAAAAACAGAAAATAATGGTAAATATAATTCTAAGGGAAATTGAAAATCTCGTAGGAAATAGCGACTCGGAGGGGAAAAGGGAGAGGAACATTTTCTGTTAATACCAACACCGTCGAATTTTACGACTCTCTCGACAAAAGGAGACGAGCAAGTCCTCTGCCATGACAATATAATTTATTGCCCAGTAATGTCGTGTTACCAATTACAAGCACGCGAACGTACGACACGCGTCGACATGGCAAATAAACATCGCCGACTATATAGAAAAAAATTTTTTTTTTTAACAAAACAAAATGATCTTGAAACAGTTTTTCAAAAAAACTATAGTTAAATGTAATTAACAATTTTTTTTTACCTTTTGCTTAAATAATCACGAAAAGAAATGTTAATTGAAGAAAAAATTCATGGAAAAATTGTTACTAATTTGTAGAAAATTTGTGGCTATTGAGTTTTTTTTAATTTTTTACTTTGAATATTAATTAAAACAATTAAAAAACAAAAAAATATTTTTAATATTAATTCAAGGTGAAAAATAAAAAACTCGATAGCGATAAATTTGGTAAATAGTTATTGAAGTTTTTTATTTTTTACTTTAAATTAATGTTCAACATTTTTTTCTAGTTTTTTAATTTTTTTAATTAATTAATTAATATACAAAGTAAAAAATAAACAAACTCGATAGCTATAAATTTGGTAAATAACTATAGAGGTTTTTTATTTTTTACTTTGAACTGATATTAATATTCAAATATTAATTTTATGTTTATTAAATTAATATTCAAAGTAAGAAAAAATTTTAATTTAAAAAGAAACAAAAAATAATAAAAAAACTCGATGTAGAATATTTGACTAATTGTAGAATATTGAAAAAAAGGGTTTTCTTTTTTTTTGCTTTAATAGAGAGACCTGGCTTGTAACGAAATTATATTCTAGGACTCTGAGAAAGCAGTAAAAAGTTGATTGTGTCGTTGAAAAGTCATTGTTACCTAAAGCACAATATTTTATAAGGGAATGGCTATAAAATTTAATGTATCTTGACATTGCGTCGAAGCTAACGAGTTTTATTGATGACTCTCGGCAAAATACGAGTTTGCAGTTTCGGCGAAAAGAGAGAGAGAGAGAGAGAAAAAGACTCGTTTTCTTTGAAAAACTATCCCTACTATTCCCCTTTTTTTCTACTCCTCCTCTTTTTTCCTATTTTCTACTTCCTTTCTTGTTTGTTTCTCTATTTTTTTACTCTTTTTTCTTATTCCTTTTCCTCTACTCATATTCTTCTTTACTGTCATTCTCTTTCGTTGTTATTCCTGCTTCGTCATTAAAATTTTCTCCTCACCCCTTCTTTCTTTTATCCATTTTATCCCCCCTTCTATTTTCTTTATTCCCCTCTTTTTTTCCCCTCTTTCTTCTCTTTTTTCCGTTTTTTAAGTTTCTCTTTTCCTACTCCTTCCTCTACATTTCCCTACTCTTCCCCTTTTTTCGATTTTCAACTTTTTTACTTTTAATTTTTTTTTTATTTTCTTTCCCTCTTCTTCTTCTTCATTAAAAACTTCTACTTTCAACCCTCCTTATTTTATTTATTTTATCTTTTCTTTCCTACTCTTTTTTCCTCCACTCTTTTTCCTTTTTTACATCTCCCTTTCACTGTTCCCTCCTCTATCTATCCCCGTCCTTTACCCTTTTTTACGTCTCTTTTTTACTGTTCCCTCCTCTATTTATCCCCATTTTTTACCCTTTTTACGTCTCTTTTTTACTATTCCCTCCTCTATCTATGGGGATAGATAAAGAATAAGTAATTCTCCTCTTCTTTTTAATTTTTGCCTCTTCTTCAACTTCCTCTCTTTACTCTTGTTTCTTTCCTCCTTCCTCTTTTTTTCCTCCTTTCCTCTTCTCCCCATTCTTTACCCTTTTTGTACATCTCTCTTTTTCTGTTCCGTCCTTATCTATCCTCATCCTTTACCTTTATGTCTCTTCTCTTTTTTCTACTTTCCTTTATTATATTTCTTTCCTCTCCCTCTCTTCTTTTTAATTTTACGCTCTTCCTACACTTCCTTTCTTTTTCTTTTTTCTTTACCCTTTCCTTTTTCTTTCCTCCTTCCTCTTTTTTTCCTCCTTTCCTCTTCTCCCCATTCTTTACCCTTTTTTACATCTCTCTTTTACTGTTCCCTCCTCATCTATCCTCATCCTTTACCTTTATGTCTCTTCTCTTTTTTCTACTTCCCTTCATTATATTTCTTTCCTCTCCCTCTCTTCTTTTTAATTTTACGCTCTTCCTACACTTCCTTTCTTCTTCTTTTTTCATTCCTCTTTCCTTTTTCTTTCCTCCTTCCATTTTTTTGCCTCTTCTACCCAATTTTTCCCCTCTTTACACCTCTATTTTCCTGCTCCCTTTATCTATTTATATCCTTTTTCCTTCTTCATACCTTCCTCTTTTTGTTACTTCCCTTCTTTTTATTATTTTCCGTGATAACTTAGTGACTCCTCCCACTTTATTACTTTCTTCTCTTCACCTTTTATATTTTTTCCTCTTCTTCTACCATTTATTTTTAGATTCCTTCTTCTATTTTTAATTCTTTTCTCCTCCTTTCCTTTTTCTTCCACTTGATTTTCTTCTCTCCAAGTTTCCTTTCCCCTCTATTACACATTATTCTTCTCTCCTATTACATTCTTTCTACTTCTCTCTATTTTGACCCAATTCTTTATTCTATTTTCAACCTTTCCTCCTTCCTTTATTTTTTCCTTTCTTCTACTCCCTTTTACTCCTTTTTTACCTCTCCCTTTTTAACTGTTTCCTCATGTAACTCTGACCTTTTTCCTTCTTTACACCTACCTTTTTTCTTCTTTCCACTTTCCTTCTTCTTATCTCTTTTTGTTTCCTTCTTTTTTCCCTCCTCTATTACATTTTTCCTTATTTCTACCCATTTCTTCATTCTTTTTTCTAACTTTCCTCCTTCCTTTATTCTCTTTCTCTTCCCTCTCCTACTCCTTTCGAGTCCCCCTTTCTCTTCTTCCACTTTCACTCTCCCTAATCTTCTCCCCCCTCTTTCTTTTTCTTTCTCCATCTCAAATTTACCTTTATTTTCTACTTCTCTTTTTTTCTCTGTTGTCCCTCTCTTGATTAGGAACAGAAGAAGGAGTAAGAAAAAATGTGACGGGACAGTAAAAAAGGGAGAGAATAATAGGGAATGGAGGTGGAAAAAGAGATAAGGAAGAAAGAGGAGAAAACTGTGAGGAAGAGAGTAAATGTTTGGAGGTAAAAAATAGGAAAAGATAAGAGGTAAAAGAGAAGTAGAAAAGAAGGTTGGAGAAGGAAGAAAAAAAGAGTGCCTAAAAGAAGATGAAGTGAAAAAAAGAAAAAAAAAATAAAAAAAAAAAAAAATAAAAAAAATAAAAAAATAAAAAAAAAATAAATAAAATAATAAAATAATAAATAATAATAAATAATAATAATAATAATAATAATAATAATAATAATAATAATAATAATAATAATAATAATAATAATAATAATAATAATAATAATAATAATAATAATAATAATAATAATAAAAAAAAATAAAAAAAAGAAAATAGAGTAAAAGAGAAGAGAAAGAAGGAAGAGTGGATGCAGAATGGATAGAGAAGAGGAAGAGATACAAAAGATAGAAAAAAGGGAATTTAAAAATGGTGTGAAGAGAAGGAGAAGTAAGGGAGGGACAAAAAAGGAGTAGTAAAAAAATAGAATGGGACAATGAGTTTAAAAGTGGGAATAAGGGAATAGGAAAGAGGAACTTGAGAGGTAGAAAAAAGGGAAAAAGAAAAGAGTAAAGAAAAGAGTAAAAGACAGAGTAATTTAGGGTGAGAGTATAAAAATGGGATGGAAAAGAAGAGAAAGAAGGATCGGCGAAAGAATGGAAAAAGGGGAAAGAAAAAAAATAGAATATAGAGATTGAAAAATGGGGTGAAAAGAAGGAAGGGTAAAGAAAGGGAAATAAAGAAGATAGCAAAAGGGTAAAAGAGAAAGATAAAAACTAGAATGTAGAGACTTAAAAATGGAGTGAAGAGAAAAGAAAGAAGAAAGGGTAGAAAAGGAAAATAAAAAAGAAAGTAAAGGGGAAGTATAACAATAAGTGGAGGAGTGAGGAGAAAGAGAGTAGAAGAGGAAGAATAAAATGAATAGAATACGGAGAGTGGGGGTAGAAGTTTTTAATGGAGAAGAAGGAGGGGAAAGAGTAAAAAAGTAAGTAGAGAGTAAAAAATGTAAAAGTACAGAAGTAGAAAATCGAAAAAAGGGGAAGTGTAAGGAAATATAGAGGAAGGAGTAGGAAAAGAGATAGTTAAAAAACGGAAAAAGAATGAGAAAAAGGGGATAGAAGGGGGGGTGGATAAGAGAGAGAAGGAGTAAATAGAAAATTGAAATGAAGACGAAGGAAGGGGAATGAAGAAGAGCGTGGAATTTTAAAAAACAGGTAGAAGAGAAAAAAGGGGAATCCCCAAAGGAGGGGAATTAAAAAAAACAGAGCAAAAGAGCTGTGCGGATAAAAACAAATTACAGGACGACTCGTATAAAAAATAATTTTACAAAGAGTCAGTAAACACAAAACTAATACTCAGTCGTTCAAGACCATTTCCTCAACGTTCATGTTCTGCAATCGACTTTATAGTATATCCGAGCTTACATGTTTATACACACAACAAATATAATTTCATCGAAACGAATCGAGCAAACATTGCAAACGTGTACCTCTACAATGAACAAATATAAATCATAATAATAATAATCTTTGCTAACAAAAAAAAATATATAAAAAAAATTCTCCTTTCTCAAATTTTTCATCCAAAGGTAGTAGTAAAAGATTAGAGGAAAATTGTGTCAACTAATCTATAATGATGACGGACGAACGTCAACGAAATGGATCGATAGAAAACGAATTAGGTCACTCTGTAAATATTGAGATAGAGATTTCAAGCCAAGGAAGTAAGGCAAAAAAGTTTTAATAATTAATATTAAATTTTTGTTCTTTTTTTCGAGGGGGTCACAGGGGAAAGATTCGATACTGAATAAAGTTGAGGAAAAAAAAATTATCTAGTTGTAAGTTTTGCGTCTTTTATTACTGAAGGTTGTTAAGAGGGCGGTAAGTTTGTGCCCCGCCTCTTTATTCTAATTGGCGCTCGTCAAGGGGGTGTATACTTTAAGCCACGCCTATAACTATTAAAATAAAACGTGGCCTTGAAGTCCCGCCTCTAGTTTCTAATTCCTTTGAATCATACGCCCCGCCCCTTGATTATTACAGGCGCAGGCGAAACAAGGCGTGTACCATACGCTCCGCCTCTCAATTCTCATTGGCTCTAGGCAAAAGGGGCGTTAACCTCGCATAAATAGGGGCGTGTCTAAAACTCCCCGCCTCTAGATTTTTATTACCGATCGGAAAAAGGGGCGTTTCCTTTAGGCTCCGCCCTTAACTCCAATTGAACTACATTGAGAGACACGCCCCTTTTTCCTATTTCGATCTTTTTTGAGTTTAGAAAAATGTAAAAGGAAAACAGAATAGTTTTGGTTGTATTTGAAAAATTCACATATAGTTTTGAATGAAAAAAAAGAATAGTTTTTCTATTGAAAGAGAAAAAGTTACACAATATGCGAGAGGTGATGAAAAAAAAATGGAAAATAACCAAGTAGTCATACGTAAAAGCATCTTATAGGCGTTTGGATTATTTGCGCTACAAACTCACACACATACACAAAAAAAAAATTCTCGACTGGTTTGGACGATTTTTATATGCGGTGAAAAGGAAAGAAAGCTTTTCGGATCAGGGATAACGACTATGGGCTGTATATCCACGATGCGGTGATGTTAAAACTCTGCCTGGATAAAATCGAATGTCGAAGCGAAACATAAGTTTCATTCTCTTCGAGAATTCTTTCTCTCTCTCTCTCTCTCTCTTAGTCTATCCTTTTATTTACCTCCTTTTTTTTACTACCGTCAAGAACTCAGTATTCTTTCGCAAAAAAAAAAATGTTTATTTTCAACCGCAGGATCCTCAAGTCGAGTCGTAAATTTATTTACACACTCACATGACTACCAATAAAAAAAAAATTTCAGTATTTGGAAAAAAAATAAAACAAAAAAAAAATTCCCACTCTTTGAACAATGAAACTGTTTTGGAGTCTAAAAAAGTGGAAAATCGAAAAAGGAATTTTTTTCGTACAAGAATGTTATTTTACTGAAGAAAACTATGGTAGCATTAAATTCTTTAAACAAAAAATATTTTTGACAATATTTTTTTTTTGATATTATGCAAATTTGTAAGAAATTTTTCTCTTGAATTTTTTTTTTTGAAAAAGGAAAATTAGTTTGAAAGTAAAAACCTTTTTTGAAAAAGGAAAATTAGTTTGAAAGTAAAAACCTTTTTTTGAAAAAGGAAAAATATTTTGAAAGTGAAAACCTTTTTTGAAAAAGGAAAAATATTTTGAAAGTAAAAACCTTTTTTGAAAAAAGGAAATTACTTTGAAAGTAAAAACCTTTTTTGAAAAAGAAAAAGCATTTTGAAAGTGAAAACCTTTTTTGAAAAAGGAAAAATATTTTGAAAGTAAAAACCTTTTTTGAAAAAAGGAAATTACTTTGAAAGTAAAAACCTTTTTTGAAAAAAGGAAATTACTTTGATAGTAAAAACCTTTTTTGAAAAAGAAAAAGCATTTTGAAAGTAAAAACCTTTTTTGAAAAAGGAAAAATATTTTGCAAGTAAAAACCTTTTTTGAAAAAGGAAAATTATTTTGAAAGTAAAAACCTTTTTTGAAAAAGAAAAAGCATTTTGAAAGTAAAAACCTTTCTTGAAAAAGGAAAAATAGTTTTAAAATAAAAAACTTTTTTTTTTGATAATACAAAAGTGACACAATAGTAGTAGACACAATAGTATGAAAAACAAATATTCAACTAATAATAGCGACTGAAACTTTTTGTTGAAAATGCAGTTTGAAATCCGGTGAGCCAATGAAAACAAATTCTCAATTCCCGCACAGTTTGGCAACATTCGAAGACGGAAACGCCTGAGGATAATGGGTGACGTTGCGCAGGACACAAGAGAGAAAGAGAGAGAGAGAGAGAGGGACATTAAAAGGGTTGTTGCTTGCAGTTCCTATCTAATAGGAAGAGACCCACACACACACACACATTTCTGTTTTCGAAACTAAACTCCAGTTAATAATGATTCTCAACAATTTTATTTTCCCTTCGAAACAAAAACAAAAGCGCAAAAAATTTTCTAAATTACAAAAAATTTTTTTTTAATGTAAAATTTTGAGACAAAACATTAATCTTCTAATGCTAATTAAAGAAATTTTTATTTATTGAGGTAATGGCAAAATTTAAGGCCAATTATGGTGATTCTACAATGGAATTATTATGGTGATTCTACAATGAAGTTATTCGAACTAAAAATTTTTTTTTTTAATATAAAATTTGAGAGAAAAAGTCAATCCTCTACTGCTGATTAAAAAAGTTTATATTTTTGGAAGTAATGGCAAAGTTTAAGGGCCAATTATGGTGATTCTACAATGGAATTATTATGGTGATTCTACAATGAAGTTATTCGAACTAAAAAATTTTTTTTTAAATATATAATTTGAGAAAAAAAGTCAATCCTCTACTGCTGATTAAAGAAGTTTATATTTTTGCAAGTAATGGCAAAATTTTAGGGCAAATTACGGTGATTCTACAATGGAATTATTCTAACTAAAATTGTTATAATTTTTATAAAATAAAATTTGAGAAAAAAGTCAGTCATCTACTGCTGATTAGACATTTTTCTTTTTCTTAAGAAATGGCAAAATTTAAGGCCAATTATGGTGATTTTACAATGGAACTATTCTATAAAAAAATTTCTAACTACAAGTTTTGTATTTATTTAATATAAAATTTAAGAAACAAAGTCAATCTTCTACTGCTGATTAAAGAAGTTTTTATTTTTTTAATTAATGGAAAATTTTAGGGTCAATTATGGTGATTCTACAATGGAATTACTCTATGAAAAAAGGAACACAATCTAAAAATATAGTAGTTCCGTTTTGAATTGTACATTAAGGAGAAAAAGAAACGAAATTTAGTCTAAATCTCGTAGGTCAAAAGGTAAATATAACCTGAAAGTTATAGGTAAATTAAAGGTGATTCTACAAGTAAGATTACTTTTAAAATAGGGAAGCAAACAATAACAAAGTTTCTTTTTTAACCCGTCGACAAAAAAATAGATAAACTTAGATTTTGTTTCATAGATCAAAACATCAACACAGCCTTAAAATCTACGTCAATTTAAGGTTATTCTACAAATAAAACTACTTTTTATCAAAAAAGGGTCATAATATAAATTATATTGTATTTTTTTTTATTATTCTTAGTCAAGGAAATAAGAAATAAAACTTAGATCTTAACAAAACAGTTAAAAAAACATAAGCTAAAAATCCAGGTCAATTTATGGTCATTCTACAATGAAGTGACTTTATCAAAAATGGGAATATAACGAAAGAATATTATAGATCTTTTTTTAATTGTCAATTCAGAATTAAACGAAATAAAATTTAATTTATGTCTCATAGGTCAAAAAGTAAATTTCATCTAAAAATTATGGTCAATTTAGGGTGATTCTACAAGTAAGATTACTTTTTCAAAACGGGGAGTTAAACATTAATATAGAAAAAATCTTTTTTATCAGGTGGTGAAGAAGTAGAAAAATGAAGTTTTTGTTTTACAGGTCAAAACATTAATCCAAGCTAAAAAACTAGGTCATTTTAAGGTAATTCTACAAATAAAATTAATTTTTCAAGTCAGCAAAAAAAATTCTATTAAAGTTTCTGTTTACTATTAAGTCACGGAGGAAAGGCAACAATAAAATTTTGTTTAGAACTCTGTAGGTAGAAATATTTTTAAAGAAACCTCAGTGTTTAAAAAGATAAAGGTGATTTTACAATGAAATTAATAAAAACCGAATGCGAATAAAAAAGTAAAAATAACTAGTTGAAGATTTTAAACGAATACAATTTTAAGACCATAACTTGAAGATATAGAGGTAAAAAATATCTGAATTTTTAAAATTACAATAAAGGCGATTCTACAATACATAAATAAAAAGCGAATGAAACTTCGAAATATTGCTCAGAAGAGAAAAAGGTCAAAAAGGTCAAAATTGTTTGAAAACAGAATTTATGAAGAAATTCCTTTAACCACAATTTTTTCAAAAAACATGAAAATTTTATGTCAATTTATGGTGATTCTACAAGATAAAATTACTTTTTCCAAAAACGAGCAACTTGAAATTATAATACAATTATTTTTTTTTTACCAAAAGAAGAAGAAGAAAAATCCAACCAAAGAGTTGAAAAATGAAAATAACCTTTAAATTTTACTAAATTTAGGGTCATTCCACAAGATAAAATTACTGCCAACATCTACTGAAATTTGTTTCTTACCCATAAGCCAAGGAGTAAAAGTCACAATAAAATTCAGGTCATTCTTCTTGAAACAAAAAAACTCCAAACTAAAAATTCAGGTCAATTTATGGTGATTCTACAATATAAAATTACTTCTTTGAGTAAAGAAAATAAAATTCTTTTAAAAATGCAAAGAGTAAAGGTAACGATAAAATTTAGGTTATTTCTTTTCAGGTGAAGAAATAATATATACCGTAATTTTCAAATTAACTATAAAGGTGATTCTACAATGAAAGTATTATATACTAAAAGCAAAAAAGTGTCTAAAAATACGGCTATAAAAAGAAAGACAAACATTATATCTTAACTTAAAGTTTAAGAAGTTAAAAAATACATAAATTTTTTAATTAATGTTAATGATTGTTTTACAATTAACTTAGTGTAAATCGTAAGGGAGCAAAAGCTCAAAAAATAGGTCAACAAAAATAACGATAAATATTGAATCATAATTTACGGAAAACAAAATTAATATAATAACTCAAAGGTAAAAAAATATCAATAAAAATTCTGTTCAATTTAAGGTGACTCTGCAAAATACAATTACTTTCTCCAAAAAAAGAATAAATTCCAAAAGTTTGTTATATTTTTTTTTATTTGCAACTAAATGAGTAGAAAACAAAATTTGATTCTTAGCTCAGATTGAAAAATGGAAATAACCTCAAAATTCATGTCAGTTTATGGTAATTCTACAAGAAAACGTTACAGTTTCCAAAAAATGAACCAAATTCTACGAAAGTTCGTTTTTTAGGTTCTCAATAGTTCAATGAATAAGAGTAGCAATAAAATTTATTTCATGCACCTTCATGGCAAAAGTACAAAATACCGAAATGTCAAAATTGCAATAATGGTGATTCCACAGTTAAATGAATAAAAACTGAAAGCTAACATTATGCTTAAAAAAACAGGTCAGAAGAGAAAAGAAGGTCGGAGACAATAATTAGGTCATAACTTAAAGGTTAAGAAATACCTTAATAATCAATAATAAAGGTCATTTCACAACTGATTGACTAGAAACCAAAAGCAAAAAAAAAAGGAAAATTCGACTTAAAGGTTAAAAGTAAATATTAAACATCAGAAAGTGATTTGTGTCTTAAAGTTCAAGAGATTAAAAATACCCGAATGTAAATTATGATTATTATTTCATTAAAGGTAATTCTACAATTAAGTGGGTATAAATTAAAACCGAATACGTAGCTTATTGAAAAGCATTTTTTGAAATAAAAAATCCAATAAAATTTTCTTACTAGTTGCACGTGAATCTAAAATTAATACTTAGAGAAAAAAATGGAATTTCCTTTTAATTTATTTTATGAGAGAAAAGTTAAAATTTATCGTCGACTGTATTAATTTCTCTCTCTCTCTCTCCCTCTCTCTATTAAATAAATGAAAATACTCCCTCAAAGCTCACAAGTGTGTAAATCATTAGTTTTTATCAGAACCATACAGAGTTCCTATTTCCGCATTTTTATCAGTTGGACTATCTGTTCATTCGTGAATAGCAAAAAAAAAAAAAAAAACAAAGCAAAAAAAAACAAAAAACGAAAAAAAACATACAAAATTACTAATAAAAGTGAAAGAACAGAGGAAACAAAAAAAATCATAGTGACAAAGCTATGACCAATAGGATCATATAAATATATATATATACAACTCGAGGAAGCCAAAACTGATTGGCGTAGATCAAAACGAAATATCGGTAACCAAACGTGAATTGCTTTGGAATTTTTTTTTTTGTTTTGTTTTTAATAAACCATCTGCCGAAGACCCGTGTGCACATTCCAGTAAAAATAGTTATATACTGTTTTTTTTTTTATTATTTTTTTGCTCCCTTTAGAATTCTCGCGCTCGTCGTTTCTATTTGAGATTTAAATTTTGATGAATTAGCTTCCAATTTTTAGTTTTGCTTTGTTTTCTTTCTCCTTGCTCTTGTTGAGGAGTTGAATTTTTTTCCGTTTATGACTTTTTTTATTTTTCGTTAATAACAAAATGTATTTTTTTTATTGATATTCTTTAAATCTCTTTTCTATATAAATGAAGTTTATCCTAGTTTTTCGATTTTTGACCTAAATTTCCACTCGTTTTTTACACCTGCATTCAGTTTTTATTTTTTATTTTGGGGTTTTTATTTTTTTTTACTCATTGAATTTTTGGCTAAAGTTCGAAAATGGGTTCTAAAGTGATTTGGCATTTAAATTTTTCTTAAATATTGACCTAAGTTGAAAAATTTAATTTTTAACTTAAATTAATTTTAAATAATAGAAAAAAGTAAATTTTTAAATTCACAAGAGAAAATTTGTCGTTTTAGTCTTATGAGAATAATTATTATTCGATAATATTATGGCTTTTAATTTCTATCCTCTCTATTGTAGAATTACCTTTATGTACTTAAACATTGGGGTATTTTTCAATTCCAATTAGTAAAAGAAAGAAACTATTTAATAGTGTTTAGTCCCTTTTTTTGGAGAAAGTAATTTTACTTGTAGAATCACCATAAATTGACCTGAATTTTTATTGTTATTTTTTTACCTCTGAGTTATTATATTAATTCTGTTATCCGTAAATTATGATTTAATATTTATTAACCATAAATATATATATTTATTTTTGTTGACCTCTTTTTTGAGGTTTTACTCCCTTACGATTTACACTAAGTTAATTGTGAAACAACCTTTAACATTAATTAAAAATTTATGTATTGTTTAACTTCTTAAACTTTAAGTTAAGATATAATGTTTGTCTATCTTTTTTTAGCCGTATTTTTAGACACTTTTTTTACTTTAATGTATATAATACTTTCATTGTAGAATCACCTTTATAGTTAATTTGAAAATTACCTTATTATATTATTTCTTCACCTGAAAAGCAATAACCTAAATTTTACCGTTGCCTTTACTCTTTGCATTTTTAATAGAATTTTATTTTCTTTACTCAAAGAAGTAATTTTATATTGTAGAACCACCATAATTAGGCCTAAATTTTTAGTTTGGAGTTTTTTTTTTATTTAAAGAAGAATGACCTGAATTTTATTGTGACTTTTACTCCTTGGCTTATGGGTAAGAAACAAATTTCACTAGAAGTTAGTTAACAGAAATTTTATCTTGTGGAATGACCCTAAATTTAGTAGAATTTAAAGGTTATTTTCATTTTCCAATTCATTGGTTGGATTTTTCTTCTTCTTTTGGTAAAAATAAAAAAATAATTGTATTAGAATTTCAAGTTGCTCGTTTTTGGAAAAAGTCATTTTATCTTGTAGAATCACCATAAATTAACCAAAATTTTAATGTTTTATGAAAACATTTCGTTAAAGGAATTTCTACATAAATTCTGTTTTCAAACAATTTTGACCTTTATGACCTTTTTTTCTTCTGAGCAATATTTCGAAGTTTCATTCGCTTTTTATTTATGTATTGTAGAATCGCCTTTATTGTAATTTTAAAAATTCAGATATTTTTTACCTCTATACCTTCAAGTTATGGTCTAAAAATTGTATTCGTTTAAAATCTTCAACTAGTTATTTTTACTTTTTTATTCGCATTCGATTTTTATTAATTTCATTGTAAAATCACCTTTATCTTTTTAAACACTGAGGTTACTTTAAAAATATTTTTACCTACAGAGTTATAAACAAAATTTTATTGTTGCCTTTCCTCCGTGACTTAATAGTAAACAGAATCTTAAATAGAATTTTTTTCGCTGACTTGAAAAAATAATTTTATTTGTAGAATTACCTTAAAATGACCTAGTTTTTTAGCTTGGATTAATGTTTTGACCTGTAAAACAAAAACTACATTTTTCTACTTCTTCACCACTTGATAAAAAAGATTTTTTCTATATTAATGTTTAACTGCCCGTTTTGAAAAAGTAATCTTACTTGTAGAATCACCCTAAATTGACCATAATTTTTAGATGAAATTTACTTTTTGACCTATGAGACATAAATTAAATTTTATTTCGTTTAATTCTGAATTGACAATTAAAATAAGATCTATAATATTCTTTCGTTATATTCCCATTTTTGATAAAGTCACTTCATTGTAGAATGACCATAAATTGACCTGGATTTTTAGCTTATGTTTTTTTAACTGTTTTATTAAGATCTAAGTTTTATTTCTTATTCCCTTGACTAAGAATAGTAAAGAAAATATAATATAATTTGTATTATGACCCTTTTTTTATAAAAAGTAGTTTTATTTGTAGAATAACCTTAAATTGACGTAGATTTTAAGGCTGTGTTGATGTTTTGATCTATGAAACAAAAACTAAGTTTCTCTACTTTTTTGTCGACGGGTTGAAAAAGAAACTTTGTTATTGTTTGGTTCCCTTTTTTTAAAAGTAATCTTACTTGTAGAATCACCTTAAATTGACTTATAACTTTCAGGTTTCATTTACCTTTTGACCTACGAGAATTAGACAAAATTTCGTTTCTTTTACTCCTTAATGTACAATTCAAAACGGAACTATAATATTTTTAGGTTATGTCACCTTTTTTTGATAGAGTAATTCCACTGTAGAATCACTATAAATTGACCTAAAATTTTCCATTACTTAAAAAAAGAAAATCTTCTTTAATCAGCAGTAGAAGATTGATTTTTTTCTCAAATTTTATATTAAAGAAATACAAAACTTGTAGTTAGAAATTTTTTTTATAGAATAGTTCCATTGTAAAATCACCATAATTGGCCTTAAATTTTGCCATTTCTTAAGAAAAAAAAAATGTCTAATCAGCAGTAGATGACTGACTTTTTTCTCAAATTTTATTTTATAAAAATTATAACAATTTTAGTTAGAATAATTCCATTGTAGAATCACCGTAATTTGCCCTAAAATTTTGCCATTACTTGCAAAAATATAAACTTTTTTAATCAGCAGTAGAAGATTGATTTTTTTTGTTAAATTTTATATTTAAAAAAAATTTTTTTAGTTCGAATAACTTCATTGTAGAATCACCATAATAATTCCATTGTAGAATCACCATAATTAGTTTTAAATTCTGCAACTATTTGGTTATAAAAAAATAATTTTAATCAGCAGTGGAATGTTGACTTTATTCTAAAATTTTATATTAAAAAAATACAACAATTTTAGTTAGAATAATTCCATTGTAGAATCACCATAATTAGCCCTAAAATTTTGTCATTACTTGCAAACATTTAAAAACTTCTTTAATCAGCAGTAGAAGATCGATTTTTTTCTTACATATTATATTAAAAATTAAATTTCTAGTTAGAATATTTTTATTGTAGAATCACCATATAATAATTCCATTGTAGAATCACTATTATTGGCCTTAAATTTTGCTGTTACTTGAAGAAATAGAAACTTTCTTTTAATTTTATTACTTTCAGTAATATTATTATTTCTATTATTATTTTTTATTTATTATTATTATTTTTTATTTATTATTATTATTATTATTATTATTATTATTATTATTATTATTATTATTATTATTATTATTATTATTATTATTTTTATTATTATTATTATTATTATTATTATTTTTATCATTATCATTTTTATTTTTATTAATATATTAATATTTCATGAATCAGATTTTAATTTTGCTTTTATAGTCATTTAATAATTAAAAAATTAAATAAATAATATTAATAAATGAAATGATTATGAAAATTATTATCAGCTTAAAAAATTGCAATTATCATTATTGCTGAGGAGAATCACATTTTAGAGCGTGGAATATTTTTTTTTCTTTTTCATCTTCTTTTTTTCTATATGAGAACTAACAATCCCGGCAGGCAAAAAGCACATAAAATGCGCAAAAGGACTGTCAAACACGCGATTCTCGAAACCGCAAATACACAAACTCTTTCGAGGCATTCGAATTGTTAAAAGAATTGAAAAATAATAATCAAAAGAAAAAAAAAGAAGTAATAAATAAAAAAAAATATTGATATACAATTGCCACAATCTATATATATATATATATATATATGTTTCCTAATTTCCCAAGTGAGGCAAAGGCAATACTCGACAAAATATTCACGACTTCTAAACACGCGAATCCATTTACAAGAAGAGAAAATTGTCGAATTGAAAATTATTACCTTTTATTTGCGGAAGAAGAAAAAAAAAGGCAGTCGCAACAAAACTTTTTCAGGTTCACTGCCAATGGGGGAAGTAAAGTATTATTTTAAAATTGAATTAAATTTATTGTTTCCTGAATTACTGTTATTAATATTATTATTATTATTACTATTATTATTTTTATTATTACACTGAAAAAAAAAATTATTTGATTCAATTAACAGCTTATTTGACTATAATCAAATAAATATTTACTTGAATGAAATAATTTTTATTTGAATCAAATAAATTGTATTTGAATCAAATATTTCAGTATTTGAAGCAAATACTAATTAATTGATTCAAATAAAAATTATTTGATTCAAGTAAATATTTATTTTATTATAGACAAATAATCGGTTATTTGAATCAAATAAATTTTTTTTAGTGTACATTTAAATAAATTTAGTGTTTCAATTTTTATTATTATAATTATTATTATTAGTACTTTTAAATAAATTTATTTCTTTAATTTTAATTATTGTTATTGTTATTATTTTTAGCACTTTTAAATAGTTTTATTTATTTCATTTTAATAATTGTTATTGTTAATTAAATTATTAAATTGATTTACTATTCACATAACTTACTTATTCAATTTCTAAACAAAAAGTAATACTTAAATATTAAAGTACTACAATGTCAAAGAAATAATTATTTCTTAAACAAAATTACTTCCGCTTTAGAAATGAAATTCAGACAGAAATGTATTTTTAATCGAAATTTTCCTTAAAATGGGAAATTTTATTTAAATAAAAAATTTATTATTCGTAAATTCCTTACAATTTTGGTGGAATATTGAAATTTTTACTGAATTACATTTGTAATTTTATTTTATGTTATTTTATGTTATTTTGTGTCATTCTATGTTATTCTATGTTATTCTATGTTATTCTATGTTATTCTATGTTATTCTATGTTATTCTATGTTATTCTATGTTATTCTATGTTATTCTATGTTATTCTATGTTATTCTATGTTATTCTATGTTATTCTATGTTATTCTATGTTATTTTATATTATTTTATATTATTTTATGTTATTTTATGTTATTTTATGTTATTTTATGTTATTTTATGTTATTTTATGTTATTTTATGTTATTTTATGTTATTTTATGTTAAAAATAAAAATTTTTCTTATTTACGATTTTTTTAATATAAGTGAGAAAAAAAATTTAAAAACGATATTCTCACTTCTTTTGTCTCTTTTTTTTTGCTCGTCATTGCAATATTTCCAACGCCCTGAGTACAATGATTTGGCGCTATTTTTTGCGTTATGAATCGCGTGCCGCGTGTTAATTAATCGAAACCCCTAAAGTACCGTCCACTGTCACTTTACAGTTACCACCGCATCTCTTGATTATAAAAACGTGTGTCAATATCCGGCATTTTTTTTTTCATTTAGCAAGTAGATGGTAATTTAGTAGTTCCTTTTTTTTACAAGAATGAATATTAATTTACCATAAATTGCATCTTTTTTTTTGCTTTAGAATAAATTAATAATTAAAATCTCCCTGAGAATTTTTATAAATACTGTTTAAATGATGATGATTTAATTTTTTAATTAATGTTTAATTAATTTTTTCGAAATATAATAAATATTATAAACATTTTATTTTGAATAATTGAATTCTTGCAGAAAAACCTTAATTGTGAAAATAATTAAATTTTCCGATTAATTTAATTAAACAAATTAATGAAAAACAATAGAAATTCCTCGATGAGTTTTATTATTTATGGAAATTATTAAATTCCAAAAAGAAAATTGTATTATTTTCGTGAATAATTTTGCTTCCCGGTAAAAATTGCATTGGTTATGACAATAATTGAATTTTTGTGAAAAAATTTACTAAAAAAATTTTGTAAGTAATTAAATTAATGCTAAATTTATTTAAAATTTTGTAATTGAATTAATGCTAAATTTATTAAAAATTTTGTAAGTAATTAAATTAATGCTAAATTTATTAAAAAACTTTGTAAGTAATTAGAGTAATGCTAAATTTAATTAAAATTTTGTAAGTAATTAAATTAATGCTAAATTTACTAAAAAAAATTGGTAAGTAATTAAATTAATGCTAAATTTACTAAAAAAAAAATTGTAACTAATTAAATTAAAACTAATTTTACTAAAAAAAATTGGTAAGTAATTAAATTAACGCTAAATTT
Organism: Leptopilina drosophilae; assembly: GCA_032873175.1. Classification (NCBI taxonomy): domain Eukaryota; kingdom Metazoa; phylum Arthropoda; class Insecta; order Hymenoptera; family Figitidae; genus Leptopilina; species Leptopilina drosophilae. The sequence goes on along the minus strand of CM065486.1, from coordinate 40,101,497 downwards.
ACTAAAAAAAATTTGTAAGTAATTAAATTAACGCTAAATTTACTAAAAAAATTTGTAAGTAATTAAATTAAGGCTAAATTTATTAAAAATTTTGTAAGTAATTAAATTAATGCTAAATTTACTAAAAAAATTTGTAAGTAATTCAATTAATGCTAAATTTACTAAAAAAATTTGTAAGTAATTAAATTAATGCTAAATTTACTAAAAAAAATTTGTAAGTAATTAGATTAATGCTAAATTTACTAAAAAACTTTGTAAGTAATTAAATTAACGCTAAATTTACTAAAAAAAATTTGTAAGTAATTAAATTAATGCTAAATTTACTAAAAAAAATTTTGTAAGTAATTAAATTAATGCTAAATTTACTTAAAAAAATTTTGTAACTAATTAAATTAATGCTAAATTTACTAAAAAAAATTTTATAAGTAATTAAATTAAGGCTAAATTTGTATTTTATTTTCAAAAATAATTCAATGCTTTACGTTGAATTTTATCAAAATTATTTTAAACTAATTTGAATTTTTTTTTTTTTTTTTGAAAAATTTTTGTTCGTAACAGAAATTTTATTGAAAATCATTGATTTTGATACAAATTTGGAAAAAAATAATTCAAATTTCGACAAAAATATTATGAAAATTTTTTTAAGTAATTGTATGTTATGGAAGAATTTTATCATTTATAATTGAGATAATTGAACTTTTGACGAATTTTTTTCATTAATTTTTTGAACATAATTGGAAATTTTGAAACCATTAACTTGAATGACCTTGAAGTTGACGAAAAGCTAAAGAAAAATGTTACACTCGCCCTTAACTCAAAAATAACGTAACGGCCCCCAGGGGGCCGGTAGCTTTGCTTCTATTGAAAAACTTCACCTACAGGTCAAAAATTAAATTCAATTTTCCAAAAACTTTTATACAACGTAACGTCCCCTAGGGGGGACGGTAGCTTGAATTATTATTTTTATTATTATTATTATTATTATTTTTATTTTATTAATATTTTTATTATTATTATCATCATTATTATTATTATTCTATTTTTATTATTTTCATTATTATTTTAATTTATTGTTATTATTATTATTATTATTATTATTATTATTATTTTTATTTTATTACTATTTTTATTATTATTATCATCATTATTATTATTATTCTATTTTTATTATTTTCATTATTATTTTAATTTATTGTTATTATTTGTTTATATTATTGTTATTATTATTGTTATTATATTGTTATTATTACATAATTCAGTATTAAAGAAAAATTAGATTTTTTCTTCACTTTATTTTTCATTTTCTCTATTTTTCAGGTGAAGAAAATGAATTCGAAAAAGAAAATGAAAAAGAAAATAATTTTTTTTTCAATACCATTTTTTGCCATCAAGTTACTTGATATATATATATGTATACAAAACCTGTTGTCAATGCTAAGAGAGAGAGAGAGAGAGAGAGGGAAAAAAGATAGTCTCTCTGAAAGGGGATCTCTCACTCTCAAGGGTGAGGGTAAAGGAGGGATTCACCGGCAGAGGCTTTGTTACGTTATTTATTCGTTTAATTAACTCTCTCCTCGCTTCCAATAAACCTTCCACGGAATGCTCAGCGGATTCTAACGCCGGCGGGACACGCGACACTCCACTTCGTTTCTGGATGAAACTAGTGCAAATGAAAAGAATAAATGTCAACAAACACAGGGGCAAAAAAAAGAGGAAAAAAAAATTGCAAAACCATTTTTCCCTCTGTTTTTTTTTAATGTTAGTATTATCTAAGAATGATAAATAGAAAAAGTATATCCGATATTATTGTACGTTCTAAATTTCACTCTTTATTTCAGGTCAACACATTAATTTTATTAATAATTAGAATAAATGATTTTTGTATTTTTTTTTTTGCAATTTCGCGTTTCTGTTTGCTCATTGTATTGAATTTTTCTATTTATTTTACTTTCACTTGACGTTTAGTGGTTTGTTTTCAACTCTAAAAGAGGAAAATAACGTTTTCTGAGAGATAAAAATTGATATGACTAAGTAGCTGCGTGGATAAGTCGTTGGTTTAGTAATTTATCGTCGAGGGTTCAAATCTTGCTTTGGACAATTTTTTTTTTCTTTTGATAAATTACATTTGGTGATAGAGAAAATAGAAACGTTTCTCGGAAGCAAATTGATAATTACTTATTGTGTCTATATTTATTATTAATAATAATAAATAAATAAATTGCTATTTTTGATCATTTTAATTCATTTTTCCTATTTTATCACTTTTTAATGTGTTATTTTACTTTAATAAATAGAAAATAAAAGTGTTAAATAGAAAAGAAAATTCTAGCAAAGAAGTAGCCGCGCGGAAAAATCGCCGCATTCGTAAAATATCAGCAAGGGTTCAATTCTTTCCAGAGTCGTTTTTTTTTCTTTTTTAAATTTCATAAGAAAAAAATATCTACAATTATTTTACATCTTCAAAAACTATTTCCTACATTTGAAAAATAATTTGAATCATAAAAATACAATTTGAAAATAAATAAGTAAAAATACATTTGAAAAATAATTTAAATCATAAAAATACAATTTCGTTTAAAAAAAACACAATAAAATGTAATATAATTTTAAAAAAAGTGCAATTTAATAAAAAAAATAAATAATACCGAATTTATATTGAGGAAAAAAATTGATAACAAAACGTAATAAATTACAACCGGAGAAAAAACTAAAAGATTTGTTTCTTCGTGTATATCGAATAGAAACTCTGATTTGGGTAGAGTCCAGGAAGAGAAAAAAAAATTGCAAACGTTTCGACAATTTTTGGTCCAATACACGTACACCGAACGAACATTTCGACTCATTTTGCCGAGAGTAAAATTTTGTTGATTCGGCAGATTTATTTTTCTCCTTTTTTCCACTTCATCCCTCCCCCCCCCCCCTCTCTACTCTCTACGTACAATAAACCACACTTTCTAAACTCTCTCATCCCCCCCCCTTCTTTCTCTTTCTCTTTCACTCACTCATTCTCTCTAGACAAGGACAAATGTTGCCAACACTTTAGAGGTTCGTCACCTCTCGTAAGCGAGATTAACCCACAAGTAAACACGATTCCAATAACATGCTAATTTTAACCAGACTTGTGTTTTGATTGCCAACTAAAAAGTTTAAAAACAAGAAAAAAATTCACAATTAAATAGGCAAAAATTAAAAAGATTATTAATTATTTAAATAAATAAATTTTATTTCGTTTGGTAATTGAAAAAAAAATTGTGTTTTGTTTATATTTTACATTTTGATAATAATTATTGGGAAAGGATTTTAATTTTTAAACTTTTGTAAATAATTAATAGAATAAAAATACACAATAATAATAATAATAGTAATAATAATAATAATAATAGTAATAATAATAATAATAATAATAATAGTAATAATATTAATAATAATAATAATAATAATAATAATAATAATAATAATAATAATAATAGCAATAGTTATTATTATTAGTATAGTATTAATAATACTATAGTAATAAAGTTAATAATATTATAAAAAATAATAATTTTTATATTTACACATTAAAATATTATCAAAAAAAAAAAAAAAAAAAATTGCTGGGGACCGAACCACAGTCATTAAACTAGAAAACGAGCGCCTTAACCACTGACCCAACCATTAAACATTTTTTTTACTAAATTTTTGAAGTTCAACAAAATAATATTAAGTAAACGATCATAACAATACTAACAATATTATTAATAATAATTCTTATTTTAATAATAATAATAATGAAAATAATAATAATTTAATAATAATGATAATAAAAAAAATAATAATTTAATAATAATGATAATAAAAATAATAATAATGTAATAATAATGATAATAAAAACAAAAGCAATAACAAAATCAAATACATAAAATTAAAACCTCTTTAGAGAAAAATAAAATATCTCAATTTTCATTAATTTAGAAAGAAATCAAAAGTAAAAAATTTAAAAACTTGTGAAGAATCGAACCCCGGCTGTAAAATTACAAATCAGACATTTTACCTCGAAGCTAGTCATTCGTAAATAATAATTATACAAATTTTCACAAAATAACTTCCTTTTTGCAATATTTTTACAATTCAATTGACTGAATAATAAATAATAACTACACGCACTAATTATTTGAAATTTATTTAAAAAAATTTATTTCAATACAAAAAATAACTAATTCATAATTTAAAAAGAATTAATTAAATAATTATAATAGAAATTGTTAAATTAAGATAATTTAATAGTAAAACAATAAAGTGAATTATAATCTTTAATTACACATTACTAACAAACTTGAAAAAAAATAACTGTACCAAGAATCGAACTCTAGTCAGTAAATTATAAGCCAACCGCCTTATCCACAAAACCAATAGTTGAAAAAAAATGTTTCTAAATAAATTTTCACAAAATTTTCCTAACAATTATACATTTTTCGAATGATTTCAAATTAACTAGACAAAAAAGTTAATTTAGAATATAAACAAAATTCCCACTAACATCTATGCGAATAATAGAAAAATCTTTTATCAAAAATATAATTTTAATCGTGATTAATGCAAAAAAAGAAAAAAAAATTCTTAAATAAAGAAATAAAATAATAAGAAAGAATTGAAATAAAAAAAAATTTTACGCATAGGATCGAACCTCTGTAATTTCATTAGAAAGCAAGTGCAATAACCACTAAGCCAATTAGTCGAAGATTTTTCTTTGAAAAAAATTTGAAAAAAAATTTGACAAATTTGAAAAAAAAAATTTAAGAAACGAATGATAATATTTATAAAAAAATTAGTAATAACAATATTATTAGTAGTAATAATACTGACAATAAATAATAAAAAATAATAATTACCAACAAAAATGTTTATTATTTAAAAATAAAATAATTACCAAAAAGTTAGAAACAATGATAATTAAAATCGAAAAGAAAAATAATTATGATAGTAAAGCAATAATGTGAATAATATTAAATTAATAACAAAAAAAAATAACTGTACCAAGAATCGAACCCTAGCGGCTCAATTACTAGTCAAGCGCCTTGTCCACTGAACCAATGATTCAAAAATTTTGTTCTAAATAAACTTTCCTAAAATTTCTCAACAATGACTGATTTTTCGCTTTACAATAAGTTAAATTGAAAAAATATAATATTTATCAATAAATTAACTAATTAAATGACCAATAATATAATAATAATAAAAGAAAATAAATAATTGTCAAAAAGTTAGAAACAATGATAATTAAAATCGAAAAAAATAATTGTGATAGTAAACGAATCAAGTGAATAATATTAAATTAATAAGAAAGCAAAAAAAATAAATAACTATACCAAGAATCGAACCTTAGCCGTCCAATTATAAGTCAATCGTCTTGTTCACTGAACCAAGAATTGAAAAATTTTATTCTTTACAAACTTTTCAAAAATTTCTCAACGATTACTGATTTTTCGATTTACACGAAATTCAATTGAAGAAATATAATATTTATCAAAAAATTAACTAAATAAATGCTAATAACAAAAATAATAAATACTTGTCAACAAATAAGAAATAACAATATAAATAATAATATAAATCTTCATATTTCAAACAATATAAATTAAAATCGAAAACAAAATTTATGTCATAGTAAATCAGCAATGTGAATAATATTAAATTAATAACAAAGAGAAAAAAAATAGCTGTACAAAGAGTCGAACCCCACCCGCTCAATTACAAGTCAATTGCCTTAGCCACTGAACCAATGATTCGAAAAACTTTTTCTAAACAAATTTTCACGAAATTTCTCAACAATTATTGATTTTTCTATTTACAATAAAATGAACTCGAGAAATACAATATTTACGAATAAATTAACTAATTAAATTACTAATTTAATGTTGCTAATAAAAATAATAAATAATTGTCAACAAATAAGAAATAATAATTAAAATCGAAAACAAAAATAATTGTGATGGTAGAGAAATAAAGTAATATTAAATAAGGTATTAAATGTATAACAAAAAAAAATTTATTCGACTAAGAATCGAACCCTAGCCGCTCAATTACAAGTCAGTCGTCTTATCCACTGAACCAATGAATCGAAAATCTTTTTCTAAACCAATTTTCACGAAATTTCTCAACAATTATTGATTTTTCTATTTACAGTAAAATGAACTCGAGAAATAAAATATTTACGAATAAATTAACTAATTAAATTACTAATTTAATGTTGCTAATAAAAATAATAACTAATTGTCAACAAATAAGAAATAATAATTAAAATCGAAAACAAAAATAATTGTGATGGTAGAGAAATAAAGTAATATTAAATTAAGTGTTAAATTTATAACAAAAAAAATTTAGTCGACTAAGAATCGAACCCTAGCCGCTCAATTACAAGTCAGTCGTCTTATCCACTGAACCAATGAATCGAAAATCTTTTTCTAAACCAATTTTCACGAAATTTCTCAACAATTATTGATTTTTTTATTTACAGTAAAATGAACTCGAGATATAAAATATTTACGAATAAATTAACTAATTAAATTACTAATTTAATGTTGCTAATAAAAATAATAACTAATTGTCAACAAATAAGAAATAATAATTAAAATCGAAAACAAAAATAATTGTGATGGTAGAGAAATAAAGTAATATTAAATTAAGTGTTAAATTTATAACAAAAAAAATTTAGTCGACTAAGAATCGAACCCTAGCCGCTCAATTACAAGTCAGTCGTCTTATCCACTGAACCAATGAATCGAAAATCTTTTTCTAAACCAATTTTCACGAAATTTCTCAACAATTATTGATTTTTTTATTTACAGTAAAATGAACTCGAGATATAAAATATTTACGAATAAATTAACTAATTAAATTACTAATTTAATGTTGCTAATAAAAATAATAAATAATTGTCAACAAATAAGAAATAATAATTAAAATCGAAAACAAAAATAATTGTGATGGTAGAGAAATAAAGTAATATTAAATTAAGTATTAAATTTATAACAAAAAAAATTTACTCGACTAAGAATCGAACCCTAGCCGCTCAATTACAAGTCAGTCGTCTTATCCACTGAACCAATGAATCGAAAATCTTTTTCTAAACCAATTTTCACGAAATTTCTCAACATTTCCACATTTTCGGATAAATTTTGAGTTTCTAATGACTCATGAACGTGATTTTAGAATCTAAACAATGTTTTTAGTAAAATTTTAGCAAAAAAATAGAAAATTATTGTCTGTGAAAATATTAGTGTTTTTATTTTTTTTTTTATTTATTTTTATGCTTTTGTTTCAAACCTATATATGTAGAAAGAAAAATATTAATAGAAATAGATGGAAGTGAGAATGAAACAATAGAATTTAATATATATATATATACATAGATTGCAGTTGAATAGAAAACAGGCAAACGTGTATGCGACTAAATTGTAGCCAGAGTTTTGCGCGAAAGCTGAAATTAATGACCTAAAACTCAGCCCGGGGGCTAATTCTACAGTAGTGCGGATGGAAAATTAGCTAGCAAGTACATCTCTGAACTTTGTATGCGCGCACTCTTTCATGTCATATTCAAAGTCCTGTGTGTACTCTTTCGTTATACTCTGTGTAATATTCTCCTCAACGAAACAAAGTACATTGTCATTAGGTGGGAAAACGTTTCTAAAAGGTGTTAAAGCGTTAGGAAAATTTATAAAATTTCTTTTTCTCTCTCTCTCTCTCTCTTTCTCTCTCTCTCTCTCTCTTACACTCCTTCTTCTCTTTGTCTCTCCTTTTTTTTTAGCGCACCGAGATTAATTTGCATGAAAGGCCGGAGTATTTCTTTCTTTTTTCTCTTATTTTTTCCGTATTTTTTTCTGTTTGTCTCTATAAACATTCACGTTTCAGTGATTTAGGAGAAAAAAAAAATTACTGTGTCAATAAAATTAAAAAAAATGAAAAAGACAATTTTTTTTTGCAAATTTAGCTAGAATTTATTTTCTTGATAATTGGTCGAGTGGTAATGGTGCTTGATTTCTAATGAAACGACCAGGGTTCAATTCTTCGGCGAGTAAATTTTTTTTTCCTATTTCACTGGATAATTAATAATTTTCAATTATAACTAAAAGTAGGAATAAATTTCCACTAATGAAATTAATTTTCGTATTACTAACAAATTAACAAGAATTGCAGTAAGAAGCATAAAAAAAATTTATAATTAAAATTTTAAAAAAAATTTAAAAAAAAATTAAATTAATTAAAAATTTAAATTAAAAAAAAAAAATTAAAATTAAATTAAAATTTAATTTAATTAAATTTAAATTTAAATTTTATAATAAAAATTTTCTGACTTCTACAATTCTCTACAGACGTAAAAAAAAAAAAAAAAAAAAAAAAAAAACCCACAGGGAATCGAACTCGATCTTCACAGTTACACAGTCAATCGTATTACCACGAGGCCAATGCTTCTTCATTATTTTCATCTCAATTTCTCTGCGGGTTTTTTTCCCCTCCTCCCTCTTTGTTCGTCGACGATGAAAATAACTTTTTTTTTCTTTTAAAACAAGATCGTATCTCTTGCAGATCGCATTTTATCATTCGGTTTTTTTTATTTTCTAGAGAAGGGATAACCAACGAATTCGCTTGGGCAAGCACGCGATCACTTCCGGCCGATTGACTCGCGACCCGGACTTGGACGCCTCTTGGAATTCTAAGTTTCCTGTAGAATTGAGTGTATAGTGGAAGGGAGGGGAAGGGGGGGGTGTGTTTGGAATGGAAAGGGAAGTGGGGAGTTTGTGTGGAAAAGGGGAGGGGGGATGGATGGATAAAACTATTCCTTTGGTAATGTTCGATCCTTATCCTCGAAAACGAATAATGGCGCCATCGAAATCAAATCTTCTCCGTTTGTGACGTAACGTTACTAACCATCCCCACCCCTCCCTCTCCTCCCACTTTACCCACTTGTTCTTCATATTCTACCCTTTCACTCCCCCCCCCTCCCACCCTTCTTCCTTTTCCATTCGGGATATATATTCTTCATAACGACTTGCATAATCCTACGAGCGTTGAAAATAGTTCATCGATTTCGTGTAGCCAAAGAGAGAGAGAGAGAAAAAGAGAGAAAGAGAGAGAGAAAGAGAGAGAGAGGTCTTAATTAAATGGAAATTTTTTTTTACAATTTAGAAAAAGAAAAAAAAATCATGTGTCAGAATAATTCTTCAATGTTTATTTAGGCATTTAATAAGAAATTTTATTTTCAAATGACAGTTTGTTTTTTAATTATTTACTTATAGCTTCATGGGAACACGGTTGTCTACTAATTTTACGGCTGGGGTTCGATTCTCAGCAAATGCTTTTTTTATTTTTCTTTTCCTCTGCTTTTTTTGTGATAATGTCGATTTATATTAATATTCTCAAAAACCTTTTTTAAAAAGAAAAAAAAATTCATCAAAGCATTTCACAACTGAAAAATTTATTGCGGGAAAATTGTATAAAAACTGGCTTTGGGGTTAAAGCGCTTGTTCTCTAATTAAACAGCTCGGGTTCGATCCTCAGCAAAGTAACTTGTTTCTTATTTTTATTTTTTTCTGTTTTATTTTGTATAAATATTGTTTAAATGGTAAATATTGTTTAAATGGTAATAACAGTAAATAAAAAATAAATAAAAAATAAAAAAAAATAAATAAAGTAACTTGTTTCTTATTTTTATTTTTTTCTGTTTTATTTTGTATAAATATTGTTTAAATGGTAAATATTGTTTGAATGGTAATAACAGTAAATAAAAAATAAATAAAAAATAAAAAAAATAAATAAATAAAGTAACTTGTTTCTTATTTTTATTTTTTTCTGTTTTATTTTGTATAAATATTGTTTAAATGGTAAATATTGTTTGAATGGTAATAACAGTAAATAAAAAATAAATAAAATAAATAACTAAAGTAACTTGTTTCTTTTTTTTATTTTTTTCTGTTTTATTTTGTATAAATATTGTTTAAATGGTAAATATTGTTTAAATGATAATAACAGTTTTTTTTATAAATAATACCAAATAGTCAATTCTTGTTTAATATTTAAAAAATCGAAAAATAATTGAGTTTTGTAAAATTTTGGTTTTTAATTGAGTTTTGTAAAATTTTGGTTCTTTATTTCATTTTTTAAAATTTTGCCTCTTAATTCAATTGGAATTTTATAAAATTTAAATTTTTGAATGAATTTCATTATAGAAATTTTAAAGATAATTTGGGTTTATGAAAAACTTTAAAAAATTTAAATTCTTATAAAATTCGTTATATTTTTTTCAAATACATTTAATTTGTTATTAAAAATAATAATGGATTTATGAATGAATTTTACTTGAAACACGAAAAAATATTGAATTTTGGAAAAATTATAAATGATTGCAAAAACTCAATTATCTTCAAAAGTTTTTTTTAATATTCTCGTCGAAAGCTTAATTATTTTCAAAATTGTCAACAAAATTTTTGGTAAAATTCAATTATTTAAAAAAATTTTTAATAAAATTCTTACCCAGAATTCAATTATATTTTCAAAAATTTTCCTCAATTTCATATGAATTATATTATTTACAAATTTTTTATAAATTTTTTTCTTCTTAAAAATAAAATAATAATAAAATAATAAAAAAATATTTAAAAAAAATAATAAAAAAAATAAATAATATAATAATAATAATTTCTTCTTAATTCTTATTAAAAATCTTATATTATTTTATTTGTCAAAAAAAAAATAATTTTGACAATATTCTACACGAGTATTTAATTATTTTACAAAACAAATAAAAATTTCAAAGGAATTTAATTATTCAAAATTCAATTTGTATAAATTTTTTCGAAAATAAAATATTTCAAAATTTGACCTTTAAAATTCTGCGTTGAAATTCAATTATTTTCGCATAAATTAAAAAAATAAAAAATTCTTCGTTGAAAATAAATTACTTTCGCATAAATTTAAAAAATTATTTCAATAACTAACAATATTCATCAGTAGAATTGAATTAATTAAAAAAATAATTAAATTTTTCGAAGAAATTTAATTATTTTCATAAAATATATTTTGAAAAAATTGTCAACATTTCAAATTAAATGTTTATTAATGAATAGAAAAATTCGAAAAATTTGGAAAATTTGGAAATTGAAAAAAAATTCATTGCAAAATTCAATTATTTTTATAAGTAATAGTATTATTTACAAAAATTCAACTATTTTCGAATATTTCAATAAAATTAATGACAAAATTTCAATTAGTTTGCAAAATTTCTTTCAATTCAATTATTTTAAATATTTTACTATATTTTAATGAAGTTTCTAAAAACAAAAAATTTAAGTATAGTAAACAAAAATGTTGAAAGAATACGACGGTTATTGTAGTTAATTATTTTTTTATTATAACTCTGCGCAACAAGAAGTTATTTGATTCAAATAACCGATTATTTGACTAGTGTCAAATAAATATTTACTTAAATCAAGCAAATTGTATTTGAATCAAATATTTCAGTATTTAAAGCAAATATTAATTAATTAATTCAAATAAGAATGATTCAATTCAAGTAAATATTTATTTGATAATAGTCAAATAATTGGTTATTTGAAACAAATAAATTTTTAATTTAGTGTATTAATATTTTTTTTAACTATCTTTTTTTTCTTTTTGCAATTATTATTATTAATATTTTTTAATTATCTTTTCTTTCTTTTTGAAATTATTATTATTATTAATATATTTTAATTATCTTTTTCTTCCCATTATTTTGCAATTATTATTATTATTAATATTTTTTAATTATATTTTCTTTCTTTTTTTAATTATTATTAATAATATTTTTTAATTATATTTTTCTTCCAATTTTTTGCAATTACTATTTTTATTATTATTAATATTTTTTAATCATCTTTTTCTTCCAATTTTTTGCAATTATTATTATTATTATTATTATTATCATTTTTATTTTAATTATTAATATTTTTTAAATATCTTTTTCTTCCAATTTTTTGCAATTATTATTATTATTAATATTTTTTAATTATCGTTTTCTTCCAATTTTTTTCAATTACTATTTTTATTATTATTAATATTTTTTAATTATCTTTTTCTTCAAATTTTTTGCAATTATTATTATTATTATTATCATTATTTTTTTATTATTATTAATATTTTTTAATTATCTTTTTCTTCCAATTTTTCGCAATTATTATTATTATTATTATTATGATTTTCATCTATCTTTATTATCGAAGTCAAAGATGTTCAGTGAGACGTTCGAATGATAATGAACTCGCGAGAGCGAGAAATGCGGTCGATAGGGAAATGAAATGGGCTTGGTAGTGATGGTGGTGGTGGGTCCATTGGGAGGACGAAGATTAAAGCCGCATTGTCGTTTCGAAGGCGCCAACCACCATCTAATAATAAGTATACATATAACCATCCAGAGGTTTTCCACCACTAAAAAGTGAGAGGGATGAGAATATTGTCATGTGTATGTTTGTGTGTGTGTGTGTTTGTGATGGAACCTGAGAAAACCAAAATGAAAATACACTGTACAAATGGAGCGTGAATTTACAAAAGAAAAAGAAAAGCATAAGAAAAGAAAGTAAGGAGCGACAGAAAGAGAGTGAGAGAGAGAGAGAGAGAGAGAGAGAGAGAGAGGAAAAAAATTTCCTACCTAAATTTAATCTCTTTCTTTTTTATTCAAACATCGTTTGAATTTATTTTCTCACACGGAATAAGATACTTTTTACGGTGAATTAATTTTTTTTCCCATCGTTAAATTTTTTTTTTAGAAACAAATTTGGATAAATAGATTTTTGGCGAAAAATCGGAAAAAATAAATTTCGCCACAATTTTGTTTATTTACTCTTTTGGATATTTCGTTTTTTTTTATTCTTTTCGTATTCCTTTTTTTTATTTTGTCTTATTTCTTTTTTGAATTTTCTCTATTTCTTTTTTTTGAATTTTTCTCTATTCCTTTTTTTTCTTTGTTTTTTTTTCATTTTTTACTTTCTTTGTTTCTTTTTCATTTTTTATTTTCTTTGTTTCTTTTTAATTTTTTATTTTCTTTGTTTCTTTTTTATTTTTTATTTTCTTTGTTTCGTTTTCATTTTTTATTTTCTTTGTTTGTTTTTTCATTTTCTTTGTTTCTTTTTCACTTTTTATTTTCTTTGTTTCGTTTTCATTTTTTGTTTTCTTTGTTTTACATTCCTTACCATTATAATTTTTATATTTATTTATATTAATGTTATTTGCAAATTTCCAATCTTAAGTAAACAAAATGAAACGAAAATTGAGTCAGAGAAAATTTTTCTTTTTGAAAATCGACTTAAAAAATTTTTTTCAACATTAGTCCAGTGGTTAAGGCGCTCGATTTGTAATTCAACGACTATGGTTCAATTCTTCTGACAGAGGATTTTTTTTTACTTTGTTTCTAGGGGGTAATTAATTTTTTTTTAATTATGTTTAAAATTAGCAATAATTTTCGAATGATAGAATTAAATTTAATCTTAGTAATAAAATAACAATAATTAAAATCAACTGAGTTGGTAAATATTTTCATAATAAAAAATTTCTTTCTACCAGTTGTTTTGATCGAAACCTGACAATTTTTTTAAAATTATTGTTTCCAAATATATTTTTAATATTATTATTATTGCTACTACTATTATATTTATTATATTTATTATTACTATTATTATTATTGCTACTACTATTATATTTATTATATTTATTATTACTATTATTATTATTGCTACTACTATTATATTTATTATATTTATTATTACTATTATTATTATTATTATTATTATTATTATTATTATTATCATCATTATTATTATTATTACTATTATTATTATTATAATTTTTTTTAATATCAGTATTTTTAATACTATTATTATTTAATTCATAATTAAAAATTAGTCATTTCTATTAGAATAGAAAGAAAAGAAAAGCAAAAAAAAATACTCAGGCGCAGAGAATTGAACGCTAGTCGCAGAATTATCAGTTCGTCATCTTACCCCCAGGCTAGTGAATCATAAAATTTTTTTTTCCTTATTTTTCAAAATTTCTTTTTTCCACAACATTCTTGCAATAAAATTGACTCGAAAAATATATTTCTTAGTACATTTACAATTTAAATAATAATTTTGCGCAAAAAACAATTTTTTTTATTAACTACTTTTTTCCGTTTTATTATAATTTTCGTGGCAAAATAAAATCTAATAATGAAAAATGTTAAAATACCAGAACAATCGAGAGAGAGAGGAATTATTCTATTATCTTGAGACAGAAAGTGAGAGTTTAAAGTAATTTGGCGGAATAGTGCGACAGAAATTGTGGGCGTTTAAATCTTGAAACTCGTGCGGACACGAGACAATCTCTCTCTCTCTCTCTCTCTCTCTCTATCGTACAACGTACGCAACACAAGTGTTAGAATAAAAAAAGGAAAAAATAATTACAAATGGAAATGAAATTAGAAAAAAATATAAATTCTTTTTTCAGACATAAAAAAAAAACTTTGGCGAAAAAATTGATAAATTGATTTAAAATTTTCTTCTTATTAATGATAATATAAATTTTCATCTTTTATTTTTGAAAATTAAATTGGAGAAATTATTCTCAACTTGTTGACACACAATTTATTATCAATGATTCTATTTTCGTATCTGCGCGAAATATTTTTTATCACTAAATTATCTCACATTGTTGGCATAACAACATGTAATGATAAATAGGCAAAGAGAGAAAAAGATAAAAAATTGAAATTCTTTTTTCTCAAATCATTTTTAGAAATCTAACATCAATGAAATACGTTTTTCCACCCTATGTATATGTTATTTATCGTATACACAATATATCAGTATAATAATTTATTTATTTATTCAATGTAGACGGACTAAAAAATATTTGCTCATTCACCCGTTTGTATATTTACTGTCACTATTATTATTATTACTACTATTTTTATTATTATTATTACTACTACTATTTTTATTATTATTATTATTACTACTATTATTATTATTATTATTATTATTATTATTACTACAATTATTTTTATTTTTATTATTATGATTGTTATAATTATTATTATTTTTATTTTTATTTTTATTATTTTTTTTATTATTTTTATTTTTATTATTTTTTCTATTATTTTTATTTTTATTATTTTTATTTTTATTATTATTGTTGTTATTATTATTGTTGTTATTATTATTAATAACAATAACTTTTTCGCCCCTTACAATCTTTTCATACAATTTGCTTCTGTAAATTATCTTTCTTATTTTTGTTAACTAAATTTTACTTTCTTTTTTTTTCTTCTATTTTGCAATTTGATTTGCTATAATTTTTTTTTATTTTGTTAAATTTTGTTTGTTGTGCTTTTATTTACGGTTTAATTTACTTCTTGATGGTCTATTGATATTTAGTTCTTTTTTTCTGTTATTTTACTTTTATATTATAGTTTGTTGTTTTTTGTTTATTTTGCTGTTTTTTTTAGATATTTTATTGTTTTTTTTCATTACTTTACTGATTTATTGTTTTGTTTATTTTTTGTTGTATTTTGTTTATTTACCTATTGTTAGACTTTTGTTTCATTTTTGTTACAGTTTAATTATTTTGTTGTTATTATTTTTTTGTTGTTTATTTGCGGCTGATTTCCAATCATTTTTTGTGGTTTATTTATTTTGTTGTTTTACTGTTTGGTTAACTTTTTGTTTACTTCTTGAAATTTTGTTGTATTTTGTTTTTAATTTTTGTCATCTTTTGTTTATTTTTCTTTTGTTGTTTTAGTTTCAAATGAAAACTCTTTTTGTTTATTTTTCTCTTGTCGATTATTTTTTTTGTGTTATGTTGTTTTTTATTTTGTTTTTTATTTTGTTTTTTATTTTTTTTTATTTTGTTTTTTATTTTGTTTTTTATTTTGTTTTTTATTTTCTTTTAATTTGTTTTTTATTTTTATTTATTTTGTTTTTTATTTTTTTTTAATTTGTTTTTTATTTTTTTTATTTTGTTTTTTATTTTGCAATTTAAATGTTCTATTTGCTCTTTGTCTTCTTTTTGATATTTTGGTACCATTTGGTGATTTTTCTATTTTTACGGTTTGGTTTGTCTCTGGTTAATTTGTTGTATTTTATTTATTATTTTGTTATTCTGGTTTTATATAATATTTTGTTATTTCTTTTTTATTTTGTTGTTGATTTTATTTTGTTGTTGATTCATTGGTTTTTTTGTTATTTTTTATTACGATTGCTATTGTCGATTTTTTTATTGTTGTTGTTTTGTTTATTTTACTGTTTTTATTAGTTATTTTCTTGTTCTTAGTTATTTTCTTGCTTTTTCTTTATTTTTTGTTCTATTGTTTTGTTTGTTTTTGTTTATTTTGTTTGCGTTTTATTTATTTTTCCATTTTTTGTTTACTTTCTGTTGTTTTAGTTTTACATAATAGCTTTTTGGTTTTGTTTATTTTTCTATTTTTTGTTTACTTTCTGTTGTTTTAGTTTTACATAATAGCTTTTTGTTTTTTGTTTATTTTATTTTTTGCTGTTTTGTCTGTATTTGATTTTTTTTCCTTTTTTTAAATTAGTTTATGTTTTTGATTTAGTATTGAATGTTTTTAATTCTTGCGCTCATTTTGCTGCTAATTTAGAATTTTCTGTTTACATTTTGTTTTTTGTTTATTTTGCTGTTAGTTTTTTTATTTTTTAATTACTTTACTGTTGATGTTGTTTTATTTCATTTTGTTTTTATTAATTTGTCATCTCCTTTTTTATTGTTGTTTAGTTTTGCGTTTTTTATTTTTGATTTTTCTTTGTTATTTAATGTTAGTTTTGCTGTTTATTTGTTATCAATTATTTACTGTTATAGTTTTGTTTTATTATTTTGTTATTGTGTTTTGATTATTTTTGTTATTGTTTTGTTTTTTCTTTTATTACTTTGTTATTGTTTTCTGTTTTTTTCTTTTATTACTTTGTTATTGTTTTCTGTTTTTTCTTCCATTACTTTGTTATTGTTTTCTGTTTTTTTCTTTCATTACTTTGTTATTGTTTTCTGCTTTTTCTTTTATTACTTTGTTATTGTTTTCTGTTTTTTTCTTTTATTACTTTGTTATTGTTTGCATTTCTTTTGTTACCTTATGTTTATTTTTCTGTTAATTTTGTATCAATTGTTTACTGTTATTTTTTATTACTTTCGTTACTGTTTTGTTATCTTATTTGTTGACGAAATTTTTTTCTTCTTCAGTTGTTTTTCTGGTTTTTGTTTACTTTTTTCATATTAGTTTTTGTTTCTCGTGTTCAATTTTGTTTATTGTTCATCGATTATTGTTTTTGTTTACATTGTACACAATTTTGGCAAAAAAAAATAATAATATCCACTCGGGGGTTTTTGGGATCGCTGATTATGAATTTCGGGTCAGTTTTCGAAAATTCAAAATGGCGGGACCAATATGGCGGACCAAAATACAAAAATTACTGCAATTTTGGTGAAAATTTCTACTCGGGGGTTTTCGGGGTCACTGATTATGAATTTTTGGTCAAAATTTGAAAATTTAAAATAACGAATGCAAAAAATGGCGGGCAAAAATAAAAAAAGGGCCCGAATTTTTGTCAAAATTTCCTCTCCGGGATTTTCCGTGTCACTAATTATAAATTTGTTTTGAAAATTACAAAAAATAATTGATTTTCAAGGGTATTTAAAATTAACTACTAGTAAAAAAAATTTTTTTTTTGTAATAAGTATAGAAAAAAGAATGTGACTCACTTGTTTTCCTTTTGATCGCCATTAATGCTCGACTGCGCTGCCTGGGTCAATTTTTTCGTATATGGATGTGGATGGACATTGTTGTTGTTGTTGTGCATATGCACTTTGTTGGCATTGCTGTCGGTGGGTGAGCTCGGCGATATTTTGCTCGCCAGTGTATTCAAGGACTGTAGCATTGTCATTGGACTCCTTGTGGCAACCGTGTCACGGTGCCCCTTGTCCTGATTATCCTTTACGTTAGACAGCTTTACTTCCTTAATTTTTCACAATCCCCTCTTTTATTCGTTTTTTTTTTACTTTTTTCACTACTTTTTTTCTTCTATATTTCTTTTTTTTAATCTTTTATGTTATTATTATTATTTTTATTAAAATACAGCACCAAAAAAAAATTCCTTTTTCAAAATTTCAAAATATTTCTCTCTTCTTTTTTGCACACACACACAAAAAAAAATATTTTCTGTTTACACTCGCGCACAATAAATAAAAGGAATATTTATTTTCAAGAAAAAAAAATAGTGACACTTATTTTTGAAAAGCAAAATAAAACACTCACTAATTTTCTTTTTTTTTTTTTTTTTAATGAAATAAGAGAAATTGAGGGGATTCTTGATTTTTGTACTTCTTCTCCCTTCCGTCCTTTTATTCTGACTGGCACACTCGTGAGACACGTTTAAACCTGCAATAATAAGAAAATGATTTATTTTTAATTGCTCTTGGAAATTGAATAATAATTAGGTGTTTTTGTTTGTATTTCAAAACACGCAATGAATATTTGAATGAGGGAATTTTTTTTTAATTTTTATATTTTCTTTAAATTTTTAAAATTTTAAATAGAATTTTTTACATTAATTTCAAAAGTTTAGAAAATTTCTTTCTTTTTTAAATTGTTTAATTAAATGAATTTTTTTATAAATTTTAAATCATAATTTTTGTAATTTAAAAAAACTGATAATAAGAATTAATAAAAAATAGTTAATTTCTCTTATAAAATAATTTTTTTTTTTTCATTTTTTTGAGTTAGGAAAAAAATTAAATTAATACAAAAGCAGGCAAATTTGGAAAATTCAAAATATAAACAGTAAAATAAAAACAGTAAAAAAGTTTGCTAATAAATTTAATTAAAAATATTTTTTAAATAAAAAGTATTAATTTTTGAAATTTATAAAAAAAATAACAAAGTAAAAACACTCAATAAAAATTATTAATAATAAAAAATGCAAATTTTTTAGAATTTAATACAAAATTATGAATTTTCTTTAATTATTATTATTTTTCTTTCTTATAAAGAATTTTATAAACAAATTTTTTTAATGATTGAATTCTTTTGACGAATTTTAATAAAATGAATTTTAATAAAATAAAATAAAAAATACATTTTTTAAGGAATTCAATTAAAATTGTATTAAAAAATATTGAATATTTCTGAGATGAGTTTTATTTATTTATGAAAATTGAATTATTGAGAAGAAATTTATAAAAATATTGTAAATAATTAAATTGTTGTGAAATTTTTGCTATTTATGAAAATAATTAAATTATTGAGAGGAAACTTGTAAAAAATTTGAAAATAATGAAATTCTTGTAAAAATTTTACTATTTATGAAAATAATTAAATTCTTGTAAAAATTTTACTATTTATGAAAATAATTAAATGATTACAAACAATTCAATACAAATTTTTTAAAAATAATAATTGAAATCTTTTGAGTAGTTTTATTAAAATAGTAAATATATATGGAAAATTATTTAAATGAGGAAAATTTTTGAAAACAATTGAAATTTTTATAAGAATTTTATTATAATTTTTGAAAATAATTGAATTTTAAAAATGAATTTTATTATTTACAAAGATAATTGGGATTTTGACGAGAATTTTTTTTTTCAATTTAAAACATAATTGAATTTTGTTAAAAGAATTTTATTGCTTTTGCAATTTAATTCAATTTCTTCAATCATTTGTCACTTTTTTAAAATAGTGTTTTTAACTAAAATTCCTCTCTAAATCCTTTATTTTGAAATAATTAATTAAATCTACGTTGACGAATTTAATCAATTTTAAAAGATTTTCAATTATTAAAATTTTTCCAAAAATTTAAGTTCCTTGAAATTTTTAATTAAATTAATTTAAAAAAAAAATTTTAATTAAAATTAAAAAAAATTTTTTTTTTAATTTTTAAATTTTTAAAATTGAAACCTTTTAAAGTTTCAAATTGCAACCATTTGAAGTTCATTTATTTATAAAATTATAAACGTAATTCTTTTTTATTCTAAAATTAATAAAATTCAATTAATTTTGAAATATTTCAGTAAAAATTCTTCATTAAATAATTTATAACCATCTCATTATTTTGTGATTGTAGAAAATAAATTTAAAAAATTTTCTATTTCAAAAAATGTCAAATATTTAAAATCAGATTTCAAAAAACAACAATGTAATCTATTCTATACACTATTGTTATTAACAATCATCTCAAGTGTACGTTTTACAAATAATATTTTACAAAAAAAAATCTTTATATTTAAAATCGTGACTTGAAATTAATTTTTCGAATGAAATCTATTTCAGAGATGAATTTAATAAAGAGAAGTATTTAAAATGTATTCGAAAAAATTTTCAAAATAAAAGAATACGCTATTCTCTTTCATCAGAGGAGGAAAAATTTTTTTTGTCTTATTTTTCATTTACGTGATTTGGAAAAAATTACAAGAAAACAAATTTTTTACAAGAAAAACTGAAAAAAAAATTCGCAGTATAAATACAGTGATAAAAGGGGAAAAAATATCATTCACCAAATCAGCATTGCTCACATTTGCTGTCTGTAATTAAAATTTTACTTACTTAAAAATAAATATTTTAATAAGTAATTTTTTTTTAAAGTTTAATTAAGTAAAGTAGTTGAAAAAAATTTTTTAATAAAAATTTAAAAGTGATACAGGAAGCCTGCGTAGCAATTTAATTAAGTGGAAATTTGGCATTAAACTTTGAAAAAATTAAAAAAAAACGAAAAAAACATCGAAAAAAACGTCGAAAAAAACATCGAAAAAAAATTGAAACAAATACAAAGTTGGAAAATAATAAGAAAAAAAAATTTACAATGTTGATTCAACAAGGGACAAGAAATTCATATAATTTAGGTAATTATTTTTTGTTAAGTAATTTTTTACAATAATAATTTATAATAATAGTTAGTTTATAATAATAGTTTAAATAAAATTGTTTCAAAAAATAAATTTTTTAATTTGCTTCTTAGAATTTGCTTATTATTATCATCAATATTTATGTTGAACACGAATTTATATTTATTTTTACACATAGTGCGCAATTGAAAAAAAAATTGTTCTCTATTTTCAGGAATTTCGTCGGCAATTGTTTATTTTTTTTTTATTTTTCTAACTTTACTGGAAGTAAGTAAGACTCAAGACGAAAATTGTGACTTGTATCAGTTTGTAGAACTTGGGGCTCTTTATTATATTTATAATCCTGAATATCCAGATTTTGTTAGTGGAACCAAACATTGCAGATTTCGGGCCGAGGCTCCTTCGGGTTTTAAAATTTTGCTTGAGTGTGAAGATATAAATATACCATCATCGGTAAGATAAATTATAAACGTTTTTCATTTTCTTTTTATGAATTTAAAATTTTAAATTTAACACAATCTGAATTTTGAATCCAGCTTTCTGACTTAATATTTACAACTTTAATCTTTTAATTTCATTTTATTGTAATTTTATTTTAATCTTATATGTTATTTTAATTTTAATTTTATTTTTAATTTTATTTTAATTTTATATTATTTTTATTTTTATTTTTATTTTATTTCAATTTTATTTTATTTTTATTTTATTTTATTTCAATTTTATTTTATTTTTATTTTAATTTTATTTTCACTTTATTTTCATTTTAAATATTGGCTGCTTTTATTTTCTTTTCTAAAATATTGACAATTATTTCATTTACAAATTTTTATATTTCAGTATCTGTGCGTGAATCAGTATTTTATTTTAATTTTATTTTAATTTTATATTATTTTATTTTTATTTTATTTTAATTTTATTTTAATTTAATTTTAATTTTAATTTTAATTTTAATTTTAATTTTAATTTTATTTTTATTTTATTTTAATTTAATTTTTATTTTATTTTTATTTTATTTTTATTTTATTTTTATTTTATTTTTATTTTATTTTATTTTATTTTATTTTATTTTATTTTATTTTTATTTTTATTTTTATTTTTATTTTTATTTTATTTTTATTTTATTTTAATTTTAAATATTGGCTATGCTTTTATTTTGTTTTTTTTCTAAAATATTGACAATTATTTCATTTACAAATTTTTATTTTTCAGCTTCTGTGCGTGAATCAGTATTTAAGTATTAATACCAATCCTGATAGCATATTAAGTATTCCATCGATTTTTTGTGGAATTGGAACATACACGACGAGCTCAATTAATAATAAGATGAGAATTGTTTATCGTAGTTTGCCAACAGGCGCACCAGCGAGATTTCTCTGCAATGTAAGTTCTGTCGCTTCGTAAAATATTTCAAGTGCGGGGCAACAATAGAAAAAGATTGTAATCGAAAATTAGTCAGATGACTAATTATGTTTTTATTGTCAGAAAGAAAAATAAAATTAAAAAACTAATTAATTAATTAATTAATTAAAAAATTAAAAAATTAATCAATTAATTTATTTAAAATTAAAAAAATGAAATTTTAAATTAATAAAATTAAAAAATTGATTAATTAACTATTATAAAATTAAACAAATTAAATTTTAAATTAATAAAATTAAAAAATTAATTAATTAATTTATTTATTTTATTTTTACGTTTGCATTGTATACAATGAGACAATAATTTATTAAAATTCTTATTATTTCAAAATTTTTAATAGACAGTAAATTGTGAGGTAATAAAAAAATTCACTAAAATATAAGGAACAAATTTTCTCTGTATAGTAGAAATTTTTTCCCCCCACTTTTTACGTCGATAGGTTCTTTTTTCTATTTTTTTTTTTTTTGGTCTTCGTCACACGTTCCTTTATTCCCCTTTCCCAGGAGCATCATCTCAGTTTGTAATTAAACTTAAACTTTTAATTGACTCGTTGTAAAGTAGTTGCCACTTGCGAGAAAGCTACGCACGTACGCTTCCGAGCTTTCTAGTCAGCGTTGTAAGAGAAGAACGATGAGAAAAAGCAACCGCTCGTAAAGTAAAAGTAGAGAGAGAGAGAGAAATTGTATCTATATAGGGTGTGAGAAAAGACAGATGCCAAGGGACAGTTCTAGGTTTATTATGTATTACGTGTAACGAGGGATGAAGAAGTGAGAAGTGAGATCGTGCTATACGAAAATAAGCTTTATTAATCGTAAATGTCTCAAGCTAAATGACATTAATTTTCCAAAAGAAGAAAAAAAAAATTATTATCCAATTCCAATTAGTGGGGGGGTTTATTTATTTCGAAATTTCCTCATTTCCAGGAAAGCAGAGCAATAAAATTGAAAATAAAAAAAATGGACTTTTATTATTACTTTTTTTTTATTATTACTACTTAGCAGTAATTTAATAATAATTTAATTGTTAGTTAATTGTTAATTGTTAATTGTTAATTAGTTAATTGTTAGTTAACAGTTAGTTAATAATTTAATTGGTATTTTAAAGGGAGAGTGATATTCTTCTTTATTTTCTCACTCCTACTTTTTTTTGTTCTATTGGCAATTTCACTGTAAACCAGTATTATTATTTATTTTCTACTAATTAGTAATAACTTTTTGATAATTATTGCTTATTATTCACTAGTTTCCCTTAGTTAATACTAATTATGAATTATTTCTATTTATTGAAAAATAATTAAAATTTTGTCATTAATTGTATTCAAATTTTCGGAAATAGTTGAATTTTTGTAATGAATACTATTATTTATAAAAATAATTTAAATTTGCAATGAATTTTTTTGCCAATTTCTGAAACTAATTCAATTTTGTCGAAAAATTTTGCTATTCATTAATAAACATTTAATTAAAATGTTAACAACTTTTTAAAAATATTTTTTTTAAATTCTTAAATTTCTTCGAAGAATTTAATTTTTTTTTTTTGAAATAATTGAATTCTAGTGATGAATATTGTTAGTTATTAAAATATTTTTAAAATTTATGAGAAAATAATTGAGTTTCAACGAAGAATTTTCAATTTTTTTTTATGCGAAAGTAATTGAATTCAAACGAGGAATTTAAAATTTTCATTATGCGAAAATAATTTAATTTCAACGAAGAATTTTCAATTTTTTTATGCGAAAATAATTGAATTTCAAGGAAGAATTTTTAATCTGAAATTTTGAAATATTTTAATAATTTTAATACGAAATAATTGATTTCGTTTGACGATTTTTAATAACATTTTAAAGAAGAAAGAAATTTATAAAAAAAATTTGTAAGTAATGGAATTTATACGAAATTCAGGAAATTTTTTGAAAATAATTGAATTTTTGTCAAGAATTTTATTAAAATTTTTTTAAATAATTGAATTTTGCCAAAAAAATTTGTTAACAATTTTGAAAATAATTGAAATTTCGACGAGAAGATTAAAAAATTTTTGAACATAATTGAGTTTTTGTAATCATTTATAATTTTTCCAAAATTAAATTTTTTTAGTGTTTTAAGTAAATAATAATAATAATAATAATAATAATAATAATAATAATAATAATAATAATAATAATAATAATAATAATAATAATCAATAAATCCACTATTATTTTTAATAACGAATGAAATGTACACTAAAAAATATAACGAATTTTATAAGAATTTGAATTATTAAAGTTTTTCATAAACCTAAATAATCTTTAAAATCTGTAAAGTTCAATTGTTGTTAAAAATAGAAAAAGTTTATGTTCCAAAAAATTTTCAAATTATTTTGGGGAATTTAATAATTTTCTTAAATAATAAAATAATTCGGAGGAAGCCAAATATTTTCACAAATAACAATATTGATCACAACAATTTTTTGGTATTTTGTAGAAAATTAATTACCTTCTTCGAAGAAATTCAATTATTTTCAAAAAATACAAAAAAAAAAAAATTGTCATCCTTTCAACTATGTTTATTAATGAATAGCAAAGGAATTTAATTATTTTCGAACATTTGAAGAAAATTTATGACAAAATTTAGAATGTTTTCAAAAACTTTTCTTAGTTTATAATTATGTTTAATATTTTAGTATTTTAATAAAATTACGTGAAAGAATTTAATTATTAAACAAAAATTTTACTAACATTCTACACGAATATTAAATAATTTTCTAAACAAATAAAAATTTCAAACGGAATTCAATTATTTGATATTCAATTTGTGTAAATTTTCCCTAAAAAATCAAATGTTTCAAAAGACATTGAAAATTTTTCGTTAAAATTCAATTATTTTCGCATAAATTGAAAAATTATTTTTAGCAATTTAATTATTTAGAAAAATAATAAAATCACTTCGAGATTGTAAATTATTTTCATAAATAACAACATCATCACAAGAATTCAATTATTATTAAAAGAAATGAAATTGAAATTACAAAAAAAAATTTGTAATAATTCAATTATTTTCTTACATAATTAAACTCAATGTAGAATTTTTAATTATTATTTTTAATACAATTTTAATCCAATTCCTCGAAAATTGTAATATTATTCATACAAATTTAATTAAAATTCGTCGAAGAAATCCAATATTATTTAAACATTTCTTAAATTCAATTTTAATTTTATTTTTCAATAAATTATTTAGTTTTTTCTTTTTTTATTTAAATAATTGAATTCATGTTGAATTTTCTAATTAAAATTGATTTGAAAATTAATTACAGCACGGTAAATCGTTAGGTATTAAAATAACACCAAAATGGATTAAAATAACACTAAATTGGATTATTTTAATCCTTTTTGGTGTTATTTTAATACCTAACGACTTACCGTGAGTTTAAATTTCAGATAATAATTGAAGTTTTCGAGAAGTTACTTACTTATAATTAAAATTTTTAGAAATTTCCTTTTTTACTTTTTAACTTTTCCTCTTTTACTTTTTTTATAACTTATTTAAAGAAAATGTTTTATCGAATTTTGAAACTATAAAAAAAGTGATAAATAAAATATTAATAATATAATTAATAATAATTAATAACAATTAATAATAATTAATAACAATTAATAATAATTAACAATAATTAATAATAATTAATAATTATTAATAATAATTAATAATTATTAATAATAATTAATAATTATTAATAATAATTAATAACAATTAATAATAATTAATAACAATTAATCAATTAGTTATGAACCTAAATAAACAAATAATTATTATATTCCTAATAATAAAATAAATTCTTCATTTTCATTAAAATAGTAGTTACATTGAATGTAATGGAATTTTAACATTTTTTTTAAACAATAAGGTTTTATTATTATATAAAGAAACAATTTTATAATAGTTTCTGGATTGATTTAAAAAATTGTAATAAAAAAATAATAATTTAATA
Organism: Leptopilina drosophilae; assembly: GCA_032873175.1. Lineage (NCBI taxonomy): Eukaryota > Metazoa > Arthropoda > Insecta > Hymenoptera > Figitidae > Leptopilina > Leptopilina drosophilae. The sequence continues at coordinate 40,075,217 of CM065486.1, read as the reverse complement.
ATAATTTAATAATAAGTTAATAATAATTTAATAATAATTTAATAATAATTTAATAATAATTTAAATAATAAAGAAAATAATAATTTAATAATAATTTAAATAATAAAGAAAATAATAATTTAAACTCAATAAAATTGATAATAAAAATTAATAAAAACAGCTATGAATGGAAAAAAAAGAATGAAGTATTGAGAGAATAAAATTCAAAACACAGAGACTGAAGAGTGTCAAAATATTGAGTCTCGAGAAATGAGAAAATGAGAATGGCGAATAAACAAAAGAATAAAAGTTGGTAAAGAATAAAAAGAGAAGGGGGGAGGGGGTTGAAATTCATCCCTCACTCTCTCTCTCTCTCTCTCTTTTTCTCTCACCCTTCTTCTTACAGTGAGCTTCCAAACACTAAAAGTTTCCGGTACATGGGGGAGAAGAAGCTTTGTTCCTTAGGCCTCTCGACAAAAAAACTCTACTACTTGAAGAGTGACTCTCAAGTGGTGCTAGCCAAGAATTCCCGAGCGCATTTTTCTCGCACTCTTTTTTTTTACTTTCTTTTTTTCCCTCAAGAATCATTTTCTTTTGATTTTTATTTTAAAATTGTTTGACAACCAATATTTGCCACCGAATAATTATGTAATTTACCAAAAATACGGAATATTTCACTTTTATAAATATAAAATATTTTTTAAATATATATATATATATATATATCACACTGCAATTTATAAATATAATAAACTATAATATAATATAATAAACTAATAAACTAAAATAAAAAATAAACTTATAAACTAAAATAAAAAATAAACTAAAAAAAACTAATAAACTAAAATAAACTAATAATAATTTATTTATATAATAAACTCCCTGAATTTGAATAAGATTTAAAAAAAATTAAATAGTAAAATAATATTTGAAATTCAAAAATTAAAAATATTCCGTTCTTTTAAAAAAATGTTTTTGTATAGAAAAATTTCTATTTTTTAAGAAAGTAATTTGCATACTTTATATTTCTTTTAATAAATTTAGTTAAATAATTAAATTAAATTAATTTAATTTAATAAAATGCAAAATTTTTTTAAAAGTATAGAAAAAAAATTTTTATAAATTCTATTTGTCAAATTGTAAATTTTAATTAAAAAGCAAAAATTTTTATTTTTTAGAAAATAAAGGTAAAAATTTAAAAAAAAATGTTTTATTGGATATTCATTTACGAATTTCTCTTTTTTGTAAAATTGTTCGAAAACATCAATAACTTCGTTTTTTAATAAATATTTAATTATTAATCTTTTTCACAGTCGAATTAAAATTTTCAAAAATTTAAAATTTTCAATTTAAACCTTTTTGAGACTAAAAAACTTTTGTAAAACAATTTAATTTTTGTACAACTTTTGTAAAGTGTACAAATGGAGAAATAATAAGAAATAATTAAATTTAGACAAATTTTGAATTTTAAAAAATACACTGAAAATAAAATTTATTTGATTCAAATAACCGATTATTTGTCTATAATCGAATAAATATTTACTTGAAACAAATAATTTTTATTTGAATCAAATAAATTGTATTTGAATCAAATATTTCAGTATTTGAATCAAATATTTCAGTATTTGAATCAAATATTTCAGTATTTGAATCAAATATTTCAGTATTTGAAGCAAATACTAATTAATTGATTCAAATAAAAATTATTTGATTCAAATAAATATTTATTTGATTATAGACAAATAATCGGTTATTTGAATCAAATAAATTTTTTTTCAGTGTAGAAAAACAAAATGAATCCGAAAAGAAAAAAAAAATTAAGTTCACATTTTTTCTCCATACTTGACGCACTCACAATTATAGGAAAAAAAAATGAAAATCCCTCATCACCTTTTAAAATTCCCAACAACTTGAATTGCTCTCAAAAGCGTCAAATTAAAAACTTCAACTTTTGGTCAAAAAAAAAAAAGTCGACGCTGACGACGATTGCATTTAAAGTTGGTAAAGATCTTTATATTCCTGTTTTTACCTTTACCACCTGTTTTTTTGCGTCAAATGTTTTTTTTAAAAAAACGCCACTTTCATATGACTTTTCAGCACTTTTTTTTTGTTTTACACTCGAAAAACCTTCTCTCAACTACGATGCACTAAGAGAGGAAATGTGTATACGTATATATATATGTATATAAACACGTGATTCGAGACGATCTCGCCCTGGGAACTTTAACTCATATACTGAACACCCACTCCTGAAAGGCCATTTCGCTATCGGTAAACGTTATCAGGATCTTTCTCTCTCTCACTCCCACTTCTTGTTTCATAACTCTTATCAGAACTGATTTTTATCACATCAAATACGTAGAGGTGTTAATTTTTTCTCTCACATTTTTTTTTCTCTCCTTTTTACTCTCTAAAAGTATCTTTTATTGGAATTCTATTAAATATTCTTCTTTTTCGACATTTTACTGCGTCAGAAAATAATTGAAAGCAAATAAAAATTAATAGAAACAAAAGAATTAAAGTTACTTAAAAAAATATTTATTTACCAATATTTTTAAATTTTCAACGATTTATTATTATTATTAATATTATTATTATTAAAAAATATTTCTTTTATTTTTTAAAATATTAATTTTATAATAATAATAATAATAATAATAATAATAATAATAATTATTATTATTATTTAATTATTATTATTAGTTAATTATTATTATTTTATTATTATTTAATAATAATAATTATTATTATTATTATTATTATTATTATTATTACACTGAAAAAAAAATTTATTTCATTCAAATAACCGATTAAAAAATTATTATTTAATTTATAATTATTATTATTATTCTTATTACACTGAAAAAAAAATTTATTTCATTCAAATAACCGATTATTTGACTATTATCAAATAAATATTTACTTGAATCAAATAATTTTTATTTGAATCAAATAAATTGTATTTGCTTCAAATACTGAAATATTTGATTCAAATACAATTTATTTAATTCAAATAAAAATTATTTGATTCAAGTAAATATTTATTTGATAATACAAATTCAAGTACAATTTATTTAATTCAAATAAAAATTATTTCATTCAAGTAAATATTTATCTGATAATACAAATTCAAATACAATTTATTTAATTCAAATAAAAATTATTTGATTCAAGTAAATATTTATTTGATAATAGTCAAATAATCGGTTATTTGAATCAAATAAATATTTTTTTTCAGTGTAGCTGAAATAATGCGCGTAAAGTTTCCTGTTTCATTAACATTGAAAAATTCAATTATTCAGAAGAATTCTACTCAAAATCAGAATTTTTCTAAATATATTCAGAAAAGTCGCCGGAAAAAGTCAGAAAATTTTGTCAAATTTACTGAAACAATATTTAAAAAAAGTACTAAAACAATATTCAATTTCGAAAATTCATAAGAAAATTCTGAATGTCAGATTAATTATTTTCAAAAAAATATTTTTAAACAATTGTCAACATTTCAATTAAATGTTTATTAATGAATTGAAAAATTTTTCGACAAAATTGAATTAGTTTCGGAAATTTAAAAAAAAAATCCATTGCAAAATTCAATTACTTTTATAAATAATAGTATTCATTACAAAAATTCAAATATTTTCGAAAATTTGAATACAAATAATGACAAAATTTCAATTATTTTTCAATAAATAGGAATAATTCATAATTAGTATTAACTAAGGGAAAATAATGAATAATAAGCAATAATTATCAAAAAGTTATTACTAATTAGTAGTCAACAAATAATAAGCAATAATTATCAAAAAATAATTACTAATCAGTAGTAAGCAAATAATAAGCAATAATTATCAAAAAGTAATTACTAATTAGTAGTAAAAAAATAATAATAATTCATAACTAGCAATAATTAAAGAATAATAATCAATAATTAGCAATAATTAACTAAAAATAATTACTAATTTCGAAGTAGATAAATAATAATAATAATTACTAATTAGTTAGAAATAAATAAATAGTAGCAATTAATAGTTAGTTATATGTAACTAATTTTAATTTATTTTAATTAATTTGTTAATTAATTTATTTTAATTAGTTTATTAATTAATTTATATTAAATAGTTTATTAATTAATTTATCTTAATTAGTTTATTAATTAATTTATTTTAATTAGTTTATTAATTAATTAAAATTAGTTTATTAATTAATTAAAATTAGTTTATTAATTAATTAAAATTAGTTTATTAATTAATGTATTACAAATAGTTTATTAATTAATTTATCTTAAATATAACATTACATATTTCTGAAATAAATTATATTCAATATTTTTAACTATAATTATATAGTGACAATAAAATTCCAGCCAATAACAATAAACAATAATAATTTTTAAGTGAACATTTTTTTTTTTTTCAAAAAAACTATCATTTAATTCGCTCAAAGTTAGCATTATACACGATAAGAAGTAATCTTAGCGAGTCGAATGAGACATCGTTTAAAGAAATAAAAATCGAGGTAGAAGTTCTCGAGATTAGATAAACGCATTCCTTACACGTGATTACCTTTGAAGAAAAACACAAAACTGCATATTACTGCGTATGTTTATATATATCAGAAGTTGTTTTAAGGGTGCCACAGATTGAACGAGTTAAAGGAAACATTAAAAAACATTAAATAAATTAAATAAATAAATACCTATTATTAAATTTAAATAGTAAGAGTATTTATTTAAGAAAATAAATTAAATAAATAAATACCTATTATTAAATTTAAATAGTAAGAGTATTTATTTAAAAAAAATAAATTAAATAAATAAATACCTATTATTAAATTTAAATAGTAAGAGTGAAAAAATGATAAAAAACAATGTTATCTATCAAAGTATATTAAAAAAATAAAAACATAATCATGACTTACTTCAGGTGTGAACAGATTGGACAGAATTAATGAATACGACGATTATTATAGTTAATTTAACATTTAAACATATTAATATTAATTTATTTATTTAATGATAATGATAATAAGAAATAATTGCAATAATAATAATAATAATAATTTTTCAATATAATTTGATAATAATAATAATAATAATAATAATAATAATAACAATTATAATTATTATTGTTTTATTATTAATAATAATAAAAATAATAATTACTGTTATTATTTTATTATTATTAATAATAAAAATAATAATTATTGTTATTATTTTATTATTATTAATAATAAAAATAATAATTATTGTTATTATTTTATTATTAATAACACGGTAAATCGTTAGGTATTAAAATAACACCAAAATGGATTAAAATAACACTAAATTGGATTATTTTAATCCTTTTTGGTGTTATTTTAATACCTAACGATTTACCGTGAATAATAAAAATAATAATTATTGTTATTATTTTATTATTAATAATAATAATAAAAATAACAGTTATTGTTATTATTTTATTATTAATAATAATAATAAAAATAACAGTTATTGTTATTATTTTATTATTAATAATAATAATAAAAATAACAATTATTGTTATTGTTTTATTATTAATAATAATAAAAATTATAATTATTGTTATTATTATTATTATTACTTTTCTAAAGAGAAAATAGTTTAAAGTAAATATTTACAGTGACGAATTTTAATGAATTATCTCCTTCTCTCTCTCTCTCTCTCTCTCTCTCTCTCTCTCTCTCTCTCTCTCTCTCTCTCGTTAAAATACAACGACTTCTATTGACAGTGAATTTTCCGATGCGTAAATGAACGATTTCCTCATTATTTTCAATTGAAATGTGATGAAGAGGCGGATTGAAGAAGTAGATTGTAGAGAGGGTGGGAAGAAGGGGGGAGGGGGGGGGGTTAGTGGAAAAGCGGATGTTGAAAAGAGAAGGAAGGAAAACGAAGAATTATCGAGAGAGAGAGAGAGAGAGAGAGAGAGAGAATAATTTAAAACGAAGAGTACAAGTTTCTTCTTATTCAGCAATCATACAATTAAGTCTCAACTGAGTGTTTAGTTTTCAAAGAGAAACAAGAGAAATAACAGACCATGCAGAGAGGAGAGGTGGGAGGAGTGAGGGAGAGAGAGAGAGAGAGAGTGAGGAGGGAAACAAGGGATGGTGAGGGGCAAGCGGGTTGTATCATCATTGCATAGTTAAGAACCAACTTGTTTGCAAGGCTTGGAACAACTGTTCGCAGTTTCGACAAAGACGTATTGTTCGATGGGTTCTCTATTTAGCTCGCTGGCAATATTTACTCGTCCTAACTCAACATTATTTCTTCCTCGAAAATGAAAAAAAATATATAAGTAAATAGTTTTTCCAAAAAAAAAAACCCTCTCAAATACGTAAAATTTGAGAAAAAAAATTTTTTTTGGTTCTAAAACATTGTGAACTGACCTTTATTTTCACGTACCATATTCAATTTTACACAAGAGCCACAGTTTTCAGTGTTTGAGTGTAAGTTTTCATTGTAATCGTTCATCGGTACTATCCCGGGTGATTAAAAAATTTTTACTGTGAACCGACCTTTAGATTATGAACCATTATTTTAGATCTTTAACTTATTTTGGAGAACTGAGCGAATTGAACGACTATTGTGTATCGAACGTTAGTATTTTGCTGGTTCGAACTTCCCACCCCTGGGCGGGAAAAAAAATACAATTGTGTATCAACCTTTACCATCTCGTTCTAATAACGTAATAAGAAGTTAACATAAGTTAACTTATGTTAACATAGTTAACATAAGCATATAGAGAAGTAAGAGTAAGAAGAAGCAAACAGAAACATAGAAGTAGAAAAAAAAATCCCATTGTGTACAAACTTTTACCACAATGTTGTGAAAACACCTTAATTTGCAACACTGGGGATTCTTTGTCTCAAAACCTGTGTATAAATATTGTATTTATATTGTATAAATACTGTGTATAAATACTTTTCTTCTACAAACCTATTGGTTCCTATAACCAGGCACATAAATCCTATTGTGTATCGACCTTTACCCTGACGTTCCGAAAACGCCGCTTAGTTCCCAACCCTGAGCGAATAGAAAACTTGATTATATTATTTACCACCAAATATTGGTCTTTTTGCTTTACGAAACATCGTTTCTAATTCCGAGTAAATAAATTCTATTGTGGAGAAACCTTTACTGCGACGTTCCAAAAACGCCGCCTAGTTTCCAAACCTGAGAGAATAGGAAAAATTTATTACTATTTTTTTTGCTTTAAAACACTTCAATTCTTAACCCTCGGTAAATACGAAGTACCATTGTGAAGAGACCTTTATATTGCAGATATTCTGCAAACGCTTCAATTCCCAACCCTGAGCGAATAGAAAACTTCACTATCTACCAAACATTAGTAGTTTCGTTTGAAAATGTCTTTAAATCTTAACCCTGGGAAAATACGAATTACTATTGTGGAGAGAGCTTTAGGTTGATATTCCGAAAAGGCTTCAATTTCCAACCATGAGCGAATAGAAAACTTCATTATCTACCAAACATTAGTAGTTTCGTTTGAAAATGTCTTTAAATCTTAACCCTGGGAAAATACGAATTACTATTGTGGAGAGACCTTTACATTGCAGATATTCTGCAAACGCTTTAATTCCCAACCCTGTGCGAATAGAAAACTTCACTATCAACCAAACATTAGTAGTTTCGTTTGAAAATGTCTTTAAATCTTAACCCTGGGAAAATACGAATTACTATTGTGGAGAGAGCTTTAGGTTGAAATTCCGAAAACGCTTTAATTCCCAACCATGAGCGAATAGAAAACTTTGTTATCAACCGAAAATTACTAGTTTCGATTGGCGAAGACTTTAAATCTTAAACCTGAGAAAATATGAAGTTACTATTGTGGAAAGAGCTTTAGGTTCTGAAAATACTTGACTTTAAAATTCTAAACAAATCGAAAGTTAAATTGACCTTTACTATTACACGCCGAAAACTTCTTAATTCTCAAGAATGGTAAAAAAAAACTTTACTCTGTATCGACCACTAGTCTAGACTATAGAAAGACCTTGGTTAATAAAATAGATTCTTGTTTATCGACCTTAATTGCTATTTTCTGTAAAAATTGGACTTACTTCCCAACCCTGAACAAATAAATCTGATAGTTCGTCGACTACTGTTAAAGTTTACGTTCTAAATACTCATTCGTTCAAAACTATACTAGGGGACTATTTTTTACTGTGTATCGACCATTAATATTAGGTCTCATAAAAGTTCACAGTTTCCAACCCTGACTAATTGTGAAAATTTAGAATATACCAACCTTTTGTACTTTGTCATAAAAACCTCGACTTAGTAAATTGAAAGACTTCAAAAGATATTGTATAACGACCTTAAATGACAAATTACGGAAAAAAACATTTAGTGTCCAACCCTGAGTTAGGAAAGTAATGTTTTGTGAGGTCACCTTAACTGTAATTTCCTAAAAACTTTTCACTTCCCACTCCTGAGTGAAATCGAAGCTTTATTGTGTAACGGCCATTATCAATAAATTAATAAAATAGTTTTTAATTTTCTATTCTTAGTAACTAAACAAAGATTCCCAAACTGAAAAATTATTAATCAAACTTTACATTTCTACAATTCAAAAATAGTAAAATAGTTTATTCATTAAATTTTTTTTAATTTCGGGAATTCCCAAGTACATAGTGAATTTTTTTTAAGGTTTTTAACCTTCCCTGTGAATGAACCTTTAATGTTAACTTTTACATTAAAAAACCTCAAAGTTAACGAGTCGTGAAAAATCATCAGATATTAAAATCTAGTCCTAATGGTAAATATACAAGAAACCCAGGGTTGGGCTGCATGAAAAATTTTGAACTATAAAGGCCAATACACAGTGAAAGATAACTGTTTATTCCTATGGAAAAACTATTTATATTTTAATACTCAATTCTCAAAGTCGATAAACAGTGAAGTTTCTTATTCTCTCCGGATAGGGTGTAAAATATATATTTAACTATCTAATGTAAAGGTCGATACACAGTAGCGTTTTTTATTTTCTCAGGGTGAAAAATCAAGAAGGTGTCAAAATATAATAATAAAGGTTGATACACAATAATGTTTTATTTGCCAAGGTAGGAAACTGAGATTTCTTCAGAAACGTTATTGTAAAGGTTGGTACACAATAGTTCTTAATATATTAATATTAGAATAACTATTGTGTGTCAACCTTTACTAACAGGTAGTTAGTGTTTAGTGATCATTATCTATTTATTCGTAAATAAATTGTAAAGGAGTTGTCAGGGTTGGGAAAAAATTACTATTAAAAGTCGATACACAGTAAAGATGTTAATTTTCTCAGGGTAGTAGGCGAAAGTTCCAAAAAGTAATAATAAAGGTTGATAGACAATAAATCTTTTTTTGTCAGGGGGTGGGAACTGAACAGTAATTTTAAGTCGTAACAGTAAAGGTCAGTACACAGTAAAGGTCAATACACAGTAAAGTTTTTCAGTTTCTTAGAGTAGTAGACGGAGCTTTGAAAAAGGAACAATAAAGGTTGATACACAATGGAGATTTTTTGTCAGGGTTTGGAAACTGAACAGTAATTTCAAAATGTAGCAAGTAAAGGTCAATACACAGTAAAGTTTTTCAGTTTCTTAGGGTAGTAGACGGAGCTTTCAAAAAGAAACAATAAAAGTTGATTCGTAATACATTTTTTCGGTCTGGGTTGGGAAGTGAACATTCATTTTAAAACGTAGCACTAAAGGTCGATACACAGTAAAGTTTTTCACTTCCTCTGGCTTGTAGACGGAACTTCCAAAAAGGAGCAATAAAGGTTGGTACACAATGAAGCTTTTTTCCAGGGTTGGGAACTGAACAGTAATTTCAAAACGTAACAGTAAAGGTCGATACACAATAATATATCCAATATAAGCTACATCTAAAACGTTATGGTCTGTAGACAATAAAGTTTTACATTCGTCGCTATAGTAATAATCGTTTATTTCAACATTCGTTTTACATTCGTCGCTATTGGAAAGAAAATGTTTTTTAATTTTTAGTACTAAAGGTGCATTCACAAAAAATTTTGCAACATTTTTACTAGTTCTTTGCAAATATTTACAAAATTATACAAAGTTTCACAAATATCTATTTTCGAATTTAAAATTCCCTGTGAACTGAACTTTAGTATTCTAATCTCTAATCTTTCCTTCTTCTCAAACCTAACTCTGCAAACTTTCAGCCTCCTGTGTACTAACCTTTATTATTAAACATGCTTTTTAATGAATTTCTCGCAAAATACAAATCAGAATTGTTTCAAAGGCAAAATATGTTAACTTTAAATACAGCTTAACGTCAGACAGGGTTGAGACGTTAAGCTTCGATCAAACAACTTTCTTCGTTGATTATTTATCAGTTTCTTAATAAAAACAAAAAAAAATTGTTATTGAAAAAAAATTGAAGCAAAGATTTAATAAATTTGCAAAAAAAGGGGAAAAATAGATTTTTCCTTTACCCTCGACTTAACAAATTGACTTGAAATAAAGACAACGATGAGGGTTTAAAGAAATCGAAAACTCGAAATTGCTTCTCTCAATCATGTCAAGTGCAAAAGTTTCGAAACTCGTGAAACAATGGTGTCAGGCACTGTGAGGCCAGTTTTAGTCAAGTTTCCACTTTGACGAGACATTTTCTCTCACAAATTCCCTGCACTTGGTTAGTAATTAGTCTACGTCTTCTAAAGCTTCGCTTGTCATAATTCCTTTCAAAATATCTACGTGTACGCTTAAAATGTGTGTGTGTGTGTGTGTGTATGGGACCCTTATTTCTGTCCCAGCTGCATCAACGCCACCTGACGACATTTCTTGGCATCGATCATCTCAAAACTCCCACTCAAGTTTTAGTTAATTAAAAAATAATAATCATTAATCATTTATTTTTCTTCGTCGAAAAATAATAATTTTAATATTAATTAAAATATTAATTAATATTAATAATTTAATTTAATAATTAATAAAATATTAATTAATATTAGTATTAATATTTTAATTTAATAATTCAATAATTTAATTTAATACTTAATAAAATGTTAATTAACATTAATAATTTAATTTAATAGTTAATAAAATATTAATTAACATTAATATTTTAATTTAATTAAAATATTAATTAATAATGATAATGAATAATTTTGCTGTTGAGGGAAAAATAAATAACTTCCAACTCTTTTGTTTATAAAGGCCACGAAAAAGTGAAAATTATTATTCATCCAATTAAGGCCCTTTAAAATATATTTAAATTAATAATTTATTTATTTGTTATAATTTCATTTTTTGTAAAGAATTGTACTATTTAGAAATATAATTTAATTGTTTCGAAAGACTTATTTAAAATTTTTAAAATATATAAAATTTTTTTAAATATATAAAAATTTTTGGAACATATTAAAAATTTTTCAAAAATTAAATTCTTTATGAATTGTTTTTAAAATTGTATTAAAAATAATTGAATTTTTAAAAAAAATTACTATCTTATAAACAATATAGAATTTTTTCAAAGAATTTATTAAAATTTTAGAAAATAATTGAATTATTTTGAAATATTTTATAACGAATTGAAAAAACAATTTAATTCTTTTCTGAAATTTATATAGAAAATTATTGAATTTTTGCAAAAATATTACTAATAAAAAAATAATTTTATAGTTTCGAAGTTTTTATTTCAAATTTTTAAAATAACTAAATTCTTTTCGAAAATATTACTAAAAATTTATTTTGAAATTGAATTCTTTCATGGAATGTGTTTAAAATTGTATTTTAAAAAATTTGCTAATAATAAAATTCCCTCGAAAAAATTTAATATTTAGAAAAAAAATTAAATTCTCGCGAAGAATTTTATTAAAATTTTCGTAGATTCTGCTAAAATTCATATGGTAGAAATTCTTAAAAGTTTTTTTTTTAATTAAAATATAGTTTCTTTGATAATTTTAATAAAAAGTTTTGAAAATAATTGAATCTTATGAACCATTTTTTCAAGTTTTTTAAATATTCATGTTTATTAAAAATTGAAATTAAATATTTGACTTTTGAATTTTAATATTTTTGAAGGAAATTGAATTTTTCTTTAAAAATTTATAACGAATTCAGAAAAAAAATTGAATTTGTTGAGTGAATTTCTTTTTTTGAAAATCATTGAATTATTGCGAAGGATATTATTATTTAATAAAAATAATTTACATGTTTCGAAATTTCCAATTTAAAAATTGATTTTTTCAGAAAAATATTATTAAAAATTTTTTAAAAATTGAATTCTTTTATGAAATATTTTTAAAATTGTATTTAAAATAATCGAATTTTACTCTATTTTATAAACTAAATTTTTTCAAAAAATTTAGTAAAATTTTAAATAATATTTTCATTCTATTTAAGTATTTGATAATGATTAAAAAAAATTGAATTATTTCGTGGAATTTTCATAAACTACATAAATTTTTGCAAATATTTTACTATTAAAAAAAAATTAATTGTTTGAAGGATTTTTAAAAATTTTAGAAAATAATAAATTGTATTTGTTTGTGAAATTTTATGAAAAATTGGATTAAAAATAATTGAATTTTTTCCAAATATTATTAATATTCATGAAAATAAGGAAATTCTTAGGAGGAATGTTATTATTTTTGAAAATAGTTGACTTCTTGTAAAAATTTTTAAAAAAATTTCATGAAATTTATATAAACAAGAATAATTACTTACTAAATTAGTTAATAAATAATTTTTTTAAGAGTTTAAATTCAAAAGTTTTTGAAAAGTTCATATTTGAAAATAAAAAATTTTGTAATTTGTATAATAATAATATACAAGATGGAATATCACGTTACGCGAGTAACATTTGCTATTTAATAAAGCAAATTTAAAAAAGAATAAAATAAAATAAATAGAATTAAAAATTTATAGTTTTGTAAATAAAAAATAAAATAAAATATTAATATTATTTAATATTAATTAATTAATATTAATATTGACTCCAAATGAACAAAAATTTATTAAAATACCCGTAATTAGAGTGATAAACAATATAAAACAAATTTTCAATTTCTTTGTTATCAAAAAATATAAATATTCCCCTTGCAAAAATAAATATTAAACAACTGACTGCAAATGAACAAAAATTTATTTAAAGAAAAAAAATCAATTTTTTTTTCACTTTCAAAACCCTACTATTCCAAAAACCTTTAAATCTCCAACTCTTTACAAAAATTATTTTAAAAAATACGACCAATTTTACGATGTGAATATGCAATCAGTGTTTTACTTCAGTTTTTTTTTTAATTTTATACCAGAGGAAAAGCATTGACATTTTATTTGCCCTATCTAGAAAACTTTGTTTTAGCTTTGGCCTCGGATTCACGTTGTAAATAATAAATACTGTAAACCGCAACTGCGGCAACTGTTGTAGTGTGGTGTGGTGGTGGTGATGAGGGAGGGAAAAGTGGGAGGGGTGGGAGTGAAGGTGTACCATGTGAAAAGGGAGACGTGTCAATATTATGCACCCCAATCATTTTCTAATGCGAATTATTTCCATTTACCTGTCAAACCAGTAATTCTAACATTAACATAATTACAATAAAAAAAAAAAAATTAATTACAATTCACATCAGTTATTTTAACATTTAGCACGAATAATAAAGAATTTCGTTACCATTTTTTTTCAATTTTAGTAAATTTAACAACAATAGAAGAAATCACCTTTATTATACAATATAATAAATAATAAATTATAATTTATAATTTATAAAAAATATAACACTTTTTGTAATCAAAGGCTTTTTAGTCCTCTATTTTTTGTTAGTTCCGCCTATTTCTCAACCTAATTATTCACTTCCGCCCAGTTTTCTTTGACTCCGCCCAGTTTTCTCACTTTCAGTTTTCGTACCCTCCCCATTTTTCATTAGCTCCGCCTATTTCCCAATTATTCACTTACTTTCCCCCCTTTTTTCTTGATCTCCGCCCATTTTTCCCCCTCTTAGTTTTCATACCCGCCTTATTTTTGCCAGCTCCGCCTATTTCCCGTCTTTATTCACTTAGTCCCGCCCTTTCTTCGTTGGCTCCGCCTATTTCCCCGACTTTTATTACTTAGCCCCGCCTATATTTACATTGTCACCGCCTATTTTCCCACGTTTCCGCTGCAGACCCGCCTTTTCTTCTCTGACTCCGCCTACTTTTGCTGCAGCTCCGCCTTTTATTCTCTAACTCCGCCTACTTTTTTCTCTTTATCTTAATTTTACATTATTTTATTGTTTTCTAATTTTTTTACGCCTATAACTATGTAAATTTTAGACTCTTTAGTTTAATAAGAGGGAGATGAGTATTAGTGAGAGTGGGCGGGACGTAGACTCGAATGGGGGCGTTGCCTGAAATTCGTTTTGTTTTCTAATTTTTTTACGCCTATAACTACGTAAATTTCAGACTCTTTAGTTTGATAAGAGGGAGTTGAGTATTAGTGAGAGTGGGCGGGACGTAGACTCGAATGAGGGCGTTGCCTGAAACTCGACGATAATTAAGGGGCGTTGACAATAGTTTAGAGTAATTAAAAACTGCGAGAAAATTGAAGAAAAAAATTTGCGAAGCTGATAAAAGAATTTAATTTAAATTTAAAAAATTGGCTAAACTTGTCAATTTGTTAAAAATAAAAAAAATTGTTGAAAAAAGATTGTTGAAAAAAATTCCCATCAATTGGGAAATAATTTACAATGTCGTTTATCTGCTATACTTGGAGAGAAAACGTAAAAAGGATCAACAGTAAAATATTTAAATTGTTAGGTAGTAAAAAAAATTTTTTATGACACTCTTTAGAATAAGTGAATTCGACTTTTAAAAAAATAAAAAATGTACAATAAGCGTCTCATTAATTTCTAAATTTATTTTCCCGCCTTTTTCTCTTTTGCTCTCTCGCTCTCTTACTCTCATTTACTCTAAATACGGGAGAAAATGTCGAAAAGCGTCTCGTCTATGTCTCTCTTTGGATCTAACACGGAAAATAAAATATAGAAGATGTGCCATAGGTAAAGGAAGAAGATTGTAACTTAAGCTCGTTTCTCCCTTTTGCCTTGTAAAGTTCAAGGACTTAAGTACTTCGTATTTCACTTTAGCGTCTGCTTTTCGCGCGAACGCCTTCCCGATTTCGATGGGCGTCTTGGGGGCGTCCCCAGGCGTCGCTAACTTTTTAACGAAGCTTTCCGCGACCCCCCTTTCTCCCAATCTCTCCTCTCCTCTTCTCTCCTTTCGCCAACCGCTTCACTTTAACATTACATTTTCTCAACGCTCTCTCACTAAAAGAGAACTTACCCCTAACGCTACTGCTGGGATCATGGGACAAGTTAATTTCAATTTTATCAAAATTTAATTTTTCCTCCCTCTCATTTGTTCCTCTTTCCTTTTTAATTGTCTCTGCGAATTGAATTGCGAATCACGAACTTATAAAGTAATTGTTATTAAAATTCATTTTATTAATTTTTTTATTGTCCCTTTTTGGGGAATAATTCCGCTTGGGGATTTTTTCACATTTCAATTATAATTTTTGTTCCACGTTCGTTCCAAATATGCAAAAGATTATTTTTTTATTTTTTAATGACAAAAGATTATTTTTATATTTTTTAATGACAAAATATTTTTTATTTTTTAAAGACAAAATATTTTTTATTTTTTAGTAACAAAAAATTATTTTTTTTTTAATGACAAAAGATTATTTTTTTATTTTTTAATGACAAAAGATTATTTTCTTATTTTTAATGACAAAATATTTGTTATTTTTTAGTGACAAAAAATTATTTATTTTTTAATGACAAAAAATTATTTTTTCGTTTTTTAATGACAGTAAATAGTGAATTTAATTTAAAATTGGTAAAATGAATTCCAAAAGGGCAATTTTTTGTGAATTCCGTTAGAAATATTTAATTTAATTAATTTTTCAATCGCGTTTTCTAAAAATTTGCAAAAATTATTTATGACCTTTTAATTCAAGATTCTCTATCGATGACAAAATAGAAGAGCATTAAGATTATGGAAAATTAATGATAATTTCTCCACGAATCAACATGAGAGAGATCAATATTGCTTATGTTAATATTAAATCCACTAATGTCCTCTATATCGCTCTAATATCAATTTAATGTCCTCTCTCGCCTCATTAAAGTCAAATAAAATTAATAAATAATCCCCAAATAATCTAATAAAGCCCAATTGCAAATAAAAGTTTCGTTTAACTATTATTCTACATAAAATATTTGACAAGTAAATGGACTTTCGTAGATTCAATCTTTTATAATGAAATTTAAAAATATTGGAATTCAATATACCAAGTGGAAGAAAATAAATTAATAACGAGCTAATAATGAGGAAAAGATTATAAATTAATCGAATAATAATAGTTTTCTAGCATAAAATAATAAAATAATTTTTCTTTATAAGAAAAAAGTAATTTGAGGTGGAGACGAAGAAAAGTAGGCGGAGCTTTGAAATAAAAAAAATTAACTTAAGTAGTTTCTATATTTTTAAAATTTTCTTTACTTTAAAATAACAATATATTATTTAATACGAAAGAAAAAAATAAATTTTCAGAGGCGATTAACATGAAGAAAAGTTCATAAATTAATTTTCGACAAAAACTTTTTGTTTAAAAAGAAAAAAAAATACTTTAAGGCGGTGACTAAGGAAAGTAGGCGGAGCATAATGTTTAGGAATTAGATAGACTTTAGCAGTTTCAATATTTCAATGAAATAAAAAATACGAACATTATTTACAAAAAAGGAAAAACTAAATCATAAGCTGAGCTAATAAAAAAATTACAAATTAATAAAATAATTTTCAGCAAAAATTTCTGTTTAAAAAAAATGTTTGTTTAAATTAAGGCAGAAATTAAAAAATGTGGGCGGAGCATAAAGTAGAATTAAGGGTGGAGTTTCATAAAATAATGTAAACTGTAGGCGGAGTCTAAAAAATAAAGGGCGGAGCTAAAAAAATCTGATTTCAAAGGTAGACTTAAAAAAAGCGATTACAATTTTAAAAATGGGTGGAGTCTAACGAATAAGGGGTGGAGAGCTGGAAAGAATTAAGTACTTTTTTATGATAAAAGAAACTCTGAAGAATAAAGAGTGAAGTAGCAAAAAATAAGCTAATGTTGTAGGCGGGGTTTAGCGAATAAGGGGCGGGGCTATCAATTTTCTCATTAGTAAGTAAAGTAATAAAGTATTAGTATTCGAATAAAGGGTGGAGTTAAAATTTTTTTCGAAATTATAGGCGGGATTTAACGAATAAGAGGCGGGGCTATAAATTTTCTCATTAATACATGGAGTAATAAAGTATTAGTATTTGAATAAAGGGTGGAGCTGAAAAAATTACCCAAATTATAGGCGGAATTTAACGAATAGGGGGCGGGGCTTAAAGTTTTATTACTGTTGGGTGGAGTTTTATCGCATTAGAGGCAGATCTGAACGAAATTAACCTATTTCTAGGCGTGGCTTAAGAAAAACAATTTAAAAAATTAATGAAAAAAAATTGTACAGAGAAAAAAAAAGAAATCAAAGTATCTCTATTTGATCTCATTTATCAGGTCTAACGGAAAAGGTGTCAAGTTTATAGTTCCAGAATTTTTTAAATAACATTACTTATGTATATATATAGAAAGAGAGAGGGAGAGAGAGAGAGAAATGGACAGTGAGTGAAAATGTATTCGAGCAAGTTTGAATGCGTCAATGAAGCAATAGCAGCAGGTGCATCTGTTATTAGCAAAATTGCGTGAACTAATTGACTAATTAGTGATTAGTGATGGAAGCCCATCGGATCCCCGGATGTATTGATGGATTACTGTTTTCGCTTTGCTTTGGCCGCGCATTATACTAGGCCGCTTTGCATTTCCAGTGAGCGCTTGCTCATCGATTATTTCTGGCTAAAAGCCCCCTCGACAGCCCGTTATGTTTCATTTTCCACGATGTTGAGCCAAAACCAGTCAGAGAGCGAGTGAACGAGAGAGAGAGAGAGAAAGAGATGTACCATTCAATCGGTCACTGTTTGATAATTGACCACTCGCTAAGTGTTCCCAACACTTAATAATAGGTACCAAAATTAAATTTAATTATCTACTAATTAATTCACGCACTAGTTTGCAATTTTACATTTCGTTTTCTCCCACTCATTATGCTTTAATTTAGAAACTAAATTACAATCAAAATTACTCACGAATTACAGGAAGAAGAATAGAAAAAGGGGCGGGACTAAACTAGGGGAAGAAAAAATAGGCGGAGCTAGAGGTTCAAACAAAAGATTGTGGGCTTGGAAGAACAATAAAGGACGGGACTATTCGTGATCGAAGGAAAAGTAGGCGGAGCTAAGACTATCAACAAACTATCGTAGGCGGAGCAACAGAAAAAGGGGCGGGGCTAAATAAACGAAGGAGAAATAGAAGGGGTTAAAAGTAGGTGACAAGTTAGTAGGCGGAGCAACAAGAGGGGGTGAGCGGGACTAAATTAATAAAATTCGAAAAAAGGCGGAGCCAACAAAGAGTGGGCGGGACTAAATCAATAAAGTTGGGAAATAGGCGGAGCTAATGAATATAGAGGTGGAACTTAATGATGAAAGGGAGAAAAATAGGCGGAGCTAAAGAGAGGGCGGGACTAAATCAATTATGTTGGAAAATAGACGGAGCTACTGAATATAGAGGTGGAACTTAACGAAGAAAGGGAGAAAAATAGGCGGATCTAAAGAGGAGAAAGCGGGACTAAATCAATGAAGTTGGGAAATAGGCGGAGCATTATGAAAATACAGGTGGAACTCAATGATAAAAAGGAGAAAAATAGGCGGAGCCAATAAAATACGAGCCAAATTAAAAGTTAACAAAGCAAAATCTATTAATAAAATTTTTACAAACTATTCTCGAACCATCACTGATTATTCGACAAAAGTTGCGAGCGATTTAAAAATAAAATTTTTTAAAAATTCCCAAAAATATGCAACTTTTTTTGTGCATTTCAAACCTTTTCCCCCAATAAATGTTCCTCTTTATTATTAAAAAAAAAATAAATTCATTTTGTTTTAAAACTAAAAAAAAATTTTCTAGTTTAAAAATATATATCGTACCGTGGGGTTTGGAAAAAACTTTTATTTTAAAGCTTTTCATTTTTCTAGAGAGAGAGAGAGGGGGGGGGGTTGAAGAGAATTTAACCAGAAGAGAAAACTTTTGAAACGTACTACTGTTAATTAATTACAATGCTTGTCATGTCTGACCAAACTCTGGCGAACTGCTTTAAAAAAAAATGAAGAAAAATTCACTGGTTTATTGTATTATTAAAAAAGAGTAATTTTTTTTGCTCCCTTTCTCGTGTAACAATAGTTTCGTGTGTGAGTGGTATTCGCAACACTGATTCGAGAAAAGTATAAAAAGTAGATGGAAAGAGAGAAAAAGGGTGGCAACTACGATTCTTTTTTTTTACTCCTACCATCTCCTTAATGATTGTTAGTAATTTTTTTTGCTTTCAAAAATTACCTCACAAAAATAGACTTGAAAGTGGAATAATAATAAATAAACGATTTTCAAGGAAAATATATTTTTCGAAAAAGATTTCTCTCGCTCTTTCAAATATGCAAAAGATTTCCTCTATTCACGACTCAAGTGAGTATAGTTGATCTTAACTTAAATAATTCGATCCGAATGTAGAGTGCATTTGGCAGGTAAAATCGAGAGAGAAGGAGGAAGACGAAGAGAAGTAGAAAAAAAGAGAATTATTTGAAAAATCGACTAAAATAAAAAAGAGAAATTGTTTAAGAAGACGAAGTAGAGTGGCAAACTGACTTTTCTCTCTTCCTCGTCTTCTTCTTCCACTGTTTTTTTTTTGCCCTAAACCGAGAATCAGGAGAAGAACCATGGATAAATAAGAGATGTGTCCGTCACGGTCTCGGGAGGATAACACCCCTTTTTCCCTTCATTCCCTAGTTCACTTCAAACCCCACACTGAATAGAGAGAAAGTAAACAGCGACGATGTACATGTGATTGTACACGCACAAGGGTGACAGCGACTGGAATTCCAATCATGAGATTGCTCAATTGTTGCTTCCACCTTTTTCCGTCTTCCGATTACTTCACAGAATATCTCTTGAGAGACCCATCCCTTTTCATCTCAAACTGTCCCTCCCTCCCTCCCCTAACCCCGCCCCCTTTCTCTCTCTCTCTCTTACTTTCCACAAAAGAGGTGAAAAAGACATCCGTTCAAGACAAATTTCAAATGCCAAATTACTTGAAAATTTTATAAGCCAAGACGATCTCGTGGAAATTTTTTTTCCACTAGACAACAAAAAACAGGAAAAATATCACAAAAAATATTTATTTTTCAGATATATTAAGTTAAAATTTTTTTAACCATTCCTTTTAGACTAATTTTTCCCATTTAAAATTTTTGTTAACCAATTCTAGAATGCAGAGATAAATGTAGAAATTGCCACAAAGGCAAAAAAAATCGATTTTTTTCTTTATTTTAAAGAAAAAAATAGGTGGAGCCAAAAACGGTAGGAGGAAGTTAATAATAAAATGAAAACACTAGGCGGAGTGAAAGAAAAAAGGGGCGTGGCTAAATAACCCATAGGAAAAAATAGGCGGAGCCAAAGCTTTGGTTGTAATATTGTAGATAGAGCCACAGAAAAGGGGGCGGGGCTAAATAACCCAAAGGAAAAAATAGGCGGAGACAAAGCTTTGGTTGTAATATTGTAGATAGAGCCAGAGAAAATAGGGCGGGGCTAAATAAACGAAAAAGGCGGAGCCAAAACTATAGGAAGGCGGAGCGACAGAAAAACGGTCGGGAAAAGGGCGGAGCCAGAGGAAGAAACAACACAAAAAGGGTTGGGACTAAATAAGTAAAGTAAGAACCAGGCGGAGCCAAAAGTTTCGACTAAATGCTGTAGGTGGAACAATAGTAAAAGGGGCGGGACTAAATATTGTAAGGGAAGAAAGGCGGAACTTAACATGTGGCCAAGGATTGTGGGTGGAGCTATAAAAAAGAACGGGACAAAACGAGTGGTGACAACAACAGAAAAAAGGGCGGGGCTGAATAAAGAATGGAAAATAGGCGTAGCTAAATGTATGAGCAAGGATTCATAGGTGGAGCTTTAGAAAAGAACAGGACTAAATTATCAAAAGAAAAAATAGATAAAACAAAAAAATAAATAGATAAAACGAAAAAATAAATAGATAAAACGAAAAAATAAATAGATGAAACGAAAAAGTAAACAGATAAAACGAAAAAATAAATAGATAAAACGAAAAGTCAAACCTTTTGTAAGACATAATAGGCGGAGCAAAAAGAGAAGGGGCGTTACTGAATAGTTGCAAAGAGAACAGGGGCGGGGCCAAAAAATGGAGTAGGCGTGTCAGAAAAAGAATAAGCGATATCTAAACATTTAAATATGAAAATTAACGATAAAAAAATAGACTGTGCAAACTAATTAAATTCTAAAAATAAACTACAAATTTTTTTTTTTGACAAATAGCAAAAAATAATTTTTTTTATAAATTTTTCACACAAAAAAAAAACAAGTGTGAGACAAAAATAAATTGGTCGATAATCGAATGAGAAATATTCAAAACATCCGCGTTGATGATGGACAGACTGTCTAAAAATAAAAATTATCGCTTCATAAAGTCATATATTAAAGAGACAAGTGCCTGTCAAATGTTCAACTTGGCTATATTTGAAATTGATCATAATTCATTTACCTCAGCTTGTAGAAGTCGAAACGAAAAACTATAAATTTTACTTCAACACTCTTTCTTTCTCTTTCTCTCTCTCGTTTTCTCTCCTTCTTTCTCTTTCCAACCCTTGCACACGATTTTGCAAAGGAATTTTGCAATAACCGGAACATGAAAATGCCCTGAAACGTCTTTGGTCCGTCTTTCACTATTTCTTGTATTTCGCGGAATTTAATTTAAAGTTAAATACGATTTCGTCAGGGTGAGGGAAGAGGGAGAGAGAGGGGGGGGACGAAACCGATCTCCCATACTCCTTTACAAAACTCATCCCCCTCCCCCCTCAATCGCTCTCTCTTCCTTGCTACAGCTCTCTAGATAGAGTTAAGATAAAGAGAAATTCCTCTATAAGCTTTCTGCACGTAAAAAAAAGAAACAAAGAAAAAAAGAAGGAAAACAAGTGAAAAAATAATTCAGTGGACGAAGAATTATAAAGTAGATACATTCCTATATTGTATGTAGAGTAAATTATCGATAAATTGAGAAAAAATTTTTTTAAATATGTGACGCGCTCCCAAGAAAGGTACCTAAGAAGCAAATGAATTATAGGTTAGGATCGTGTTAGATTTATCTTGATTAAAAGTTTATTTTTAATTATTTGAATTTGAAACCAATTTTTATTGAATATTTTGGATACAATGAAGACTTCAAGATCAATAATTTTCAATTAATAATTGATTCTCTTTTTTTATTTTAGCTCAAAAATTTGAAAACATAACCTCAAATTTTTTGCTTCTTAGGTACCTTTCTTCGGAGCGTGACACATATTGAGAAAAAAGTTTCTATTATATTATGGCTTATATGTATTTAAAAGATAATAAACTGAATGAAGACCGTAGATTATTATAATTTTTATTATAAGAAAATTAAATTTCAACTTGTGAAAAAGAACTTTGTAAAATCGTTTCTAACATTGATTTTAAAGTATCCATTATTAGTTTTCCCATCGATTTAAAGTGAAAAAGACACACACACACAAAAAAAGTTGGGACAAAAATCGAATTTTCTTGAAGTTGCCCATCTAACCAAGCTCTTTCACTGTGAATGAACGCAGGGGAACATTGACAGGAGGCGAAGAGAAAGCAGCAGAAGAAGAAGAAGCTTACAGCCACTGGCGCTCTTTTCCCATGGGACAAAGAGTTGACTCCGAGAACCATAAAAATGTAAATCCAACAGAGTATGGATTTCGATGAATGTGGTCTAGGTCCAAGCTATTCTTTTATTCAATCCCACTTTCTCCCCCCACACCCTTTCTCAAACTCTTCTTTTGCCCACCATTCCATATCTAAAAATTTCAAATTCAACTATATTTTTTTTTAAAACCATTTTCCTCGACTCGAAAACAAAATCATAAATTTTTACAGTTCATATTTCTTTTGAAAGAAAGGTTCCTTTTTGTGAAAAAAAAAATTCAGCCAGTAATAAATTTCCAAAACAAGGTAGAGTCGAAGAGAAAAAAAGGAGGGACTAATAAAGAAAAGAGAGAAAATTGCTAGAGACGACGAAATTAGGGGCTGGGCTCAAGAATAACTAGGGAAAAAAGAGGCGGGGTTAAGAATAAGAGGCGGGACTACGCGAGAAATGTGAGGATATGGGTGGAGCTAACGAAAATAGAGGCGGAGTGAATAATTATAGAAAAAGTAGGCGGAGCGATAAGAAAAATGGGAGGGGCTAAAAAGAAAACAGGAGAAAAAGGGCGGGGCTACTGAAAATAGAGGCGGAACTAAACATGACAGGGTAAAAAGTAGGCGGGGTCAAATAAAAAAGGGCAAAAATTTCCAAAGGTAACGAAATTAGGAGCGAGATTAAAAAGAACGAGAGTAAAAGTGGGTGGAGCTAATAAAAAAAGGGATGGTACGAAATAAGTAAAGAGAAAAATAGGCGGAGTCTTACCAAATTTAGAGTGTGATTAGAAAAGAACGAGAGTAAATGTTGGGTGGAGCCAGAGAAAAAGGAGGGACCAAAGAACAAAGGGCGGGACTAAATAAATAAAGGCAAAAATTTTGGAAGGTAAATAAATTAGGGGCGAGAATAAAAAACAAGAGTGAAAAAAAGTTAAAAAAAGTGGGTGGAGCTAAAGAAAAAGGGCTGGTACTAAATAAGTAAATCACTACACAGGCGTGGTTATTTTCAAAAAACTTCGATTCTACCCACAAACCTCAAGAGAAACGGCAAAATAAATAAGTAATGAAAATAATACTTTTGTTAATTGTCAACGAACCTCAAAAAAAATGGTAAAAAATTTCCAACATTTTTTTTCGTAAACTAAACATGAGACATGTGTCTTACAAGCACAATGTGTATTGCACAAGTTACTATATACTTGAAACTATATCTGCCGTTACGAATTCACAATGCAATGATTTTACTTTTTTTTTCTCTAACTCTCCTTGCTCTCGCCCTCTTACATCGTCGTTCCCACTGTTCAATGTGTGTTATTGGATTTGTTTTGAAACTTTTCGAATTCGAATCTGCCTCAAATACACAAACACAAATATATACAGGAGCATTGAAAGAAGGAAAAAGTATTGAGGCGAACCTCACTAAGAGCCAAGCATCTCACCCTTTTTGTACTGTATCTACTTTTCTTTGTTTGATAAAAAATATCGAGATGAATGTTAAAACTACTCGGCTCTTTTTTTACAGAGATTAAATAAATAGTTAAAATGTTTTTTGCTATCTTGCTCCTTCTATTTTTTTTTCTTTTTTAGTCGCTCCGCCCACTAACTTGTCACCGATTTTTCCAACCGCCTATTTTTCTAAACGATTACTTTGTCCCGCCCCTTTTTCTACTAGTGTGCCTACAACCTTTTGCGCAAAGATTTAGCCCCGACTTTTCCCCCTTTAATGATTTGTTCCCTCCTTTCTTTGTTGCGATTTTTTTACTCCGCCTACTTTCCTATATGAATATTCAGGCCCATTTCTTTTGTATTGCTCCGCTTACAATTTAGTTTCTCCCCTTTTTAGTTGCTCCGCCTACTTTCCCATAAGATTCTTTAGTAACGCCCCTTTTTGTTGCTTTGTCTAAAATCTTTCGCCCAAAGCTGTAGCTCCGCTCTTCTGTTCCGCCCACCGATTTGTCGATGATTTTTATACTCCTACCTTTCCATACGATTATTTGGCACCGCCCATTTTTGTTGCTCCGCCCATCGATTTGTCGATGATTTTTTTGCTCCTTCTACTTTCCCATACGATTATTTGGCGCCGCCCATTTTTGTTGCTTCGCCCATCGATTTGTCGATGATTTTTTTTTGCTCCTCCTACTTTCCCATACGATTATTTAGCACCGCCCATTTTTGTTGCTCCGCCCATCGATTTGTCAATGATTTTTTGCCCCTCCTACTTTCCTTTACGATTATTTGGCACCGCCCATTTTTGTTACTCCGCCTACTTTTTATTCTTCAAATTTCTAGCTCCGCCCATCGATTTGTCAATGATTTTTTGCCCCTCCTACTTTCCTTTACGATTATTTGGCACCGCCCATTTTTGTTACTCCGCCTACTTTTTATTCATCAAATTTCTAGCTCCGCCCATCGATTTGTCAATGATTTTTTGCCCCTCCTACTTTCCTTTACGATTATTTGGCACCGCCCATTTTTGTTACTCCGCCTACTTTCTATTCTTCAAATTTCTAGCTCCGCCCATTTCTTTCTCCAATAATTTAGTCCCTCCCCTTTTTTCTATTGCTCCGCCTACTTTTTTGTTTTTGACAGTATTTTCCACCTGCAAACGATATTTTTTTTTATTTTTTACACTACTTTTCTCAAAGGGAATAAAGTATTACAGGACTTTTTGGTTTTATTTTCTGGTTTAGAAATATATGAAACAATTTATTAAATAAAAAAAATGATGATTCGAAAGATATGAGAATGGGGCAAAAGTTTCTCTCTTATGGAGAGGTAACGAACGAAGAGAATACATAAGAATGCACCCTCGACACAAGGAGCTCTTGAGATGGTTGGTTCTTAGGGAGGAAGGAAAGCAAAAAAAAAAGAAGAAGAAGAGGAAGAAAGTTTTAACAAGAGAAAGAGAGATGGAAAAGTGAAGTCAGCGTGCTGAGGAAAGAAGACACGAAGAGAAAACGGGAGAATAAGAAGAAGAGTTCTCTCGTATAGCTGGAAGCGATTTCTTTCTTAACTCTTGTGGTTTTTTCGCGAAGGCAAAAACCAGGTAACGTTCCTTTAAAACAACCCCTCTTCGCTATCTCCTTCTTCATTCCCCATATTCGCGATACTTTCGCACTTTTCTCGTTTCACGCCTGAATTTCCGCAGTGGAGGGAAAAAAAACAAAAAAATACAAGACTCATGGAACCATGGAAATTGATGAGGCCAGATAGACACTCGGGCTTAAATTGCACAACCACCAGTCCTCTCTCTCTCTCTCTGTTTCTCTCCCTCCTTTTCTCTCTCCCATCCACTGACGCAAGACTTTCTAATTAAAAAAATTTTTGTACAACGGCTTTATCAAAAAGTTTCTTGAGATTCTTCTTCGTTGTTGTTTTTTTTTTATTCAGCAGTAATTTTTTTCGTTTCGGTAATTAAATCCTTCCCAAAGGAGTTTTGAAACTTTTGAATTTTTCTCTTTTTTTGTACCGAAAAAAAATTACGATACTATTAATTTTACAGGCACTTTTTTTTAATGAACAATAAAAATTAATTAATTTCAACAAACAAAAAGAAAGAAATTTTTTTATTTTTCAAGGCAATAAAAATCTTTACAAAAAGGTAAGATAAAAAAATTTTTTTTAAATTCTTTTCTAAGGAATGAATTTTAGTTAATTATTAAAAAGATTTTAGAAGATTATAAATTAAGTGAAAATAAATTGATTCATTTCACATTAAAGCTAAAATAATTATTGTAGCGTTAAAATTGATAATATTCCAAATTGATAGAATGATATACGCACCGATATTTGCCATAGGTTTACATAAATAAATTTCATTAATTCTGAATACTACATATTTAGATTATAATTATTATTAATACTGTTCCTAATGTCAATAATAACAATAATATAATTAATATTGCAATAATGTTGCAATAATTAATGAAAAATAATATTAACATAAAATAATAATAATAATTATAATAATAATAATAATAATAATAATAATAATAATAATAATAATAATAATAATAATAATAATAATAAATAGAAAATAATTACATTAAATGAAATAACAATAATAATTTTCCAATCCTTTTTCCGGCTCTCAACGTGCAATAAAATAAAAGAGGGAAAAAAAGGGACATCGATTTTCGTTTGTGGAATGTACACACGAAAAGTCGTCCAACCGCAAAAAGTGAAGCAGAGGAATTGTTCAAATATTACTTGATGATAAACTAGTCAGTTTCTCGGGGCGTGACTAAAACGAAGAGTGAGTGAGCAAGAGATAGAGAGAGGGTCTCAAGTTTACTCAGGTGTTGAGTTTCGTTTCATGATATTGGACAGTCACCCAAAAAAAAAGAGAGACAGAGAGGAAAAAAATCAAAAACCAAGTCTTTTTCATTAATTAACAAAAAAAAAATTTTTTCTCTCTTCAAGTAAGAGAAGAAAATAAAAAAAAGAAAAATGTAAATTAAAAAAAATCCCTGATGCAATTAGAAGAAAATTCAAATTAAAAATATCATTAACACTAAAAAAAGAGTTTGTGAACAGAAAAAAGTGGGCGGAGCAAAAAAAGAGGCGGGTCTAGATAACGAAGGAGAAAAAGTGGGCGGTTTCCAGAAAAAAAAGGTGGGAATTCACAGTGAAAGAAAATAGTACAAGTAGGCGGAGCAATAGCAAAAGGGGCGGGACTTAATAATGAAAGAAAAATATTAAACCGTACGATAAGCAAAAAATAGGCAAGTTTAAAGATAGAAAGGTCAATACTAGGCGGGGCCGGGAAAAAAATGGGCAAGTACTAAATAAGTAGGCGGTACCAAGAAAAACAGAGTTGGTACTAAGAAAATATATAGAGAAAAATAGGCGGAGTCGAAGAAAATAAAAAGGGATCTTTAACAAAAATAATGGAATAGTTCTTCCCCACTATTCCCCACTCTCCAAAAAGGGCGTGGCTAAAGTAGTAACAAAAAAGACAAGGCAGGTAATGAAAAAAGGGGCGGGTCTTAATAGGAAATAAGAGAAAATAGGCAGAGATAATAAATATAAGGGCGTGGCTAAAATAGTAACAAAGGAATGACGAGGCAGGTAAAGAAAAAAGAGGCGGGTCTTAATAGGAAATAAGAGAAGATAGGCAGAGATAATAAATATAAGGGCGTGGCTAAAATAGTCTCTCTGTCTCTCTAAGTCTACATATTTGTATATATATAAGGAAATTCATCAGAGAATTCGCAATTTCCAGCCATTATCCAAGACGTTGTTTCCGAATCGTTTCTGTGATTAGTTTGAATGAATTTTGATTTGATGTCGGTTGGCGTCAACCAATTTCACTTTGGTCGAACATTAAAGTCGTTAGATATTAATCGTAAAGCTACTGTGTACATATATATGTATATATTGTATAAATATATATATATATATGTATATCAGACTCATACATTTACTCCAACAACTGTGCATGTGTACACAAAGCTAAAGTCAAAATACACATACAGACAACAGGCACCAACGACGCATTAACGTGATTGCTAGCGGCACAGGAAACGTTAATTCGCTAATGCGTTACTCCACTAATCGTACATTGCATTCTGCGTACACACTCTCAATTCAAAGAGATAGAGAGTGAGAGAGTGGATTTCAGTTTAACACAAGGGAGACCACAAAACTTGGTCGTTTTTCAAAACAAACTAATATCTATAGACTTGTTTATCTTTTATTTTTCTCTCTCTCTCTATCAAAGCTTTAATTGATTATTTGCAGTTAATATCAATCACTTCATTTTTCCTCGACATTTGGCTTTTAAATAGAGAAAAAATTGAAGAGAAAAGGAATTTTACGATAAAAAAAATTTTTTAATTGACACAATTAGAAGGAGGGGTTTAAAAAAATAGTAGGCGTGGTTTGAAACTGTCAGAGCAGGAAAATGTAGAAGGAATTTTATTTAAACTAGAAAAAAATGTGTTGGTAAATATTGTGTGGGAGTGGTTAATAAAAGGGGCGTGGCTAATACCGCTAAAAGTAGGTGGGACAAAAACAGTGGGCGGGGCTAAGAGAGTAAACTAAAGGGGCGTGATAATATGAGGCAGAGGTGATGGGCGTGGTAAAGCCACGTCTCTAAGCGTGACTTCCTCGACATTTGGTTTTGAAATTTTATTTAGATTATATTATTGTAATATTATATATTTTTATTTTCTTTTATTTCTTTACTTCTACACTAAAAAAGAGGCGTGACTATAAAGGAAATATAAAAAGTGGCTAAAAAGAACTAGTAGGCGTGTTTTCTTTCGTTAAAAAAGTAGGCGTGGTTTAAAATGTAAATTTAAAAAGGGGCGTGTCCCCACGGGACAAAAAATGGGCGTTGTTTTTTACTACAACTGTTAATTTTAATCTTTCGAGTAGTAGCAAAAATAGGCGGAGCTTTGCTGCCAAAAAAATTGGGCGTGTCTCAATAAGTAATAGAAAACGCGACATGGATCAGTAAAATTCAAAATCGTAGGCGGGGCTTTATAAAAAAATAGTATGCGGAGGCTAGTCTAGTAAGTAAAATGAAGAAGGGTTCATTGCAAATAAATCAGTAGGCGGACCAAGCAAAAAAAAGGCGTGGCTTTCAGTTTTGTGGGCGGGGCTATTGACCAAAGAAAAGCACAGAAGGCGCGGCTTTTTTATAACTATTATAATTATTACTATTATTATTATTATTATTATTATTATTATTTTTATTATTATTAATATTATTAATATTATTATTATTATTAATATTATTATTATTAATATTATTATTATTATTAATAACATTAATAACAGTATTAGTGCATAATTTATAATTAAAAACATTAGAACCTCAGATGAATTAAAAATTAAGTAGAAAATTATAAATCCCTGTCACTGAAGGATATGAAAAACACCACAAATGGTCTGGAAACAATGAAAGTTGGGTGGAAAAGAAATAAACCCGGTAAAAGTCACATTTTATCGGAAATGAATGAAAATAAATAGTACCTGTGAAATTGAGAATCGAAATTGTATTCTCGACGTGCAATGTTGATTAACTTATATCAACTGTTACAGTTTGTGACGGCTGTTTAATTACGTTCGCAGTTGACGTATCGTTTCGTGCAGCGCCGATTTTCCAAACTTTTTGACACTTTTCTTTCAAATTTGTTATTGCACTGTGTATTTTATTTGCTCTAGAGACAATTATGTCCTACATATATTTTTCCAAAAAATGCATCATTTTTTTTTACATTTTTTTCAAATCCCCTAACTAAATTAGTTAAGAAAAAAAATCTTTTTATAAGTAAAATTTTTTCCCTACTTTCAAATTAATTATCTTTAATAATTAAATTTACTAACTAAATTAGTCAAAAAAAAAAAAATCTTTTTATAAGTAAAATTTTTTCCCTACTTTTAAATTAATTATCTTTAATAATTATATTTACTAACTAAATTAATCAAGAAACGTACATAGAGTTTACAATATAATTTTCTCTCTCTCCTGGTACAAGTAAAAATTTTCATAAATAATTAATTCAAATAAAATCTTTCAAAATTAAAGATAAATTGACGAAAAAATTGAAGAGTAAACAGAAGATTAAGAAAGAGGATTTTTTTTAAATTAATAATTATTGGATAATAATTTTAGAACTATGATAATAATTATATTAAAAATACTAATAATAATAATAATAATATTAATAATATTAATAACAAAAATAATAATAATAATAATAATAATAATAATAATAATAATAATAATAATAATATTAATAATATTAATAACAAAAATAATAATTATAATAATAATAATAATAATAATAATAATAATAATAATAATAATAATAGTTATAATATAATAGTAATTAATATTCAGAAAATTATTTATTATCGAGACAGAATAAAATTAATAACCGTTCAGTGTTTTATTGATGAAATTGAACTCTGCATAGACTAATCGATTGGAAAAATTAAAACATAAATAGAAGAGAATTTTAAACGTTTCGAACATTAAATGCAAATCATATCTCCAAATCTAGCTGGGAAGGAGGAATGGTAACATTGCAAAATATATTCATTCTCATTTACATAAGTCAGCCAATCATGAATATTATTAAAATCGATTTTATAAAATTCGAAGCAAATGGGAAACATTAAAAAAAACAAATTATTCTCTCAAAAACGAAATTTTGAACTATTTAAAATTTCTAAATTTGATTCAAATTTATTTATATCTAAATTTTTATTTATGTTTGACAAAATTATTACACTAAATTAAGAAATATTTTCCAAAATTAAGAAATATTTTCCAAAATTAAGAAACATTTTCCAAAATTAAGAAATATTTTCCAAAATTAAGAAATAGTGACAATATAATAGTAAAGTAGTAAATAAAATTTAAAAAATAATAAAATTAGAAAATATTTCCCTAAATTGAGAAATAGTGACAATATGATAATAAAGTAGATAAAAAATAATAAAATTTAAAAATTAAAAAAATTAGAAAATATTTTCCAAAATTGAGAAATAGTGCCAATATGATAATAAAGTAGAAGATAAAAAAATAATAAAATTTAAAAATTAAAAAAATTAGAAAATATTTTCCAAAATTGAGAAATAGTGACAACGTAATATTAAAGTAGTAAATAAATTTTTTTAAATAATCAACTTATCTAAATATTGCTTGCTAATTAAACTGTCAGCTTAAACTTTTTACCTAAATGATAATCATTATTTTTATAATGATCTATAATATTTATTAAATCATTATAAATTATTATTATTATTATTATTATTATTATTTATCATCATTATTTTTTTTATTAATAAAACATTTTTCTTAAAAAATTATTAAATTTTATTCATTACATTTATTATTTTAATAAAATGAAGAAAATTTAATTTAATTTAATTAAAACGAGAGCAAGAAGGGATAATAAAATATTTACTCTTAAGAGAGAAAATGAGTTTTTGAAAAGGCGGAAAAGGTTAGGATAGAGAGAGAGAGAGAGAGAGAGAAAGAGAGAGGAAGGATGGTTGGTGATGAGAATAAGGAAAATCAAATAAGGAAGCAGATAGTTGGATTTCTGATTTATGAAATTCTCCGTTATGCATAACGCTGGTACTGTAAATGCGTCAATTATGAAACAATGAAATAGTTAGAGGCGCCAGTCCATGAGGCCTGCGCGCTCACTTTCTCAAAACTGACGTCAACTTCTCGCTCAAAACTTGCGATACGCGATGCTTGTACAACCGTTGTTTCGTTGAATTTAACCAGCTAACTTTGTAGTAAATCCTCCCCCTCCTCCTGCCACCCCCACCACCACCACCTTTCTAACTCTCTTCCGGATCTTCATTCTCTCCCACTCCCCTTTCGTCCTTTCAACTGTGAAACGTTACTATATACATGCGGTCTAGACCCCGTACCTCCTCCCCCAACAGGCAAACGAGATTTTAATCTGAAAATTAGGTTTATAAAGTTCAATTTGTTTACCAAGATTTCTGATGTAATTTTCTCGATTCTTCGTTTTTTGGGGAGCGATTTTTTTTTTTTGTATTAAAAAGTCGACGTCAACAATTTAAAAACTTTTTTTCTTCTCCTGGAGAGTTGAAAGAAAGAGAGATGAAATTAAATTAGCATTTATTTGATTTCTGTTATTAGCCTGTGGCAGATTGTTAATTTTGCAGAAGGGTGGGGGAAAATGGAGAATTGAAGAGAAAAAAATTTAAGAGTTGAAAAAAATTATAATACAGTTTTTTTGTATTGAAATTATTTTGAAATGTGTTGTGATCCGTGTATTTTTTCACAGACACGCCCATTTTAGTAGTTTGGCTTCTAACCACGCCTCTATTTTTGGTCTACTTCATTTTAGCCACGCCTATTTAAAGTGTCAGCCACGCCCCTTTTACCTCTTGGAATTCACTTGAAACACGCCTCATTCTAACTTTCAGACATGCCCCTCTTTCATTCTTTTACTTAACTTCGATCACGCCCAATTTAAAGTTCCAACCACGCCTATTTATTCTTTTATTTTATTTTGACCACGCCCACATGTCTAATTTAAAGTGTAAGGCACGCCCTTCTTTCATTCTCTTACTTAATTACGATCACGCCCAATTTAAAGTTTTGACTACGCCCACATGTCTAATTTAAAGTTTCAGACACGCCCCTATTTTATTCTTTTACTTAATTTCGATCACATCGACTTTAAATTTCCAACCACGACTTTTTATTCTTATATTTTACTCTGAACACTCCTAATTTATAGTGTTAGACACGCCCCTTTTTCATTCCTTCACACCCACTTTAAAAGCCACAACCACGCCTATTTATTCAGACACGCCCCTCTTACAATTATTGACAAACACACACTTTCAATTTTTATCTTTTATTTTGCTTTAAATGCGTGCACACGGCTAATTAGAAAACAGAAGGTATAAATAAAAATAAAGAGGGTTTGTAAAAATAGAAGGTCAAATAATGGGCGAAACAAAAGAATAATGGGCGGGATTAAATAAATTAGGGGGGAAATAGGCAGAGTAGACAAAGATCGAAGAGAAAACAAAATCTAAATAGAAAAAGTAGGTGGGACCAAACAAAAGAGGGGGAGTAAATAAGAAAAGTGAGAAAATAGGCGGAGCCAAAAAAGAGTGGGCGGGATTTAATCAATAAAGATAGAAAATAGGCGAAAAAAGTAGGTGGGACTAAATTAATAAAGTTAGAAAATAGGCGGAGCCAAAAAAGAGTGGGCGGGACTTAATCAATAAAGATAGAAAATAGGCGGAGCTAAAAAGAAGTGGGCGGGATTAAATCAATAAAGATAGAAAAAGACGGATTCAATGTAATTAGAGGTGGAATTTAATAATAAAAGGCAAAAAAAAAATAGGCGGAGCCAAAGATGAGAGGGTGGGACTAAATCAATAAAGTTGGGAAATAGGCGGAGCTAATTAATATAGTGATGAAACGTTTTCTTAACGCTATTTTTCTCCCTTTTGTCATTACAAAAGGGAGAAAAATAGCGTTAAAAAAAACGTTACAAAATAGCAGAGAGAAGTAAAATAAAGGGGAAGGGGTTAAAAATTAATTGTTGAAAAATGGGTGGAGGCAAAAAATAAAGGGCGGGACTAAGAAATGAACGTTAAGAAATAGCGGAGGAAAGTAAAATAAAGGAGAGCGGGCTAAAAATTATTTGCAAAAAAATGTGTAAAACTGAAGAAGAAAGGGCGGGACTAAGTAAAAGACGTTGAAAAATAAAGGAGAAAAGTAAAATAAAAGGGGGCTAAAAATAAATTGTAGAAAAATGGGTGGAGCCAAAAAATAAAGGGCGGGACTAAGTAAAAAAACTTTGAGAAATGGCGGAGAAAAAGAAAATATTGAGGGAGGGGCTAAAAATAAATTATAGAAAAATGGGTGGAGCCAAAAGATAAAGGACAGGACTAAGTAAAAAACTTTGAGAAATAGCGGAGAAAAAGAAAATATTGAGGGAGGGGCTAAAAATAAATTGTAGAAAAATAGGCGGAGCCAGAGAGGAATGGGCGGGGCTAAACAAATAAAGTTGGGAAATGGGTGGAGTTAATGAAGATAGAGGGGGGTTTTAAGAGTAAAAGGAAGCAAAATAGACGGGGCCAAGGATAAATAGGCAGTAAAAAATACAGTTTTGAGAATATTGGGGCGAATCTAAACAATATCAAAAAAATAATAGGCGAAAAAAATTTAATATTTTAATTTTTTTTAAATCAAAAAGGTAAATAATTTTCTCTTCTCAGTTTTTTTTTTGGTTGGGGAATTTTAAACAGTTTATTGAATTAAATAATGTCTATTTGGACGTTTATGAGAAAATGGAGTATGTTAATAATAATAATAGTAATAATAATAATAATAATAATGAAAAGAGGAGAAATCATTATTTCGACAATATGAATATATGATATTAAATTTAGTATGAATACACAAAAGAAGGCATTAATTTAAAATCGCTATTTCAACATGAATATATTTGTATTTATATCTATATATATATTCAGAGAAAGAGAGTGTGGGAGAGAGAGAATTTACAAATTATTATCAACTAAACTATTTTCATTTTGACAATATATGCATCACTGTGAATCGTTCTCGAATGTTTTGTCGTGCATTGGACACGTGCTTTCGCTTCAATTTCCCTGATGGGAATTCACATACGAGGTGATGGCCAACGAGATACAGATTCTGGCACGCGTGTCCCTATTTTCGAATAATAGAGAGCAAGAGAGAAAGAGAGAGGGTTGTGGCATAAAGGAAGAAGTGGATGACCGCATTCAGAGAGTGAAAGAGAGAGACAGAGAGAGAGAGAGAAAACTGTGGGAAAAGGGATCAAGTGATCATGATATGAAATTAGGTTGACAATTTCAAAAGCTACGCAATTAAATCCATTGTCGAATATTCAGATGTCATTCGAAAAATGTGGAATTTTTTTTACAATTCTGTTTCTTTGGTTCAAAAAATACAAGAGGGAAAAAAATTCAAAAGTTTTACATTAAAATGAGAAAGCTTTTTAAATATACCTAAAGATCCTCGTTTTTAATTAATTTCTCTATTAATTTAGAGAATGAACCTTATTTGGTATGAGGATTAAAAACATAAATTTTGTGTTTAAATTAATTAAATTTATAAAAAAAATATAAATTTAAATTTATAAAAAAATATTAAATTAAATTAAAATTTATAATAAAATATAGATTTAAATTTATAAAAAAATAACATTTTTAATTTATAACAAAAATAAAAATTTAAATTTATAAACAAAATAAAATTTTTAATTTATAACAAAAATTTAAATTTATAAAAAAAAATAAAACTTTAAATTTATAAAAAGAATATAAATTTAAATTTACAAAAAATTTTAAAAAATTTTTAGTTATGAAAAAAATTATGATTAAGAAACAGAAAAAATATATAAATTTTATGCATAATTTCTATTTCTCAATAACAATATTGTTCACAAATTCATTATTTTCTTTTGGGAAAAAAACATAACCTATTCTAGTTTCTAAAATATTTTTGTAGAAAATTCTGAATTTTTCAATTTCGTTTCTATTTCCATTTGCAACCTTTCTATTTATAATAGATTCTATTTGTCAATTATAATTTTTAATTAAAAGTACTATTAAAATTTTTTGAAGTTTTAAAATATAAGGGAAAAACTTTTACTCAAGAAAATATTCTGTTGCATTATTTAATTACAAAAGAAAATAATTTATTGAATAATTGAATGTTTTTAAATTCTAATTTTTATATAGAATTTTTTAAGCAAATTTTTAAATAAATTAAATTCTTTTCACGAATTTTAATCAAATTTTTTTAAATAATTACATTTCTTGAGGAATTTGATTAAAATTTTGTTAAAAAATAATTAAAATTCTGCAATGGCCTTTATTATTCATGAAAATAGTTGAATTCCTAAAACAAATTTATCATTTCGACGCCTCCCGTCAATATAATGCTTTTTGAACAACTAATGCAAGATCATCCTTATTCAACTTTAGTGCAATAAAATGCCTTTTGGAGTTTTCGTGCAATAAAATGCCTACTCAAAATTCTACGCAAAACAATTGCCACTGATAGAATTATAAATGTAACCATCAATCTTTCTTCTAATATTAAATTAAAATTATATATCTAAGAATTTCAGTGACTATCTATTATTTAAAAGTATTTTTTATTCTCAGATATATAATTGTAATTTAATATTAGAAAAAAAATTTTAGGGTTACATTTATGGTTCTGTCAGTGGCAATTGTTTCGCATAGAATTTTGAATAAGCATTTTATTGCACTAAAGTTGAATAAGGATGATCTTGCATTAGTTTTTCAAAAAGCATTATATTGACGGGAGGCGTCGATTTATAAAAATAGTGGAATTCATGAAAAAAAATTATTATTTATAGAATAAATTTAATTATTGTGAAGTAGTTTATAAAAAATTTGTCAATAATTTAATTCCTGTGCGATTTGTATTAGCCATGAAAATAATTTACTGTTCAAGTACAATTTTCTTAAAATTTCTTTCAAAGAGGCAAATTTTTCAAATTAATTGAATTTCAGAACAGAATTTTGTTATATTTAAAAATAATTGATATTTTGACGAGAATTTTTCTTTAAATTTTCAATATAATTGAACTTTTCTATGAAGAATTTTATTTTTTTTTCAAATAATTGAATTTCCACAATCATTTACAATTTCTCTAATTCAAATTTTTAAAATATTTTTAACTAAAATTCTTTTATAAATATATTACTTTTTAATAAAAATTAATTAAACATATATTGACAAAATAAAACTGATTTTAAGAAGAATTTGAATTATTAACATTTTCAAACAAATTATTTTTATTTTTGAAGATATTTTTTTTTATTTCCATGTTTTACAATTTCGAATAAAATTTATTAAAAATTGAAATTTTATAAAATTCTAAATTACAACCTTTTGAAATTCATCTATTTATAAAAAATTTAAAACCCAACTGTTTTAAAAATGAATTAATTTATTATTTATAAAAATAAGTGAATTTAGGAAAAAATTAAATAAATGATTAATTAAATAATTGAATTCATTTTTCGCATTTGGTAAAACAGTAAATATTGAAAATCATTAAAATGGGGCAAATTTTTTTAAATAATTGAATTTTGGGGAAGAATTTAATTTATAAAGATAATTATCATTTTGACAAGAATTTTTCTTTAAATGTTAAACATAATTGAACTTTTGTAAGAACAATTTTATTACTTTTAAATAGAATTGAATTTTTAACATTTTTTAATTAGATTGATATAAAATTAAAATTTTATAAAGAAAAATTAAATTTCAAATTAAAATTAAATTAAATTAAAATTAAATTTTAAATTAAAATTTTAAATTAAATTGATTTAAAATTAAAATTTTAGAAAATTTAAAATTAAATTGATTTAAAATTAAAATTTTAGAAAATTTAAAATTGAATTGATTTTAAATTAAAACTTTGGAAAATTTAAAATTAAAACCAGTTGATGTTTATTTATTTATTTATTTATGAATATTATAAACGCAATTTTTTAAAGATTGAATTAATTTTGAAATATTTAAGTAAACATTCCATTAAATAATTTCTGAGTAATAATTTTAGGATAATTGTTTAAGAATTCGTTACTTAAAATGAAAGCGATTTAAACGAAAGTTATTGAAAATGAAAAAAAATTATTGTCATCAGAATTAAAAAAAACTATATGCTTTAGCATTAGAATTCGTCGTCTCTACAAAAAACTATCGCTTTA
Source organism: Leptopilina drosophilae (assembly GCA_032873175.1). NCBI lineage: Eukaryota > Metazoa > Arthropoda > Insecta > Hymenoptera > Figitidae > Leptopilina > Leptopilina drosophilae. The sequence continues at coordinate 40,037,107 of CM065486.1, read as the reverse complement.
AATCTCCTTTACAACTCAGTTAAGAATATTTTAAAGCAAAGCTTTTAACTCACGTAAATTCAATAATCTATACAATATTTTTTTTTCTCGAATACGCCCATAATATTGAGATAAGGTAATTTCTTGTTTTTCTGCTCCCTTTTTTTTCTAAACTACAAAATCCACATGCACACACACACACGCCCCTAATATTTGAAACACCCTTTTTTTCTGCCTGCGCGTCGCGTCGTTGATATTTTATGTTCCCCTATAGCTTTTTATTCATCTCGGGATGTTCCGCCGCATATACACATTACTTTACGAGCAATACGGATGTGAATTTTTTTTCCCCCAAAAAATCCAAGTTTCAAACCAAAAAAAAAAAAAAAAAGAAGAGAGAGGGATAAATATTATCCCGCCCATAAAAGAAATTACATGTGTAAATTTTATCACGTTGATTGTTTTTCCTTTTTACTCGCCCTCGAAAAAAAAAGAAAAAAATAGAAAAATAAATAAAATAACCATAACATAGGTACTTATATCAAGGGGTCAATTTTATTAGCAATATAATTTACGACAATATAGTTCTTTATTATTATGAATAACACATTTGGGAACCATTGGAAAATAAATCAATTTTCAGCTCGAGGAAAAATAGCCTTTTTTCAAATTATTTACAAAAAAAAAACGAATAATTATTATTGTTTTTAACTTATTTCAAATTATTTTCAAAAAGTAAATAATTATTATTGTTTTTACCATTTTGCAAATTTTGAAAATTTTCCAAACTTGAAAAACTGTACAAAATTTGGAAAAAAATCGAACATTTGTCGTCCACTTTCGAAAGAAGGCCGATTCATTGTTTACACAAAATTTGTCACTCTCTTTAACTAACTGCGAGTTAACTGTTATTCCAATTTATCTCCTCTTGTCACAAAGTTTGTTAAAGACAATATTTTTTTCGAAAGACTTTCCAAATTTTCATCCACTGCTAATATAACGGGATTTTTATAATAATATTTATTCAATGACATTACACACATATTTCTTTTTCTAAATGAAAAAAAAAATTGACATTATTCCATTTATAGAATTGGGTTGGTAAAATATGCAAAATACGGAAGAAAGGAAGTGAATACATATATATATATAAATATATAAATATTTTTTTGTGTGTATATATGTATACATATGACAGAGAGAAGCTATTACTTTTACTGAAAGTCGGTAGCGTAACGAAGGCTATTACCCGCGACAGAAGAGGCGGGATCGATAGAGTTACGTTACAAAGTGAGGAGGTCAAATAGTCGATATCGCACTGCCTACGTGTCATTAACAACGACGTGTACTTGTCATATGATCGAAAAAATAAACGAGATACAAAAGAGGTGTCGGATGAGATACAGTAGAAAAAACAGAAAAAAAAATAGCAACAAAAGCGTATCGTGCTTATATTTTACACCAATATACCTTGTAGGGAAATTTTTTTTCATCAAAATTGAATAAAAATGATGTATTTGAAAGTTTGAATAAAAAGTAATGTGAAAATTTAGTTTGTAAAATGATTCCCATTTCAAAATATTAGTAAAACTTTGTTTCCTTTGGTTTTTTTAAAAATAAACCACGCCCCCAAACTAACAGTCTCTTTATAAGGACCCGCCCCATTTGAAAAAAGATACCTAACCACGCCTACGATCCCCACTACTATACTTTAAAACACGTCTACTTATTCTATTGAAGAAAAGCTCCGTCATCAATAGACCACGCCCATTTTTAACCACTCCCACTACTATACTTTAAAACACGCCTACTTATTCTATTGAAGAAAAGCTCCGTCATCAATAGACCACGCCCATTTTTAACTACTTCCTTTTTGGCCCTTTAATTCAATTTTGTCTTTAAACAACGCCCCTTTTAGTTACTACTTCAACAAACCACTCCTATTTTTGTCACTACAACTACGCCCCTTCAAGTTCCCCCTACCACAAACCACTCCCATTTTTGTCACTACAACTACGCCCCTTCGAGTTCCCCCTACAACAAACCACTTCTATTTTTCACTTCTAACCACGCCCCTTCCAGTTCCTCCTACAACAAACCACTCCCATTTTTCTCTTCCAACCACGCCCCTAGCAGTTCCGCCTTCTACAAACCACTCCCTTTTTTGTCACTTCTAAGCACGCCTCTATTAGGGCGTGTTGATTTAAGGTGGTAACCTTTAATAAACACCCGCTATTTTTCACTTTTTTTAAACACTCCTCTACTTCACTTTGTACCAACCCTTTTAAATTTTTCGTTTTAATAAACAACTCTTAATTTTGTCACTTTGAGCCACGATTCGTTTATCAACGCCCCTTTAAAGTTCCGCCTTCTACAAACCACTCCCACTTTTTACAAGAAGTTAATGTGATTTCGATAGTATATTGTAGAAGAAGGCGTGGCCTAACAACAGAAGGTTAATGAATTTACAGTATAGTGTGTAAGTAGGCGTGGTCTGACAACAAAATGTTAATGAATTTACAGTATAGTGTGTAAGTAGGCGTGGCCTAACAACAGAAGGTTAATGATTTTACAGTATAGTGTATAAGTAGGCGTGGCCTAACAACGAAATGTTAATGAATTTACAGTAGTGTATAAGAAGGCGTGGCCTAACAACAAAATGTTAATGAATTTACAGTATAGTGTGTAAGTAGGCGTGACCTAACAACAGAAGGTTAATGATTTTACAGTATAGTGTACAAGTAGGCGTGGCCTAACAACGAAATATTAATGAATTTACAGTAGTGTATAAGAAGGCGTGGCCTAACAACAAAAGGTTAATTGATTTTATAGTGAAAAAAGGCGTGGCCTAATGAAGGCGTGGCTTGTAAAAAGGCACATGGGAGTGACCTAATGATTTGTTAATTCAGAAGGCGTGGCTTAATTGTGAAAGAAGATATATGGGCGTGGTTAAAATCTCAAATTTCAAGAAAAAGTTGTTTCAATATGAAAAAAGTTAAAAGAAAAACGATTTTTTTTTCAATGAAACCTAGATTATAGTTTAAGACAAGAGTAAAAAGTAAATTTTTTTTGAGGTTGCATAAAAGTTATAAACGGCAAAAAAAAATTTTTTTTTCTCTACCTTCCAATGAAATTCGTTTGATGTAAATGAATAATCGCTTTTCTCTTAATCCACCTAATCCGCTAAATCCACGTACAGCTGCATGAAATATTTACTAGACTAGGTATGCGAACTGAGAATGTCTAGAAGTGTGTGTGTGTGTATATATGTATAGTTTATGTATAGATGGAATAGTAGTGTGAGAAACCTTCGCCATGAGCCGTGCGCTAAACTCTGTAGGAAACGATATAAACGAACACATGTTCTAACGCCGGTCTGGATAATCCTTACATGCTATAGGTTCACCTACACACTCACACTCTCTCTCTCTCTCCCTCTGTCTCTTTTACAGTACTATTTTCCGCCACTAAAACTTCCTTTCCTAATTCTTACCTTCGTCAACCTTGTCGCTCCTCTTCCCTTCGAAGTTAAAATTAACTTTTTTCACGTTTAAAACAATAACTAAATAACTAAATTGACTGAAATTGATAAAATAAATTTAAATTAAGCGGAAGTGAAAAAAATAAAGTTGTCAATTTACAAAAACTGTCGATATATATATTTATTAACTGCGGGTTTAAAAGTTTAAAACAAAAGATTAATGTACAACCATAGAGTTTAGTAAGTGCGCAGTTGGAAAGGAGCAATGTAACAGATCTCTCCCCTCCCCCCCCTCCCAACCCACAGACTATGGTTTACAGTAGTCCGGAAGGCAATAATTACCAAGAGAAAGAGCTCCCGTTAAATCCTTTAGCGTGCACACGCCATTCCTTCAGCTGCTAACTCAACAAACTTACTACATTTACGCGACTAATCACTCTTCCAACTAAACTTTATTAATATTCCAAAAATTTATAACATTCAAAATATAACCAAAAAAAAGAAACTTTCCCCTAGCCTATAATATGGCCTTTTTCGAAAAACTTTATATTTTTGCTTTCGATAAACCGCGCTTACTTTGATGAATTTTAACTCCGCCTCTTACAGTTATTTTTAATAAAACACGCCTACTTTAGTGAATTTTTACTCCGCCCCTTTCAGTTCTGTTTTTGATAACTTCCGCCTACTTTACTCAATTTTTGACCACGCCCACTCTAGTCACGTCTTTGATAAACCACGCCTACTTTCATAAAATTGTAACCACGCCCCTTCTAATTACGCCTTTGATAAACCACGCCTACTTTAGTCCATTTTTTACTCCGCCCCTTTCAGTTCTGATTTGGATAAACCACTCCTACTTTCAGCAAAATTAATTAGCATAATTCATAATTAATTATGCCCCTTGTAATTACGGCTTTGATAAACAACGCCTACTTAAGTGAACTTTAACTCCACCCCTTTCAGTTCTGTTTTTGATAAACCACGTCTACTGTAGTCAATTTTTACCCTGCCGCTTTTAGTTGTTTTTTTATAAAACACCTACTTTTATAAAATTGTAACCACGCCCCTTCTAGTTACGGATGGTTTGAACGGAAATTTGCTACAGAGGCGTGGTTAATAACATTAAAATAACGTTAAATTCTAAATTAAATTATCAAGGGGGCGCAGTTTAGACGGAAATGTAATAAAAGGGCGTGGTTAATAATATTAAAATAACGTTAATTACCATATAAGTCAGAAAGGGGTGTGATTTAAAAACAAAATTTCCTAAAGGGGCGTGGTTAAAATATATAAGAACACGAGGGCGTGATTTGAACCAAAAATTTTCTAAAGTAGTGTTGTCAATAACTTTAAAATAACGTTAATTACTAAATGAAATTATCAGGGGGGCGTAGTTTAGACGGAAATGTAATAAAGAGGCGTGGTTAATAATATTAAAATAACGTAATTACTATACAGTATGGGGCGTAACTTCTAACGGTTTAAAAGTAGAATTATTAAGTGGGGGGTAGTTAAAGAATAAGAAACAGGCGTGGTTCAAAAATCAAAATAGTAAAGGGCGTGACTTGCGATTTAAAAACAGAATTATTCGTTTTTAGAGAATCACAAGACTTAGTTTCATAATGTATAAGAAAAAAAGGGTAGTGGTTTAAAAACATAAGTAATAAAGGGCGTGACTAATGGTTTAAAAGTAGAATTATTAAGTAGGCGTGGTCAAGAATGGAAAAGAGGTGTGCTTGAAATATCAAAGTGGTAAGGGGCGTAACGACTAACGTTTTTTTAAAGGTAGAATTATTAAGTGGGGGTAGTTAAAGAATAAGAAACAGGCGTGGTTCAAAAATCAAAATAGTAAAGGGCGTGACTTGCGATTTAAAAACAGAATTATTCGTTTTTAGAGAATCACAAGACTTAGTTTTATAATGAATAAGAAAAAAGGGTTGTGGTTTAAAAATATAAGTAATAAAGGGCGTGACTAATGGTTTAAAAAGTAGAATTATTAAGTAGGCGTGGTCAAGAATGGGAAAGAGGTGTGGTTGAAATATCAATGTAGTAAGGGGCGTAACTTCTAACGTTTGTTTAAAGGTAGAATTATTAAGTAGGCGTAGTTAAAGAGTGGGAAAGAGGCGTGGTTTGAAAATCAGAGTAGTAAGGGGCGTGATTTTCGGTTTAAAAATGGAATTATTCGTTTTTAGTGAGTCACAAGACAGTTTTCCAATGAATAAGAAAAAAGGGCGTGGTTTAAAAATTTATTGAATAAGCTAAGATAAATAACATTGAATAAGAAAGATGACGAAATAAGCATGGTTAAGAATGTAAAAGGGGCGTGGTTAAGAATAGGAAAGAGGTGTGGTTTAAAAAGTCAAAGTACTTTAAAAGGCGTGGTTTTATATCAAAGTTCTAAAGGGGCGTGGTTTTAGATTAAAAAACGATTTTTAAGCCTTTGGTTTTAGATTAAGAATATGATTTTTAAGCCTTTCTTTCACAGACTAGGGCTACTTTTTAAAATATTAATCCCCGCCCTACGAGAGTAATTTTTGGTTAACCACGCCCTGTTTTTGATAAGCCACGACTACTTCTTTTGGCATTATTTGAAATAAAGTTCGAATAAAAGTAAAGGCAGCTCGCGGTGGTGGAAATTGATAGGTGTGAATGCTTGTTTAACAATGCAGTTTTCTCCCATAGAGAAATGTTCGATATGCAACAATGTAACTAGTCCAAATGCGACAGAGGAATGGCAAGTGAAACGCCATCCAACAAGGTGTACGTGTTTCACCCTCTGTAAACTTGCTACTTCTACGTGTCATGAAATGTGTGCGTAGGGGACATCTATATATGTACATACATGAGTTTGTAATATATATATATATATATATATATATTTACACCCCCTGGGTGACGCTATCAAGCGTAGGGTGCTGTCGACTCAGCTACGATATATAGATATACCACCAGTGTATTGAATAGTTATACACACTGTCAAAGAAACTGGAGCACATTCAGCATTATCTTTCACTCTCTCTCTCACACACCCTCTCTTCTGACTGGTAATAAAATACTCTTGCTTGTAATTCCGGCATCAGATATCTGTTTTTCTGCCCGTTAACAAACAGGAGTACAAAAAAAAATTATTTTCAATTACAAAAAAAGAGACTTTTTTTGTAATTTTTCATTTTTGTAAATAATTTCAGACCAGGAATTAAAGAGGGAATTTTTAAAGGAAAAAATTATTTGTAAATGAACAGTTATCTATCTCTACACTTGTTATCGTCTTTTTTTTCTTCTTCTCTTTTTTCTCTTTCTCATTTTTTTCTTCAACGAAAAGCTCAACTTTCAAGATGCCTCGAGTTACTGTGAATAAAAGGCCATGAACGTTTTTCTTTTTCCCTCGTAATTTAAAAATATAAGTTCACGTGTTCGTTAAGAAGGGCTTTTTGGAGGATGAAAAGAGTGAGGAGCAACGAGAAATTAAAAAGCATTATGCTGCATCGTTATTACCTTCCTTCTTTTCTTAAGAATTATATATCCAGATATGTCTTCGCTTTTTTCGAGAGAGAAAGAGAGAGAGAGAGAAAGAGAGAGAGAGAGAGAGAAATGTGAAAAGAAAATTCTTTTTTTAATTATAATTCTCTCTTAAGAATACAATTTTAAATAATACCCTTTTTTCAACGTGACTAATAATTATATTTTTTTTAATTACACTCAAATTTTTGTATTTTAGATTTTAAGAAATATTTTAAAAATTTCAATCCAATGTTAAAATATAAACACGGTAAATCGTTAGGTATTAAAATAATACATAAGATAACACACATTTTTATGTATGTATAACACACATAAGGATTAAAATAATCCAATTTAGTGTTATTTTAATCCATTTTGGTGTTATTTTAATACCTAACAATTTACCGTGAATATATTCTGTAAATTGAAGAAAAAGAGATTCAAATTTTAACCTAAAGAGAAAAATCAATCATCAAATAATAATGATAACAAAAATAGTAATAAGGTCAGTGGAATTCAGGGGAATTTATAACTTTTTTTTTTCTTCTCCTTTTTTTTCGCTCATTTTTACCGCGCCGGTCAACTATAAATGCGAACATTGCGGATCACTAAATGGTTACTCGGAGAATTTGAATCAATGCGCGAGACTGTCGTCGCTTCGTGAGGCACGCGAGGCTAGTGCTAAAAGCTAAATTGCACGTGTAACCATCGGACTCAGTGGCGTCGCCCGTTTATCCTCAACGTACAACCATTCTCTCTTTCTCTCTCTCTCTCTCTATACACATATATATATATATATATAGATCTAGAGACTCCAAGAGTGTATTAACTGTCGTCATTATGCACCTATTTACTTTCCAGACTTGCAATATTATTTCTATTAACGCAAAAATAAAATCCATTTCCCGTAAGAAAGCAAAAAATTTTCCAGCAAAACAAAATTTAAAAAAAGATGTAAAAAAATATTTTAAAAGTATGCAAAAAACCTAAGAAAAACATCAGTACAAAAATGAATTTAAAAAAAAACCCATTGAACTAGGTTTTTCCAATTAATTTTACTGTTAAGCTAAGCATTCTGGGCTACTTTTGTATTAAACCACGCCTCTTTTATGTATTCTAGTATCAAACCACGCCTCTTTTATGTATTTTAGTATCAAACCACGCCTCTTTTATGTATTTTAGTATCAAACCACGCCTCCTTTACGTACTTTAGTATTAAACCACGCCTCCTTTACGTATTTTAATAATAAGTCACGCCTCGTTTATGTATTTTAGTATTAAACCATGCCCCTTTATGATTTTTGCTCATTAAACCACGCCCATAAATGTTTTAATTACATTAAATCAGAGTTTTTTACGCTTTCATTAAATTAAGCCTAAATAATTACTGTTTTCATTAGACCACGCCCTTTTAACTTTTTGCACTTTTAAACCACACCTTTTTTGCTTTTGTCAATATTAAGCCACGCCTTCTTACCTTATTTATAAAATAACGTCTTTTTACTCTATTTCCTTATTGAACTACGTCTCTTGTACTGCTTTTAATATTAAACCACGCCTAGTATTATGAACTAAGATTACCCACGCCTCTTGTGACTTTAAAGTATTAAACCACGCCTATTTATTTGTTTTCCATATTTAGAAAAGCTTCTTTTACTAATTTTCGTATTGAACTGCGCCTCTTAATTTTCTTTTTACTTTTAGCCACGCATCTTATCTCAGAAAAATATTAAACTTTATCTTATTTCCGAATTATATAAACTTATCTTATTTTATTTCTATATTAAACCACGCCTTTAATAGTAAGTCACGCCTCCTGACGTCTTCGATAAACTTTGTTTTTTATATTAAGCCACGCCTCTTAACTTTCTAAAGTTGCAAGCCACGCCTATTAACCTATTTCCCACATTTAGCAAAGCATTTTGGACTCAATTAATTGTGTAACGCCTATTTCCGTATTAAACCACGCCTTTCATATAACCATAGGCCACGCCTAGTTACTATTTTCCATATTAAGAAATGCCTCTTTACCTTTTTCGGTTTTAAGTAATGCTTTTTTAAATTTTATTTCCACATTAGATCACGCCTCTTTCTTTTTCTTGAATTAATTAAATTAACCACGCCTAAATTAATTAATTAATTATTAGCCACGCCTCCTGACGTGTTGGTTCAATAAACAATGTCTGTAACTATAAAGTACATTTTATTTTTAAGCCAAATAATGTGTCTCTATTTTTATTTCTCATTAGACCACGCCTTTTTTCATTTAGTCACGCCTCTTGCCTTAAATTTGATATTAAGCCACGCCTTTTTTAAAGGTTTTTTTTTCAAATCATGCCTCTTGGTTAATTTTTTTTGTTGATTCCCACTGTCTTTATTGTCCCTTAAGTAGAAAAAGAGACTTGTAAAAAGAAATGTCTGGAAACATGGAGTATAAATTTAACAAACAAATGGGCGTGGTTAGAAAATAAATGTCTGAGAGGCATTGGTTGTTCCACTATTTTTATTGTTTCTTAAGCAGAAAAAATAGACGTGGTGTGAAAATAAATGTCTGAAAAAACTTGTTTTTTTAGTGTAAAAATAAAAAAATATGGGCGTGGTTTAGAAATGAATGTCTAGGGGGCGTGTTTGAATTCAGAAGAATTATGAGGCGTTGGTTATGTATAAAATTGCGATTTGAATACCATGGGCGTGGTTTAAAGTAAAAAGGGGGGTCTAGGTAGAAATTTGTAATTAGGGCGAGAAAAATGTTGAAAGAAAAATTGAAGGAGTGGCTTTCAAAGACACAGGGCATTGTTTTTGAAAAGAAGAAAAGCTGGGGGCGTGGCTAAACAAGAAAATCGAAGGATATAATAGTTTGTCGAATAATTAAAGAAAAACTGACGTAGGGGTGGTTCCTAAACACATTGGGCGTGGTCTTCAACGAAAAGAAAAAGCGGGGGAGTGGCATTTAAAGACACAGGGCGTTGTTTTTGAAAACAGAGACAACTGGAGGCGTGGCTAAACAAAAAAATTGACGGGTATAATAGTCTATTGAATATTTAAGTAAAAAAATTGACGTAGGAGTGATTTCTAAAGACATTGGGCGTGGTCTTCAACGAAAAAGATACTACTGGGGGCGTGGCTAAGCAAAATCAAAGGGCGTAGCCTTTATTGAATAATCGAGCGTAATTTAAAGGTTACGATTTAGATTTAAGTATATAAATAAAATAGCAGATGGTTACATAAATCTAAATAAAGCAAATTTGAATAAATAAATTAATAAATGAATAAAATAATAAATGAATAAAATCAAAAAATGAATAAAATGATAAATAAATAAAATAATAAATGAATAAAGTAATAAATGAATAAACTAATAAATAAAATAATAAATAAATAAAATAATAAATGAATAAAGTAATAAATGAATAAAGTAATAAATAAAATAATAAATAAATAAAATAATAAATAAAATAATAAATGAATAAAGCAATAAATAAAAAAAATAAACTGATATAGAGAAATATATACAAATGAGCAAAAAGGAAATCGTAAAAATCAAAAACACGAGTGTGGCTTCTGGAAAAAAGTACCATAACCAACGTGATTAATTGCAAAACAAAAAGAAAATAAAGACTCGGTACACGCGAGCTTAGCAGAAAACAAGAAGGAAAAAAAATGCAAAAGGGTGCTTCAATAGGCGCAAATAACCCAAGAAAGAAAAAGGATTATGCATCTTTTATAGCTTGGAAAGCATAAAAAAATATCTCTCCATGTATATACATATGTATATAGATATATATATATATATACATAAGGGAACATAAAAATACAGCAAGAAAAAGAGAAAAGTAGAAGAAAAAGAAAAAAAATACTATTCTCTTGGACAGGTGTTTGAAAATTTTCACCCGCTCGTCGCAAGAGAGATATATATACACCTACATACACGTATAGAAATATGCTTACAACTTTTGCACCACGTCATAATATTATAGAGGTCATATATGAAGGAGGGCGAGTGAGGTTGAATACAAAAGGGAAAAATAGATTTACTTAACACCTCTAAAATTGTGGGTAAGGTAAACATTTTTCACATCTCTCTTCCTTATATGTTCGTCTACATAAAATTTCTAGATTTAACAAAATCTCCGTCTATTTTTATAATATACACATAAATATACATATAAATTTATATCATTTTTTGCGAAATTATACATTAAAAATAATGAAAAATAATAAAATTGCCCCCATGCATTTAAAGTATGGGGCAAAATTTTAATTTTTTAATGACTATTATTATTATTATTATTATTATTTTTCATGAATAAATTAAATTTACTATCTAAGTTACTCTAAAAATTTATTTAATTTATTTTTATACGTAAACTTATCAATCTTGAAAATAATTATTTTTCATCAATAAATTAAATTTACTATCTAAGTAAAAATTACATTACATTACAATAAAAAATTAAATTTTTATATTTTTGAATTTATTTTTCTCGAAAAAAAAAATTTTAGTTTGTATAAAAAATGTCTTCTATATTACAATAAAAAATTAAATTTTTATATTTTTGAATTTATTTTTTTCGAAAAAAAAATTTTAGTTTGTATAACAAATGTCTTTTGTATTACAATAAAAAATTAAATTTTTATATTTTTGAATTTATTTTTTTCGAAAATAGCGAAATAGCGAAAGTATTCGCTGCAATAACTAAATGTTTCTCTAATATAGTTAAATTTCTAGTTGTTCCAGGTGAAGTATTTTTTCGTCTACCTTTAAATAGTAAAAACGGTTTAAAAAAAATTAACCACGAAAAATTGAAAGTACATAAAAAAACAAAATTTTGAAAAAAAATATTGAAAAAGAAACTAAATTTTGAAAAAAAATTATTGAAAAAGAAATAAAATATTTGAAGAGAATAAAAATTTAAAAAAGAAAACAAAATTTTGAAAAAAAAAATATTGAAAAAGAAACAAAATATTTGAAAAAAATTGACAAAGAAACAAAATTTTGAAAAAGAAAAAAAATTTTGAAAAAAATTGACAAAGAAACAAAATTTTGAAAAAAAATATTGAAAAGGAAACAAAATTTTGAAAAAAAATTGACATAGAAACAAAATTTAAATGAAAAATATTGAAAAAGAAACAAAATATTTGAAGAAAATAAAAATTTAAAAAAGAAACAAAATTTTGAAAAGATATTGACAAAGAAACAAAATTTTGAAAAAATATTGAAAAAGAAACAAAATTTTGAAAAAAAATATTGAGAAAGAAACAAAATTTAAAAAAAAATTGACAAAGAAACCAAATTTTGAAAAAAAAATATTGAAAAGGAAACAAAATTTTGAAAAAAATTGACAAAGAAACCAAATTTTGAAAAAAAAAAAAATTTTGAAAAACAATTGACAAAGAAACAAAATTTTGAAAAAAAATTGACAAAGAAACAAAATTTTGAAAAAAAATTGACAAAGAAACAAAATTTTGAAAAAAAATATTGACAAAGAAACGAAATTTTGAAAAAAAAATATTCAAAAAGAAGTAAAATTTTTGTAGAGAATAAAAATTTAAAAAAGGGAATTCGGATGAAATGAGAAAGAGAAAGCAAGCTGAAGATTGATAACACTTGTCAAGGGGTTGAATTTGATGGAAATAATTTTCCCATCATCGACTTAAGCTTTCAATATCTTTTTCTCTATGGGAAAAAAATTGTAGGAAAAAAAAGAGAGAGAGAGAGAGAGAGAGAGAGAGGGATACTTATAATTTTTTTTTTGCACCGAATTTTTCTCTGTCTCACACACAAATACACACGTACATATATGGTTCGGCCGCGCCAACCACTCGTTTCGGAAGCCAGTTTGCCTAATGAAATTTTTATGTCCCGCTCGAGACATTCCCTTTCTATTCTTTTTTTTTTCTTTTTCCCTATTTTTTTTTTTTTTGTTTTTTTCCCTCTTTTTCGGAACCGCCGTTCGCATTACCATGCGGAAGCACTTGCACGTACTTGCGAACCTCTTTTATTTTTACGTCATCGAGAGAAAATCGAATGGTGAAAAGAAAAGGAGCCGAAAGAAGTTTTTTTTATTTTAAAAAAAGGAAAAACCCCTTCTATTCCTGCACGCCGCATAGTTAGAAAATTTGATACCATTTTTTCTATTTTTTTAATTATTAATACCCGACAAATTATTTCGTTTTAATATATAGTAAATATAATTTAATACATAGTAAATATATTTTAATACACTAAATATATTTTAATACACTAAATATATTTTAATACACTAAATATATTTTAATACACTAAATATATTTTAATACAGTAAATAAATTTTAATACAGTAAATATATTTTTATTTAACCGAAAAAAATTTCTATTAAAAAAAATAATAAAGTTGTTATTTAAAAAATTTCGTGTTTTTGTTATCGATTCAGAAATAATTTATTAATAACAATTAATACACTGAAAAAATGTATATTCAAATTTTGTAAAAGTATTTTGCAATTTTTTCCCAAATTGCAAAATACTTTTACTAAATTTAATACACATTTTTTTCAGTCTAATAATAATAATAATAATAAAAATAATAATAATAATAATAAACAGAAACAACTTTTATTTATATATGATTCTATGGCTTCCAAAAATATTAAATAATAATATTAAGTATGATTATTTGTTTTGATAATAAAAATAATATTACTATTATTACTAAATTATTACATTAATTTTGCCTTTTCGATAAATAAACCATTAAAAAATTAATAATAATAATAATAATAATAATAATAATAATAATAATAATATAATAATAATTATCATTAACAATTATTCGAGGCGATTAATTGATATTTAGTTTAATTAAGTTTTAATTAATTTAAAATTTTGTGTCTTCAAAAACGACGAATTGTAAAAATAGTAAAGATAGTAAAAATAGTAAAAATAGTAAAAATAGTAAAAATAGTAAAAATAGTAAAAATAGTAAAGATAGTAAAAATGGTAAAAATAGTAAAAATAGTAAGAATAGTAAAAATATTAAAAAATAGTTAAAATTAGTAGTAATTATAAAAAAAACATATAAAATAGTAGAAACAGTAGAAATAGTAAAAATAGTAAAAATAGTAAAAATACTAAAAAAAGCTGTTAAAAATCTTAATAGTCATAATTTTAGTAAAAAAATAATAATCAAAATTTCACTTCTTATAAATTTATTTTACTCTTCTTCGTTTTTGGTTTATTATTATTTTTTTATTATTTACTGACTCTTTTTATTTTTTATTCACTGCTACATATTGTTTACTTATTAATTAAAAAATTCTTCACTCATTTTTAAATTTTAGCGACAAAATTAACTTAATTTTAGTTTAAAATCAACAAATAAAAATAAAGTAAATAATAAATAAATATATTTATAACAAATCGTTGAGTTTGGAAAAATTATTATTTCCTAAAATTAAATATATTATTTAAAATATCTCGCGTAACGGAAATGAAAATATTCTTTTTTTTATTATCAAACAATGCCACTGGAATAAAATTTCAAAAAAAGAATTCCGTGCACAATGTCTGTCATTCTATACAATCAAGAGGCAAAATGAAGAAGAATGAAAGTCAAAAAGAACGAAAATGACTTGCGACTCATGTTAAAACAAAAACGTCAGCAATTTTGCGTGTGAAACTAAATTATTAAATGTGCGTCTCAAATTTTATACGTTTCTAGTTAATTTTTAATTAATTTTCTTTAGTTTGTTAAATTAAAATTTTTTTTTTAGTTTATATTTTAAGATTTTTGCTTATTTATTTTGCTATTTGTGTACTTTTATTTATTGTTTATTGACTTTCATTCTTAATTCATTAATTTTTTATTTACTGAAAAAAAAATTCTTACAAATACTCATTTCGTTTATTTTCATTTTCTTTATTTATTGTTAATTGTTGATTAATTTTTAAAAATTAATTTATTTATTTATTGTTAATAAAAAATAAGTATTTTGTTCGTTTACTTATTTTCTTTACTTTTATTTGTCTTTATTTTTTTTTCTTTACTTAAAATTATTTTTCCTTTTTTTAATTTTCCTTTTTTTATTTTTCCTTTTTTTATTTTTCATCTTTTTATTTTTATTATTTTCCAAATTTCAAATCCTTATATAATTATTTATATTATTTTTCAAAGGCAATTTTTTTAAACGTATTTTTTCTACATATTTATAATAATTTTTTAGCTTAGCATACGAATTCATTTTCAGTAAAAAAATTCAAAATCAAGAGAAAATATCAAAATTGTTACAATATGTTTTTTAAAAAACAAAATATTAATAATAATTAGATTTTTTAGCTTAGCATACGAATTCATTTTTAGTAAAAAAAATTCAAAATCAAGAAAAATTATCAAAATTGTTACAAATACGATTTTTAAAAAACAAAATATTAATAATAATTAGATGATGGCATGAATTAAGATAAATAGGTAAATAAATAAAAGTGAATGTAAATAAACTAAAAATGCCAAGTTCGTGAAAAAAAATTGGATCGTGAAATTAAACGCTTTGAATTTTGCAATTAGATTTCTTTAGGCTCTTACTTTTTTTAAACGAAAAAAGAAATTATAAAAAAGTATATATATATATATAATTTTAATTAATTTTTTTCATTTCATGCACAGACGGAAAAAAAATCTCCATTTCAACGTAACTCGAATACCATTTAACAAAATTCTAATTACGAAAAAAATCATTAATGAATATGTGAAAAAAATTACACTAATAATTATAATCGTTGACAAAAATACTTTTAAAGCTATAATTATATTTTATTATATATTATATTCTATATATTACTAATTATATAAAAAAATTACAGCAAATACTATTTTTTATTGATAAAAGAAAAATATTTTTAGTTTTCTCAAAAAATTTTTTCAATAAAGCAAACTAATTAATTACAGCAAATACTAATTTTTTTATTAATAAAAGAAAAATAATTTTTAGTTTTCTCAAAAATATTTTCGATAAAGCAAAATAATTAATTAATTATTACTAATATATTAACTAATATTTTATTAGCATTATTAATTTAAGTGAGAAAATTTATTTATTTATTTTATCATTTTCGTTCTTTGATTTCCAGTGTGCGATAGAAATTTTATCCGAATAAACGACGCGACACGGTGTTTGATGGTGGCAATGGTAAAACGAGACGATAATAATAGTACAATCTCAGTCATTAAGAATTCGATTACAATGGCATTTCTCCTAAGACCACAAAGTTCTCAATTTTTTTTATGTTCGTTTTGTAAATCCAAAAAAGAAAAAAACAAGAAGGTAAAGAGTTCTCTTTGCAAAATAGAGAAAATTAATAATAATTAGCAATTAATAGCAAAATTAATAATAATAATTGCAAAAAAAGGGTAAAAATTGTAAAATATTTTAAATTTTCTTAAAAATTCACTCAATAAATAATTAATTATAGAAGAATAATTGTAACTAATTAGTTTTCTTTTGGGAAAAGGAAAAAAAAGAGAAAATCGTTTCAATATTCATGATATAATAATAAAAATAGTGAAAAATGAAAAAAAATTTCCAGTTGCTTATTGGCTCAACTCATTAAGGTCCTTCGTTTCCACTCTTCTGACCCGGGTTCAAATCCCGTCGAGTTCGTTTTTTAAAAAAATTTTTCAAATAAAACTTGTAAAATGCAAAACAATAATAATAATAATAATAATAATAATAAAAATAATAAATAAATAAAAATAAATAAATAATATTACAAAAAATATTAACGATAACAAATGATAATAATAATAAATAAACAAAAATAAATAAATAATAATATTACAAAAAATGTTAACGATAACAAATGATAATAATAATAAATAAACAAAAATAAATAAATAATATTACAAAAAATATTAACGATAACAAATTATAATAATAATAATAACAATAATAATAAATAAACAAAAATAAATAAATAGTATTACAAAAAATATTAACGATAACAAATTATAATAATAATAATAACAATAATAATAAATAAACAAAAATAAATAAATAATATTACAAAAAATATTAACGATAACAAATGATAATAATAATAACAATAATAATAATAATAAATAAACATAAACAAAAATAAATAATATTACAAAAAATATTAGCGACAATAAATGAAAATAATAATAATAATATTAATAATAATAATAATAATATTAATAATAATAATAATAATAATAATAATAATAGTAATTAAAATAATAATTAATATAAAAATAATAGAAATAGAAAAATTTAAAATTATACAAAAACGAGCCAAACAAAAGATATTATTAATAATTATTTAATTACTTGAACTTTAAAGTCCTGGAATTTTTTTTTTTTTTGAACCCAAGGTGAAAAGAAACGAAAACATTCGAAAAATGACAATTGTTACTAATTAAAATGAGAAAAATTATTTTTTAAATTGAAATTAAAAAAAAATTTGGGGCGAAAATGTTGATTTAAAAAATTTTTTAATTTTGAGTACGAATACGATCAAACTTTCTTTGTCAAAAAATATATCATTACGATTAAAGTTTGGGCAATTCGGTGCCAGGCAGAAGGAGCGAAATTATTATACGAGTTTTTAATAGAGGTCGCAAGGAACTTGCCCAAAGAATTGACAAAACTTTGATTGCCTTAAGGGGTCTTTAAAACAAGCGTCGTAAATAAAGGGCGCTTTTGTCCCCGTCCTCACTTCAAGACGAAGAAAAGGAGAATAAGAAGAGTAGTTAAAAAAAGGGAATTAAATGACTTTCTCTAATTATATATGAAGTTTAAGTTTATATTTTAATTTATAATTGGTATTATTATTAATATTATTATTATAATAATTATTATTATACAATAATAATAATAATAATAATAATAATGTTTTAATTATTAATTATAATTATTAACATAAATGAAATAAATTTTATTAAAAATAAGCAAAAAGTATTTATTATTATTATTATTAATATTTTTTAATACAATTTTAATAAAATTTCACTCAAGGATTCAGTAAATTTTTTTCCATTTTTTAATAAAAATTTTCGGAAAAATTAATTTATTTTACAAACATCTAATAAATTCTTGGAATCAATTCAATTGTTTCCAAAAAATAGTAAAATTCTTGTTTCTATAAATAATAAAAATTTCTTTCATGAATTCAATTATATTCAAAACAATTTTTAGAAACTTCAACAATAAGGTATTTAATTAAAATTTTTACCAGAAGCAATTATCTTAGAAACTTGAAAGAAATTCTTCATGAAATTCAATTACTGTCGAAATTTTCAATTTTAAATTTAATTATTAAACAAAATATATTATTAAAAATTTTTTTTCTAAATTCTTCAAAAAAAAATTAATTCGTTTCTTAAAACTTTTTTTTTAAAAATCCTTCACAAGAATTTAATTATTCTCATTAATAACAAAATTCTTCAAAGGAATGAAATTCTTTTTAATTAAATTGTAGTAAAACTTCTCGAAAGTATAGAATTATTTTTGTAAAAATATTAATTAAATTCAATTACTTTCAAAATTTCTGACAAAATTCTTCGGAAAAATTAAATTATTTTTTAAATAGTAAAAATTCATCACGCATGAATTCAATTTTTTTTAATAATATTTTTATAAAATTTCTCAACAAAATACTTTTGATTTTAAAAAATATATTTAATAAATGTTTTCGATTGAATACAATTATTTTGAAAAAATTTTTGAAAAATTCATTCAAAACATCGAATTATTTAAAAAAAAAACACGTTGAAATTCTTGAAAACATTAAAATTTGGAAATTTGCAATTGAATAATTGAATAAATAATAATAATTAAATTCATAATTGAATTTTATGAAGTTTCTCGCATTAAATTTTATTGGAAATAATTATATTTATAATTTTAATTCATTTGCTATTTGCCTCGCTAATTACTAAATTGTTAATAAAATAGATTTCAAATAAAGTTTATTTAAGTCAATTAAATTTCTATTTTGAGCTAATAATTTCAATAATATTTGAAGCAAATACCATTCAATCGACTAAATTGAAAATTAATATCTTCAAGTAAATATTCACTCGCCAATACTCTAATAATATTTAATATTTATATATTAAATAAATTTAATATAAATTAAATAAATGTAATATAAATTAAATAAATTTAATATAAATTAAATAAATTTAATATAAATTAAATTTAATTATAAATAATATAAAGTTAATTATTTATAATTAAATTTAATATTTATATATTTTATTTATATTTATTTAATAAAATAATTTTTTTTCAGTGTTAATATACTGGTTATTTAGTTATTAGAAATTTATTGAAAAATAATTACTTTATTTTTCATTAAGTTATTTTTTTTGCAATTAAAAAATATCGAACATGACAATATTTTTTTGTCAATTGAAAAATATCATCGAACATGACAATATTTTTTTGGCAACTAAAAAATATCATCGAACATGACAATATTTTTTTGGCAATTAAAATAAATCATCGAACATGAAAATATTTTTTTTGGCAACTAAAAAATATCATCGAACATGACAATATTTTTTTGTCAATTAAAATAAATCATCGAACATGAAAATATTTTTTTTGGAAATTAAAATAAATCATCGAACATGACAATATTTTTTTGTAAATTAAAAAATATCAACTAATATGACAATATTTTTTTTGCAATTCAAAAAAAATCATCGAATTTGATAATATTTTTTTGCAACTAAAAAAATATCATCGATTATGATAATACTTTTTAAAATTGAAAACTCGAATGATTTTTAACTTCTTACTAATTACATTTGCAATGTGAATTTAATTATTTCATGAATTAAAAATTATTAAAAGAATTGAATGAAATTAAATTTAAAAAAAAATGTTTCAAAAATAAAAAAAAAGTTATATAAATATACCTCGATAATTAATTATTATTACCATACCTACATTTTAATTAATTTATTCCAAAAACATTACAATTTTTAATTACACATTCAATTTAACGGGAGAATTTAAAAAAAAATAATAAAATTAAAAAAACCATGAATATTGATTAAAATAGAAAAAAAAAATGTTTTTAAAAAAAATTGTAATTTAACAACGTTGGAGTTAATATGTAAAAGAAAAATGAGAGAGAGAGAGAGTTGGGAAAAAGGAAAATGAAAAAAAAACAGATATTGGTAATTTTAATGACTTTTCACGGGGTTTTTGATAAAAACGTATGCTATTATTATAACCAATGAATTTTGGTTATACGCGTCGCGTCGAAAGATAGAGATAGAGAGTTTATGTGTGTGTGTGAGTATGTGAGAGAAAGAGAGTGAGTATAATGAGAATTCGTTGCGCGATCGCTTCCACAGCGGCAGTAAACTCCGTCGAACCGGTGACTCAAAGGCTCGTTCTATTTACATAATAATTACGCGACATTATATCGCGCAGCATACAAAGTGCATTTTCACTGAAGATTCAAAGAAGAGAGGCGAAACGATCGAATGCGCCCGCGAGAAAACAGAACAAGAGAGAGAATTATGGAGAGAGAGAGAGAGATAGAGATAATAAAACATATTCCTAAACTTTCAAAATTAAAAATCATTTACAAGAAAAAACATTTATTAGAAACACTTTTCTTTTATTACTTATTTCCCCGTTGCCAATTTAATTTACAAATAATAATTTTCTTATACGCTTTATTATTTTATATAATTTATAATTTTTTACTAATTTATTTATTAAACAACTACACCCAGAGAAATTGTATATTTGTCTCAGAACCAACTAGACTTTTTATTTGTGGCAAATAAATTTTATTTGTCTCAAATAAATTTTATTTGTTTCAAATAAATTTTATTTAGTTTCAAAAAAATTTTTATTTGTGTCAAATAAATTTTATTTGTTTCAAATATATTTTATTTAGTTTAAATAAAATTTCATTTGTTTTAAATAAATTTTATTTAGTTTATTTAGTTTTATTTGTTTCAAATAAATTTTATTTAGTTTATTTAGTTTTATTTGTTTCAAATAAATTTTATTTAGTTTATTTAGTTTTATTTGTTTCAAATAAATTTTATTTAGTTTATTTAGTTTTATTTGAAACAAATAAAATTTTATTTAAACTAAATAAACTTTATTTGAAACAAATAAAATTAATTTAAACTAAATAAATTTTATTTGTTTCAAATAAATTTAATTTAAACTAAATAAAATTTTGTTTAAAAAAAATTTTATTTAGTTTAAATAAAATTTTATTTGTTTCAAATAAATTTTATTTAGTTTAAATAAAATTTTATTTGTTTCAAATAAATTTTATTTAGTTTAAATAAAATTTTATTTGTTTCAAATAAATTTTATTTAGTTTAAATAAAATTTTATTTGTTTCAAATAAATTTTATTTAGTTTAAATAAAATTTTATTTGTTTCAAATAAATTTTATTTAGTTTAAATAAAATTTTATTTGTTTCAAATAAATTTTATTTAGTTTAAATAAAATTTTATTTACCTCAATAATTATATGTTTTATTTATGACAAATATAAATTTTATTTAAAACAAATAAAAATTCTAGTTGGTTCTGAGACAAATATACGTTTATTAAAGTCAAATAAAATATATATTTGGTTTAAGTAATAATTTCCTCTGGGTGATAGCTAAAATAATGCGCTTGTGAAGTTTCTTGTTTCGCATTGACATTAAAGAAATTCAATTTTATTCGGAAGAAAAAACAATTTTAAAATATCTAAAATTAACTATAGAATTATTCGAAAGTTGATGAAAAATTTTCCGCAGTTACGATGAATTTCTATAAAAAAAAAACAATGAAATTTCAAAAAGTGAATTTCCAAAAACTAGAAAAATATTTTTTGAAGAATTTTTTCAATAAACCAGAATTTTTGTAAAGTTATACTATTAATTTCTGTAAGTTACCAAAACGCTCAAGAACCATGAAAAATTTCCATGAAAATGACAACAAATTGTCGACTATTTGTAAAATTTACTAGAAATTGTCGACAATTTGTAAAACTTACTAGAAATTCTAAAAACTGTTTCCAAATGTCAAAAATTAACTAAAAAAAATCCAAAACCAAAATCCGAAAATTGAAAAATAGAAAAATTTTCTGTAAGTTCCTCCATACATTTCCAAAAAGTATCATCAATTTACAAAATTTTTTTTAATTTTCTAAGAATCACTAATAATATCTGAAAATTAGCAAAAATTTTCAAAACTAAAAAGAAAAAAGTACCAAAACTTTTCACTAAAAATTTTAAACAGCAAAAATAACTGCGCGAAAATTATTAAAAATAGTTAAAATTTTCTTATTTCATTAACATTTAAAATTTTTTAAAAATTGATAATGAAAAAAATAAGTAAACAAATTAACTATCAATTTAATTAATTCGTCAATTAATTTTTATTAATTTTTTTATTAAGTTAACTTTTATCATTTATTTACCTACTTATTTATTTAATTTGTTATCAGTGTGTTATTTTATTTGTTTATTTTTTCATTGCAATATTTCTTTATTTGTTTATTTATTAATTGCTGTTTTTCTATTTGTTCATTTATTCAATGGTATGTTTTATTATTTGTTTATTTATTAATTACTATGTTTTTATTTGTTTATTTATTAATTGCTATGTTTTTTTATTTGTTTAATTATTAATTGCCATGTTTTTTTATTTGTTTATTAATTCATGGAAGTTTTTCTATTTGTTCATTTATTCAATGGTATGTTTTTTAATTGTTTATTTATTCATTGCTATGTTTTTTATTTGTTTACATATTTATTCATATGTTTTTTACTTGTTCACATATTTATTCATATGTTTTGTATTTGTTTACATATTTATTCATATGATTTTTATTTGTTTATACATTTACCTATTTTTATTTGTTTATTTATTTTTATTTCTTTATTTATTTACTTTTTTTTTGTTTATTTATTTACTTACTTTTATTTGTTTATTTATCTACTTATTTTTATTTGTTTATTTATCTACTTATGTTTATTTGTTTATTTATCTACTTATTTTTATTTGTTTATTTGTTTACTTACTCAATTACTAGTTTACTTATCAGTTTCTTTCTTTATTTGTAAATAAATTTTGTTTACCTATTTGTTAATTTATCGATTTGCCATATTTATTTGTTTATTGTATATATTATTTTTTATTGTTCACTCACTTGAGTCTCGTTTACCTATTTATTTATTCATTAGTATATTATTTTGTTTAACAAATTTTGAATCAATTTATTTATTAAAAATGTATTTATAAACTTATTTCATTATTAATTTATTGATTATTTGTTAATCTTTTTCTTTATATAATTGTCAATTTATTTATCTATTTACAAATATGTTTATTTTGCCTACTTGTTAATAAATTAATTTGTTAAATTACTAATTTGTTTATTTAGCTTTGCTTACTTACTTCTTTAATTTGTTTATCTACATTTTAAACTACTTCATAACTAATATATTTGCTTATTAATTTTTTAAATTGTTTTCCTACTTGTTAATTAATTTATTTATTAAATAATTAATTTATTTATTAATTAATTTATTTATTAAATAATTAATTTATTTATTAAATAATTTATTTATTTCTTAATTCTTCACTTATTTCTTGATCTATTTATTTATTTATTTATTTGTTTATTTACTTGTCTATTTGTTTATTTATTTGTTTATTTATTGATTTGTTTAATTTTGTATTTATTTATTTGTTAGAAAATGTATTCACCTATTCATTTATTTATTTATTAATCATTTTTCCAAAACGAACTAATTAATTAACACGTGAAAAAAATATAAAACAATTCATGAAAAAAGTAGCTAAACAAATTTTAATTAATTAAATTATTCAAACTTTTTTTTATCTGCATACGATTATTTGTTTATTTATTAATTAATTTACTCTTGAATTTTTAATTACAGCACGAAACAATATATTTTACTTAAATAAAAAAATGAATTTATTATTTAATTTCATCGATTACTTTATTACAATATTAAATTTAAATTAATTATTTTTCCCAAACGACCTAATTAATAATTAGGTGATAATTAGAATTCACGTAATTAGTAAACATTGAAAATTAAATTAATATTCCATAAGGATGATATTATTATTGTACCATTAATTTAGCAAATTTGCCATTATAAATGAAAAGAAAATATCTTTGGAAATTAATTTTTTTTCATGGTTAATTGTCCATGAAAAAGTATTATTATTATTGTAATTATAATTTTTAATTAATTTAATTTTTTTATAATTTTTTCTTTAATTTAATTTTTTTATAATTTTTTCTTTAATTTAATTTTTTTATAATTTTTTCTTTAATTTAATTTTTTTACAATTTTTTCTTTAATTTATTAAATTTTTCTTAATTCCTCATTATTTGGAGAAAAAAAAATGTTTTTAATTTCGATTTATTAATACTTTATTTTAGAGAAGGAAAAAGAGAGAAAGAGACAGAGGTATTGAATATATATTTCATCAAAACTCTTTTTTTCCCAGTGAGCGTTTTATTCACATATAAAAAAGAGAAAAAAAAATTCTTTTTTTTTCTTTTCCTATATATAGCAAGTTTATAACATACATACAAACATCGCATCGACCCGCGTGCCATGTGCCATGCGATATCACACCAGCTACGTAAACATTCAAGAATCGAGTCGAACTTTTATGCCATATATCACATACAAGAGAAGAGAATAATTCATTCTCATTATAAGCGATTCGAGATGCTGTATTGTAGAACGTCTGTAATAATTTTTTAATCACAGTCACGTAACGAGAAATGTTTTCTTCCTCTCTTTCATTTTTCTCTAATTTTTATTTTACTAATAAATTTTTAATTTTTATAAAAATTTAATAATAATATAATAATTAGATAATAATAATTTAATAATAATATAATAATTAAATAATAATAATTTAATAATAATGTAATAATTAAATAATAATAATTTAATAATAATATAATAATTAAATAATAATAATTTAATAATAATATAATAATTAAATAATAATATAATAATAATATAATAATTAAATAATAATAATTAAATAATAATATAATAATTAAATAATAATATAATAATAATATAATAATTAAATTAAAAATGTAAATAAATTAATTAATCAATAAAAATAACAAAATTAAATTAAAATAAAAAAAATTAAATTAAAAAAATAACAAAAAATTTAATTAGACACGAAACATTGGTGAGTAGGAAAATATTCTAATTGAGCAAATTAACTAATTATTTAATAATAATAATTTAATAATTCAATAATCATAAAATAGATACAAAAATATTTAATTAAAAAAAAATTATTCTCCAACTAAATAATAATTATGTGGTAAATAAAAATATTTGCAAAAAAAAATTGGGAAGAAATAAAAATTTTTTTTTAAGTAGGGGAAGTGGAGGAAAGTTTTTTTTAGAATTGCTTTACACACAGACCTGATTAAACGGATTGAGATGAAGGATACGATCGACAATATATAAACAACACTATATACGTAACGCCTCATTATGCCAAGCGACAGGGAAAAAAAGTGACGACTGATTGAATCATTAAGAGACTGTAATCCGACTTACTAAACGGTTGACAATTATTATTTTTTCTCCATGTCACAAATTTTATAGAAGAAAAATTTTTTTTATAAACAGAAAAAATTGTTTTAGAATTTTATTAATTTTTTAATTTTTTTTTAAATTTTTGTTAAAACAAAAAAAGTTAACAATAAATAAAAATTAAAATTAACTAAATTAATTAACTACTAAGTTTTAAAAGAACAACAGTTTTTAGTACTGAATTTAAATTCAATTTGAAACTAATAACGAATTTTAATTTTTTGTGTTGAACCTAATTTTTTGGTTTTGAACGTAATTTTGGTTTTGAACCTAATTTTGATTTTGAACCTAATTTCAAATTCTACTGTGAATATAATTTTTTTTTGTGAATAATTTTAATTTTAGTGGCGCATTCGAACCTTATTTTTGGACCTAATTTCAAATTTTTCGGGTGAACCTAATTTCCTTATTGCACCTAACTTCAATTTTTGACTGAGAATCTACTTTATTTTTGACACTAATTTAAATTTTAATGTCGCATTTAAACGTTATTTTTTGAACCTAATTTCAATTTTTATGGTGAATCTAATTTTGGTTTTGAACCTAATTTTGATTTTGAACCTAATTTCAAATTCTACTGTGAATATAATTTTTTTTTGTGAATAATTTTAATTTTAGTGGCACATTCGAACCTTATTTTTGGACCTAATTTCAAATTTTTCGGGTGAACCTAATTTCCTTATTGCACCTAATTTCAATTTTTGACTGAGAATCTACTTTTATTTTTGACACTAATTTAAATTTTAATGTCGCATTTAAACGTTATTTTTTGAACCTAATTTCAATTTTTATGGTGAACCTAATTTTGGTTTTGCACCTAATTTCAATTTTGACTGAGAATCTACTTATATTTTTGCCACTATTTTAAATTATAATGACGCATCAAAACCTTATTGCTGAACCTAATTTTAATTTTAACGATGAACCTATTATTATTTTGGAACCTAATTTTAATAAAAAAACTAATTTTTAAAACCTTATTGCTGAACTTAATTTAAATTTTAACGATGAACCTAATATTATTTTGGAACCTAATTTTAATTTTTACGATGAACCTAATATTATTTTGGAACCTAATTTTAGGTTTCGCACTGAACCTATAATTTTAGCATCTAAAATCGAATTTTTGTGTTAATATAAAAATTTTATTGTTAAACATCCATTAAAATTGCAATTATGCAAGAAAATGTTATTGAGGAGTCTATCAAGCGTTAACAATGTAAGAGTGCAAAAAAAACCCACGTGAAATTTCTATTCTTTTTCAAGAAACAAATACATTGAGTGCTTTTTGTTTTCTTTTTACACTGCAAGGTCAATAATGCACTTTACACTAGATATACACTTGTACTTTATATAATTATATTATTGTAAATTTAATGGCACATATACTGCAAAAGATCGATTGCGACATGAAGTCTGCAAATTATTGGAAAATTGAAATTTCAATAAATTAAAAAAAAGGCAAAAGGAAATAATGAATATTATTAAACTATAATATGAATATTACTAAAAATAAAAATATAATATTTTTCTGTACAAAAATAACAATAAAAATAGAAAATATGTTTTTTTTTAAAATAAAGGTAACTAAAAATGTGTTTAAAAAAACCTGTTTTTTTAAATGACAATAACTAAAAATCAAAAACATTGTCAAAAATCGAAAATAAATGAAAAAATGAAATTAAATAGAAATTAAAATTCTTTTTTTTTAAATATTCGACAAAAATGTAAAAATAGTTTAAAAAATGAAAATTATATAAAATTGAAAAAAAATCCAAATTTGCCTATAAAATACAAAAATTATATTATTAACATTTCTAAAACTTGAAGTAATAAAAAAAAATTCATACTGATAAGTTTTTTTCTATTTTTTCCTTCATGGCCAAAATTGAGTGCGAAGAATTTCTAATAATAACTGAGAAAAAAAATATATGAACGGATGATGATTCGCTCGAGCGCAATACGGGGAGATATGGAATCAGTGCAACTATATATGTATATATTTGAAAAAAAAAATTGAAGAAAAGCAAAACAAAAGTCCCGGCACGTTAAACTCAACTTAACGTCGTGTCTAGAGTAATAAAATGAAACTTTCAACTCTTCCCTTAAACATATATGACTTCGGGTCCTTTTTAAAATTACTCAAAGACACGCAATTCACTGGTAAACAATAATGTTATATTTTAAGAGAACTCGTGGCTCTCAAAAAATAAACAACATCGAGAAAGAAACAAACAAAAAAGAAATAAACAAAAAAGAAAAAAAATAATGTAAACAAAGAAAAAGGTAAAAAAAAATAAACAAAATTAAAAAAGAAAGAAACAAAAAAGAAATAAACAAAAAAGAAAAAAAATAATATAAACAAAAAAAGGTAAAAAAAATAAACAAAATTAAAAAAGAAACAAATAAAAAAGAAATAAACAAAAAAGAAAAAAATAATATAAACAAAAAAAGGTAAAAAAAATAAACAAAATTAAAAAAGAAACAAACAAAAAAGAAATAAACAAAAAAGAAAAAAATAATATAAACAAAAAAAAAACGTAAAAAAATAAACAAAATTAAAAAAATTTATTATTAACAAAAAACACTACAAAAAAAATAAACAAAATTTTTAAAATATTATAAACAAAAACAAACGAAAAAAATAAACAAAACTTTCAAAATATTATAAACGAAAACAAACTAAACGAATAAAGAAAAATTTAAAAATATTATAAACGAAAACAAACTAAAAGAATAAAGAAAATTTTAAAAATATTATAAACAAGAACAAATTAAAAGAATAAACAAAATTTTACAAATATATTATAAACAAAACAACTAAGTAAATAAAATTTCAAAAAATAATAAAAAATAAAAAAATAAAATCAAACAAAATAGAGAAAAAACATACAAAAAACCACACAACGGAAAACAGAAAAAAATAGAGAAAAAGAAAGAAAATAACAAAAAAAGAAAAAACAAACAAAAAACAGGAAAAAACAAATAGAAAAAATTTGTAACGTGGGAAAAATTCTTTCTGTCCTTTTTGGAATTTTTAAAGGAAACACATTAAAAAAAAGTTTAAGCTAGAAAAAATTCGAAATCTCTGATAAAATTATAAAATTTGAACAAAATTGTCAGACTAAAAAAAAATTGAAAAAATTAATACAGCAAATTGTCAACATTAAAAAACTCAGTCAAAAAGCAAATAATATTTTTTTTTGTCACATTCAAAAAAACTAATACAGAACATTGTTAATATTTAAAAAATCAGTCAAAAAGAAAATAATAATGCGTGAATAAAGTGTCCGAATTCAGAAAAATAGAAAATTCAAAAATATAGAACAAAAAAATGTTTTATCAAAAGAAAAAAAAACAAAAGAGAATGTTTCAAAATTGGAGTAAACAAATTGCAAGAAAAAATTTGATCAATAAAATATTACGACAAAAAGTGTCCGAATTTTCGAAAAAAGAAATTTCAAAATTAATTCAAAAATAGAATAAAAATATTCGACCAAAAAAACAACAAAAAAATAGTAGAGAATGTGTAAAAACTGGAGAAAACAAAACGAATGAAAAAATTTGTTTAAAAAAGAAACAAAAAAAAATTAGTAACAAAAAGTGTCCAAATTATCGGAAAAATAAATTTTAAAAAAGGGGCAAAAATATTTTTCATTAAAGAAAACAAGAAAAATAGAAAAATTGTAGAGAATGTATAAAAAATGAAATAAACAAATACTATGAAAAAATTTTTTTTAAAAGAAGAAAAACAATTTTGACAAAAAGTGTCCGAATTTTTTAAATAAATTTTAAAAATTGGACCAAAATGTCCGACAAAAGGAAGGAAAGAAATTATTATTATTAAAGTAAATAGTACGAAAAAGAGTTCAGTCAAAAGAGAAATAAAAATATTTGCAAAAATTGTCCGAATTTTCAAAAAATTCCAAAAATAGGAGAAAAATATTCGACAACTAAAAATGAGTAGAGAAATTGTAATAAATGAAAAAAAAAACAAATCGAATTAAAAAATGTAGCAAAGCAAACAAAAAATATAGAAGATTCTCTTCTATATTTTTCGTTTTCTTTGCTACATTTTTTAAAGTAATTTTTAAAACCAAAAATTCAGAAATTGGAGTAAAAATTCGAAAAGAAAGAAAACAGTAGAGAAAAATGTCCGAAATTTTAAACCAAGAATCGATCTAAAATTAAAAAAAAGTTAACAAACAAATCAGTAGAAAAAAATGTCCGAAATTTTAAACCAAAAATCGATCTAAAATTTAAAAAAAGTAAACAAATAAATCAGTAGAAAAAATGTCTGAAATTTTAAATAAATAGTTAATGTAAATGTTTTAAAAAGTAAACAAATAAATCAGTAGAAAAAATGTCTAAAATTTTAAACCAAAAATCGATCTTAAATTAAAAAAAAAGTAAACAAACAAATCAGTGGAAAAAAATGTCCGAAATTTTAAACCAAAAATCGATCTAAAATTTAAAAAAAGTAAACAAACAAATCAGTAGAAAAAAATGTCTGAAATTTTATACCAAAAATCGATCTAAAATAAAAACAAAACAAATAAATCAGTAGACAAAATTAAAAAATTCTCTAATAGTACGAAAAAAGTGGACAATATTGTAGAGAAGAAAGTGTCCGAAATTTTGAAACAAAAATTAGTAAATCTTTTCAAACTGTCCAAACAGAAAAAAATAGGAAATTTCTCTATTTTCTAAAAAGAAAAACTAAATTTTCATCGAATAGAAAAAAAACAAAATTAGAAAAACAGTCTGGAATATCAGGAAAAAGCTCCAAACAAGTAGAGATAAAAAATATTACTCAACATACCATTAAGAAAATATATAATCCTGACGTGAAGTCACTGATCACTTCAACAAAACACCACCAACATCAAGAACAAAATTCACTTTTACTCTCAGTTTGCAAAGAAACCAAAAAAAAATTTTTTTTTCTTTATCAATTTTCCAAAAAAAAGAAAAACTTTCTATTTTGCCCTCCGTTTTCCAACAAGAAGAGAAGAAATAATTTTCTCTATCTTTGGCACCAATAAAATAGCACCATTTCTTCTTCCTTTTCTCAATTCTCTAACAATGCATTTATATACCCTCGCACAGTAATCACAATCTTCCTTTATTTTTTTTTTTTAATTCACGAAAACTTATTCACGGGACATGTTCACCCAATGCAAGAAAAAAAAAAATTTCAAAGAAAATCAAAAACAATTTTCCCTTTCACAATGCGGGGAAAAAAA
The DNA here is from genome assembly GCA_032873175.1 of Leptopilina drosophilae. Classification (NCBI taxonomy): domain Eukaryota; kingdom Metazoa; phylum Arthropoda; class Insecta; order Hymenoptera; family Figitidae; genus Leptopilina; species Leptopilina drosophilae. The sequence continues at coordinate 40,006,253 of CM065486.1, read as the reverse complement.
GGAATTTTTGTATTATTTTCTTTTTTTTGAATTATTTAATAATACATTTTGATTTTTAGGGAAGGGTTAAGAGAAATGAAAAAAAAAAATTTCTTTTCTTTTGATGTTGATAATAATAATAATAAAAAAAGAAAGTGAAGTTAGTGAGTGAGTGAGTGCGAACAGGTGGCTCAAAACGGTGAGTGCGATGGAAGCACGCGACGTTCTTGAGCTCAGAGAAAATGACAATAGGGAAGGAGAGATAAACGTACGCGTCGCGACGGCTTGACGTCGACTGAGGCAAGGGGCCACCACGAACCGGCGTCTCTCTCTCGCGCTTGTCCGCCCCCGACGGGTGCCTTGCGAGATATATCCCCCCCCTCTCTCCTCTCTTCCACCCTTTCCACTACCACCACCTACAATACTACCTCCACTAACCGTCATTGCCCGACGCAACCCCCAAAAGTCCATCTCCCTTCGCGCACTCACACACACACACAACTAGTGCAGACGTCGCAGGCAAAACGAACCGCGTGCGAGACGCAAACGGTAACTTGCGAGCCGTGGGTGGTTGTGGATGCGGGAGTACATCGAAAAAAAAAATAGCGAGAGACTCCCTTTTTCCCTCTAAAAAATACTCCATCACTCTCACTCTTATTCTCCCTCTCGCCCTCCATCATTCTCTTTCTCTCTCTCTTTCTCATAAAGAAGAAAAAAATACTGAACCAACCGAAAAAATTCATAAAGAAGCAAAAAAATACTGAACCAACAAAAAATTCATAAAGAAGCAAAACGTTACTGAACCAACAAAAAAATTCATAAAGAAGCAAAAAAAAATACTGAACGAACCAAAAAAATTAAAAAAAGAAGCAAAAAATTACTGAACCAACAAAAAAAAATTAATAAAGAAGCAGAAAGTTATACCAAACTAATAAAAATTATTAATAAAAAAGCAGAAAGTTTCTGAACCAACCAAAAAAAATTGATAAAGAAGCAAAAAGTTACCGAACCAACCAAAAAATTAATGAAAAAGCAAAAAGTTTTTGAACCAACCAAAAAATTCATAAAGAAGCAGAAAGTTATACCAAACTAATAAAAATTATTAAAAAAGCAGAAAGTTTCTGAACCAACCAAAAAAAAATTGATAAAGAAGCAAAAAGTTACTGAATCAACCAAAAAAATTAATAAGGAAGCAAAAAGATCCTGAAACAACCAAAAAAATTAATAAAGAAGCAAAAAGTTTTTGAACCAACAAAAAAAAAATTAAAAAAGAAGCAAAACTTTTATGAAACAACCAAAAAAGTAATAAAGAAGCAAAAAGTTACTGTACCAACCAAAAAAACATTAATAAAGAAGCAAAAAGTTACTGAACGAACAAAAAAAATTAAAAAAGAAGCAAAGAGTTACTGAACCAACAAAAAAAATTGAGAAAGAAGCAGAAAGTTATACCAAACTATTAAAAATTATTTAAAAAGCAGAAAGTTTCTGAAACAACCAAAAAAAATTAATAAAGAAGCAAAAAGTTACTGAACGAACCCAAAAAATTAAAAAAGAAGCAAAAAGTTACTGAACCAACCAAAAAAAAATAAATAAAGAAGCAAAAAGTTACTGAACCAACAAAAAAATGCATAAGGAAGCAAAAAATACTGAACCAACCAAAAAATTCATAAAGAAGCAAAAAGTTACTGAACGAATCAAAAAAATTAAAAATGAAGCAAAACGTTAATGACCAACCAATAAAAAAATTAATAAGGAAGCAAAAAGTTATACATCTCACTCTCTTTTTCTCTCTCTCTCTCACTCTCTCTTTCTCTCTCTCTTTTTCTCTCCCTCTATCTTTCTCTATCTCTCTCTCTTACTCTCTTTCTCTCTCTCACTCACTTTTTTTTCCATCAATATCGAGAACGATTATATAGAATTCGCATATTACAGCGATGCGATCTCGTAAAATTATTGACATTGTCGTATTTCAAGTTGAAAATATCGATTTTGATAATAAAATAAAATGAAAATGAAAAACAAAACATAAACTACATATACGTGGTTTCTATTTCCATAGAGAAAGAAATTGATAGTCGAAAAAGACACGGTGTTTTGTTATCGTGGAAAACAATAAAAAAACTAGATTATTTAACGAACAGGTATCAAATTTACGTTAAAAAAAATAGATATATCGAAAAAATTATCGATATAAGCGAAAAAATAATCGATTTTTCTAATGCATACCAAAAAAAATTGATGAAGAAGCAAAAAGTTACTGAACAAACCAAAAAACATTAATAAAGAAGCAGAAAGTTACTGAACCAAGAATAAAATTTATAAAGAAGCGAAAAGTAACTGAACGAACCAAAAAAATTAAAAAAGAAGCAAAAAGTTAATGAACCAACCAAAAAAAATTGATAAAGATGCAAAAAGTTAAACTAAACTAATGAAAATTTATAAAGAAGCCGAAAGTTATACTAAACTAATAAAAATGAATAAAGAAGCAAAAAGTTACTGAACCAACCAAAACAATTATTAAGGAAGCAAAAAGTTACTGAACGAAACAAAAAAAAATTAATAAGGAAGCAAAAAGTTATACTAAACTAATGAAAATTTATAAAGAAGCCAAAAGTTATACTAAACTAATAAAAAATAATAAAGAAGAAAAATGTTTCTAAACCAACCGAAAAAAATTAATAAAGAAGCAAAAAGTTACAATAAACTAATAAAAATTAATAAAGTAGCAAAAAGTTATACTAAACTAATAAAAATTAATAAAGAAGCAAAAAGTTACTGAACCAACCAAAAAAATTTAGAAAGTAGCAAAACGTGACTGAACCAACAAACAAAAATTAATAAAGAAGCAAAAAGTTATTGAACCAAAAAAAAATTAATAAAGAAGCAAAAAGTTATTGAATGAACCAAAAAAATTAATAAAGGGGCCGAAAGTTACACTAAACTAATAAAAATTAATAAAGAAGCAAAAAGTTACTGAACTAACCAAAAAAAAATTAATAAAGAAGCAAAAAGTTACTGAACCAACCGAAAAAAATTAATAAAAAAAGCAAAAAGTTACTGAACCAACCCAAAAAATTCATAAAGAAGCAAAAAGTTACTGAACCAACCAAAAAAAATTAATAAGGAAGCAAAAAGTTATACTAAACTAATAAATATTAATAATGAAGCAAAAAATTACTAAACCAATCAAAAAAATTTGAAAAGTAGCAAAACGTTACTGTACCAACCAAAAAAAATTAATAAGGAAGTAAAAAGTTACTGAACCAAAAAAAATTAATAAAGAAGCCTAAAGTTATACTATATTAATAAAAATTAATAAAGAAGCAAAAAGTTACTGAACCAACCAAGAAAAATTGATAAAGAAGCAAAAAGTTACTGAACCAACCAAGAAAAATTGATAAAGAAGCAAAAAGTTATACTAAACTAATAAAAATTAATAAAGAAGCAAAAAATTACTAAACCAACCAAAAAAATTGATAAAGAAGCAAAAAGTTACACTAAACTAATAAAAATTAATAAAGAAGCAAAAAGTTACTGAACCAACCAAAAGAAAAAATTAATACGAAAGCAAAAAGTTACTGAACGAACCAAAAAAATTAAAAAAGAAGCAAAACGTTAATGAACCCACCAAAAAAAATTAATAAGGAAGGAAAAAGTTATAATAAACCAACCAAAAAAATATTAATAAGGTAGCAAAAAGTAATATTAAACTAATAAATATTAATAATGAAGCAAACCGTTACTGAACCAACCAAAAAATTCATTAAGAAGATCAAAATGTTACTGAACCAACCAAAAAATTCACAACGAAGCAAAAAGTTACTGAACGAACCAAAAAAATTAAAAAAGAATCAAAACATTAATGAACCAATCAAAAAAATTAATAAAGAAGCAAAAAGTTACTGAACCAACCAAAAAAATTAATAAAGAAGCAGAAAGTTATACTAAACTAATAAAAATTAATCAACTAAATTACAAGTGCTATATATAAATCAAAAAAATTACGAAAAGCTACAAAACTTTAGTAAACCAAAAGAAAAAATTATTAAACTAACAAAAAATTTAAAAAAAAAAACTAACAGAAAATTAATAAATAAGAAGGAAGCAACCAAACTAATAAAAATTTACTAACAACTACTATATCTGAACGAACGCAAAAATAATTTAGTTAAAAAAAATACCATCATTTCATTTCTCTTTTTAATTTTATTTTCCATTTTCCTTTCAATTTTATTTTTTATTCTAAATTCACAATTTATTTAAAAAAAAAAAACAAATGATATAGGAACAAAAAATAAAGTGCTGTATTCAAACATCAAAAAGAATATATATACATTTAAAAATCGCGCGAAATGACAGGAAAGACAGTAAAGAATCTTGATCTTATGATCTTATAGTCTGTTGGAATCACAAAACGAATGGTTTAAGAAATTTACAGCATCCTCAATCCAAAATGCAACAAATCAAGATAAGAAGGAAGAAACATGAAAATGAAAGAAAAAAAGAAGTAGTTGTAGAAGAAAGAAAGAAAACTTTTACACTAGACGAGTGCTCAAAGCAGTAAAAGAACGAAATAAATAAAAAAGATATTGGCCGTTGAATCCATTTGCCAGCCGAGGGTTTTCTCTCCTATAACGCAACGAACACTTAAGAAATTGGCAATTCGTATTTCGAAACATAAATAATTTTTTTACTGTATTTTGTTAATATTTTTTCGCACACATCTCCTGTAGTATAGCGAATTTGGAAAGAAAAATTCTCAGGTGAATTTTACGAATTTTTATTTTTATGTTTATTATTATTATTATTATTATTATTATTATTATTTTTTTATTATTATTATTATTTTATTATTATTATTTTTATTATTATGTTTTTTATTATTATGATTATTTTTATTATTATGTTTTTTATTATTATGATTATTTTTATTATTATTATTATTATTATTATTACCTATTATTATTATTTTGTTAATTTTATTTACTACAGGTTGTAATTATTTGTTAGTTTAGTTAATTTTTACAAGATTAATAATTTTTTGCTTATTTATTAATTGATTTGATTTCTTCGATCTTTATTAAATTAACTAGATTTTATTTATTTCAAACTTTTCCTATTTTTAACAACAATTGAACTTTACAGAATTTTATCAATCATTTTGGAATAATTTTTTAATTAAAAATTCAAAAAATAATTTAATTTTGTAAAATTTTGGTTCTTAATTGAATTGGAATTTTATAAAAATCAAATTTTCAATTAATTTCATTAGAAATTTTAAAGATAATTTAGGTTTATGAAAAACTTTAATAATTCAAATTCTTATAAAATTCGTTATATTTTTTTAATATACAGTTCAAATATTATTAAAAACAATAATTGATTTATGGATGAATTTTACTTAAAACACTAAAAAAATTGAATTTTCGAAAAATTATAAACAATTGCAAAAACTAAATTATGTTCAAAACTTTTTTAATATTCTCGTCGAAATTTCAGTTATTTCAAAAATTGTTAACAAATTTTTTGGCAAAATTCAATTATTTAAAAAAATTTTAATAATATTCTTGCCAAAAATTCAATTATTTTTTCAAAAATTTATCTCAATTTCATATAAATTCTATTATTTACAAATTTTTCATAAATTTCTTTTTTCTTAAAAATAAATTTCAAATTTCTTCAACAAAATTTGATTTACAACTTTTTTTTCTACTTAAAACGTGTACTTTGTTTATAAATTGTCATTGAGAAGCAGAAAATGTGGAAAATATTTTCTAATTTTAATTTTCCAACTGTTTCCACGGTTTTCTTAATTTTTCTTTTTAGAAAAAATGAAAAGATTAATTACTTATAGTCCTAAAATATTTGCTAATTTTTTTGGAAAGAAGAGAAATATTGAAAAATAACAATAATAATTTAATAAAAAAAGATTAATAAAAAAAAATTATTATTATTAGTAGATTAATAAAATTAGTTTTGTATTATTTGAAAAATAATTGAATAATTGAATTTTTAAGAATGAATGTATTACTTCTAAAAATAATTCAATTCTTTAAACGAATATTGATATTTATATGAAATTAATCAAATTTTGCAAAGAATTTTATTATAATCTAAAAGAATAATTGAATAATTTAAAGAAATTTAATTAAAATTGTATTTAAAAAAATTAATTTTTTCGAAGAATTTTATTTCAATATGTTTTCGATCGTTTAGCAAATTTTTATCAGTTTACTTAATTTTTATTTCCTTAGTCAATTTTTGCCTATTTAGTAATTGGTTTTAAAAAATTTTTGTTCGTTTAGTAAATTTTTGTTAATTTAGTAATTTAGTTGATTCAAGTAGTAATTGTTTTTTTGTGTTAGTTAATTTTTTTGTTCATTTAATAAATTTTTCCTAGTTTACTTAATTTTTACAAGCTAAGTAATTTATTCCTCATTAAATAATTTTAAACTTAGTAAATTAGTTTAGTAAACTTTTGTTAATTTAAATTTCGTTAATTTTAAACTAATATTTTAGTATATTAGTTGTTTTAAGTAGTAACTATTTCTTGGTTTAGTAAATTTTTATTAGTTTACTTAATTTTTACAATCTCTGCAATTTTTCCTCCTTAAATAATTTTGTACTTAGTAAATTAGTTTAGTAAATTTTTGTTAGCTCAGTAATTTTCTTGGTTTAGTTAGCACTTATTTCCTGTTTCACTACATTTTTATTAATTCACTTAATTTTTACTTGCTTAGTCAATTTTTGCCTATTTATTAATTGATTTGAAAAAAATTTTTGTTCGTTTAGTAAATTTTTGTTAATTTAGTAATTTAGTTGATTCAAGTAGTAATTATTTTCTGGTTTAGTAAATTTTTATTAATTTACTTAATTTTAACAAGCTCGATAATTTTTTCCTCTTTAAATAATTTTACAGTCGCAGTAAATTAGTTTAGTAAATTTTTGTTAGCTCAGTAATTTTCTTGGTTTAGTTAGCAATTATTTCTTGATTTAGTAAATTTTTTCTTTGTTTACTTAATTTTTATTAGTTCAGTACTTTTTTGCTTAATGAATAATTTTAAATTTAGTAAATTAGTTAAGTAAATTTTTTAGCTCGGTAATTGTGTTGGTTCAGTTAGCAATTATTTTTTAGTTTAGTAAATTTTTATTAGATTAATAAACCTTTTTTCATTTTTTATTTTTTGAATCCTGACTTGGAGTTATTGATTTTGCGATAATCTTAATAATTAAAACCTAAAGTTTAGAAGAGTAAAAATTATATTGTCTACAAAGTTGAAGTAATAAGAAAAGAAAAATTAAAAAAAAAAAAAATTGGAAATATTTTTCAAAAATGAAAAAAAAACTGAATGAAAATTATTGGCAAGTGTATAATATGTATGTGCATGTGTTTTTATTAAAAGCAAAATTGAATAGATGGTTTTTCACTGGTTATGTATATTTTCATTTTTTTTTCTTTTTTATTTCCTTTTTTCTTTTTTTTATTTCCTTTTCTTTTTTTTCTTTTTTATTTCCTTTTTTTATTTTCTTTCCTTTTCTTTTTTCTTTTTTATTTCCTTCTCTTTTTTTTTTTTTTTTTTTTTTTTGATACATTTTAAGAGTAAGTTAGTCGGGAATAGTGATGAAGGCACTCAGCCAAGGTGGTGAGAAAAGTCGCTAAAAAAGCGTTGGTCTTCGCATATAATTTGCACACAACGAGCTCCGCAGCGTCCCGTTGGTAGGAAAATTTTCCTTTTATTAAATGCTGGCGAGCATCAGATATGACCCACTTTTTCCCGAAAGCAACCCCTTGCAACAATTTAGTCGAGAGTTTCTTACGCCACTTTGCAAACATATTGCGCCCCGTGTAATATAACGCGCGCACTCGTTTTCTCTCTCACTCACTCACTCTCTCTTTCGAAGAACGTTGAAATTAAAAAAGACTGCCCCAAGTGTCTGTTGTTTAATGTTGCAAAAATACATCTCGTTTTATTTTTCTCGGTTCTTGTTTCTCAAATTTAGAAAATATATTTTTTCTTTTTTTTCTCTTTTTTCTCTTTTTTTTCTTTTTTTTTACTTTTTTTCTTTTTTTTCTCTTTTTTCTCTATTTTCATACTTGCTTTCGTTTTGTTTCTCAAAAATTTACTAAAACGAACAGAAAATTATTTAATAAGCAAAAAATTATACTAAGCAAAAATTATAAAGCTGGGAAAATTTAACTAACCTAATAAAAATTTAACTAAACTCTCGAACAATAACAAAAAAAAGTTACCAAGCTAACAAAAATTTACTGAATGCTCAAACAATAACAAAAAAAAATTACTAAGCTAACAAAAATTTACTAAATTCTCAAACAATACCAAAAAAATAACTAAGCTATTAAAAATTTACTAAATTCTCAAACAATAACAAAAAAAAATTACTAACATAATAAAAATTTAACTAAACTCTCAAACAATAACAAAAAAAATTACTAAGCTGACAAAAATTTACTAAATTCTCAAACAAAAACAAAAAAAATTACTAAGCTAATAAAAATTTAACTAAACTGTCAAACAATAACAAAAAAAAATTACTAAGCTGACAAAAATTTAACTAAATTTTCAAACAATAACAAAAAAACTAAGCTATTAAAAATTTACTAAATTCTCAAACAATAACAAAAAAAATTACTAAGCTAACAAAAATTTAACTAAACTCTCAAACAATAACAAAAAAAATTACTAAGCTAACAAAAAATTACAAACTCTCGAACAATAACAAAAATAATTACTGAACTAACAAAAATTTACTAAATTCTCAAACAATAACAAAAAAAATTACTAAGCTAACAAAAAATTACAAACTCTCGAACAATAACAAAAAAAATTACTGAACTAGCAAAAATTTACTAAATTCTCAAACAATAACAAAAAAATTACTAACATAATAAAAATTTAACTAAACTCTCAATCAATAACAAAAAAATTACTAAACTGACAAAAATTTAACTAAATTTTCAAACAATAACAATAAAAATAACTAAGCTATCAAAAATTTACTAAATTCTCAAACAATAACAAAAAAAATTACTAAGCTAACTAAAATTTAACTAAACTCTCAAACAATAACAAAAAAAAATTACTAAGCTGACAAAAATATGTAACTAAACTCTCAAACAATAACAAAAAAAAATTACTAAGCTAACAAAAATTTACTAATTACTAAATTAATAATTATGATTATGAAAAGATTTTCTAGTGTAAATAATGTTTAGAAAAATACCTAAAACTAGCTTTCAAACTAAAAAAAGTAGAAAACAAAATCTACATTTTATTTTCTTCTCTTCTTCCTAATTTTCATCAAAAATATTTATTTTTTTCCTATTCTGCTAATAAATTGAATCTCTACAACGAATTTCATATTATTATTCACGATAAAATATTTAAATAATTTATTTATTTGCGAAGAATTTTATAAAAAAATTTTAAATAATTGATTTTTACATCTTGGGAAAAATTTTATATGAAAAGTTTTAAATAATTCATTTCTTTCGACTAATTTTATGCAAATTTTTAATTCAAAAAATTTAATTCCCGAGAAATTGTTATCATTCATAAAGAGAATTAAATATTTACAAAGGATTAAAGGGTAAAATTTTTTAAATAATTGAATTCTGTTTGGATATTTTATATGAAAATATATGTAGTAGAATATTGAAAATCATTAAATTGGGAAAAGTTTTTTTGAAAATAATTAAATTTTACAAAGAATTTTATTAAAATTAAAAAAAAAATTTAATATCTCTGTGGCATTTTATTAATTTTTTTTAAATAATTGAACCCCTGAAAAGTATTTTATTATTTTTGACAATAATTAAATTTTTAGGAACGATTTTATTAGATTTTTCGAAAATAATTGAAATTAAAAAAGAAATTCGTTATTTTTCGAAAATAATTGAATTTTCAAAAAAATTCGTTATTTTTCGAAAATAATTTAATATCCCTAAAAAATTAGTTATTTTTAAAAATAATTTAATATCCAAAAACATCATTATTTTTAAAAAATAATTTATTTCTTTCTGATAAACATATTATTTGTTCATGAAAATAATTAAATTCTTGAGAAGAGTTTTATTAAAATCTAAAAGAATAATTAAATTATTTCAAAAAAAAAATTCAGTTAAAATTGTATTTAAAAGAATTGAAATTCACGGATGAATTTTATTATTTATGAAAATAATATAATTGAATAGTTGCAAAAAATTTAATTAAAATGTTTAGAAAGAATTGAATTTCCGTTAAGAATTTTGTTATTTTTGAAAATAATTGAATTATTGTGCACGATTTTATTGAAACTTTTTTAAATAATTGAATTTCCAAAAAAAAAATTACTACATTTTTCTGAAAATTCAATACTTTTAACGAATATTGTATTAAATAATTTATTTTTTTTTTGAAATTCAATAAATAGAAAAATTTTATTTTAAATAATTGAATGCTTACGAAAAACTACTTCGTGAAAATAATTGAATTTTTCGATTAATTAATTTAAAATGGGGTTAAAAATAATTACCAAATTCTTCAAAGACTTTTATTATTTAGGAAAATAATTGAATTCTGGCTTCGAATTTTATTAAAAATCTTCTTAAATAATTAAATTTGCATGAAAAATCTTATTATTAGTGAAAGTAATTAAATTATTGCGAAGAATTGTGTAAAAATTTTGTTAAAAAATTGGTTTTTGCGAAATTATTTTTTTCATAAATATTCTAATTTAATTAAATTTATCTGGGAATTTTTTTTTTTATAATAATAATTAAATTTCGGATAAATTTTATTAATTTCATTTTAAATAATTGAATTCTTTGGCGAAATATTTTCTGAAAATACTCGATATTAAAAATAATTGAATTTTGAATATTTTTGAAAATAATTGAATTTTGAATATTTTTTGAAAATAATTGAATTTTGAATATTTTTTAAAACAATCGAATTTTGAATATTTTTTGAAAATAATTGAATTTTGAATATTTTTTGAAAATAATTGAATTTTGAATATTCTGAAAATAATTGAATTTTGAATATTTTTTAAAAACAATTGAAAAGTTTTAAAAAATTTGTTTATTATTTTTGAGAATAGTTTTCTGATTTCAAGTATTAGCCAATTTTTAAAGTAGTGGAAATTCTGAAAAGCAAAACTTGAACTTGAAATTTTTTTTTAAATAACTGAATCAAGTTCTGATAAATTAAATTTAATGTAATTTTTTAGTAAATTTTTTGCAAATTCAGACTCATTTTGACAAAAGTTTGACAATTTCATCAATTTTCTGAATTTGTCAAAATTAACAAAAAAAGTAAGTATTTTTTTCCAAAAATATTTTTTTCCCTTTGGGAAATATTTAATAATTTTTTTGGAATTTCTACTAAATTTCTCCCTTACATGGATCATTTCCACTCCGTTGATTCGTTTAATAAACAAAATGAAAAATTCCATTTTAAAAGACAAATAGTTTCACTAATAATAAAATGGAGGGAAGAAAAAAATTTCCAATTCACTTATTTCATAGGAAAAAAAAGTTAGTTGCTAAACAAAAAAAAAATTAAACTCTTTTTTTGCCCCGATGGCGAGGTAAATATTTGTTAAAGTTGCTTTTTAATTTACGTTGGTTTATTCGAGCAGATGGACCACTTTTTTTTATTATTTTGCTGTGTGTTATTTTTCTTAAAACCGAAAAAAAGAAAAAAAAATAGAAGTGAACTTTAAAGGTACATTGTTAAAGGCTGTGAAGAAGACCGCAGAGAGTCGAGTGAAAGACGACTTTGTCGTTTTACGAGAATCAATTTTGCTGTGGTATATCCGTTGCCGTACAACCTGCATCCCGCATCCGCTTAATATTCATAACGTCTTCTCCACAACGACAACCCGCCCACGATAGCGCTCTTGAACACATTTTAATAACGATTTTTTTTCTATTTTTCTTTTTCTCAATTTTTTTTTCTCTCTTTATTTTTAAAGAACATCTTGAGGTCGATATATAGACAACGTCGAATCGAACGATGAGAGACGTGTAGTTGTCACTCGAAAGACGGATATAGTTTTGCGAGGATATATTAAAAAAGAATTTTTTCATTTTTTTTATTACCGCAAAAAAGGGGGAAATTGCTTCTTTATAAATTAAAATTTTATTTTTAATTATAAATTCAATTTAAATTTATAAATAAAATAAATTTTAATGTTAGAAATTAAATAAATTATAATGTTAGAAATTAAATAAATTATAATGTTAGAAATTAAATAAATTATAATGTTAGAAATTAAATAAATTATAATGTTAGAAATTAAATAAATTATAATGCTAGAAATTAAATAAATTAAAAAGGTACACGGTAAATCGTTAGGTATTAAAATAACACCAAAAAGGATTAAAATAATCCAATTTAGTGTTATTTTAATCCATTTTGGTGTTATTTTAATACCTAACGATTTAACGTGTATAAATTGAATAAATTAAAACTTTAGAAATTAAAATTTTCATAAATTAAAACTTTAGAAATTAAAATTTTCATAAATTAAAACTTTAGAAATTAAAATTTTCATAAATTAAAATTTTCATAAATTAAAATTTTCATAAATTAAAATTTTCATAAATTAAAATTTTCATAAATTAACTAACTTCCAAAATTCAAATGCCAAATTATCAAATTAAAAAAAAAGTCTAAAAATTACCGCAAAAATTTCTGAAGTTTACCACAAATTATAAAAACTATTTTGAAATCTCAAAAACTAACCAAAATCATTGAAAAATGGATCTAAAATTTTTAAGTTACCACAAATATCTAAAACAAATTAAATTTTAAAAAATGATCACAAATTTCCAAAACTGTCTAAATCTATTTAGAGGTTGGTATAAATTTTATACTAAATAAATAATAATAATTTTTTTTTTAATGTGAATTTCTAAAATAAATCAGATTTTTTTTAAAATTACCAGAAATAAACATAGTAGTAATTACTGTGAGTTTTCCAAAAATTCCAAAGACAAAAGACTAAATTTTTAAATTTCCAAAAAAATTCTGAAAAATGACTAAAAATTTCTAAAATTTATGAAAAATTTAGAAAAATATTTTCATATCTCAAAAACTAACAAAACGTAACCAAAAAAATATTTAAAAACTGACATAAAATTTTCAAAACTTACTATAAATTTCCAAAAACGAACATAAATTTTAAAGACTCTCCACAAATTTAAAAAAATTAATAAAATATAAAGATTATGACTATAAGTTTCACAAATGTGATTTTCGAATATAAATCAAAAGTTTTTTAATTACTAGTTAAAAGCTTACTAGTAATTACTGTAAGTTTTTCAAAAATTCCAAAGACAGAAGACTAAATTTTTAAATTTCCAAAAAAATTCTGAAAAATGACTAAAAATTTCTAAAATTTATGAAAAATTTAGAAAAATATTTTCATATCTCAAAAACTAACAAAAAATAACCAAAAAAATATTTAAAAACTGACAAAATAAAAAAAAATAAATAAAAAAAAATTAATAAAATAATAAAATAAATAAATAAATAAATAATAATAATAATAATAATAATAATAATAATTTTTATTAATTACTTTTTTAAAATTTCTAAAATTTAAAAAACTTACTATAAATTTCCAAAAACGAACACAAATTTTTAAGACTCTCCACAATATTCAAAAATTAATAAAATATTTTTAAAGATTATGACTGTAAGTTTCACAAGTGTGAATTTCGAATATAAATCAAAAGTTTTTTAATTACTAGTTAAAAGCTTATACTAGTAATTACTGTAAGTTTTAAAAAATTCCGAAAACAAGAGACCAAATTTTTGAATTTTCAAAGAAATTTTTTAAAATAACTAAAAAAATAATTAAAAATTTCTAAAATTTATTAAAAATTCTAGAAACTTTTTTCAAATCACGAAAACTACAGCAAAAAATATCCGAAAAACTGAAGAAAAATTTTTAAAACTTACCATAAATTTCCGAAAACAATAAAAAATTTTAAAGACTCCACAAATTAAAAAAAAACTAACAAAATATTTTTAATTTCAATAATTAATCAGATTTTTTTTCAAATTGCTAGTAATTTCTGTAAGTTTTCAAAAATTTCAAAAACCAAAGAACAAAATAGTGCAATTTTTAAAGAAATTTCTAAAAATGATTAAAAATTACAAGTTACTATATAAGTTTCAAAAAAACAATTATAAATTTGAATTCTAAAATTTACGAAAATTTTCAAAACTTGTAATTTTTTGCAAGTTACTATAAATTACAAAGATCAAATAAAAAAATTATCAAATTTTCAAAAAAATTTTAAAAATTGATCAAAAATCTCTAAAATTTACCACAAAGTCTCAAAAGTACTGAAACAATGTTTAATTTTGAAAATTCATAATAAAATTCTGAATGTTAGATTTTTCATCATTGAAAAGATTTCATTTATTTTAAACTTTTTCTATTTTTAACAATAATTGAACTTTGCAGATTTTTATCAATTATTTTGAAAAAATTATTTATTTAAAAATTCAAAAAATAATTGAATTTTTGTAAAATTTTGGTTCTTAATTTAATTGGAATTTTATAAAAATTTAATTTTCAATTAATTTCATTAGAAATTTTAAAGATAATTTAGGTTTTTGAAAAATTTTATTAATTCAAATTCTTATAAAAGTTGTTAAATTTTTACTTTACATTTCATTTATTATTTAAAATAATAATGGATTTATGGATGAATTTTACTTAAAACACTAAAAAAAATTGAATTTTTGGAAAAATTATAAATTATTACAAAAACTTAATTATGTTCAAAAGTTTTTTTAATATTCTCGTCGAAATTTCAATTATTTTTAAAATTGTTAACAAATTTTTTGGCAAAATTCAATTATTTAATAAAATTTTAATAAATTACTGAGCTAATAAAGAAATTAACTAAAATAATTCTTGTTGGCTTTGTTTCTTGAAATCATAATTAAAAAAAATCAAAGTATAATAATAATAATAATAATAATAATAATATCTTTTAAAAATTTCTTTGAAAATTTGGTATTTTATTTTTGGAACTTTTGGTAACTTACAGAAATTATTAGTAACTTTTAAAAAAGATTACTTTATTTTAGAAATCTTCTGTCAAATTTTTTGAAATTCGTTTACAAACATCAAAAAATTTGGCTACTTTTAAATTTCTCTGGAAATTTGAGAATTTGTTGTTTGGTCTTTGCAGAAATTTTTAACAAGTTTTAAAAAATTCTGGTTTAATTTACAAATTTCCTGTCAAATTTGTGAAAATTCTTTATAACTATTAAAAAAAAATTGACTTTTGATAACTTCAACTCAGTTTTTGGTGATAAAAATTTTTTTTGGTACAACAAATGTTTGAGAAATTTGAACATAGTTTTTAAATTTTGTAGTCAATTTCATCAAATTTGTAATTACTATTTCAAATTTGTAACAATTTTTAAATAAATAAAATTAAAGATAATAAGAATTTTTAAATATGATAATTTCGTGTCTTGTCTTTAATATGTTTGGTAACTTAACGAATTTAATCTAATCTGGTATTTTGAATCCATATTATCATTGAATTAGAGTGAATATTTTCAAAAAGTTTTAATTTTCCAAAGTTACGTTCAAAAAAAAAAAAAAAAAAAAGGGAAAATATTTAAAAAATGAAAAAATAGGAAAAGAAATAATGAAAAACGAACAAAGACACTGACTTTAGAATTATGCATATCAAGCAAAAAAGATCCAATAAATCTTTCTTAGAAATTATACACAACTTAATAAAAGATCTCCACAGTGCTTCTCATAGAAAAAAGCCAATTACAAAACTTTTTCTTTTTTGCCAAAATCAACTTTCTCTCTCTCTCTCTCTCTCTCTCTCTCTCTCTCTCTCTCTCTTTCTCTCCTTCATTTACAACAGAAACCAAAAAAGTTTTTTAATTAGAGGAAAATTTATATATTCCACAAAACGCTCTTCAAAACTTGAAAGATAAAAAAGAAATTTTCGTATAGAAATAATTTTTTAATTTTTCACCATCGAAAAGAAAAAAAAAAAAAGAGAGAAAGAAAAAAGAGGACAAAAAAAAATGTAAAAAGAAAATTACAAAACAAATTTATTGTAAATTGCAGAAGCTTTCGAAGTGTACTTGTAATTAAAAAAGAAGACGAAGAAAAAGAAGAAGAAGAAGAAAAAAAAAAAGAAAAAGAAGTACGATATCATGTTAGATGCAGCTTCTATTCCTGAAACGAATGGCAATACTCTCTCGAGATTCTCGGCCAAATTAGTATTTAATAGTGAAAGTTTAGTTGTTCGAGTAAAGGTTTCTTCTTTCTTTTCCCTAGTGAATTGTCTATAGATGTATATATAGATATATCGAGTATAAAGATTCTCAAAGCCTTGAAAAACGAATTCCCATCAGCAACGTTGTGTATCGACTTCTTCAAAATAAGATTCTTTCAAGAAGAATGCATGACACTGGAGCTTACAATTTTTCATGAAAGTAAACTATCGGTGAAAGGGGTGGGAGGGAAGGAGGAGAAATCCTCCCTTTTCCCCCTCCCCAATAGAGGAAAAATAAATATTGCCTTTTATTATTATTATTATATATTTATGGGGCATTCCACACCAAATCGGAAATTATTTTGCTCCTGTAACTCAAAATTTTTTTCAAATATTTTTTTCTCTCTTACACTGAAAAAAAAAATTTATTTGATTCAAATAACCGGTTATTTGTCTATAATCAAATAAATATTTACTTGAATCAAATAATTTTAATTTGAATCAACAAAATTGTATTTAAATCAAATAAATTGTATTTGAATCAAATATTTCAGTATTTGAAGCAAATAAATTGTATTTGAATCAAATAAATTGTATTTGAATCAAATAAATTGTATTTGAATCAAATAAATTGTATTTGAATCAAATAAATTGTATTTGAATCAAATAAATTGTATTTGAATCAAATAAATTGTATTTGAATCAAATAAATTGTATTTGAATCAAATATTTCAGTATTTGAAGCAAATACTAATTATAATTGATTCAAATAAAACTTATTTGATTTAAGTAAATATTTATTTGATTATAGACAAATAATCGGTTATTTGAATCAAATAAAGTTTTTTTTTCAGTGTAGTTGCTCGTTGAAATGAGCTTCTAAGACTTTTTTTCCAATTTTTCCACAAATCTTAGAGATACAGACAAGGATTAAAAATTGTTGAAATACTGCTAGTTTCTTACAAAAAATTTTGAAAAAAAGCTAATCGATACATAAAAAAGAATATTTTAAAAATTTAAACACTTTATCGTAAAGTATAGAAATTTTTTCTCATACGTTTATTAAAAACAAGGCGTGAAAACAAAATTTTCCGTTAAAAAAGCGTCAAAAAAAATTCGTATTTTAAAAATACAATAAACAGAATTTGAAAATTTTTAGTTGGATTTTTTTCCATAAAAATAAATAATGAATTAAAAGAAAAAAAAATTAAATTTGGAAAATTTAAAAAAAATTCTGATAAGCAAATAAATAAATAATGAATTGAAGGAAAAAAATTTATTTTGGAAAATTTAAGAAAAAATTCTGATTAGCAAATAAATACATAATAAATTGAAAGAAAAAAATTAAATTTGGAAAATTTAAAAAAAAATTCTGATTAGCAAATAAATAAATAATGAATTGAAAGAAAAAAATTAAATTTGGAAAATTAAAAAAAAAATTCTGATAAGCAAATAATTAACTAATGAATGGAAAGAAAAAAATTAAGTTTCGAAAATTTAAAAACAAAATTCTGATTAACAAATAATTTTTGTTTTATAATTGAAAAGTTTTTAATTTTCAGAAAATACAAAAACGATTTTACTCAAAAAATAAAATGTTTTGTTTATTATTCACAAATTTCTTTAAACTTAAAACTATTCAAAAATATCAATAACTTTTTTTCAAAAAAAATTTAATTATTATTATTTTTCCACTAGAATGAAGATTTTCGAAAATTTCAAATTCAAACCTTTTTGGAAATTTAACAACTTATAAAAGTATTATAATTATTTTATATTAAGAATATTAAAAAAAATTAAATAATAAAAAAAGAAGTAGAATAATAATAATAATAATAATAATAATAATAATAATAATAATAATAATAATTTTGTTCTTTCTTTATTATTTATTAATAAAAAAAATAATTCTTCAAAATTGCCAGTTAAAAGGATTAAAAGTAATAGAAAATTGCAATTTTCAAATATTTTAATTTTGGTACCTTTTCAAAATTGCTCAATTATTTAAATACAAAAAACAAAAGATAATAATGTATTAAATAAGTGAATGTATTTTTTAATATTTAATTCTTATGAAGAATATTGTCAAAAAATTTTTTTAAATAATTGAATTCTTTTGATGAATTTTAAGCAAATTTTTGAAGAATATTTATATTTTTCGAGGAATTCGATTAAAATTTTACTGAAAAAAATAATTAAAATTCTTTATCGAGCTTTATTATTTATGAAAGTAATTAAATTTCTAAAACAAATTCATTATTCATAAAAATAGTTTAATTCATTAAAAATTTTACTTATGAATTTAATTAAATTATTGGGAAGAAATTTATAAAAAATTTCTTAATAATTCAATTCCTGTGCAACCTATTGAAAATTATTCAATTATTTAAATACGAAAGAAAATAATCCATTGAATAATTAAATGTTTTTTAAAATTTGATTTTTATAAATTAATACCCTTTATATAATAATACCTAAAAAATAAATATAAAAAATAAATATAAAAAATAAAAAAAATAAATATAAATATAAAAAAAATAAATATATAATAATACCTTTTTCATAAAGAATTTTTTAAACAAATTTTTAAATAATTTAATTCTTTTGACGAATTTAAAAATAATTTTTTATAATAATTACATTTTTTTGCGGAATTCGATTAAAATTTTGTTAAAAAATAATAAAAATTCTGCTATGGACTTTATTATTCATAAAAAAATTGAATTTCCAAAAACAAATTTATTATAAATAAAAATAATTGAATTCATTAAAAAAATTTATTATTTATAAAACAAATTGAATTATTGCGAAGTAATTTCTAAAAAAATTTGTTAATAATCGAATTCCTGTGCAATTTTTATTATTTATTAAAATAATTAAATGTTTCAGTACAATTTTATTAATTTTTTGGTTGTTGAAATAATTGAATTCTTTTGGGAAATTTTTAAAAATATTAAATATGGAAAATCATTGAAACGAGGAAAACTTTTATTACATAATTGAATTTTGAAGAAGAATTTCGAAGAAGCATTTTGTTATTTATAAGCAAAATTGTAATTTTGAGGACAATTGTTCTTTAAATTCTGAACATAATTGAACTTTTGTAAAAAAAGAATTTCATTACATTTGAAAATAATTGAATTTCAAAAGGTGTCATTTTGAAAATTTTATAAAATTTCAATTTTGAAAATTTTATAAAATTTCAATTTTGTAAAAAATGAATTAATTTTATTGGAAATTTTAAAGAACGTGTAGATTTTTGAAAAATTTCATAAATTAAAATTCTTCTCAAAATAAGTTACATTTTGTAAAAAATATTTAATTGATTCTAAAAAAAACAATGGAGTCAAAGAAGAATTTTAATTAAAAACACTAAAAAAATTAAATTTTGGAAAATTTAGATTTAACTTTAAAAATTCCCTTATTTTCAAAAGTAACAAAAAATTCTTCGGACAAGTTCAATTATTTTCCAATATTTTTTTTAAATTGTCGGACTTTCAATTATCTTTAAAAATCATAAAATTCTTTTCTAAAAATCAAATAATTTTAGAAAATTTTAAATAAAATTATTCCCGAAAATTCAATTGTTTTGAGGAATTTTAATAAAATTGTTTGCAAAATTGAATTATTTTCATATATAACAATGTTCATTAGAAGAATTCAATTTCTTTAAAAATAGTACATTATTTCTTGGAAATTCAATTACTTTAGAAAAATCTATTTTAGAAAAATCTATTTTAGAAAAATCTATTTTAGAAAAATCTATTTTAGAAAAATTCAAAGAGTTCATAATAATTCAGTTGTTTTTCATAAATAATAAAAAATTTTACAGTAAGTTTAATTATTCTTATAAGTGGTTTAATAAAATTTTGTCACAATTATTGAATTATTTTCAAAAATAAGAATATTCATAGCAGGATTTCAATGTTTTAACCAATAAAAAAAATTAGTTTCAATTTTAGTTATACTCAAAAATTTAATTATTGTAAAAAAAAATTAATTTCCGTCTCTACATTGAAATAAAAATTTATTTGATTCAAATAACCGATTATTTGACTTTTATCAAAAAAATATTTACTTGAATTAAATAATTTTAATTTGAATCAACAAAATTGTATTTAAATCAAATACTATTTATCTGATTCAAATAAAAATTTATTTCATTCAAGTAAATATATTTATTCGATAATAGTCAAATAATCGGTTATTTGAATCAAATAATTTTTAAATTCAAATAATTTTAAGATTCAAATAATTTTTATTTGAATCAGATAATTTTAAAATTCAAATAATTTTTATTTGAATCAAATAATTTTAAAATTCAAATAATTTTTATTTGAATCAGATAAATAATATTTGATTCAAATAAATAATATTTGATTCAAATAAAAATTATTTAATCTAAGTAAATATTTCTTCGATAATAGTCAAATAATCAGCTATGTGAGTAAAATAATTTTTTTTCAGTGCAGTAAATATATTTAAATTGACAATTTTTTTTCAAATATAAAATTGAAAATATGTTGTTGCGGTTAAATTTGAAATTATTTCCGAGTCATTTAATGTTATAATTTTGTTTTAAAATTCATTCACCTTTTTTTGTTTTTTTATTTAGAATATTAATAATGGCGAACGGCTGTTTTAGTTGAACTTTAAATCAAATCAGAATCGAGAAATTGCGCGATATACATATCTATATATAAAAATGTATAGAAGGTAAAACCCCCGAGAGACTTTGATAAAAAATCGTCATTAAAAAAAATTAATTTAACTCATAATTCATGCCCATTGAACAACATATCCTGGCACTCTCTTTCTTTCTCTCTATTTCTCTCTCTCTCTCGTTTTCTCTCTTACTCACTCACTCTCTCTTTTACCCTCTCGTATCTACCACATTTTCATCAAAAGCACTTGGTCGCAACACGAATATCGCCTATTAGGGTCGCACAGTCTCGCAATAAAAATCGACCCTTCAACACAACAGAGAGAGTTCATTTTTTTTTCTTCTCACACGGCGAATTTTCTATATTACCTTTTTTTATGGATTCAATTTTGCACGCTACATTTAAATGAAAATTACTCTTTTTCTTTCTTTCTTCTGCTTTTTCATTCGTCAATTTTTAATAGACAAAAACAGATTTTTATTTTTTGCTTTCAAAAAAAAAAAAATTATTTTTTGCATCCTTCTAACTTGGAAAAAAATATATTTTGTAATATACTGTAGAGTTTTTTTTATGGTTTGAAAGATCAATGATATTTGAAATGAAAAATTAAATTTTTAACTTTTTAAACGATTCGATCCTAGTTATTGAATTCTCTTCAGCAATTTTATCAATTCAGCAAAGTATATATTTTTATTTATAAAAATCAAATTAAAAAAAGGCAAATTTACGAAAAAATAAATAAAATGACAAAAATTGAACAAAAAAAAACAAATTCGACAAAAAGTTTGCAGAAATTCCGACATTAAGTAGAATTTTTGTAAAAGTTACTAAAACTTTCTGAAAATTACTAAAAATGCCAAAAACCAAAGAACAAATTATAAACATTGGAGATTTTTTGAAAATGACCAAAATTTTGAAAATTAATAAATAGTAGAATCAAAAATGTGACCTGTGATCTTAAAATCTCATCTAACACTCAAAAAAAAAACAAAAAATACAATTATACAAATACAAATTTTGAAAAATATTTTTAAATCTCTAAAATTAAGAAGAAGATAAAAAAAATCAAAATTTTTAGAAGTTACCATAAATTTTTTAAAATTACTATAAATACCTAGAAGTTACAATAAATTTAAACAAAAATCATAAATTTAAAGAACTTTACTCAAATTCCCAAAAATAGCAAAATATTTTTAAAGTAGAAAAATTTCGAAAATAACAGAATTTTTTAAAACTTACTAATACTTTCTGCAATGTCTAACAAATTCTAAATCAAAATACCAAATTAGAAAATTCAAAGAAATTTGTCGAAATGACTATAAATTTATAAAATTAACTACAAATTTTCAAAAATATTCTCAAATCTCAAAAATTAGGCGAAAATATTTTTAAAAAAACTAAAATTTTCAAGTTACCATAAATTCCTAAAAAGAATCAAAAATTAAAAAAAATGTCTACTCAAATTTCAAAAAATAATGAAAATAACACAATTTTTTAAAAACTTACTAATTATTTCTGCAAAATTACTAAACATTCCAAAATCAAAATGCCAGACTTGAAAATTCATAAAAGCTTCTAAAAATGACAAAAAATTAAAAAAGTTTACTACAAATTCTGAAAAAATGACCAAAAATATAAAAAAAAACTAAACCAAAATTTTCATAAACTGTCTTAAATTTTTAAGACTTTTTTATTATTATAATTTACTATCATTTTCATTACTATAAATTCCTAAAAGTTATCATATTTTTAAATGTAACTGTAAAACTTTAAAAAAAAATAACAATAAAATAAACATAATTTCTGTATAGTTTCTAAAAATTACAAAATCAAAACACCAGATTTGAAAATTCATTAAAATTTCCATAATGAGGGAAAATTAAAAAAATTTACTACAAAATTGTGAAAAAATTACCATAAATAGAGAAAAAACTGATCCAAAATTTTTAAGAAACTGTCTAAAATTTTTAGAAATGTAATGTACAAATTCTTAAAAGTTATTATAAGTTTCTAAAAAAATCATAAATTTGAAAAAGTAGTCAAAGTTTCAAAAATAGTAAAACATTTTCAAACGTAACTACAAAATTTTCAAAATTAACGATAAAAATAATAAAATTTGTTAAAACTTACTTATAATTTCTGTAATTACTAGTTACTAAAAATTTCAACATCGAAAATTAAAATACCACATTTGAAAATCCTTACAAATTTTTAAGAATGACCAAAAATTTTTGAAATTAACTACAAATTCTGATAAATATTTTTAAATCTCGTAAATTAACCAAAAGTATATATAAAAAATGTGACCTGTGAACTTACCCGACAAGTTTATCTAACGCCTAAAAACCGTGAAAAAAAATTTTTTTTTTTTTAATACAAAATGGTCTATTATTTTTGAGAAACCAATCAAAATTGTTTAAAATTTCTTACTCGGTGGTTTCCAAAATCATTTATTACGAATTTTTTTATCAGATTTAAGAAATTAAGAATGTCTGATTATTTGAAAAAAAAACAATCGAAATTCCCTAAAATTTATTACTTTTGGAGTTTTTTTTTGGGGGTTTTTCAAGATTTGCGAAATTAAAAATGGCGGATTCAAAATGGCAGACATTTGAATTTTTTTAAACCTGGTGCTATTATATTTTTTATTTTAATTGTAATGTATTGTAATTTTTAATTTGTATTGTACTTTAATTTTTGGAAAATAAATCAACTACTCGATTGGTAAAGTAAATAACGGGTTTTCAAGATTTGCGAAATTAAAAATGGCGGATCCAAAATGGCAGACATTTAACATTTTTTAAACCTGGTGCTATTAAATTTGTATTTTAATTGTAACGTACTGTAATTTTTAATTTGTATTGTAATTTAATTTTTGAAAAATAAATCAACTACTCGATCGGTAAAGTAAATAACTTCCATTAATTGATGACATTATTTAAATTTTTTTTAAAATGAATAAAATGATTGAAATAAAAAAAAAATTATGAAAAGTAAAGTTTTTCCTTAGAATTGTCAATATATAATGAATAAAATTAATTGAGAGAGAAAGAGAGAGAGAGCTTATTCAAAAAAAAAAAAAAAAAAAGCGATTTAGAAAGCTTCGTCATCCCCACTCCTCTTTGACTTTCTCCCCCGAGGAAATAATTTGTAGAATAGGGACTGGTGAACACGTCCTCGATTTCCCAATGGACTTGATGTGAGGGGTTTTCCCCAGTTTTTCGCGCGACTCGCACTGCATATCTCTTTCGATGGCATGGCGTGATGTTGGCGACAAGCAGAACTGAATATTGAGATGGGGTAAAATGTGTAACTAATGGTTGGTGGAGATTTACAGAATATAAGAAAGAAATGAATAGGGGGAGAAATTTCCCTGCGAAGGGGTTGACGAGAAAAGAAAAAAAAAAAAAAAAAAAGAGAGAGAGAGAAAAAAAAAATTAAACGTTAACTACTTTTTGTACGGTGTAGAAAATTAGAAATTCATCATAATTTTCCAATTTAGAATAATTTTTACATTACCAATTCTGGGCCAGCCTAGCGCCAAGTTTAAGAAAAGAAAAAATTTTGCAAATTTTGGAAAAAAAGTAAAAAAAAAGAAAGAAAACAAGAAAATTATTACTACAAATGCAATAAAAAAATTAAAAAGTAGATAAAAAAAGGAGAAGAAAAAAGGCCTGAGTGGGACTAGTGCCAGTGCCAATTTTGAGTCAATATAGTGGCAATTTTAACAGAAAAATATAGTTTAAAAAAATACAAATGCAAAAAAAAAATACAGAACTAAAAAAATAAAAAAAATTAATTAATTAATTAATTAATTAATTAATTGTCTGTTAAAAATACAGTTTTTTTTCTAAATTTCATTCCGATAAGTAGAGGAAAAAATAAAAAAAAGTAGAAAAATATAAAAAAAACGTATTGTTTATTATCGATGAAGAGAAGAATTTAATGGATGAAATTTTGTTGCAAATCTACGTAATTTTTCAAAATATTTCGCAAATTAAAAAAAAATTAAAAGTTAAAAATTAAAAATTAAAAATTAAAAAATTAAAAAATTAAAAATTTTGTAAATCTGACCTCAATTTTATAATCAGCGACCCCGAAAACTCCCGAGTTGTAAGTTTGAAGCAATTTCCAGCTAATTTTAAAAAGTACGACCGCCATCTTGAATCCGACATTTTGAATTTCACAAATCTATCATAAAATTCATAATTTACAATTTTTTTCCAAATCTTCATCACAATTTCTGTAGTAAAATTCGATGTTCCGAAAAAATAGAGGAAAAAAAATTCTTTCTAAATTATATTTGTCAATATTAGAAATTTTAATGAATAAATGAATTTGAAATATTTTTAATTTTTAGAAAATGAAGAAAAAATTGCTACTTAAAAAAAATGTTCCGTTTTTGTATTTATTTACGAATTCCTTTAATATTGTAAAATTATTCGAAAACATTGATTTAAATTTTTTAAATTGATTGATTTCTTTTTTTTTAAATATAAATATTTCATTATTATTTTTCACGTAAAAAAAATTTTTCTGACTTTTTCAAAATTATTTTCATCATTGCAATTCAATTATTTTTTTTTTAAATTTTTGACTAAAATTCTCCTCTAAATCAAATTATTCCTAATAACGTGTTCCAAAATTACATAAAAATTCTCGTCAAAATTTAAATGATTTTTTATAAATAATCAAATTCTTCTCTAAAATTCAATTAATTCTAAAAGGTTTTAATAAATTATTTTTTTCTAAAATTTAATTATTTCCAAGATTTTTAATAAAATTCTTGGCAAAATTTTAATTATTTTCCAATATTGTTCTCAATTCAATGATTTTGAAAAATTATTTTAATAAATATTAGTTACTTTTTGTAATCTGTATTTAATTAATTATTAATAAAACGAATGGTTTAATAAAATAATTTTATTTAAAAACACAAAAAAATTGAAACTATTGAAAGTTAAAAATAATTAAAATTCAATTATTTTCAAAAGAAATAAAATTTTTCAAAAATGTTTAATTGAGTCTGAAATTTTTTTTTAAAACTCGTCAAAATTCAAATCATATTTAAAAATAATAAAATTCTTCTCTAAAGTTAAATTATTTTCAAAAATTTTAATAAAATTTTTGGCAAAATTCCAATTCTTTTCACAAAATTTTAATAAAATTCTTGGCAAAATTTCAATTGTTTTCCGAAAATTTTCCTGAATTCAATGATTTTTAATATCTATTTACTTTATAAAATTTTCAAAAAAATTAAATTAATTCTAAAAAAAATGTTAATGAAATTTTAGGCAAACATTTAATTATTTTTATAAATAATTAAAATTTTCCAGAAATTCAATTGTGTGCAATTTTTTAAAAATTTCTTCGCAATAATTTCGTTATTTTTGATAAAAAATCAATTTTTTTTTAGAAATTCAATTATTTTCATAATAATAATAAAATTCATTGCAGAATTTTAGTCTTTTTTTTAATTCAATTTTTATCGAATTTCTCGAAAAGAAAGGAATTATTTCTCAAAAAAATTGATTAAAAACTCATAAAAAGAATTCAATTATATAAAAAATTTACCGATAAATAAAAATCTTTAAGAGAATTAAATTTTATGAAACATTTAATTATTCAATAAATTATTTATTTTTCTACCTAAATAATTGAATTCTCCCTGAATTGTCAAATAAAAATTGTTTAAAAAATAAATCTTAGTTTAAATTTTAGATAATTTTTGAATTTTTAATAGTTTTCAAATTAGAATATTTGGTATTTGGCAATTTTGAATTTTCAATAGTTTTCAAATTAGAATATTTGTCAATTTTGAATTCTTCTTATTTTGAACTAAAAATTTCATAGAATTAATTGTTTGAAAATAGTAAATTTAATTGTTTAAAAATATTATTTCAATTTTTTATTTTCAAATATATATATTTAATTGACGAACTTCCGAATAATCAAAATTTTGACGCAAAATCATTGAATTTGCAGTCAAATGAATTTGAAAATTTCTCAATCAACTCTTTTAAAAATTATGTCAAAATTTATTTTTATTTCACTGCTTTTAATTAAAACCCCCCCCCCCTACAATTTTTCCCAAATTTCCATTTCTCGGAATTTATAATTATTACAGTTATAATAACATATTAATATTAAAACTATATTTCAATTCATATTTTATGAAAAAAAAAATTAAAATAAAAAATTTTGTAAATATTATCATTCTAAAATTGCTAATTTAAAAATTTTTCTTTTTAAAAAATTAAATTTGAATTCAAATTCAAAAAGCAATTTAATTTAATTTTAAGACTTGAAAGACTTTCTTCAAATTTTCTGATAATAAATAGAGGGCAAAATATTTTTAAAAATAAAAAAAAAGAAAAAAAAATCCAGAGGGTCAATAATGGTATTGCTAATCCTGAGCCAGTACAGTGCCAAGTTTTAACAAAAGAAAACCATTAGGAATCGTCCCTTAAAAAGCAGATAAGGAGGGGGGGGGGGGGTTGAAATTAAATAAAACCTCCTACCTAACTTAAAAAAACCATTTTTTGAAATTAATTAATTTAAATAAAATAATAAATTAATTAAATTAATTAAAATTAAATTAAATAAAAATTAATTAAAACTAATTAATTAAATTAAATTAAAAATTAATTACAATTAATTAAATTTAATTAAAAATTAATTACAATTAATTAAATTTAATTAATTAAAAAATAATTTAAATTAATTTAATTAAATTAAGTAAAAATTAATTTAAATTTTCTTTTTTTTTTTTTTTTTTGGAGGTAGGGGGCAGCGAAAAAAAATTTTATATACAAATTCTAAGGGGTGTGGGGAGCTAAATGTATTAAAAGTGGTAAAGCAGAGATTTAAGGGTTTTCTCAACGGCAATAATAATATATAAACGCACACACCTGTTCAGTAAGCAATAATGGATGGAGTGTGGGTGAGAAAACGTCGGCTGACTGATGCCAAGATTCGCGTCATGCTTATATTTACTCGGCTACATCGGCGCGAAGGAAATTTGCGGCAAACGTGTACGCTTCGTATCAAAAGTATTTATTCGCCAAAATTCCTTTTGACGAAAAAAAAGAAGAAATAAAAAAAAATACAAGAAAATTTAATCTTCATTCCTATATAGTAGCTTTTTTTTGGTTTTTGAAAATTCATTTTTCAATTAATTGAATTGCATATGTATATACAAAAAAAAAGAGAGTCTAGTTCACTCGATATTGTTTCGGTTTTAATATCAAATATCAAGAGGGAGGGCGATTCATTTTTAACCTTCGATGAAATTTTTTTTACTGTTTTTTTTTTTAATATAGTTTGTTATTAAATAATACAGTTTGTAAAAAAAAATCTTTCTCGTATATTAATAAATATTTAAAACAAAAATTTTTGCTAAGATTAATTTTTTTTGGACGAAAAATATTATTGATGGAATTTAATGAATTTCCTATAATAATGTTAAAAGAGTCTACAATTATTTGTTAAAAACAATTTTAACAAATCAACATTATTATTATTAATATTATTATTATAATTACTATAATAATAATAATAATAAAAATAAATAATAATAAAAAGAAAAAATAATAATAAAAATAAAAAATAATAATAAAAATAAAAAATAATAATAAAAATAAAAAATAATAATAAAAATAAAAAATAATAATAATAATAATAAAAATAAAAAATAATAATAATGTTACAATTTCATTATTATCTTGTTATTATGAACTATTATTTATTATTATTTTGTTGTTGTAAATTATTATTAACTTGTTGTTATTAATTATTATTTTGTTGTTACATCTTGTTACTATCTTGTAATTTCTTTGTTACAATCGATATTATTTTGTTATTGTTGTTACATTTAATTATTATTATTTTGTTATTATTGTTACAATTAGTTATTATTATTATTTTGTTATTATTGTTACAATTAATTATTATTATTTATTGTTACAAATTGTTATTATTTCGTCATTATTAATTATTATTAATTATTATTGATGTTACATTTATTACTACCTTGTTATTGTTGCCTATTATTATTTTGTTATTATTATTACAATATTCAACATTATTTCGTTATTAGAAATTATTATTTGTTGTTACACATTATTATTGTTTAAATTTAATTATTATTTTATTACTCTTATTATTACTATTTTCATTAATTAATAATTGTACATAATTGTTAATAATATGTTAATAACAATTATTTGTTGTTATTTCCATTATTATTATTATTATTATTATTATTAATATTGGAAATTACGTTACGATATCGTAACAATAATAATAATAATAATAATAATAATAATAATAATAATAATAATAATAATAATAATAATAATTATTATTATTATTATTATTATTTTTATTTTTTATTTTTATTATTATTATTATTATTATTATTTATATTGTCATTATTATTATTTTTATTATTTTTATTATTCTTATTATTTTAATATTAAAATTTTTATTTTTATTATTATTATTTATATTTTATTATTAATATTATTAGTATTATTATTATTAGTTGTAGTAGTAGAAAGAGGAATGGAAAAATTTGTGAAATTTATTGATATTGTTGTTGGAGAGAGTATTATAATTTTCTTCGTAGAAATGAAATTTTGTATATACATATATATATAGTTAGGAGAGAAAGATGAGAGGGTAACATGGGTCTATCTTTAAACTTAAGCGTATTATGAGCTTTAAATATTGTTTGCATTTTGAAGCGGCTTGTACAAGTCGTCATGCTCGAGCAAAGCCATCTCGAGTCTGGTTTGTTGTTTTGCAGACATTTCTAAACACTCCCTTCTCACTCTCTGATTCTCAAACTTCCTGAAAGTCGTCAAAATTCTTGCATTTCCCCTATTTTAATTTATAAATATATTCCAAAAAAAAAGTTAATTCTCCTTTTTCAATTATTATAGTCATTTTTTTTGGAAAAAATTTCCATAAATTTCTAGTAAAAAACGGGAAATTAAGGGTAGCCAGTTTTGCGCCAGGATAGCAATTCATTCGAAAATAGAAGGGGGTTTCAATTATTTCCGAACAATATTCGAAATTGAAATTGTTTTCAAAAAAAGATTCGAAATTCAATTTATTATTTTCGAAAAATATTTGAAATTCAATTATTTTCGAAAAATATTGGAAATTCAATTATTTTCGAAAAATATTCGAAATTCAATTTACTATTGTCAAACAATATTCGAAATTCAATTCTTTTCAATATTTAATAAAAATATTAATAAAAGGAGGAAAAAAAATAAACAAAATTATATGAAAGTAAATGAAAATATAGAAAAGCAGACAAACGTAAAGGAAGCAAACAAAAATAAACAATGCTAAAAAAAAATAAATAAATATAAACAAAACTAAACAGAAATAAAGAAAACTAAAGGAAAGTAAACAAAAGTAAACAAAAATAGATAAACATAACATAAAAAAAGTTAACAAAAATAAACAAAGCTAAAAAAAAGTTAATAAATATAAACAAAACTAAAAAAAATAAACAAAACTAAAGAAAAGTAAACAAATATAAAGAAAACTGAAATAAAGAAAAGTAAAATAAAGAAAAGTAAAATAAACAAAAATAAAGAAAACTAAAGAAATGTAAACAAATATAAACAAATATAAACAAAACTAAACAAAAATAGATAAAACTAAAGTAAACAAAAAAAGAATAGTAAACAAATATAGACAAAACTAAAATAAAGAAAAATAATGAAAAGTAAAATAAACAAAAATAGATAAAACTAAAATAAACAAAACAAAAGAAAAGTAAACAAATATAAACAAAACTAAAATAAAGAAAAATAAAGAAAAGTAAAATAGACAAAACTAAAGAAAAGTAAACAAATATAAAAAAATTAAACAAAACTAAAATAAACAAAAATAAACAAAACTAAAATAAACAAAAAAAAGAATAGTAAACAAATATAAACAAAAACAGATAAAACTAAAATAAACAAAAAAAAAGAAAAGTAAACAAATATAAACAAAACTAAACAAAAATAAACAAAACTAAATTACAGAAAAGTAAAATAAACAAAACTGAAAAAAAGTAAACAAGTATAAACAAAACTGAAATAAAGAAAAGATAAATAAACAAAACTAAAATAAAAAAAAACAAAAGCTAAATAAACAAAAATATAGAAAAGTAAAATAAACAAAAATAAACAAAACTAAACAATAATAAAAAAAAATGAAGAAAAGAAAATAAAAATATCCAAAAATAAACAAATCATTAATAACTTAAAATTATTAAATTAAAATTTTCCCAAAAGTGATTAACATAAAAAAAAATGCAAAAATAATTTTTTTTTTGCTGCAAAAAAGAAGTGAATGGAAAGTTAATTCTAGCCAAGGTCATGGATGATAGGAGGCAGAGGGGTAGCAGTTTAGGGGAGGGTATTTTGAGGGACCTGATGAGGTTACCATTGACACGAAGTTCATTGGTGTGAAGAGAGAAAAGAGTCTCGCGCGACGCTCAACAAGAGACGAATAGAGGGAGCAGGTGCTTTCACCATTTTTCGCCCTCGTCTCTCTTTTACAATCCTTATAGATAACACGTCGTTTGTAACTGTCACCGGAAAAGCAAGCGGAAGAATAAAAACTGCGAGAGCTGAAGGAGAAAGAAGATGAAGAAGATGAGGAAGAAAAGAAGAAGAAGAAGAATAAGGAGAATAAGGAGAGCAGAAAGCTCATAAGCACCTATCTAGCATACAGGTGGATTTCAAAATAGAAACGGATTTCAAAACTTAGGGGACGGAAAAAATTCGAAAAAAAATTTATTATCTCTATGAGATTTCAATTTATTGAATAATATTACGAATTTTATTATTACTTTTATTGTTACTATTTTGAGTATTATTATTATTACTATTTTTATTATTATTATTATTCGTGCAGAATTTTTCCAAAGTTTTAAATAGTATACTTACAATTATTCCAATGAAATATTCCAATGGAATATCCCCAATATTCCAATAGAATATCTTCAATATTCCAATGGAATATCCCAATGAAAATATCTCCAATATTCCAATGGAATATCCCAATGAAAATATCTCCAATATTCCAATGGAATATCCTCAATATTCCAATAAGGTATTTCTAAATATTCCAATGGAATATCACCTAATATTACAATTGAATATCCTCAATATATAAATGGAATATCCCCAATATTCTAATAAAGTATTTCTAAATATTACAATGGAATATCCCCAATATTCCAATAAGGTATTTCTAAATATTACAATGGAATATTCCATAATATTTCAATGAAATATCTTCTAATATCCATATGGAATATTCCCAATATTCCAATAGCGAATTTCAAAATTTTCAAATGGAATATCTCCTAACATTCCAGAGAAATATCCCTTAATATTCCGATGGAGTATTACTAAATTATTCTCAATTTTTCCAAAGGCACATTGACACTCCACAATCTTAGGTGAAATGTTTGTTTAGGATATTTCCTAATATTTTTTTTTAATATTTAAAAATATTTCATTGGAATATTTACAAATATTCAATTACAATATTAGGGAATATTCAACCAGAATATTAGGGAATACTTAATTGTCATATTCGGGAATATTTAATTGGCATATTAGAGAATATTTAATTCGAATATTAGAATAATGAATATTTCATTAAAAATAAAAAAATATTCCAATGAAATACTGAATATTTCTGTACAATATTCCATTGGAATTCCCAATATATATATATATATATATATTAATAATATTTATTTATTATTTTTTTAATATTTTAATTATTTATTTATTTTTTTTTATTTTATTATTTATTAATTTTTTTTTTTATTTATTTATTATTATTTTTTTTATTATTTGTTTATTTATCATTTTATTTATTTATTATTTTTTTTATTTTATATTTTTTTAATTTTATATATATTTAGAAAGAGAGAAAGACATAGGCCTTTTGTTTGTGTGAAAAAAAATGGATGAATGAAAAAGGTGAGACAGGGAGAGGTGAAAAAAGAGAGAGGGGGGGAGTGGCGGGTTTAGAGGAATGAACGAGTTCACTCTCGACAGATTTGCCTTCGTTTTCGAGATTGAAGTTGCAAAAAAAGCCAAACAGAGGGACAGGTGAAAAACGACGAGATAAAAGATAGAATGGATCGAAGAGGGGGTAGAATAGTGGTGGGGAGGTTGGGAGGATAGGTGAGTTTGAATTCACAGTATACAAATATACAAAAGCCAATGCAATTCTATAACCAGTTTTTCGAAAGTCGAAACTGCCCTCTCTCTCTCTAACCCTATCTCTAACTTTTTGTACCATACCAACTATATAATATTCCCTAAAACCAACATTTTTTTTTTTCTATCCACCAAAAACGGAAATCAAAGAACTTTTTCAAATAGTAGAACTTTGTATTTTTTTTCGTAACAACAAAAACAATTAAAAATTGATGAAACTTTTTTTTTTAATTCATTCGGTGTTTACATTCAAATGTTTACGTAAAGAGAGAGAGAAAGAGAGAGAGTGATGCATGTTAGAACAGACAGAAAAAGGATAAATATTTGTTTTCTGTAAAGGAGGAAAAAAACATTTTTTTTATTAATAAAAAAACATTTTTTATTAATAAAAAAGAATGTTTTTATTAATAAAAAAACATTTTTTATTAATAAAAAAGAATGTTTTTATTGATAAAAAAAGAATGGTTTTATTTTTGTAAACAATTTTTTAAATATTAATTTAATTTTAATTTATTTTACAAATTAGTAATATTATTATTTCAGAATTTATACGAATATTTTAATATTAATGAGTCTATATAAATAATATTCCAGAAAAAAATATTTTTCTAACATTTCTATAAATATGTTTCTCAAAACTTAAAAATAGAATAAATACAATAAACTATAAAGAATGGAATATTTCAAGTAAGTGATTCTTTTTTTTCAATTTATTATTAAAAATATTTAAATTTATTTCCAAAAAAGTAATTCAATAGCTTTCTATTAAAAAGCTTGACTGAATATCCCCCATAGTTTAATAACACATTCTTTAAGAATATTTCCAAAGTAATATCAATGTGGAATATCCCAAAGCAATATTTATATGAAATATCATGTGAAATATACCAAAGTAATATCCATATTGAATATTCCTGTGAAATATGCTGTAAAATATTCTAAAATACTGCCCATAAGAAATATTCCAAAGTAATATCAATGTGGAATATCCCGAAGTAATATTTATATAAAATATCATGTGCAATATTCCAAAGTAATATCCAGAAGTAATATTTATATAAAATATCATGTGCAATATTCCAAAGTAATATCCATATTGAATATTCCTATGAAATATCCTGTAAATATTCTAATGTAATGTCCGTAAGGAATATTCCAAAGTAATATCAATGTTGAATATCTCTAAGTAATATTTATATGAAATATCATGTGCAATATTCCAAAGTAATATCCATATAGAATATTCTAAAGTAATATCCATAAGGAATATTCCAAAGTAATATCCATAAGGAATATTCTTAAATCATACCAAAAATGTATAGTCTAAGGTAATATAATGAATATTCTAAGTAATATCTATAATGAATATTCCAAAGTAATATCCATATAGAATATTTTGAAGTAATATCCATTCGGAATATTCTTAAGTAATATCCAAAAGGAATATTCTTAAGTAATATCCATAAGGAATATTCTTAAGTAATATCCATAAGGAATATTCCAAAGTAATATCCATAAGGAATATTCTTAAATCATACCAAAAATGAATATTCTAAGGTAATATCCATAAGGAATATTCTAAAGTAATATCTATAATGAATATTCCAAAGTAATATCCACATGAAGTATCCCAAAGTAATATCAATGTGAAATATCCCGAAGTAATGTTCACATGCAATATCGTGTCAAATATTCCAATGTAATATCATGTGGAATATTCCAAAGTAACATTCATCTTGAATATTACTTTGGAATATTTTTTAACGTCGACCATTTTAATGTTCTCAAAATGTTGATGAAATATTCCAGGAATGTGAATGGAATATTCCTTGCTATTGAGTCAATAATAATTCTAATAATAAAAAATATAACAAAATATTGTTGAATTATATTTTAATAAAAAATAAATTCAGTATAAAAAAAAATTTTTAAAATACTTTAATTACTATATTCTTTCCCTTGATCCACTGGGTTTAATAAGTTAATTGGTTAGTAATTTGTATACTGTTGAGATATTCAAGTGACAACTCTTGGATTATAACAAACTTTTGCGAGCTTGCAGAGAGTGAAAGAGAGAGAGAGGGAGAGAGAGAGAGAAAGAGAGAGAAAGAGAGAGAGAGTTTATAATAGGCAAACATTGAAGTGCACGCGCGATGAGTTATCCGCGCGAGAATATTTAGAATCTTGTGAATAGTCGGGTGATAAATATGTAAAGCAGTAATAACGCCTTCGTGTTACACCGTCCAAGATAACGTATATATCCTCTCTCTTTCTCTCCCTCCCCCCCACCCCTCTCCCTACACGTACCGGGTGTTACCTATACGTAAAGGCTAATCTTACATCCGGAGAAACTCCCGATGGTTCTCTTCCATATATATGTATGTATGTATATACATATATAACCAGAACATTGATTTTACGACTTTCTTTGCGTCGCTAGAGAAGAGCAAGTGAGACCCTCCTCAGTAGAGAGAGGACAATCTTGTCTTTCCTCGAAGGAAGTAATATCATCAAGTTATGATCCTGTCTGAAATAACTTTCAACTAACATTGTCGATATTCTCCTTCTATTCGAATATTTTAATATCCTACCCTCCTCATCCCCCCCTTCTTTTTTCACTCTTCCCTCTCTCTCTCTCTCACTCTTCTCAATACCATTAAAATGTTTCCGGAATTTGAATGAAATATTCCATCAATAAAAACAGGAATATTCTATTTATAATATTTTTTTGTGAATATTCCATTAGAATACTAAAGATTTATTTGAATTTTTCCATTAAAAAAATACGGGAATATTACATTTTTATTATTTTCTGAACTATTCCCTCGATATTATTTTTTGTTATATTCCCTTGATATTATTTTCGGAATATTCACTTAATATTATTTCTTTGCAATCTTCAATTGAAATGCTAATGATTTATTTGAAATTTTCCATTAATCAAAACGTGAATATTCCAATTGTATTATTTTCCAAAATATTCCCTTAATATTACTTTTTGGAATATTCACATAATATTCTTTCTTTCGAATATTCTATTGGAATACAAAAGATCTATTTGAATTTTTCCATTAATAAAAACGTGAATATTCCCTTAATATTACTTTTTGGAATATCCTCTTAATATTACTTTTTGGAATATTCAATTTGTACTATTTTCTGGAATATTCTTTTAATATTACTTTTTGGAATATTCCCTCAATTTAACTTTTTGGAATATTCCATTCGTATTATTCTCTGAAATATTCCCTTAATATTACTTTTTAGAATATTCACTTAATATTGTTTCTTTTGAATATTACATTAAAATACTAAAGATTTATTTGAATTTTTCCATTAAAAAAATACGGGAATATTCCAGTTGTATTATTTTCTGAAATATTCTCTTAATATTACTTTTGGAATATTCCATTTATATTATTTTCTGGAATATTCCCTTAATATTACTTTTGGAATATTCACTTAATATTGTTTCTTTTGAATATTCCATTGGAATACTAAAGATTTATTTGAACTTTTCCATTAATAAAAACGTAAATATTCCTTTTGTATTAGTTTCTGAAATATTCCATTAATATTACTTTTTGGCATATTCCATTTGTATTATTTTCTGGAAAATTCCCTTAATATTACTTTTGGGAATATTCCCTTAATATTACTTTTTGGAATATTCACTTCATATTACTTTTCGGAATATTCCCTTAATATTACTTTTTGGAATATTCACTTCATATTTCTTTTCGGAATATTCCCTTAATATTACTTTTTGGAGAACTTTTCTTTCGAATATTCCATTGGAATACTAAAGGTTTATTTAAATTTTTCCATTAATAAAAAACGAGAATATTCCATTCATATTTTTTGGAATATTTCATTAATATTCTTTGTTTAAGATACTCTTCTAGAATACTTAAGATTTTTTTGGATCATTAGATTAATTAAAAGAAGGGAATATTCCATTAATATTTTTTCTCTGGAATATTCTATTGGAATACTAATGATTGATTTGAATTTTTTAATTAATAAAACGGTAATATTCCATTTATATTATTTTTTGAAATATTCCCGTTCTATTATTTTTGAAATATTCTCTTAATATTCTCACTTTGGAATATTACATTAGAATACTAAATTTTTTTGTTGGAATATTAAAGTACTGGATATTCCTTCAGAAATTTTATTAAACTACTTGATATTTTTGAGGAATATTCTATTAGCATGGTGGATATTACTTTAGAATATTTCAACTAAAATACTGAATGTTTCAATAAAGCTAAGGATTCCATGAAAAAAGTGGATATTCCCATGGAATATTCTATTGGAATACAGGACATTACATTAATATATTCTAATTCGAATACTAAGTGTTAGTATCAAATACTAAGAATACCCTTTCAATTTTTTTTATTACAATTCTGAATACATTTGGAATATTTTAATTAGACGACTAGATATTTATTTGCAATATTTCCTTAGATTATTAAAGATATGGAAATATTTAGAATCCGTTTGGAATAATAATGTAATTATAATGTAATAATAATTAATAAATAATAAATTAATGTAATAATAATTAATAAATAAAAAATTAATGTAATAATAATGTAATAATAATGTAATAATAATTAATAAATAATAAATTAATGTAATAATAATGTAATAATAATGTAATAATAATGTAATAATAATGTAATAATAATTAATAAATAATAAATTAATGTAATAATAATGTAATAATAATGTAATAATAATTAATAAATAATAAATTAATGTAATAATAACGTAATAATAATTACTTAAGAATATTCCATTTGACCAGCTAACATTCCATGGAAATAGTGAATATTCATTTGAAATATTTATTTACAAATTTTCCTTAAATATTCCATATGGTTCGAATAATATTTCAAACCCCTTTAGTATTATTACATATAATATGAACCGTATAGTTACATATTACACGAACAACGTGAGATGTAGTAGACGTATATTTGATAGGAATCTGAGGACTCGGAGTAATTTCCGGCGAACTAATTAATTAACAATTGTCAATGTACATTCTGTGTTTGTGTGTAAATGTGTATTTATCTGAACCAAAAGGGATAAGGGGAAGGAAAATACAGAACGTTGTATATTATATAAAGCCTATATGGAATCAATATACAGAGAGAGAGAGAGAGAGATAAAGAGAGAGGGGGGGGAGGGTGGGATTACGAAGTGAAAACGACTCCAAGGTATTGGGCACTCGGCCAGACTGTACAGTTGATATCTTTCTCTATAAGCTTCTCTGTTACCACAGTTACCCGCACTAATTCTCTCTTTCAATCTGTTTTTCGAAAAATACAAAACGATATTTTCAAGATTTCCCTGTCATTCCATTTCTTTAGTGCCTAAACTAAATGCCTCTACAATTTTTTTCGCATTTTATAAAAAAAATTATTTCGATTTCTACATTACCGACAATAATTTTTTTCTAAATTTTATTTATTTTATTTTTATTTATTTATTTTTGTATTTATTTTTTGTATTTTTTTTATCGGAAAAATAGAAATATTCCACAATCTTTGTCACCTGTAGTTATTAATTATTGTCTTCATTAAATGACAGAAGACATTTTTTTTCCAAACTTAAAAAGAAAGGAAAGTAGTAGTTAAATTTCTACCTTATCGACACAAGAATTTGACATTAAGTCAAGTTTCTTGTAAAATGAAAGACTTATCTTCAATATTTTTATTTATTATTGCTATCCCAATACCAGTAAAAAGAAATTTTTAAGCAAATCTCTGTATTACCGACAATAAAAATAACGTGATCTACTTCACCGATTGACAAATACAAGTATTATGTCCAGTGTCGGTAAAAAAGTCCCCATCGTTGCCAATTTTACTGATAATAAACAAAAAGAACTGAAATTTTATACCAACTGATGGTAATGTAGAAAAGCAACAATTATTAATATAGAAACATATATTAGGTTAAACTAGATTTAATTACAACCCGAATTAAAAAAAATGTTAGGGTTTTAGCTTTTTTCGTAAATAATACTAATGGACAACTAAAATCTACTTTGCCAACTGAAGGTAATATAGAAACGTAATTAAAAATATTACAACTGATGGTAATGTAGGAACCTAATTTAAAATGCAAAAAATTGCAAAAGAAGAGAAAAAGCTTTTATTTATTTATATTAAGAAATAAACAGCAATATTAATGGGAAACTAAAATCTAGAATACCAATTGATGGTAATGTAGAAATCTGCATAAAAATCGAGACAAAATTATTGTCAAATTTGAAGATATGAAACATATTTAGTTTTTTATTACTAGTATTAATAGATCATTGAAATCTACTTCACCGTTTGTTGATAATATTTTCACTGCTAGTATTGATAGATAAATAGAAAATTTACTTTACCGACTGTTGATAATGTAGAAATCTACTCAAAAACATTTCCAAGCAAAACTAAAACGCTTCTTTTTTATTATAAAAATTGTGATTTATTATAGGTTATAATCTAATTTACCGACTGTTGATACTGTGGAAATCTACTTCGAAATTTCCAAGCAAACTATAACGTTTCTTTTTTATGAATAAAAATTTGCTTCAGTATGAGCTAATATCGGCTTTACCGATTGTCGATAATGTAGAAATCTACTTAAATCGTTTTGAGTATACTAAAAATGTCTCTTTTTAATATCAAACATTCGATTCGTTAAGTATTTAATCTACTTTATCGACTATTGGTAATGTAGAAATCTACTAAAACATTTCTAAGTAAAACTGAAACATGTCTTTTTTATTATAAAATTTTTTATTTATTATATGCTATAATTTACTTTACCAATTGTTGATACTGTAAAAATCTACTTCGAAATTTTCAAACAAACTAGAAAGTTTCTTTTTTATTATCAAAAATTTGATTCGTTTTGAGCTTATATCTGTTTTACCGACTGTCGATAATATAGGAAACTACTTAAAACGTTTCGCGCAAACTATTAAGTTTCTTATTTTATTATTAAAAAAATTGAGTCGTTATAGTTTATAATCTACTTTAACGATTGTTGATAATGTAAAAACCTTCATGAAATTTTTTCTATCAAACTTAAATGTTTCTTTTTTATTATCGAAAATTTTATTCGTTATTTCTATAAAAAGAAACATTCAGCAAAAAATCCATAGTAATTTACATTAATTTTTCAATTTAAAAAAAAATATATATTGTCAAGAACGAAAAGCGAATTGAATTTTAATGCTCTCCTTGGGAATAGAGAAAATTTGCAAGTAACTAGAGATAGGGAAAAAAAGAGAAACAAATTTGTCTATACGGCGCGGTTCTCATCCAGCCAGACGCATAAACCATTAAAGAGACACACGTGTATAATGGTGATGGTGGTTGTATATATATCGTTTTGCGAAACTAGTACGCGAATTTACGTTCCCAACCGAATCCGCGTTGGGAATCCGCGGATAGTTTCTTCAAGAGTTTGAAATCCCCACGCAGTGAATTCCGTCTCGTCCGTCCGTCTCTCTTTCTCTCTCTCTCTCTCTCTCTGTGACTCTCTTGAATAGTATAAAAGGCGACACGCAAATTTACCGAGAAATATATGGTAATAGAAACCATCGAGCTTCTCACAAGTAAGTATAGAAACGAGACTGTCAAACTATAACTTCCGTTTGGACGATCGATGGTAACGATCATCAATGAATAGCATCGACATTTTTTCTATTTAAAAGAAATTTACCTCTTTTTACTGCATTTAATTCAAATATTTCTGTTAAATATAAACATACTTTCAATATTTTTCCAAAAACTAATTGCTTAAGAGGTTATCTAAGTACCTCTACTATTTTTATTGTATTTTCATTAAAAAAAATTTTTAATTACTTCCCTGCCTTACCGACAAAATTCACAGATCAAATTGTCGGTAACTGTCGGTAAAAGATTCTTGTAACATGGGTTTTTTCCGATTTATTTTAGTTTACGAGAAATAAAGTTCTAAACGAATTCAATGTCGGTATATGTCGGTAATAGAATCCTGTAATAGAAGTTTCCTTATTTTTAAATCAAATTCACAAAAACAAAAAATTTTAAATGTCTGTGAAGTTGTTAATTGTCGATACAAAATTCCTAATATACACGTTTCTGTCTTTTTTTAAATTAAATTCAGAAGAAATAAAGTCTTAAGGCGGTGTCAAAGTCGATTGGGTTTTTGCATTGAGCTTCAATGGGAAAATCGCATCGACTTTGACACCGCCTTAAAGGTCAATACTGTCGTTAATTGTCGGTAATAGATTTCTATAATGTTTCCTTCCTATAATTTCAATTTTAGTTCACAAGAATTAAAAATTGTAGTACCTACTAATGTCGGTAACTGTCGGTAAAAGATTCCTGTAATCCCTTCCACGACTGCTTTTTCACAAAGGGGATAAAAGTTTTTGAATTTATATTATCGGTAAATGTCGATAACAGATTTCTGTAATGTATTTTCCTGCCTTTTTTTACCTTTTTTGCAAGTGGGATATAATTTTTAATGTCGATAATGTCGGATTACATTATCGGTAACTGTCGGTAACAGATTCCTATAATGTATTTCCCCCTTTTTGCTTTTTAGAAGCAGAATACAAGTTTTTGATGTCGGTAACGGTCATCAATGAAATTTATATTATCGGTAACTGTCGATAACAGATTTCTGTAATGTATTTTCCTGACATTTTTACTTTTTTGCAAGTGGGATATAATTTTTAATGTCGATAATGTCGGATTATATTATCGGTAACTGTCGGTAACAGATTCCTGTAATGTATTTTCCCCTTTTTGCTTTTTAGAAGCAGAATACAAGTTTTTGATGTCGGTAACGGTCATCAATGAAATTTATATTATCGGTAACTGTCGATAACAGATTTCTGTAATGTATTTTCCTGCCCTTTCTTACTTTTTTGCATGTGGGATATAATTTTTTAATGTCGATAATGTCTGATTATATTATCGGTAACTGTCGGTAACAGATTCCTGCAACTAAACGTCGGCAATATATTTTATATTGCCGGTAACTGTCGGTAACAGATTCCTGCAATCAAACGTAGGCAATATATTTTATATTATCGGTAATTGTCGGTAACAGATTCCTGTAATTCATTTATCCACGTGTCATGTATATTTTTATTCCACACGAAATAAATTTAACGGTTAATTTTTCAAACCTATTAATTTCTTTTTATTTCATTTAATTTTCAAGAGCAAAGAGTTATTCAATATACTCAAAAGAGAAGTTCTCTTTCTTTTTTTAATGTTTCTTCTTCTTCTTCTCCTTCTTTCGAAAAAGGCAGCAATGGATTTTAAAGGACCACTTGAAAGCAAGTGAGAAAGAGAGTACCATATTCTGCTTGAAGTTTATTAGCAGGGAATGCTAATATTTCATACTCGTTTTTCGCGACAAAGTGAGAGTGGCCGTTCATTAGTGTTCTTCACGCCTGGTAATTATCACCCCCTTGATCAAATCTAATTAAGCTTTCACAAAGCCAGAAGCTAACCTTGGAGGCAAAAGCAAGACTCAAGAGAGCAAGAGAGAGTGAGTAAGAGAGAGAGAGAGAGAATACCCAAATGTAAACTCTCTCACCTCACTTCTCTCTCAATGTGCTCTTCTTCCCTTTTGCTCTTGACTCTTTAACGGTTTAGTTCTTTAATTAATAACCACTTAAAAATGGTACGCGCTTGATTTTTCTTAACCATCTTTTTTAAATTGCTCAACTGAATAAACGTCTGTCTCATTTAAAAAATTTTTTTCTCAATAAATTGTATCAAATACTTTTTAATTAACTCTGCTTTCTCCCCCCCCTCTCTCTCTCTCTCTCTCTGAATCATTCTCTTTCTTTCAATCTCTCTCAATCTATTCTTTTCAATTTTAATAAAATTACCAGAAATAAATCCCCTGCTTAGATATTATATTAAATTAATTTTTCCAAAAAAATAATAACACTTTCAATCAATTTTATTAAGTAGTCAATTTATAAATTATACACACATCATCTGCTCGGGATTATTCACACCGATATTCAAGTATATATATATATATATATATATATATATATATATATATAT
This sequence comes from Leptopilina drosophilae, assembly GCA_032873175.1. Classification (NCBI taxonomy): domain Eukaryota; kingdom Metazoa; phylum Arthropoda; class Insecta; order Hymenoptera; family Figitidae; genus Leptopilina; species Leptopilina drosophilae. The sequence goes on along the minus strand of CM065486.1, from coordinate 39,962,983 downwards.
ATATATATTTACTCCCGATAGTATGAACTAAGTTCCAGGACCTGTTCTCCCGAACAATAAATTACAGGAGCTATAATAATAATTATTATAATGGAGTAGCAGGTGGTGGTGTTGTTCCAACTCGGAGGGAAATGAATTTTAAGCAAATGAGTTCCTCGTGCTCGATTTGTCAAGATTGTTTCGACAATCGATCGTTAAAGTGGAAAGCCCTATCTCCAGAGAGAGAGAGAGAGAGAGTGAGTGAGAAATATTTAGCATCACAACTACAATGACATTTATTTATTAAGAAAAAAAGCAAAAAAAAATTCTTTTAAATAAATACATTCTCTACATTTTAATATTAACACGAAACTTTTGTTTCCAAATATAAAAAAAAGAACCTCTAGAGATATAAAATATCAGATAATGGCAAAAAGAATTTTTATATTTTTCAATTTATACATCTTTTATATACTGCGCAATATATTCGAATATAGCAAAATGTGAATATCATGTTAAATATTGGACAAATAATAAAAGTAATCATACTGCAGAGAATTGGATATATATAGATACAGAGAGAGAGAGAGGGAGAGAGAGATGAATGTTATGGATGATCAATCCGTTGCTCGTATAATGGTATACGCCTTTCTCATTAAGCTCACCCTGAAATAATTAGGGGTAACATGTTACATGATTTTGGTACATGGTTTCGTCTCGCTCACATCACTGTATACGTGGAAAGAGCGACAGCAAGAGAAAGAGAGAGAGCGCGAGAGAGAAAGGGGGAGCATTGGGGTGCGGGACTTAACGAGCGTAGCTAACGAGGAACGGCAGATTTTATGGCCAGATGGAGATGATGCGATATCCTCGATTGATGCGCGGCTCACATAACTCACAAACTTTCAAATCAACCAACAACCTTCAATTTCCTTTTGACAAAAACAATTTTTTTCTCTATTACATTTTTACAAGTTTAGTGGAATTGAATACCAAAAAAATTGCAATCCTACATAAATGACTCATCAAGAGGGTCGAATTTGCAAAAAAAGACGCTATTTTTACATTATAAGCAGTCGAACTCTTCTAATTCACAAAAAACGAGAAATAGAGGCGTTAAACCCCGCCCATTTTCAGTTTAGCCCCGCCCCCAATCCACTTATTTGTCTATAAACTCCGCCCACTTATTGCAAGGTCGGAACATTGCAATAAGTGGGCGGAGTCTATAAGTCTTTAAACTTTAAGCTCTGCCCTTACTCCACACATTCGCCAATAAACTCCACCCACTTATTGCAAAGACCCGCCCCTTCTCTCCACCTATTTGCCTATAAACCCCACCCACTTATTACAAAGATCCGCCCTTCGAACTTTAAACCCCGCCCCTACTCCACCTATTTATCTAATAATCCCGCCCACTTATAGAAAAATCCCGCCCTTCAAGCTATAAGCCCCGCCCCGATTCACCCTTTAGTTAATAAGCTCCGCCCACTAACAGACAGCCCCGCCTACTTCTTGTAAAATCGCTAACTTTTCTTTAAAATACATTTGCGAATACTCTCCTTCGCCTACTATTCGAAAACCTAAAGTAGCATTTGTTCTAAAACTCCGGCTATATTTCACAAGACCGTGTAGTTTTTTTTTAATAAATCCATCACTTTTCAGAAACAAAAAAAGTTTGAATTTTTATTATTCAAAAAATCAAGAAAGTTTTTTAAAGGCGTCGTCGTATAAAATTGTGAAAAAAAAATTCCAAGAAACTTGTTTCTTTCAGAAAGTTTATGACTTCATTTTTCTGTGGTGTTAATAAATCTCGCAATTTTTTTTCTATTTAATAGCCAATGTGTTCTTTTCAGAAACATGCAAAATGTACGCGGGTTTAAAGTTCACTGGCTCAATGTTATATATGGACATTTTTATAGACACGTTCAGAGCAAACACGCAGCTCCCATGTCATTGGCTTCGTTTTTATATATACCGAGAGAGAGAGGTCTAGCCAAGAAAAATCACGAGTTATAAAATAATTTTTTAGCCTCCAATATCAGAGAGTAATTTATTCTGGTTTACAGAGAGAGAGAGAGAGAAAAGAGACACAATGAATTTTCAAAGAAAACAAATTACATAATCTAAATTCTCTTTTTTTAAAAATTATAATTAACTGCACAATGCGGCCAAAGGAGAAACAATTTAAATCAAAAAATTTTTCTTACACCAAAAAAGAATTTATTGTTTCTCTTTTATTTTCTAAAGTACAAACGCATATTTAAACGTTGGTAAAAATGAGACAGAGAGTGAGAGGGAGAGAGAGAAATTTATGGTTGTTAAAAAGAAGGGACAAAACGAATTACACGAAGCATATTTGACAGAGCGAAAAGGATTCGTATTAGATATACAATGTGAAGCAAAGGGAAACAGAGAGAGAAAGAGGAGTGGGGGTTAAAGAGGATCTCGTTTTTGAGAATGCAAAGAGAGCGCAAGCCGAATAGCTAACAAACCTCGTTTTGTGGATACATACGCTTTATTTGCTTCGAGCCATCGTTCATGTTTTTAATGTCTCTCATATACATATATACAAAAGCGGAGGGGGGTTTGGTTTTTAGCTAACCCTCTAGGCAAGTGGTGACTTCCCTCTTTTCTGCGCTTCGTTGACGAATAATTCTATCAATCATATTTTTTAAAGGGCAACGCGCGTCGCGTCGGTCAACTTCTTAACAAGAATACTAGCGTCAGTGTGTGTGTATGTGTGTTTATATATGTGGTAATCAATTAGGGGATCAAAACATTTTGAGTGGCTTTTCAAGATAAGAGAAATTGTTGACATTGCAAAATTTACAAAATAGATTTCGTACTTGAACATTGTTTCGATAGTGGAGAAAATAGAATGGGTTAAAAAATATTAAATTAAAGTTCTTTTCTAAAACAATTATTTATCTAAATTTAGATTCCGATATGTTCTTGTGACAAGCATACCTTCCTTTGGGTATTACCTGAAGAATAATGTTTCATAACTAACTCTTAAAAATACTATGTAGTCCGATATGATCTAGTGGCAAGCATGACCTTCCAGGAAAGCTGAATGATTAAATCTTAGTAAGTAAACAAATTTATAAATTTAGATAAAACCATTCAATTAAGTTACTAGTAATTCTAAAACAATAAAAATTGATCTGAATTATGATTCCGATATGTTCTAGTGTCAAGAATACCTCTTTTGGGTATTAAGTAAAAAATAGTAATGTTTTATAACTTAATCTTAAAAGTATTATTTAGTCCGATATGATCTAGTGACAAGAATGCCCTTCCGGAAAAGCTGAATTATTAAATTACAACATTAGTAGTTGTAAAACAATAAAAGTTGATGTGAATTATGATTCCGATATGTTCTAGTGACAAGCATACCTTCCTTTGGGTATTAAGTAAAGAATAGTAATGTTTTATAACTTAATCTTAAAAGTATTATTTAGTCCGATATGATCTAGTGACAAGCATACCCTTTCCGGATAGGTGAATTATAAAATAAAAATATTAGTAATTATAAAATAAGAAAAGTTCATCTAAATTATGATTCCGATATGTTCTAGTAACAAGTATACCTTCCTTCAGGTAGGAACTGAAGAATAATGTTTCCTATCTTATTCTTAAAAATATTATTTAGTCCGATATGTTCTAGTAACAAGCATACCTGCCTTTGGGTATTGCCCCAAAAATAATGTTTCATAACTTATTATTAAAAATACAATTTAATCCGATATGGTCTAGTGACAAGAATACCTTCATTTGGATGCTAGCTAAAAAATAATGAAATATCCTGTTTCAATCTTAAAAATACTATTCAGTCTGATATGAAAGACAATCATACCCTTGCAATTCGACTGCTAAGGGATCATACTTAAATTTTAACACGCAATTCAAGTCCACCGAAATAATTAAGTCGATACATCCAGATTATACAATAATTTAGGAAAAAAATAGTCTTCACTTGCTAATTGAATGTAAGCCGTATAATGAGACGAAAGTGTGTCTCCCTTAAGTGAACTCGACGTTGACGCTGCACGCGACTAACAATTCAGGGGGACACGTGACAACGGGCGGCATGAGCGACGAGGGGTTACTTGAAAATTTTGTCAATCGATATAGCACACAGTGTGTCTGTATATATACATATATGTGTGAATGCCTCACGTTGTATACACCTGTGAGATAGAAACTAGCTAGTCAGCTTTACATCAAATCCATTACAGAACCAAGCGCGGCACTTTAGTATAATTTTATGCTCGTATAGAATGACAGAGTCTAAATCGTCTTCATGATTCCTTCACGTCCTACCTCCACACCTTCCAACCCTTTAACGAGAATTGTCTGAGTACATTAAGTTTGAACAAAGGAAGACTTCAAGTTCTGATTTCCGAAAGCTGTTAACAGTACTCTCCTTATATATATACCTTTTCAAAGGGCCCTTTCCCTTCATTCCTCGCTCCTCTAAAAAACTCTTCTTTCAAGTGGCACAAGAAAGAACTTAAACTTCAAGATTTGATTTTTAATTGTCGATAATAAATGAAAGAAACGATGAAATACTTTACTGATCATAACAGATAAGAAATAATTATTTCAACAACTTTTTCAACTAACTCTGTCTCTGTATTTATATATAGATAAGATGTTAAGATGTTTCCTTTCTTCACTCAAGTGTAAAACTTTATTGTTTCAATCTTAAAAGTACAGCAATACTTAAATTTAAAAAAATGATTTCTACTTAATGGGGTTTTCCTTCTCAAAAAAAATCCTCTACAAAAAGCTTCTCTTTTAGTCTTCTAATATTTCCTGAAATGCTAAATGACATTTTTATTCATCAATCCTCGAGGGAAATTTCTAATCTGTATTGGGAAATTTCTAAATCGTTCATATTAAGTTGTAATTTGTAGTCAAAGGATGATTTGAAATTTACTAATAAGCTAACACAGTGAAAGCCGTCCTCCACTATATACTGTATATCGTAAACTTGTCTTATAGCAGACGGAGAGCAGTACAAGCGTTTCCCGCTCATTTTCACCCCGGGGGCATCCTTGCCACATCTGCTTCACTCGGGCACACGTCCTCTTTCCTTCCTCCTTTCCCTCGCACCATTTCCCAAAGAACGTTCCTGTAAACCCCAGGATCTCGATGCACGTACAAAACGTATAAATTGTCAATTGGGATATATACACCAAAACTAGCGATAACCTCTCACGACAATCTATTTAGCTCGCCTAAACGTCTCAAACTCAATATTTGCCGTCTACAAGGTGAAAAAAATTAAATTCACTTTATGGAACTAGGGGAAAATCAAATTAAAAAAAGAGTAAGAGACATTTTCGAAGTGGTGGTTAAAAACAAGTAGGTGGGGAAAATTATCAACTAGAATACAAATAGAAATCTAAAATACTAGTCATTTAAAGAAATTTTAAAATTAGAAAGAACTATTCATCTAAATTGTTATTCCGATATGTTCTAGTGATAAGCATACCTTCCTTTGGGAACTAAGTTGAGAATAATAATGTTTCCTAACTTATTCTTAAAAATATTTTTTAGTCCGATATGATCTAGTGACAAGCATACCCTTTCCGTGTAGCTAAAGTATTAAATTAAAATAGTTCTAATTGTAAAACAATAAAAATTGATGTGAATTATGATTCCGATATGTTCTAGTGACAAGCATACCTTCCTTTAGGTATTTATTAAAGAATAATGTTTCATAACTTATTCTTAAAAATATTATTTAGTCCGATATGATCTAGTGACAAGCATACCTTTCAAAGAAACCTGAATTATTTAATTAAATCATTAGTAATTTTAAAATAATTAAAATTCATTAGAATTAAGATGCTGATATATTCTACTGATAACCATACATTTGTTTGGGGTATTAACTACAGAATAATGTTTCATAACTTTTTCTTAAAAATACTATTCAGTCCGATATGATTTAGTGACAAGCAAACCCTTCCAGAAATGCTGAATTATTAAATTAAAACAACAGTAATTACAAAATAATTAAAATTCATTTGATTTAAGATGCAGATATGTTCTAGTGATAACCATACATTTCCTTGGGTATTATTTATAAAATAATGTTTCATAACTCATTCTTAACAATACTATTTAGTCCGATATGATCTAGTGACAAGGAAACCCTTTCCAGAAAAGCTGAATAATTAAATTGAAACATTAGTAATTATAAAACAATAACAATTGATCTGAATCATGTTTCTGATATGTTCTATTGACAAGCATATCTTCCTTTGAGTATTGTGTTACAAATAATAATTATGCCTCCTAACTTTTCTTAAAAATAATATTCAATCCGATATGTTCTAGTGACAAGCATACCTTTTCTTGGGTAATACCGTAATTACCTAAAAGTAATAATTGAGATTTTTGTTTAATTCTTAAAAATACTATTTAGTCCGATATGTTCTAGTGACAAGCATACCCTTTACAGATACTTAAATTATTCATTAAATCAAAACATTAATTATTAAACTACAAAAAACATAGTTTGTCAAACTAATTAAAATTCCTTCCTATCAAAAACCATAACCAAAACAAAATTACTTGCATTCTTCAAAAACAAAAAGAATTCAAACTGAAAAAGGCTAAATAAAATTTTTAATAAAACGATTTGAAAAGAAGACTTTTGGAAAGCAAAAAAATGAGAGAAAAATGAATTGAAAGAGGGTTGACAGTGGGTAGGGTATTAGGTAAATCCTTTATATTCCTCGGTATTCCTTCCCTCTCGTCAAGTAACCGAGTGCTGCCTCGTTGTCGATGCTCGAGTTAGTCTACCCTCTGTTTTCATTAAGATATTAAGAACTTTCTCGACAAACCCTCGAGTTAATCCACCTGGTTAACCGGAGGGGCTAGCCAAAAGCGAAAGAGAAAAGTCACCGACCTCTCAATGAAATATTTTCAAGTACATGGAGAATATAAAAACAAGATCCTTCAATTATGAATAGCAAACGTTTTTCCCCATTGATAAAAAAAATTTCCATATTCATCTCACCAAAAGCAAATTACACAAAAATCTTTTTTTTTTTTAAATTCACTTAAGATGTAAAGTAATTTTTTTCACAATTTAGGGGGGGGGAATCTTCTACCATCGAATCACGCGCAGGTGAAATGTGAAAGTCAAAAGTTCAAGATGATCTTTTTTTTGTTGGATGAGGAAAGAAAAAAAAGTGCGCGGGGGAATAGCCTTTTGCAAAGTTCGACGAGCACTCTCGTTGAGAACGGAAGTAACCAATCGACCGAGCGGAGATAAGCCTGCCGATAATGGAAGTGAACGAACAACCTAACGTTACTTTGGTGTTACATTGCCATTACCACGGTAGCTGAATGACGTCGCGCCTCGTCAGGATCAAACTAGGCAACGAGGCGTACGAATCCTCTGTAAGCCTGAAGATAACGGATATGGGACTATTTGTGAGAGCATACACCCTCTCCCATTTATTCTATTTGATGGCTTTTAAAGTTTTTCACTTTAAAAATACATTGTCCCTGTTTAAAAAAAGGGTCTTTCAAAAAAAATTACAATGATAAAATAAATTATTTAAAAAAAACGTTTTTAAACAAAATTGCTCATATTTGTGAGGTCCGAGTGATTTTATTTTTTAAAAATAAGTCAATGTTGACTAGATTAATTTCACATTATACCGTTCTTTTGAATTAAGGATTATAATGGTCTTGAGACCTTAATTTTTCTATAGATTCATTGATGATATAATTACTTGCATACCAGAAGATAAAATTAAGGAAAAGATTAACATGAAGATTAAAGATTAAAAGACGAAACGTGACGAGATAAGTTCAGTTTTAAGAACAGAATAATGATGTCAATGTTTTTATGTAATTCTGATCTTATTCTTAAAAGTATTATTTAGTCCGATATGATCTAGTGACAAGCATACCCTTCTGGCAAAGCAGAATAATTGAATTAAAACATTAGTCATTGTAAAAGAATAAAAAATTCATCTGAATTATGATTCCGATATCTTCTAGTAACAAACATACATTACTTTGGGTATCACTTTATAAATATTGATGTTTCTAACTTATTCTTAAAAATACTATTTAGTCCGATATGTTCTAGTGACAAGCAAACTCTTTCTAGTTAACTAAATTAAATTCTTCTTTAATCTACCTACCTTTACATGAAAAACTTATTCAATGTTCTAATTCCAATATGTTCTAGTGTCAAGAATACCTCTTTTGGGTATTAATTAAAGATTAATAATGTTTTATAACTTATTCTTAAAAACACTATTTAGTCCGATACGATCTAGTGGCAAGCATACCCTTCTGGGAAAGCTGAGTTAATAAATTAAAATATTAATAAAGATGAAACAATAAAAAATTCATTTGAATTATGATTCCGGTATGTTCTAGTAGTAAACATACCTTTCTTAGGGTTTTAACTAAGGATTAAAAATATTTCATAACTTATTCTTAAAAATACTATTTAGTCCGATATGTTCTAGTGGCAAGAATACCTCTTTTGGGTATTAATTAAAGAATAATAATGTTTAAAAACTTATTCTTAAAAACACTATTTAGTCCGATACGATCTAGTGGCAAGCATACCCTTCTGGGAAAGCTGAGTTAATAAATTAAAATATTAATAAAGATGAAACAATAAAAAATTCATTTGAATTATGATTCAGGTATGTTCTAGTAGCAAACATAACTTTCTTAGGGTTTTAACTAAGGATTAATTTCTGGGAAAGCAGAATAATTGAATTAAAACATTAGTAATTGTAAAACATTAATAAATTTATCAGAATTATGATTCCGATGTGTTCTAGTGACAAGCATACCTTTCTTTAGGTATTTACTAAAGAATATTGTTTCATAACTAATTCTTAAAAACATTATTTAGTCCGATATGATCTAGTGACAAGCATACCTTTCTTTGAGTATTAATTAAAGAATAATTACGTTTCTTGTCTTATTTTTAAAAATATTTAGCCCGATATGATCTAGTGACAAGCATACCTTTCTTTGAGTATTAATTAAAGAATAATTACGTTTCTTGTCTTATTTTTAAAAATATTTAGTCCGATATGTTCTAGTGACAAACATACCCTTTTCTAGCCAAAACTTTCCATGAGTAATTCCAATAATAAAATAACTGCATTCAAAAACGAGAAAAAAGCAAATTAAATTTGATTGGAAAGAATCATAAATTCGCAATCAGTATTCAAGTAACGGTCAACGGTAAAGAAAACGAAATTTGAAAAAAGAAGAATGGTAGTAAAAGGGGAGAGTGGGGGAGGGAGGAAAGGAATTAAAATTTCTTATCGCGTAGTTGCCGTAATTTTGTACTTTAATCTCATCCAGGGAAAGTTTTCCTGGTTTCGAATCGATGTGTCTCGTCAGCCAAACCAAGTGATATAGCTAGTGCTTCGGTCAGACTTAGCGAGTGCAGAAACGTATATATATAGGTACGACAAAAATGTTCCACGGCAAAGCTAACTTTTCAAAGAATTACGAAATACTTTCGAGGAATCGACAAAGTTTTGTAAATTTCTTTCCTTTTCTTTCGTTAAACTGATAAACTACTCTAAATAGAAATGACATTTGTCTCAACTACTGCAATTTCAACAAATAAGAAACGAATTTTTGTAAATTTTTTCCATTTTGATGACTTGATTATAAAAAAAATTACATTGGTAAATGACCTGTGTGGAACATCTCTATTGGATTTCTGAAATAATTTCTTCAGGGAGTATCCTTAAATATTTCACAGGATATCAATAGAATTATAATCGAATTTCCGATGTAGTTCCAAGAAAAGTCAAAAATTTGATCATGGAGAAAAATTTAAACATTAATTAAAAAAAAAATTTACAGGAATCCTTCACCGACAGAATAACAGACTTTGTACTCGATATTTAATTTTAAAAAAGTATCAAAATGTAGCTTTTAGATTAAAAAAAGGAAAGTAGTAGAATTGGATTCCTGTAATGAATTTTATCATTCATGAAAGAAATTAAATATTTATACGAATATCATTTAATTCTTGCGAAGAATTCAAAATTTTTTTTTAATAATTAATTTCTTTTGAGGCTAATTTTATGCAAATTATTATTTAAGGAATTGGATTTCTGAGAAATTGCTATTATTATAAAAAAAAATTATAAAAAGAAATTAAATTCTTACGAAGATTTTTACAACAAAATTTTTAAATAATTAAATTCTGTTTGCAATTTTTATTTAAATATTGAGATTCTTTGAATTTAGAAAATTTTTTAAGAACAATTAAATTTTACAAAGAAATCTATTAAAATATTTTATTATTTACAAAAAAAATTGAATTCTTGCGAAAGGTTTTATTAGAATTTTTCAAAATAATTGAACTGACATGAAAAAAATTTAATACTTTTCAAAATAATTGAATTCTTTTAATGAATATTGCTATTTATGAAAATAAGTGAATTTCGTAAAAAAATTTACTAAAATGACAGTCAAAATAATTGAATTTTCGGGAATAATTTTGTTATTTATGTTTAATAATTTAAAATGTTTTGAAGTCATAATTATATAAATAATTGAAGTTTTCGGAAGAATTTTGATTAAAATCTACAAGAATAATTTAATTATTTCTCATAAAAATTTAATTGAAATTATTTTTAAAATAAGTGATTTCTTTCGAACAATTTTATTAAAATGTTTGCAAATCGTGGAATTTTGAAAATAATTAAATTTTGTCGAAGAATTTTGCATTTAATGATAATTGAAATGTTTACAATTCTTTTGAGATTTTCTGAAAATAATTGAATTTTTTCAAAGAATTCTGACAACGATTTTGTTTACAAAAACAATTAAATTATTGAAATTGATTTTAAAATTTATAGAAATAATCGAATTATTGCTAAGGATTTAGTGCCAAATTTTAAAAACATTTTATTTTTTCAAAAAAATCTATGCAAATTCTAATATTTAAATAATTCAATTCCTGTGAAATTTTTCTTTTTTTCGGAAAATTAATTGAATATTCGTGAACAATATTATCAAAATTTGTAAGATAATTTTCATTATCTTAGAAATGAATATTTAATACAGTCAAACAAACAAAAAATTAATATTATTAATTATAATTTTTTAAAATAGTTTTTTTGTTTTCTAGTATTAGGGAATTTAAAGTAGTGAAAATACTGAAAAAAACAGAAATAGTAGGTTTTAGTGGCCGAAATCTAAAAATAGTACCCAAATAGTAGCGCAACTTAAAAAAAGTAGTAAATAGTAGTTTTTTGTACATAAGTGCGAAGCTTGGAATAATATTTAATGACTTTTAAATTTGTTTTTCAATTAATGACTTTTCTTGAGAGAATTGATAAAAAATTAAAAAAATACAGGGATCCTTTACCGACATTTACCGATACTAATGAAATTGTGTTCTGTAATTCTGAATAAGTTAGAAAAAACAAATATAAATATAGAAAAGGAGCAAGTAATGTTTTTTATGGCAAAATTTACTCTTTAATGACAGTTGAGTCATTAGGGATATATTAAACTTTTAAAAAAACAAATAGCAAACACAAGGAAATATAATTTTTGAAATTTTAATAAAACACACTTTGTAAAAGTACGAAATATCCAATTAAATTAGCGATGCAAGAAGAAAACTCGTTAGCAAAAGGTTCATTGCGGGTTGGTGGGTAGTAAATGGAAGGGGTAGGAGGGGGTTAAAGTCGTTTTTCTCTATAGCATGTTAAAGCCAATAATCGTCCTAAGCATGCGTTCTTGTTACACAAGAGAGCAAGGTGGCTCATAAACCCTCGAGGCGTAAATGGTCTGCTTTTACAAGCAAAAGCGATGTCTAACGCAGATTTCATTAGCATTGCTGGTGTGGTCCGATTTACTTAGAAATTCTCCCAACACTTTCTCTCTCTCTCTCTCTCTCTCTCTCTCTCTCTCTCTCTCTCTCTTACTCTCTTCCTCCCCACTCTCTATTCCTCCTAACATTCTCTTCATTCGCCTATTTCACCTTCCGTTCCATTTCCACTCCTACCTCTTTATCACTACCTCCCCCAACTCTCCTCCCATTCCTATCACTATCTCTAGAGTCCACGGGACGTCTCTTCAATATTACACAATTACAAACACGACGCTGGATGTTTCACGCTAGTATAAATTAATTATATACAGTAAATAGTGAGCGTGCCGCAAGGCATGGCGCCAACTTTGAAACAATTAACTGGGATTTGTTATCTTACATGAGAAAGTAAAGGTACACTGTATAAAGTAATGGCGAGGGAAGAGAGGGGGTTTTTGGGTAGGAATGAAGGATAACGTAGCTTACAATTAGGTGATTTATGGTCAAATTATCTAAATGTGTGAGTATGTGTAGAGGAAACTTGTTTCCATTATTTTAGAGAAAACGTTGAATTCCAAGAATTACCAGCGAGAAATTTAGAAAACTTTCTACATAGTGTAATAGACGTGTTTAACAATATTACAGGAATTATTTACCAAGAGCTGAAAGTGACACTTTTTTTCTCACAATATAATTCGAAAGAATTAGAAAAAATCGTTTTTACCTACGATAATTTATAAGAAACTAAAAATACATATATTAGTAAAATTATTCATAAATCCACATTAAGTAATAATTACATTTTTTCTCTTATCAGAGTCTAATTTAAACAACGTTTTAAAAATACAATCAGGTAAATTTTTATTCCCTTTTACTTTTCCACAACCATCATCTGAATTAAATTACACAAGACTTTTAAAATTGTATATGTTCTATTAAGGAGCAAACTTTTCCGAAAGAGCTCAATTAATTAAAGTATCATTGTTGAAGAAAAATAATAAAGAGAAAGAAAAATAATCAACTAAATTATGATTCCGATATGTTCTACTGACAAGCATACCTTTCTTTTGGTATTCAATTTAGAATGATAATATTTTATAACATATTATTAAAAATACTATTTAGTCCGATATGATCTAGTGACAAGCATACCTTTCTGGGAAACCAGAATAACTTAATTCAAATATTAGTAATTGTAGAACATTAAAAAAGTCATTAGAATTATGATTCCGATATGTTATAGTAACAAGCATATCCTCCTTTGGGTATTAATTTAAGAATATTGATGTTTCATAACTTATTCTTAAAAATACTATTTAGTCCGATATGATCTAGTGATAAGCATACCTTTCTGGGAAAGCAGAATAATTTAATTCAAACATTAGTAATTGTAGAACATCAGAATTATGATTCCAAAATGTTCTAGTGGCAAGTATATCTTCCTTTGGATATAAATTTAAGAATATTGATGTTTCATAACATATTCTTAAAAATACTATTTAGTCCGATATGATCTAGTGACAAGTATACCTTTCTTGGAAAGCAGAATAATTGAATTAAAATATTAGTAATTTTAAAATAATAAAAATTTATTGAAACTATTTCCGATATGTTAATTCTACTAACATCCCACCATCATTTGGGTATTAACTATATCGTAAAACGCTTTCATAACTTATTCTTAAAAATTCTATTTAGTCCGATATGATCTAGTGACAAGCATACCTTCATTGGAAAGCAGAATAATTGAATTAAAATATTAGTAATTGTAAAACATTAAAAAATTTATCTGAATTATGATTCCGATATGTTCTAGTAACAAGCATACCTTTCTATGGGTATCAATTTAAAAATTGGTATGTTTCATAACTTATTTTTAAAAATACTATTTAGTCCGATATGATCTAGTGCCAAGAATACTCTTCTGAGAAAGCGAAGTTAATAAATTAAAAAATTAATAATGATAAAACAATAAAAAAATGTATTTGAATTATGATTCCGGTATGTTCTAGTAGCAAACAGAACATTCTTAGGGTATTAACTAAAGATTAATAATATTTCATAACTTATTTTTAAAAATATTATTTAATCCAAAATGTTCTAGTGGCAAGCATACTCTTCTAGGAATGCTTAATTATTAAATTAAAATATTAGTAATTTTAAAATAATAAAAATTTATCGAAACTATTTCCGATATGTTAATTCTACTGACATCCATACCATCATTTGGGTATTAACTATATAATAAAAAGGTTTCATAACTTATTCTTAAAAATTCTATTTAGTCCGATATGATCTAGTAACAAGTATACCTTTCTGGAAAAGCACAATAATTTAATTTAAACATTAGTAATTGTTAAACGATAAAAAATTAATCTGAATTATGATTTCGATATGTTCTAGTAACAAGCATACCTTCCTTCGGGTATCAATTTAAGAATATTAATGTTTTATAACTTATTCTTAAAAATACCATTTAGTCCGACATGTTCTAGTGACAAGCATAGCCATTCTTGTTAATTAAATTAAATGCTTTTTTACTCTACCTTCCTTTGCATAGAAAACTTATTCAATGTTCTAATTCCGATATACTCTAGAGTCAAGAATACCTTTTTTGGGTATTAACTAAAAATAATAATGTTTTATAACTTATTCTTAAAAACACTATTTAGTCCGATATGATCTAGTGACAAGCATACTCTTCTGGGAAAGCTATGTTAATTAATCAATTTCTAAATCTTTTCTTCTTTTTGCATGTTAGTAGAAAAATTGTGCATGCGAACAACTTTTATGTTCTAATTAATAAAAATAATATTAACATTCTGTTTTATTAACTTCTCAAAGAGCTACTTGCATTCCTGTATGTTCTAGAGGCAAGCATACCTTCGTTTAATTATCTTTCGAAAATAATAATATCACCTAAGAACTCGTTAAATAAAAATATTCCCATCTTGTATGTTATAGTAGCAAGAATACTTTATTTTGAAATTTAAATTAAAACGAAAATACAAAAATTTAACATTCTTGAAATTTTTTGAAAAGTTAATAGTTTCCTACACTTTATGTTCACAAGCTTTAAAAACAATTTAAGTAATTTTTAAACATAATAATCACTTAAATAAACAGTTACTAAAATTACAATTAGAAAAAAACATTAACAAAAGTATAAGATTTCGTCAATAATTTTTACGCTAAAAACTAATTTTAGATAATCTACATGACATTATAACGGAAAAGGAGTTTACTCACCAGTATGGAATCCAGTGTACTGCTAAGACTCACGGTTCTGTTTCGGATTATCCAGGACAATATTTGAACTTCGTCTTAGTGTAGTTGGTTTCAAGTCTATTATGCATCGATTTATTCTGCAAACAAAAATAAACACCAAGAATTTCAAAGTGACATCAAAGGAAAGATGAAATGCAAATAAAGGCATTTCTACAAAACCAACCAAAAAAATGTTACTTCACAACTATTTTTTAATCAGGAAAACAATTAAAGTTGAGATAATTTTGTAAATAATAGAGTAATAATTAAAATATCAGTAATAATTAAAATATTCATAATAAGTAAAATATCAATAATAAAAGAAATAATATTATTACAGAATGAGTTTAGGAGGAAAAAAGATGTTTCTACACAAAATAGTATTTAACGTCAAATATAATATTTTTTTCACCTCTTTTTCTCAAAAAAAAAACCTTGAACAATTTTACAAAAGCGACACACGTTTTTGCCAAAGGGAAATGAGGTTTTCACGAGGACAAAGTTAACCGCGAAAGGAGGATTGTAGTCGTCACCCAGTCACCTACTGGTGTGTGGTCCAAATCCACGGTAATCCTCTCACACTTCGCTTTGGAGAAACGGAAAACGAGGGCGCCTAGGATTCAACGCTAAGTCAAGAGCTAAGTCGTGCCTGGTTGGCATGATAACCAAACGGAAAAGCTTGCAAGTCATTTGAAATTGCAGCTAAAACACGTGAAACCAGAAATTTCCCCTTTAATGGTTTCTAGAAGTAAAAGCGATATATATATACTAAAATTCTCGAGAACAATTTCTCTCACGTAATTATTTTGATAGCAATTTCCAGAATCGAACATCAATTTACTGCAAAACTTACATTTCCATAATCGCAAAATTATTCCCAATTTAACTAGACTTTGAAAGAAATTTTATTTTAAATTTTTGTAAAAAATAATTTATCACCTACACAAATTTTTCTTTTGAGTATTTATTTAAAAAAACAGGGAAGTTGAGCAGAAAAAAATTGTTTTTCCCCAACAATTAGCTACTTGCGCTTTTATCTTTTGCAATCGTTCTCCATTTTAAAGGGGGAAATTGAAGGCCGAAGGCAAACTAGCCAACAACAAAACAAAGCCAAAGCCGCTGGGCTACATGCTAACTTTCTATGAACTTACTTCGTTTACCAACGAGATTTTGACGTATACGCTTCGTGGAAAAACTTTTTATGCAACAAACAGGACACGAAACAATCTGGCATATTGCCGAAAAAAAAAGATTTTCACTTTTTTTCCACTTTTGTTATCATGCGAAAAATGGAGAGAAATTAAGAGAATAATTCAGTTTTATAGTCGACCATTTGAGTGAGAACTATTAGAAATTTGAGAACATTTAGTTTTTTTTTCTTTCCGGTTAGGTAAATAGCTAAATTATTAAATTAAAACATTAATAATTGTGAAAGAATAAACAATTATTTTTATTATAATTCCGATATGTTCTAGAGACAAGCATACCTTCCTTTGGGTATTAAGTTGAGAATAATAATGTTTTATAACATATTCTTAAAAATGTTATTTAGTCCGATATGATCTAGTGACAAGCATACCTTTCTTGGAAAAGAAAATAATTGAATTAAAATATTAGTAATTGTAAAACAATAAAAAAAAATTCATGAGAATTATAATTACGATATGTTCTAGTGACAAGAATACCTTTCTTTAGGTATGAACTGAAGAATAATGTTTCCTTATTTATTCTTAAAAATATTATTTAGTCCGATATGATATAGTGACAAGAATACCCTTCAAAGAGAGTTGAATTATTAAATTAAAACATTAGTAATTATAAAACAATAAATATTCATATTAATTATGATTCCGATATGTTCTAGTGACAAGCGTACCTGCCTTTGGGTATTGATTTAAAGAAAAGTAATGTTTCGTAATTTATTCTTAAAAATACTATTAGTCCGATATGTTCTAGTGACAAGCATACCCATTCCGGTTAACTAAATCATTAAAGTAAAACATTATACTCTTCAAAAGAGTTAAATTATTAAATTAAAACAGCAGTGATTATAAAACAATAAAAATTCATATGAATTATGATTCCGACATGTTCTACTGACAAGCACACCTTTCGTCGATATTTGCTAAAAAAGAATAATTGAATTACCCTCTTTCCTAAAATATTAATTTTCAAAACAAAACCTAAAAAATATAATTAACAAGCGCAACTAATAGAAACATTTTTTAATTAAATTTAGAAAAATAAACTGATCTGTGGTCTTAATTTTACCCCTTTTTCTGCATCCTAAAGTTGAACATTTCCCTAAAACTAGCACTGGGACAGTTGCTTAATTTCCGGACTGTCAGAACTAACAGGACAATGTCACTCGGATAAACAACGTTGGCTAGAAGTCTTTAATCAATACACCTGGGGTGTACATTCCACACGAATTTCCCTCGACACAAACTGAATCAACGGAGAGATCAATTTCAAAATGAAATTCCCTTCCCACTCCTCCTCCTCTTCCTCAACCATCTACCAAAAAAAAAAAAATAGAAAAACGAAACCTTTTGGAAAAATACTTTAAAAGAATTTCCACAACAAAGGTTTTGGCTAACCTAGAAAGACATTATTTTAAACACGTAGCGATAGGAAACGAGAAATGTTCGACACGTATTCCTTTTTAGGAGTTACAAAAGCTTCTAGGTAAAGGAAAGGAAGAAAAGTGATTTTTATTTTCTTCTCTAGAAACTGAAAATGTGCGCGCGCCGACATTTTGTTTTTTAATTTTTTTTTCTTATTTTACAGACATGTGGTGAACCCTTCGTAAAACGATTGAAGATTGGTTGCGCGCGCGAAAGTGATGGGAGTACTAATCGCATTCCCCGCACAATTTACATTTAATCAAAGGGAAAGCCCATTGGCCACGATCGTGCTATTTGCTTGCCATTGAAATCTCACGTTGGCACTGCTGTCCGTGAATGGAATTCGTAAAGTCAAAATTCAATGTCGATTTTACCCTTCGATTTGACTTTCCTTTTAAATTAAAACCTAACTACCGGATCTTCTCTCCT
The DNA here is from genome assembly GCA_032873175.1 of Leptopilina drosophilae. Lineage (NCBI taxonomy): Eukaryota > Metazoa > Arthropoda > Insecta > Hymenoptera > Figitidae > Leptopilina > Leptopilina drosophilae. Next base: position 39,944,833 of record CM065486.1, on the reverse strand, counting down.
TTTTCATCCATTCATCACTTGCAAAAACAAAAAAGAATCAGGGGAATGGGATAGAAAACGAGAAATAGTAGAATGTGAAAATAAATCGTGTAGAAATGAATATTCAAAAAAAAACACTTTAGACGGTTTAAAAATGTTTTTTTTGTGGGAGGGGGAGATTTTATTTTATTTTTCTTCAATTAGAATAAAAAGGAAGGAGTTTAAGTTGAAAATCGTTTCATTGGCATTGCAGATGACAAATTGCATAGGGCATACATTCAAGTGAGAGATCACAGTAAACATAGGTTGCGGCGTGCCATTAGCTGGTTAGAGAGGGATTTCGTGTTGCTTCATTCTAATCAAGCGTCGGTACCACCAACGACGGCGTCGCGCCAATCAATTGCACTCAGAGCCCTCTTCGTACCCTAAATTTCCCTTCTATGGCACTTTTGCGGCACTATTTTGACCTCCTTTATCTCTTTCCAGAGGATTGATTAACGATTCGTTTGCTATTCTTCCTCTAGAACAGGTTCGAATACCCATTAGACTGTTTTTTAACAAATTCATTAAAATTTTTTGATTCCGATATGTTCTAGTGACAAGCATACCTTCCTTTAGGTATTTACTGAAGAATATTGTTTCATAACTTATTCTTAAAAATATTATTTAGTCCGATATGATCTAGTGACAAGCAAACTCTTCCGAAGAGCAGAATCATTAAATTTAAACATTAGTAATTATATTATAAAATAATTAATATTCATTTGAATTAATCTTTAATGATTAGTAACTAAAGGAATTCATAAAATTAGAATGAATTATTCAAATAAATTATGATTACGATATGTTCTACTAACCAGCATACCTTTCATCGGATATTGTGTCAAAGACAATAATGATGTTTCCTAACTTATTTTTAAAAATACCATAAAATCCGATATGTTCTAGTGACAAGAATACCTTCCTTTAGGTATGAACTGAAGAATAATGTTTCCTAACTTATTCTTAAAAATATTATTTAGTCCGATATGATCTAGTGACTAGCATACCCTTTCTGGGTAGCTAAAGTATTAAATTAAAAGATTTCTATTTGTAAAACAATAAAAATTGATGTGAATTATTATTCCGATATGTTCTAGTGACAAGCATACCTTCCTTTGGGTATTTATTAAAGAATAATGTTTCATAACTTATTCTTAAAAATATTATTTAGTCCGATATGATCTAGTGACAAGCACACCATCCAAAGAAAGCTGAATTATTAAATTAAAACATTAGTAACTATTAAATGATTAAGATTCATTTGAATTATGATTCTAAAATGTTCTACTGACAACCATACATTTCTTTGGATATTTACTAAAGGATAATAATGTTTCATACATTATTCTTAAAAATACTATTCAATCCGATATGTTCTAGTGACAAGCATACCTTTCCTCGAATATTAAATACAAAACAGTAATGTCTAATGTCTGATTTTTAAAAATACTATTTAATCCGATATGATGTACGACTTAGGGTAAACTAATGAATAAGTGTTCTACACCCTTTTGAATAAAATTTCTTAATTCCCATATGTTCTAGTAGCAAAGAAACCGTTGCAACAATTAATCTTAAGGTAGCCACTGCTGCAACATTTATAACAAATTAGAAATTAATCGAATCCGATATGTTCTTTTGGCAAGCATACCTCGAAATACGTTGATGTATCTAATGATGTCCATCAACTGATTGATAATATTTATGAAAACAATTAAAGAATATTTCTAATTACGATATGTTCCAGTGGCACAAATACCAATTATAGAAGTTATCATCAGAAAGCTAGCGATGCACATTTACTCTATTTTCCTTTATGTGGAAACTCAAAGTTTCTTCATTGAACTCAGTGTTCTAATTCCGATATGTTCCAGTAACAAAGATACCCTTCTCAAAATAATGTCTAATGTCCGAAATAATCATCAGTCGTAGAAGCTCTAATTCCCATACGTCCTAGTGGCAAGCATGCCTTAGTTTATAAATTTCTAAACTATTTGAATTTTTCTTGCTCATTACCATCCACCCCTTAATTCATCTAAACCAGAACGGAAACTTTAAATTCATTATTCTTCCTCAAACTTTCAAGTTTACCCAATTTTGAAAAACTTTCTGTAATGAATGCCGTTACATCTTCATCATCATTATTTACGGTCCCTAAACTTCCGATTTCAGATTAATGTGATTCATATTCCCGTATGTTCTAGTGGCGAGAATACCAAATTTCTCCACTCCCTAATAATGTAAATTACCATCCGTAATTGAAATATTAAAATAATTAAATTCTTCAACTAAAAACTATTTTTATCCCAATCATAAAAACAATGTCCGCTTAATATTCCATTCTTTAAACGATATTATTTATTTTTCTTCAAATCACCTCAACAAGTACACATATTACTGTCAGTAATACAGCACGATTTGTTTGCAAACCGGGGGAAATAATTAAACTCAACCGACACTGATAATTATCAACAACGATATTAATTAATTTCGACTCCAAACATTCGCCCCTCTCTCCATTTGCCGAATAACGAAAATATTCACGAGTTTCATAAACCTGTATTCAGTGTAAATACAATGATTGTTTTTTTATTACAATGTGGGAATTTAAAATTACAATTTAAATTTAAATTTCAATTTAAAAAAATTGAATTAGTTATTTGTAGTTTGGAAAAAAAAGACTATTTCGTTTGTACTTTTCTTAGGAGAATTTCAAGTTAGGAATGTGATGAAGAGGAAAAGATTCGTCACGTGCTTAAAGGTCCGCAAAGATAGTTGCAAGATTTCCACTCAGCAGAATACTGATGAATCCATGAGCTTTCACTTATCGTGACTTTTCGACCTCGTCGTTTTTCCCCTTCATTTCATTCATAGAATGTGTGTAACAGGAAAAATTCACAATTCCTGGTAAATTGAAGATCCTTTCTTCACCTCCCGTTTTTCCCATGAAATCAAAAGTCATTTACATCCCTTTAGTTCCTATTTCAGTTTCCCTAACCCCCTTCTCTCTAATTCCATTCAATTCGGACATCAGTCGACTATTGTGGTGTTTACCATTTTGAGAGTTGGAAATCACTCCCTTCAATTTTGAAGAGGGTCACGATACCGCTTTGCAGTGGTGGCGGTGGCCCTTTATTAAATTTCTAATAACGGAAATAATTGTTATTGAGATTGTGCCAACCAAGAAGAATGTTTGGTTGATTTCGGACGAATTGGTTTTCTGGGATGAAGGGCGAAGGAAAGAGGGAAATAACTCAGGCCTCAAGAATTCCTTTTAATGGACGAGGTTCGTTTTGGGTTCTGTCACGTCGAGCCCTCGGGCGTCAGTTAAGAGGAAACGCCTCTCCCTTTTCCTGAAGGGTGAAAGCAGGAATCAAATTCGATTTAGAGACTCAAGTCGAGACTAATCCGTATCACTGGCTTTTTTCTCTCCTGTGAGAGTCGATAAAAGGAAAGTGAAAACGATCACTGATTTCTCGAAGGGAAAAAAAGTGCGCTGTTGAAACAACTTTTTTATTTCCCTCTTTCGTTTCTCTAAAAAAAACTGGATATTAAACTCAGGAGGAGAGATTTTTAACTTATGTCCACAAGACTGTTCATGCTCCATTGCAAATAAACCTTTTGGTATTGAATCCCATTCCCATTTTTGTCCTCTTCTTTTTATTCCGATATGTTCTAGTGGCAAGAATACCCTAGCAATAATAATTAGGCAATGCTATTTTCAATTCATCTATTCTCTTCCTGAATTTAAATGTAAGATTATTGTCGTTAATTGTCTGTAAATACCTCTGTAATAATTTTTTCCTCAACAACCAAGGAAATTAATTACATTTCATAGAAAAATCAATTTTAAACCCTCGTTTGACAGTATTATGGGAAAAGGAAACTCCTAAATGAATACGTGAATCTAATTTTGTGGCCTGATAAGAATGTACAATTTCCGTACAACATTGACTGATTTACATAGTAGATTCGTAAGGTATCCTTTCATGCGTACAACCGCATGCAAGTCTCACACACATCCTACAACTTCAATCACAATTGAGACTAGACCCTAAAACGGTGAATGACTAATGAAGTCGTAGCTCCGTAAGAGGATTATTATGTCCGTAAACGTGTGCGTAGGGGTTACAAACCTTGCAAGGGAGACAAAGACAGAAAGGGAATGAAGAGAAAGAGAAGAGAGTGAGAGAGAGAGGCGAAGGGAAGTACCGAGAAATAGCACTGTACTTCCCGACTGGTTGGTAACAGTATGTTCGAATTTTGCCTACATAGACAACGAAACTCAACCGCAAATGCTATAACGTAAACGTAAACCGTACACGCTTCAACGAATCCTTGCTCAGCTGTTAGTACTCTTGAATTGCGAATTGCAGAGAATAACGAAAGGTAATACCGTATTGCAGACCACCACCAGAAACTAAACTCAGAAAGCTACACAACTATCTTCCCCGTTTATAATCAGTCACTAATGTATAGACATACTTCCAAAGATGCAAGCAAATTTCTCCCTAGAGTGACTTTCCTCGTTAAATAGTTACTGAATTTATAACAATTGTAATAGATTATTCACGGATGAATGTAATTTTGGATATTTTTTGCAATATCTATAAACCCAGTATGACCTAGTTGCAAAAAACGGTATTGATTAAGATTATTTTTGAAAGCATTCTTCGTGGTTAAAAATATAATTCCAATATCGTTAAATTAATCTTGGTAAAATGGATAAATTTTCCATTCTGGTAAGTACATTGTTCCTTTGATGTATTAGTGGATTATTGGAATTAAAACCACCTAATTGATGGAGATGTGGGAAAATATTTTATGGAATTTCTCAGAAGAATGCATAAAATGGAAAAGCTTCTGAAAAACAGAGGGAAAATTTAATAGCAATTTTGTTTCCGATATGTTCTTCTCACAAGCATACGATCCTTTGGGTATTGTGTTACAAATGATAATTATGTATATTATGATTCCGATATGTTCTAGTGACAAGCATACATTCCTTTGGGTATTTATTAAAGAATAATGTTTCATAACTTATTCTTAAAAATATTATTTAGTCCGATATGATCTAGTGACAAGCATACCATCCAAAGAAAGCTGAATTATTAAATTAAAACATTAGTAACTATTAAATGATTAAAATTAATTTGAATTATGATTCTGATATATTCTAATGACAACCATAAATTTCTTTAGACATGTACTAAAAAATAATAATGTTTCATAACTTATTCTTGAAAACACTATTCAGTCCGATATGATCTAGTGACAAGGATACCCTTCCGGAAAAGCTGAATTATTAATAAACAACATTAGTACTTGTAAAACAATAAAAATTCATCTGAATTATGATTTCGATATTTTCTAGTAACAAGCATACCTTTCTTTGGGTATTAATTTAAGAATATTGATGTTTCATAACTTATTTTTAAAAATACTATTTAGTCCGATATGTTCTAGTGACAAGCATACCCTTTCTGGTTAACTAAATTAAATTCTATTTTACTCTGCCTTCCTTTGCATGGAAAACTTATTCAATATTTTAAAACCGATATATTCTAGTAACAAGAATACCTGATTTTCCAAACACTTGTTCGTGATCTAATGACCTTAGTTTAGAATACAGTTTTGAACAAAAATATAATGATGATGATGATGTCGATGATGATAATGACAGTTGTGTAATAATAGTTTAAATAATAATAATAGTAGATAATAATGATGATTATTATGATAGTGATGTACTAAAAGAGACACTAGAAATAGTTTCCAACCTATCTTACACTAACCAATATCCGATATGTTCTAGTGGCGAGCATACCATTTTAATAAATAAGTTAGGAGAAGCAAATGTTGACCCATTTCCACAAATAGCAGAAATCTTCTAAATTATTTTCATTCCGATATGATTTAATGACTGGCATACCATTTTTATAAACAATCATTAAAAATCTAATGTTTTTCTCTGTCTGAATGGATGAAAATAAAAATATTTTCCCAACAACTCCTGGTAAATAATTTCTTTACTATCCTTTAGCCAAAATAATCGATCACATCAACTGAAATTTCACTTTCTTTCAACCGCCTTCTTAGATTTTCGATAATTTTGACCGGTCTCAAAAGAAACTTCCAACATCGTGATAGAAATGATCAAACGAGTAATGTGACGTTACAAGGCAAATAGGAAACTTTTTTTTTAATGTGATTCCCTTTTAAAGAACGAGAATAAATCTGAGACCTTTTTTGCTACACACTTCTCTTTTTTCCCATCGCTGTGAGATGATAGTTCAAAGGCATGAGGGTAGAACAAACTCCCGAAGCCGAGGTTTGTTATTTCAGCATTAGCGATGCAAACGAAATATGCTGTCTACGCTACTTTTACCTCACCCGAACCAATTGACATCAGCATTGATCGTTTTTTTACTCTCCTTCTAAAGAAAATCGAAACTCACAAAAAAAGATAATGTAAAATATTTTTAACATTAGGATCAAACATCTGTTGTCAATTCCCAAAAGATATTATTCGAATATTTGTTTTTAAGACAACTTTTCCCAATTAGAAAAACAAGTTAATTATCAAAAATAAGAGGGGACAGTATACGTGATCATGAGAAAGTTATTAAAGTCCAGAAAATGAGTGTTGAAGCGGGTCAGTTTGGAATTACACGTATTTCTAAAGTGCCGTTGCTGAAACTCGATGTTCCCCATGTACCTTTACTCTCTGTTTGTACTTGCTTCTATATCTCTCTGTGAAAACATACTCATGAGTGTGTATACACAGGGAACATGTGTTGAATATCTGTGAGTAGAATGGCTTTTGCGGACAAGTGGGAACCATCTGCCCTCGGCGTAACTAAGAATTACATTAAATACTCCACCACTTCTATATATTAACGCAACGCACCGAAAAAAATTAATGTTAATTAAATAGAAAGCCGGCTAATTTCAAAACCATTTTCATACACCATTGCAGAAAAAGAAATACTCAACACAAGATTCTACGATAAAACATATATCAAATAAACCACCAGTTGGAAAAATTCTTCCACCCACTAGAAGTAATCTATTGAAAAAACATTCAATACAGCGAAAAATTTATTTACTTTTAAAAGTTCTTTTTTTAAAAAAATATAACCCTGATTTTAGTTTTGACCCAACTTCAAAGACAAGGGATCCAAAGTTTCTTGAGTTTTGTTGAATGTAACAAGAGAAACAGGGTCTTTGAAACTTCTAAAAGTTACGATAGCCGGTAACTTCTGGTGGTGAACATACTTGACGTGTGTATAATTATCTCGCGAAAAATATTCGGAAGTTAAAATTAAAACAAGTAAATCTATTTAAAAGTTCAAATAGAAGATTCTAATGACGGGAATAGAAATCTTTTTTCCGATATGTTCTAGTGACAAGGATACCTAAAATAATTTTAAGCCAAACGACAAATTTTATTAAATCTGAAGAACAAAAATAGTTATAAATCTAATATATTCCAGTGAATAGAATAAAATTTGTAAAATGGTCGTCTTTTGGAAATTAATTATACATTCTTCCTAAAAATAAGAAGCTTATTCAGGAAACAGTTCACTAATGACTAATATTCACTAAGTCTTCAAATCCTGAATCGTAGAAAACTGTTAAAAAGTTCAACAAAGGTAATAAATAATTTTAGGAAGTGCTAATGGTAATCCTCTCCCTAATCTACAAAACTCATGAATGATTCTGATGTTCCAGTGGTACGCACACTATTGTTAAAAGTTATCCATTCATGTTCATCCTGTAAATCTATAACACTCAAGTGATTTTAATTCCTATATCTTTCCGAAATACTCGACAATCATAGTCATAGTTTGCTAAAAATCCACTTAATCATCTTCCTCTAATTAAAAAAATGTTCTAATTACAAGCAAAACATTTGGGGAAATGCTCCTGATCATCAACGGCAAAAAAATTATAGTTCCAATATGTACAGATGGGAAACATGTTTTCGAAATATTTTACATCTTTTTTTATTAGATGAAATCTACTTCATTATCTTACTCTAATTAAGATTGAAAAATAATTTGAATCCGGTATGTTCTAGAGGCGAGAATGCCTTCCCTTACACTTATCAGTTAATTAATCATATCTACTTCATTATCATTCGCAAATTAAGATAAGCAAAAATTTAATTCCGGTATGTTCTAGTGGCGAGAATACCTTTCTTCAAGTACATCAGCTAATTGATGATGACACCTACTTCTTTACTTCGCTGAATAAAAAGCAAGAGGAATTATAATTCCAGTTTGATCTAGGAGCAAAGAAATAATTTAGGGGAAGCTAATCTTGATTCCTGACAAAAGATAATTCCTACTTTCCGTATGTTCTAGTAGCAAAGATATCCTTTCGCAAATTCATCAGCTAATTGAAGACACAGATAATCATTGGTAGAATAAATTCAAATTCCGATATGTTCTAGTGGCAAGAATACCTGTCCCCAAATTCATCAGCTAATTGATGACCTAAATAATCATCAGTAAAATAATTTCCATTTCCGTTACATTCCAGTAGCAAGAATACCTTTCTCCAAATTCATCAACTCATTGATAATCTAGGTAATCACCCTTAAAGGAAAATTTCCAACATATTCCAGCAAAAATAAGCCCATTAATAATTTTTTTTTCCTAATTTTAAATTTACTCTCTGGCTAATACCCAAATACCATCTACAGTCCTACAGTAAATTTAGCCACTGACAATTCTAAAAACTCTCTCCTCCTTCGTTTTACCGACAAGACACATAAAGCTTTTCGAAGCTTTCCCCAAACAAGACCAGCTTTTCGAAACTTCTAAGATTTACAGTCTCCGGTATATTCCAGTGACAAGAATACCTTTACTAAGCTTAACAGAAAATGTCCCGATGTTTTTTTCCATCAAATTAAAGAAATACCTAAACTCTTCCAATCTTTCAAGATGCCTTTCCCTAAACACTAAAAGAGAAAAAGGTTTAATTCCAAACAAACTTTTTGCAAAAAGACGAAAGGGATAAAAATTGAAAACAATTAAATACAATTAGGATTTAAAAAACCCGCTCTTTCCATTACTCTTTTGTGATACAAAAAAAATATCTTCCTCTAAGCTTGCATATGGAATCAGGAAAAAGCAAAAAAAATCCAACCTCGATATTGGCAATATTTGTTCCAACTTTGTCCCTATCATTGTGTCTTTGAACACGTTTTCTATACCGATTTCAAGTTCCACTTTAGTCAATGCCTCGCCGCGCGTTCAATGCAAATTTCTAGCTTCAAGGTATCCCCTATTCCCTGTGGGTTTATAACAGAAATACTTCCTCCCACTCAACTCCCTCACTCTTCTCTATACCTTATTCCAACTCCTCCTTTTCCAATAACAATTTAAACTCGGAAGCTTCTGTTTTTAGTTATTCATGAAAAAGAATGTTCCTTAACAAGTATTCCAATTAGTTTCTATATTCGGAAAATTATGTTCACTAACTTGAACGCAGGGAACTGAAATTCAAGAGAGAGAGAGAGAGAGAGAGAGAGACAGGGAGGAAGACAGAGAGATAGAGAGAATGAGTGAGTCCATCTATTAAATTAATTTACGAATTCGGTAGGGAACACGACGAGAAAATCCATAAAGCGTGCCATATATATACACACAGTCCTAAAATAATAAACGCTGGAGAAACGTAACTGTGAGGAGGAAAATGGGTTATTAAATTACATTAAATATTTGCCGTACGATATAAAATTTGAAATAAATGAAAAAAGCACTGTGTCCATTTGGAAAGATTACTCGGAATGTGCATTCTCGAGATTTCATTCGCTATTGGAATATAATTTTTATATCTTGTAAGGAGATTGTTCCGTTTCGGCCCTAGTTTAGACGGTAAGAAAGATGGATTTTTAAAAATACTTAGGCTTCTTAAATTAATGTAACCAGAAATTTGGGTCTTGAACCATATTTACGACGTACCGATAAATTTGGACTTTCTAAAATGGCAATTATTCTCGAGCTCTACTATAGTAAGTAACTAGAAAATAAATCTGACTTAGTTTGCTGGTGTAGTATTACAGAGGACCCTATTCTATTAATAAATTTTATTTTGAAATATTCGCAAGATGTCATCTAATTTCGATATGTTCTAAAGGTAGGTTAGAGAGAGCTTCTTCCTCTTCCTTAAACGCATCAGCAAATTATGTCTATTTCTCAGACCTCCTTGAATTAACGTGAGGGAACGTCTAATTCCGATATGATCTAGTAGCAAGAATACCATATTTACAAATGCGGTTCTATTAAAAAATTTTACAAACTAATATATCAATCCTCCTCTGAATATACAAAACTCATGAATGATTTCAGTTCTGATGTTCTAGTGGAATGCATACTATTGTCAAAAGTTGTCTATTGATGTTCATCCTTTTCTGGATATGTAATACCCAAGTGATTCTAATTCCGATATGTTCTAGTGGTAAGCATACCTACTTTTCGAAATGCTCGTAGTCATTGTTCTATTTTCCAAACAATCTCCATCATCATCTTTCTCTAAATAAGAATTTCTAACTGATGATAATATCTATTTCCTTGTATTCCACGAATTAAGATAAAGGAAATTTTAATAGTGGTATGTTCTAGTAGCAAGAATATCTGTTTTTGTATTCATCTGCTCTTTTGTAACGTAGGTTAACAATCACTGATAGAATAAATTCTAATTCCTGTATGTTCTAGTGAAAAGGATACCATTTCTATAAATTATCTTCAAAAAGAGTTCCATTAAGAAGATTTTAAATCCGGTTTGTTCTAGTGACAACAAATGACTTCTGGTATTAGGTAAAGAATAATAATTGTCGCACGCCCTATTCTTAAAAATACTATTTAGTCCGATATGATCTAGTGACAAGCATACCTTTCTGGGAATGCAGAATAATTGATTTAAAACATTAGTAATTGTAAAACAATAAAAAATTTATCTGAATTATGATTCCGATATGTTCTAGTAACAAGCATACCTTCCTTTGGATATCAATTTAAGAATATTGATGTTTCATAACATATTCTTAAAAATACTATTTAGTCCGATATGTTCTAGTGCTAAGCATACCGTTTTAATACATAAGTTTGGGGAAGCAAATGTTGACCGCATTTCCGCAACTACTAACTTTCCTTAAAAATACTATTTAATCCGATATGAAAATAGCTAATTGATTCAAATATTTATTTTTGTGTCCTCTTAAAGTTGAAGTTAACAATTTTTAAATCCGGTATGATCTAATGGTAAGAATATCAGATTTAAATTCATCTGCTAATTGGGGACCCAGATCAACAATCACTACTACAAAAATTCTAATTCCGGTATGTTCTAGTGTCAAGGATACCTATTCCTTAAAACCATCAGCTAATTGGTGACCTAAATCATCAATCACTGATAGAATAAATTCTAATTCCGGTATGTTCTAGTGGCAAGGATACCTTTTCTTCAAAACCATCAGCTAATTGGTGACATAAATCATAAATCACTGGTAGAATAAATTCTAATTTCAGTATGTTCTAGTGGCAAGGATACCTTTTCCTTAAAACCATCAGCTAATTGGTGACCTAGATCATCAATCACTGATCACTGATAGAATAAATTCTAATTCCGATATGTTCTAGTGGCAAGGATACCTTTTTCTTAAAACCATCAGCTACTTGATAACGTCTACTTCTTCATTCTCCTTCATCGAGGGTAAATAAAACATTTAATTCCGATATGTTCTATCGGCAAGAATAGCGGATCCTAAAGACATTTGGCAAAAGCCATTTCTTTTTTACTGCTGAGAACAAAAAATTTATTTTAAGACCAAAATGTCTAATGACAACCTCCAGGGATTTTTCAGGTAATCTTTTCTAATAGAACAAAACAAATTTTCAATTTAAAAAAACATATCTCGTCTTTTCACGAAAACAGCTAATAACAAAGTGAATAACAGAAAACAAATGTCGCCCCCAAGTCTTTTACTTTTCGATTCAAGTAATCGATAGTAAAAGTCACATTAAAAAGTTTCTTCATGACAGATGATGGATCGATATGCAACTGGCTATCGAAAAAAGAGAGGAGCATCGAAAGCGAGGAAAGTGAGAGAGAAAAAGAGTCAATAGGAGATAGAAGGAAGGAATGAGGGGAGTGGGAGAGAGAGAGTGTGCACTACGAAAGTGAATTCCTAGTGGTAAGGGGAAAAAATAAGCACACAGGGAATAAGTGATCGATGCGTCTGTACGGGATGCGGTTTTGCAGATATTTGGGAAAAACTTTTCAGATGCTCGTGTCTAGTGCGCAAGATGGATTTGCCACAAGTAACGTTGCAAAATAACTTCGCCTCTTATCCTTTATCGTGAAAAATTTTTATCCCATAAAGCTTTCGACGCAATAAAAAAATAAAAGGAAAAAAAACAATAAAAAAAACTGAATCAATAGGAAAAAAAAGTGTTAAATCAACCGTCAGCTGTGGAGACATGTGATTGGAGGGGAACAATTTCGACGCTTTTAAATCCAATTGATCACTCTTTCTTTTTTTTCTCTTTAAAGAAATATCCATTTAATAACCATTAACACTTTTTTTTATAAAAAAAAGTCTTTTCGTTTATTATCTTCTTTTGAGAAAAATCACTTTTTTGGCCACCAATTAACTCACAATTAATTCAGTATACTCTTCAATTTAATACTCTTCAAAAATTACAAGTGTGGAAAAAAAATGTTACTAAAACTTTTCTCGTCATTTAACTTTATAATTTTTATAACTAAACTAACGATCATCGACATATCTTTTCCCATTGACTGATATTAACTCACGAGTCTCGTAAACTTTTCTATTTCGTAGCTTACTCACATGACTACCCTCACTCTATATCTCTTGAAGAGAAACTTTGTAAAGATGGATTGCAAAAGGATGCTTCTTCATCTTAAGAAGAAGAAGAAGAAGAAGAAGAAGAAGACGAAGGAAAAAAGAAGAAACGAAAAAACTCTTTTCAAACACGCTTCCATACACCAAACATTACAAAATCATGCACTTTCTCATCATGTTAAGTTAGAATATAATGAGAAAATTTTTTTTCAAATAAACTGAAAGTATAAACTTTTTAAATGATGTAAAATGGAAAACAATCAAAGTTTAACTGTAGGTTCTTTGTTAGGTAAATAATTATTCGATTATTTCTTTGGTAAGTGTAACGCTTACTTTTCTTTGATCACCGTCTATTTTAATTTAAGCTCCACCCACTAGGCGTTAACGTTTGCTTATTTCTTCTGCTTTTCGACTATAAAATAAGGCTACTTTTATTTTAGCTCCGCCCATTTACTTCAAGCTCCACCCACTAAGCGTTAAAATCCGCCTGCTCTATTGTATTCTTCGCCTATTGAATAATAAAATACGCCTACTTTCATTTAATCTCCGCCCATTTACTTCAAGCTCCACCCACTAAACGTTAAAATCCGCCTACTCCATTCTATTCTCCGCCTATTAAATAATTAAACACGCCAACTTTCATTTATGCTCCACCTAGTGAGCGTTAATTATCCGCCTACTTTTCTACTTTCCGCCTATTAAATAATAGAATACGCCTACATTTATGTATGCTCCGCCCATTGGGCGTTAATATCCGCCTACTTTGTATTAGTCTCCGCCTATTAAGTAATAAAATACATCTACTTTCCCTTCAGCTCCTCCCGAATTTTTATAGTCACTCCTATCTATTAACGGCTCCGCCTCTTTTACATTAAGCTCCGCCCACTGAGGAAAAACATTCGCCTATTGAGTAAGAAATTATTCATATTCTATTATGCTCCGCCCATTAATTTTTTTACTTACTTTATTTCTAGCCCCGCCTACTTTTCCTAAAACTGTAATTCAATTGTCACAATAATCATCATTTTATTGAAATAACTCACTGCTTTTTAGTTATCAAATTATTTTTTACACAGTAATAAATCCCGCCTACATTTCTGGCCACGCCTACTTTCTACTCTATACACCGACTAGAAGGTATTATTTTCATTATTTACTGTTTTCATTAGACGACTGAATATTAATTTTAACTGTTTAGAATATGAACGAATAAATAGAAATTCTATAAAGGTAAATTGTTTCCGAATTAAACAATAAAGCGAAATGAAACTATTTCACTGCTATATAAAGTTATATCAAATAAAGCTTGTAAGCGCAAATTTCATTTTCCATTTAAATTCGCACACGGAAAATTCCATTGTACATTGGAATCTCTCGTTTTAATGCAAGTAGTAGAGTATCGCGATCTCTATATTACATGACGATATATAAATGTAGCGAGATTCAAAAACAAGTGGTACTGAAAAACATTTGCGGTCGTTGCTTTATTGGATATTTCAGAGCTCACTTTCTCATTACAACTTCAGTTGAATGCGCACACACACACACAAACACATATATAGACAAACGAAAAAAAAACCTTCCCCTATGGGTCAAAATCAGTTTTAGCCAATCAACATTTGTTCTGTTTTAGAGAAAAGAAAATAATTTTTTTTTATTTCGAAAAATTTTGGAGAAAATGAAAATTATCAATTTTATCGAAAATTCGATAGTTATTTTGTATTATAAAAATATAGAAAATTAATAGAATTGAATCGAATTGGAAATGTAGAAGAAATATTTGAGTATGAATGTTATACAAACTGGAATTAAAATTCCGTGGGAATTTAAAATAGACTAAACGACATTTTCAGAAAAATTTAGTAAAAAATATATTTTGATTGTAAAGGGAATCGGAATTTCGTTCCAAATCGGATATAAATAGAACGAAGTTGAAAATTTCAGACGAATTTAATCATAAACATTGAAAATATTTAACAGAGTTAAAAACTAGAGGAAAATTCCGTATAGAATGTATCGGAAAATTGATCGGAATCCTAAATTTCAAAGAAGATTAATGTAAAATGTTATAGAAGCAAAAGTCGAATATTTTAAAAGAATTTTGAATGACATTTAATAAAATTTGAATGAAGTCTGAAATTTTGAGGAATTTTAGTCGGATGTCTATAATGAATTATTCACGAAATCGGAAATTTAATCGGAATTTCGTTGAAAATCGGAATTTCGTTGAAAATCGGATATAAATTAAGAGGAATTGAAAATGTCAAGAAAAAATTTATTTGAAAACAATGCAAATTCAAAGAAATTAGATATTTGAGTAAAATGTTTAAAATTTATCGGAAAATTGATGGAAACAGTAAATTTTTAAAAGTTTATTGAGGCAATTAATAAAAAGTTGGACGATGTGAAAAAGTTTAAAGAAATTTAGTAAAAAAATCCATTGAAATTTGAAAAACATTTAAAAAATTTGAATTTTTAGGTCCGAAATATAATAAATTAATAACGAAATCGGAAATTTAATCGGAATATCTTTAAAAACAGGGTAAAGACTAAAAAGAATTGAAAATTTCAAAAGAATTTAATCGGAAAAATAAAAAAAATTAAATTTTTTTTAAATTGAGTTTTTTTTATTAAAAATTTTAGTAAAATTTCTATAAAAATTTATCGGAAAATTGGTTAAAATAGTAAATTTTAGAGAAGTTTATTGAGACTATTAATAAAAAGTGAAAAATTTTGAAGTAATTTAGTAATCAAATAAAATTTGAAAAAATTAAAAATTTTCCAGAAAATTATGAATATAATTAAATATAAACGGAAATATAATAAATTTTTAAGGAAATCGGAAATTTTACACATAATTAACCAAATCGGAAATTTAATCGGAATATCTTTAATAATAGGGAAAAGACTAAAAAGAATTGAAAATTTCAAAAGAATTTAATCGGAAAAAAAATTAAATTGTTTTTTTTAAATTGAGTTTTTTTTATTGAAAATTTGAGTAAAATTTCTATAAAAATTTATCGGAAAATTGGTAAAAATAGTAAATTTTATAGAAGTTTATTGAGACTATTAATAAAAAGTGAAAAATTTTGAAGTAATTTAGTAGAAAATAAAATAAAATTTGAAAAAATTAAAAATTTCCGAGAAAATTATGAATATACTGAAATATAAACGGAAATATAATAAATTTTTAAGGAAATCGGAAATTTTACACATTTTTAACGAAATCGGAAATTTAATCGGAATGTCATTTTAAAATAGGGTGAAAATTAAAAGAAATTAAAAAATTTTAAAGGAATTTAATCGGAAAGCTAATTAAAGTTCATCGAAATCGGAAAGTAGAATAAATTTTCCTTCAGGATTTATCAGAAAATTCAAAGAAATCGGAAATTTCAAAGAAATTTTGTCAAATTATTTATGAAAATTGAAAGGAATTAGTGATATTGAAAAGTTCTGTCAGAAATCAATTGAAATATTTATATAAAGTATTTTCATTTTACTGGAATTTCATTTATATTCTGATGGCAATTTAATGAAATCGGAAATTTCCAAGAAAATTGTATCGGAAAGTTCTGAGTAGTAGAGAAGAATCGGAATTAGAATTTACATCAAACCGGAAATCTACTGTAATTCTAACGAAATATAATATAAAATCGAAAACTCTGTCGGAAATCAGGCGGAATTTTATTAAATCAAAAATTCCATCGGAATTATAATGGCATTAGAAACAAAATAATCAATCGGAAATCAAATTCAATTAGAAAATTTTCAAAATTAGAATCCAATCGGAAATCTACTGTAAACAAAGTGGAATTGAATATTAAATCGGAATTTCATCGGAAACCTATTGTAATCTTGATAAAACACCCAAAAAACAGTTTTCGATATTTTTTTCTTCTTTCCAAATAATTATTTTAAAAAAACGCTTTTAAAAAAACATTTCACTCCAATAAAATAAAAGAGAACAAAGAAAAATAAAATTCTCCCCGCTTCATTTAATTTGACTTTTCTTCTAAATCATTTTTGTCTACCATCGTTCCTTCACTAAAAACTTAAGTGAAAAAAAAATTTCGTTTCTTTTCCCTTCCCTTTTTTCTTCTCGTTCAGCGAATTTTCTGCTTCAGAAGAAATGTGATTCTCTTGCGTGTTTCCCTAAAAATCTCAACTGTGATGGAGCTTTCAAGGTCTGGCTTTAAATGACAAGCATAGGGTTCTCTCTATACATATCAAGCAAGAAAAAAAAACCTCTCGTTTTTATACTAGTTGGAGAGAAAAGAAACCTTAACCAAGGGTACACACACAGCATTTTTACCTAAAAATGTAAAGTATTTTCGAGAGCAAACAAAAAAAAAAAATAATTTTCAGTATTCATATTTTTATGATTGCATTTTTATTTTGATTAAAAACTATTTTCTCCTCAAGACATATATATATATTTTATTCCCCTTCAATCTTTTTAAAAAAAATGAAAACTGTTAGTGTTGCCCTTCAAGTATTTTTTTTTGCAAAGGAAAATGTGATTTTCTGCAAATTCTTGCGTAACTGAGTTTTGTTTTTTTCCCCCCTAGAGCTTTCAACCAGCTGCAAATGGACTAGAGTAATAAAAAGTACTAAAACGTAACTAAAAACTCCTTCCCGCTCTTAAATTGCGTCAGAAATGTACAATAAAATAGTGCACGTAAAAAAAAGGACCCTCAAGAAGAAATATTCCCCTATGAAGAATAATTTTCTTTTTTACCTCAAAAGTCAATGGCAAAAATTTTTTTTTCCAGATAGAAAGTGGGAGGTGGAGAAAAACACAAAAAATAATCTAGAGACGAAAAAATTTCTCTGGTCACTGTAAAATGACAAAAAAAAAAATTCCCCGAAGGGCAACATCAAACAACTTTTAAGTAATGCACATATAAATTGCTTTCAATTGGACGGTCAAAAACCAATCTCGCGCGTATTTTTCTTAGATTACCATTTTGAGACGAAAGAGAAAAAGAGAGAGAGAGAGAGGGGGGGGGAATGTTTAAATTGACAAATTTCCACTAAGATCAGAGTTAACAATGAGTATTTTGCTTTATTTTTCTCAATACTATCAAGTGTTAGAGAAAGAGAGCAGGAGAAGACAATTTACTAACTAAAAGTTTAGAGACATATATATAAGTCCAATTGAAAGTGAGTTAAATCGACTGAAAGTATAGTATAAACGAACTTGTGGTTACAAATTTCAAAATGTCGGAAACTAAAATATACTCTCCCCCCTCTCTCTCTCTTCTTCACCCTTTCCCACTCGCTGGATATGTCGCAATCGCAAAGTAGTTTAATTGGATTTTCAACGAGATTAAAGCACGTGAGGTTGTTACTCTTCTGTCAGAGATTCAAAACAGTCGTTTCGATAGTCTAACAGTCTCTAACCAAATACTTTATAAACTATAGGAAAATTTCCGCCTAAAAAAAAATTTAATACCATTGTGAAACAAATTTTAGTTTCAATTAGGAAAAAAAGGCACTTTCATTAAAGGCACCGCCTTTTTGTTTAGAATCCCGCCTACCTATTTGTAGACACGCCCATTCGATCGTATAAAGCCACGCCCATAAATTTAGACACGCCTATTTATCTATTACGTTCTACTCTGATTAATGCTAACCGCCCATTTAACTAAGCTCCGCCTCTTATTCATTGACACAAAAGCCCACTTGTACAGAAACGACGCCTCTTTCTCGAGTGGCTCCGCCCATTTAGCTTTTACGCCCTTCTTTTATTATTAGTAACGCCCATTCAACTAAGTCCCGCCTGTTACGTATAAACAGAACCGCTCACTTATCTAAAAACCACGCCTTTTTGTCAAGTTGTTCCGCCCTTTTATCATTTACGCCCTACTTTCATTATTAGTAACCACCCATTTAACTAAACCCCACCTCTTATTCATTGACAGAACAACCCACTTGTAAAGAAACGACGCCTCTTTCTCGAGTGGCTCCGCCCATTTAGCTTTTACGCTCTTTTTTCATTATTAGTAACGCCCATTTAAGCCCCGCCTGTTACATATAAACAGAACCGCCCACTTATTTAAAAACCACGCCTTTTTGTCGAGTTGTTCCGCCCATTTTTGAAAAAACACGCCCACCATCAATTTTGAGAGCGATTTATAGTGAAAAAAAATTATCTCTTCAGTTTGGTGCAATTATCAAAAAGCACAAATAAAAAATAGTTTCACCTACTTTTTTTTAGAGGGACGCCCACTGGTAATAATAACTCCACCTACTTATTTTAAAGCACCTCCCTCAATTTTCAACGACTCCCTTCTTATTAAAATAAACCATCTATTTCTTATAGAAAATTTCGTTTTTTGTTTCTAAAAATACAGCAACGTTGTTTAACAAGCTGACTAATTGGTTGAAACTAAATTTAATTAAGAAAAATTAATCAATAGATTGGTGGCTCTATATATATATGCAAGCATAGAAGCCGTTTCTAAAATGGAAACAAGACGCAATTAATTTTCCACGTGGAATTACATCGATTTAATGAATTGCATTGAGAAATTCTATATTACAAACATATATTCAAAACATCAATAACAAGAATCGAGTCACGATGTACGGTATTCATTGAAGCTTTACACATACGCCTCAATCTCACTCTCCACCAACACCCACCCTTCTCTAAACCCTCTCTCTCTCTCTCCCTCTCATTCATCTCATTCTATCAATACACAATTCGCCCATGAATCCAATTAACTCAAATAATATTATTCAGGCTTGAAATTTCTGCTAAATGTCGAGTCAATAATCAAAGAATATTTTAGAGAGAAGAAAATTTCTATATTTCTTTCTTAGTTTAAATAAAATTTCAAAAATGTTTTAAACAAAAATTTTTTTTTTAAATAATATTTCTATTAGAAAAAAAATTTTTTTGTTACATTTGCATAATTTACGCATACATTGTTGGAAAAAACATTCTTGTTTACTATTTATCCGTTCGTCTTTTTTTTAAGGGAATAAATATCACTTTTATCTTTTTAATAAACATATGCGATAAATTCGAAAAAGAGAAAAAAATTAATGTACAGTTCATTTGCACACGCAAAGAGAATAAATGATACAATTAAAATTTTTGTAACGAAACATGTGTTTACAACAACTGACAATTTTTATTGTAGGAGCAAAAAAAAAATTTTTTTTTTAATTACCCATTGCCTCTAGCACAAAATAATATATTCAAGCATCAAAAGAAAATATTTTATTACCACTTTTTTTTAATATTCACAAAACTGTGGATATTATAGATTTAATTAATGCCCGTCAATTTTAATAAATTTATTTATTTTGCAGACAGATAAATGAAGAGAATTCTGCTTTTAATATTGATAATAAAATATAATAATATAATATTGATAATTAAAAGTATGCCTGTTTTTCTTTTTCTATATTATATTATTCAATGAAAGAAATACGTAATTTTGTAAAACCACGTCCATTAATTTAAAGTCCGACTATTTTATTATCTACAGTCACGCCCTTTTTATTTTTTACGCCCTAAATTTTTTTTAAAGAAACCGCATTTATTATTTAGAGTCCCATTTATCTAGTTATTAAAACGCCCACTTTTCTTCTACTATAGCCTTCAGTCGAAGAACCACCTACTTTTGTAAAGCTACGCCCATTTACAGGCATGCCCAATTCACTTCTACGCCTACTTTTATTAATGGTACCGCCCTTTAAGTTAAGTCCCGCCTATCTAATGAAGAACCACCTACCTCGATGAAAGAACCACTTTATTTTGTAAAGCCACGCCCAGAAACTTACAAACACGCCCAACTCATCTTTGACGCCCTTTAATTTAAGCCCCACCTTCAGAGCTATTCATACACCCATTTATCTTGTACTCTATCACTTATTAAAAGAACCACCTGCTTTTGTAAAACCACACCCATTAATTTGAAGACACGCCCCATTTTCTTCCACGCCCTACTTTAGAAAATGGTACCGCCCTTTTTTCAGAGTCCCGCCCACATAATTATTGACACTCCCATTTTTATTCCACCATATCATTTTTAATAAATCTTTAAGAACTTTATTTAGTCCAGTTTTGAAAAAAATATTTGTTCGCTAATTTCTTCAGTTTAAAGTTAATTAAAAAAACAATAAAAATAAATACTTATTGTGATAAATATGCTAAATTTCTTAATATTTTCTAAAAGCTATTTGCAATAAGTAATTAAAATACAAAATGGCGGATCCAAGATGGCGTGCTAAAAGTGAAAAACATTGATTAAATCCAGAAGCGCAATCTGGGAATTTATTTCTCTTTTATAGTCAAAAGTGGGAGATTACCATTAATATTAACAGTAATAAAAATGCCAACAATAATTACTACTCGACAATAAATAAAAATATAATTTATTTCCATATAAAATAATACGACAATAATTTGTCATTAAAAAAAAAACTTCTCTCTACAATAACGCAATACAGACATCTATCACTATATTTTATTATTACTATTAAAATGATGAAATTCCCACACACAAAACTAATATCAAAATTCAACAGAGAAATCGTAATATAATGTCAAATAAATATAATATTGTAAAATATGTGGAGAATCGATATTTTATACTCAGGAATTTAATATATTTCTCTTTCATTTGACAGGCCAAAGGGAAATAAAGGAGAGAGAGAGAGAGAGAGAGGAAAAAAATTAGCCCTAAAAGTAAATTGTACAAAGCGTATGTGAAAACTGAAAATGACCAATTATATACGATTCTCTTGATTGAAACGAACAAATTAAACAAATAGGGGCTCTCTCTCACTCTCTCCCTCTCACTCCCTTTAAATGAAATTGTTCAAAAATTTTCCAAGAATTAGTAGTTTTTTTTCACTTTCACCAATTGAAACAAAAACGAACACCATACCATTTAGAGACTTAACGAACAGGATCAAAATTTCCACGCGTCGATAGTTGGTAGAATAGTCTCTCTCTCTCTCTCTCTCTCTCTCTCTCTCTCTCTCTCTCTCTCTCTCTCTCTCTCTCTCTCTCTCTCTCTCTCTCTCTCTCTCTCTCTCTCTCATCCTCTCCTACTCTCTCCTATTCTCTGAAGAATGAAGTGATAGAAGCAGAGTGAGAAAAACAGAGAGAAAGAGAGGGAGAATGTAAAAGGGGGGAAGTAAGTTAGTTGAGTTCATAATACACACCCACGCTCTCTCCTTCTCTCTCTCCCAGTATATGAAAATTGGAAAATTATAACTTAATGAAAGATACTGTGAATCTGTTCTCACGATCTTGAATGGAAATTTCGCCTCCATAACCTGAACACGTAGGGGTTATATAGTGTGCATTCTTATCAGCTCTTCCTCGCTGTAAGGAAGAAGGAGAGAGTGAGTAAGAGAGAGAGAGAGACTTGGGAGTACAAATTAATCTTCTAAAAGCATCGACAACTTTCCTCAACGCAACCAGCTTCCTCCATCGCGTACTTGCCTCTATCTTGTACTCGAGAAACGTGCCATGAGAGAATCTTGAAAGGACTCGCCCACGGGCTCCTGGACTAACTTTGATGTGAGCTTTGTGTGTACTATAGAAAGAAAAGGCGAGAGCTAGATAGAGAGAAAATGAGAACGTATATGAATGCAGAGACGTGACGAAAAGTAAATTTGTTGTCTAAAATAAGATAGCTGTGTCTGTTATTTATTTGACGTGTTCGCATTTACATACTCCCGTCTTTTTATGCTCCGCCTACATCTTTACATACTCCGCCTACTTTTTCTTCGCCCACGCGCTACACGCTCCGCCTACTTTAGCACCGCCCACATCTTTACATACTCCGCCTACTTTTTCTCCGCCCACGCGCTACACGCTCCGCCTACTTTAGCACCGCCCACATCTACATATATATTACGCCTACTTTTACCTGTTCCGCCTACTTTTTGCCCCGCCCACATTTTACACACCAGCCTATTTTCTGTCTCACCTACTTTTCCACCCGCCCACTTGTTTAATACTTGGCCTATTTTTGTCTTGCGCACATATTGACATACTCCGCCTACTTCTTTGCATGCTCCTTCTATTTTGCCCCGCCCACATCTTATAGCTCCACCGACTGCAAGGCAGGCTCCTTCTATTTTCTTCGCCCACTTCTTATAGCTCCACCTACTTCTTTACATGCTCCTCCTATTTTTCCCCGCCCACATCTTTTAGCTCCACCCACTTCTTCACATACTGCGCCTGTTTTGCCGCGCCCACATTTTATATATCACTGCCTACTTTTTGCTCCACCCACTTCTTCACATACTGCGCCTATTTTGCTCCGCCCATATTTTATATATCACTGCCTACTTTTTGCTCCACCCACTTCTTCACATTCTCCACCTATTTTTGCTCCGCCCACTTTTTATATATCCCTGTCTACTTTTTGCTCCACCCACTTCTTCACATACTCCACCTATTTTTGCTCCGCCTACTTTTTGCTCCTCCCACTTTTTACCATTTCTGCTCAAAATTCTCATTCTTTTAACAAAAAAATAATCCTTTTTGCTTCCGAGTCTATTAAAATTCACTCAACTTATAATTTTTAGAACAAATATACTTCTTTGAATGTAAAAAAAATTGCAGTTATCGAAGGAAGAAATGTATAAAGTGCTTGGAATGCAACAAGACTCTAGAAATATGTCTTGGGCTAGAAAAAAGAAAAAAAAAGAAAAAGGAGGATATCGTGGCTTATATATATATATATCAGATCCAAGTAAAATATATGAGAGCAACTTTGTCTTGTTAACGATAGGGTTTGGGTAATTAATTAAAGGGTTTTAACCGTAGCGTTTAAGTTAACGCTCAAGCCATACCGCTTGGAGTTTCCGGATGAAGCAAACTAAATTTAATATCGTGCAGATTACAATCCCCTGGATTATTTTGGTGGCGCGCGAAGGAGAGAGAGAGGGGGGAGAGGGTGAGAGAGAGAGATAGGTTGAGAAAATGAAGGGCCACACACCGGTACCGGTCAGTACCTCCGCAGGATGTGGCCATTCCGGTACGGAAGCCTCGGTTTAAGAACGTTTGTCTCGCTCACCAGAAACGTCCGACCCTTTTACACACCAACCTCGTCTCACTGTTTTCCGCTCATTTTTTCTCGGTTTAGATACCTCTCTCTCTCTCTCTCTCTCTCTCTCTCTCTCTCTCTCTCTCTCTCTCTCTCTCTCTCTCTCTCTCTCTCTCTAACACTTTTTTCTATCTAAAAATTAAAATTATTTTTTACAACTCTTATCGTAATTTGTGTCACGATCTGAAGAAAGAGACCTTAGAAGCAAATCACTCTAAGGTTATGTTAGCGTTACTTTTTTCATATTTAAAAGTTTCTTTTTACTTATATTGCAAATTAAAATCAGTTTTTATTAAATATTTTAGTTGTACTGAAGACTTAAACATTAATAAATCCAATTGCCAATTTATCCTTTTTTTGTATTTTCATTAAAAAAATTGCAAACATAACCTACAATTTCTTGCTTCTAAGGTCCCTTTCCTGAGACCGCGTCACATTTGTTATTGTTATTTTTTACAACTCTTATCGTAATCTTATATTGTTATTCTTTGCAACTCGTATCGTAATTTGTTTATTGGGGATAAAATATAAAAATATTTAAAGTATTTGAAAGAAAATTAAAATCGTTTAGAGAAATTGAACTTGAATTTGAAGAATTATAATGATAATAATAATAATAATAAAATTGTCATTTTTGTTGGCATTGAGTGCTTTTACTGCCGTTATTCTGGGTCAAAGTATGATTATATTCTTATTATTACAATTGGCCTGAGGGTTCGTTTTGTGCCTTGTTTTCTTTACCCCCTCTTTCTCTCCACTTGTCCCCCCCTTTTCATCAAGAGACTCGCGAGAATTACGACCCCAATGTCGAGAACTCTCGCCTCTAATTCGAAGGACAAAGTTTCCAGTTGAGAGTGCGAGAAAGAGACGCAGGAGAGATAGAGAAAGAAGGAGAGAGTAAGAGAGAGAGAGAGAGAGAGAGATAGAGTTTTCTCTTTTAGGAAAAGAGTGGAATTAATCCCAACCACCAGCCATTTGCCAGAGACGGCAAGCGTAGAGTACCAAATGTTTTTTAAGGTTTTCCAGTCCCACACCGCAACTGGCAGACACACAAACACAAAACGGATAATTACCACCAGTTAAACGTTGTTCTTTCTCCGAATGTTGGGTTTGTCGCCCACGGGATATATCTCCATTAACGTGAAAAGCTCTACCAAAGTTCCTCGACTTTTCCACTTTTACCAGTTTTAAAACGCGTTACACTTAAATTTCCTTTCGCTGAATCCATCTGGCGACACAATTCAAAGGGAGAAATTAAGAGGAAACACTTTTTCCAGATGGCAACTATCATTGAACGCAATTATATAATGAGTAAAAAACTCAAATAGATGAAAATCCATTAGGAAAGATTCCTGAGAAAGTACTCTGCTTGGGAATTCGGTCGAAATAGGAATTTCTAATAGGAATTTCCGTTGAGATCCCACAGGATTTCCGATTAAAATTCCGATATCCGACAAAAATATCTATTCCATCGGAATAATTTCACGTTCACGATCAAAATTCCGCTAAGATTCCGATTTCCGCTAAGGAATTCGGACGAAAATTCTAAGAAGCACTTTACCTATAAATTTTCTACGTGGGAAACGAAATAAATATTTTTTTCCAAAAATTGTGCCAATCAACATGTTTTGCTAAAAACAGGCTTCGCACTCCATTATGAGTTTAAAAAAAATAGGAAAAAGTAGCCTTGACGACAAAAAAAAGTAGGAAATAGTAGCCTCGATGACAAAAAAAAAGAATTAAAGAATTTCATTAAAAACTTTTAAAAAAAAAAACACTAAAGACAAAAATAGTAATAAAAGAATAGGAAAAAAACAAATAATTAAGAAACAAGACAAAAATAGTAAAAAAATGAATAGTAAAGCTAAAGCCAAAAATAAATAAGAGAAAATAGTAAAAAAAAAATTGGACAAGTGCGAGTTGTACTCGCACTGCAATGGCGGGTTTTTATAAAATTAGTTTTTTAGCAAAGCATGTAGATAATTAAAAAAGTAATGTGGTTCTCAAAAACCCAAAAATAAAGAAGCAAAACTAGAAAAACAAGTAGAAACAGATGAATGTTAAGAATTTCGGTTTTTAAAATTTTTTATAAAATTAGTTTTTTTGGCAAAGCATGTAGATAATTAAAAAAGTAAAGTGGTTCTCAAAAACCCAAAAATAAAGAAGCAAAACTAGAAAAACAAGTAGAAACAGATGAATTTTAAGAATTTCGGTTTTTTAAATTTTTTATAAAATTAGTTTTTTTAGCAAAGCATGTAGATAATTAAAAAAGTAATGTGGTTCTCGAAAACCCAAAAATAAAGTACAAAACTAGCAAAACAAGTAGAAACAGATGAATTTTAAGAATTTCGGTTTTTTAAATTTTTTATAAAATTAGTTTTTTTAGCAAAGCATGTAGAAAATTAAAAAAGTAATGTGGTTCTCGAAAACCCAAAAATAAAGAAGCAAAAATAGAAAAACAAGTAGAAACAGATGAATTTTAAGAATTTCAGTTTTTTAAATTTTTTATAAAATTAGTTTTTTTAGCAAAGCATGTAGATAATTAAAAAAGTAAAGTGGTTCTCAAAAACCCAAAAATAAAGAAGCAAAACTAGCAAAACAAGTAGAAACAGATGAATTTTAAGAATTTCGGTTTTTTAAATTTTTTATAAAATTAGTTTTTTTAGCAAAGCATGTAGATAATTAAAAAAGTAAAGTGGTTCTCAAAAACCCAAAAATAAAGAAGCAAAACTAGAAAAACAAGTAGAAACAGATGAATTTTAAGAATTTCGGTTTTTTAAATTTTTTATAAAATTAGTTTTTTTAGCAAAGCATGTAGATAATTAAAAAAGTAAAGTGGTTTTTGAATCAAAACTAGAAAAACAAGTAGAAACAGATGAATTTTAAGAATTTCGGTTTTTTAAATTTTTTATAAAATTAGTTTTTTTTAGCAAAGCATGTAGATAATTAAAAAAGTAAAGTGGTTCTCAAAAACCCAAAAATAAAGAAGCAAAACTAGAAAAACAAGTAGAAACAGATGAATTTTAAGAATTTCGATTCCTTAAATTTTTTATAAAATTAGATTTTTTAGCAAAGCATGTAGATAATTAAAAAAGTAAAGTGGTTCTCAAAAACCCAAAAATAAAGAAGCAAAACTAGAAAAACAAGTAGAAACAGAAGAATGTTAAGAATTTCGGTTTTTAAAATTTTTTATAAAATTAATTTTTTTTTTTGGCAAAGCATGTAGATAATTAAAAAAGTAAAGTGGTTCTCAAAAACCCAAAAATAAAGAAGCAAAACTAGAAAAACAGATGAATTTTAAGAATTTCGGTTTCTTAAATTTTTTATAAAATTAGATTTTTTAGCAAAGCATGTAGATAATTAAAAAAGTAAAGTGGTTCTTAAATTTTGTCTAAGGAATTCAATTATTTCAATTATTTTCATAAATACCAAAATTTTTCCGATTTACTAAATTCTGTTAAATATTATTTTTGAAAAATATTCCTCATAAGAATTCAATTCTTTTCATAAATTTTCATAAAATTAAAATAATAATTTAATTATTTTCAAAAGTAATATAATTCATCGCAGAAATTCAATTATGTTTAACACTTTTTTGAAATTCTCCAAAATTTCAATTATCTTTATAAATTATAAATAATTAAATTGTTCTCTACAATTCAATTATTTTCAAAAATTTTCATAAAATTCTACGCAAACATTTAATTTTCATAAATATGTAATAACATTCTTTTGAAGGATTCAATTACCTTTATAAATAGTAAAATTCTTTGCACAAATTCAATTAGTATCAATAAATTTTAATGAAATTGAATTAATCAAATTTTTCAATTATAATTATGAACAGTTAAGATTGTTTTTTGAAAAATTGAATAAATGTTTAAAAAAATTTGTTTAATTCAATTATTTTTTAAATTGTAGATTCATGTTTGAAATGAAATAAATAAAAATTTGATGAGAAAATAAAACCGGGAAAAACAGGGAATTTAAAGGTTAATCACAATTTCTAATCAGTCACTATTGATAGAGTAAATGTCGGTAAAATTATTTCCTATTATCTTATTGGCGGTCGTTTTTCATTAACGATTTTAGTTTTAACACTATTTGTTGAGAAAAGTAGCTTTTAATAGCATTAGGCTCAAAAAAGTAGCCAAAAAGTAGCCTCGTATCAAAAAAAAAAAAAATTTATTAAAAAAACGTTAAATTTTAATCAAAAATTTAATTATTCTATGAAAATAAAGATATAAATTTACGAACAACGAAGAGAAAAAAAGGATGTAAAAAAAGATGAGTCTATGAAAAATATGGAAACTACTAGAAAAAGAATGTTAAGAGAAGAAAGTAAGGAGTTAAGTTGGAAATATTGTCATGTAAAGCTTTCCAGAGAATATTCTTCCAAAGAAAGAGAAGTGCAGAGTTCCGTTTATCGAACTCCTCTTCATCGATGCATTAACGTGACATTCTCCAACATTCACGAGTATAAACGCTTATGGATTATGACCAAAAGGGTGCTAAAACTTATCCGATAAGCATAAAACTGTAATAACTCCTTGAGTTTCACAAAAGAAATGCTTCCAATGAAGAGAAGTTGGAGTAAAAGAAAGAAAGAAAGAAAGAAAGAGGCATTCCTTTTTTTCGATTTCATTCACTATTCACTCAAACAAACACAGCTGAACTTTCAAGATGGACATAAAAAAAAATTAGTTTCATAAAAGAAAGCAGTTATGATATATTTACAATCAATTTTATCATCAATGTCGTTGGTAGTTGGGATCCGCTTATCAATTACCAACTTTCACTTATGTAATTATAATCTTTACATAGTTTGAATTAAGCCCCGCCTACTATTTGTTGAACTCCGCCCACTACCTAAACTGCGCCCTCTTTAGAATTGCTACCGCCTACTAAAGTGGTTTTGTATTTTAACTTCTAACCTCCACCTACTTTGAAATATTCCCCACCCACATTTCTTAAAAGGCAACGCCTACTTTTCTAAGCTCCGCCCACTAAATGTTCTCCGCCTTCTTCCGTGTTGGTACCGCCTACTAAGGTAGTTTCGCATTTTATTAAAAAAAGCTCCACCTACTTCAAAATGTTCTCCGCCCATATTTTTAAAAGACCCCGCCTACTATTTGTTTTGCTCCACCCACTAAATTTACTCCACCTTCTCAATGATTGGGACCGCCTACTTCGAAATTTTCGCCGCCTTTTTCTAACACCCCGCCTACTTACTGCTCTGCTTCTCCCACTAAACTAAGTCCGCCTTCTTGAACATTGGGACCGCCTACTTACATAACTCCGCCTCTTTGAAAAAAACGTCAAGTAGATTCATTCTAATTACAACCCACCTAATTATTTTTAATTTCTTTTACAAAAATTATTTCCTACACTACAAAGCAATGGGACAAAAGACATTTTTTTCAAAAGAAAAATTCCCCTAATCAATATATTTCATAGTTTCTTTTTTTTTAAACTCTCATATCAGAAAAATGTTTCTGATTCTATATTTACAGAGAAGAAAAGTTGATTTTTACACTCTTTTGAACATAAAAATAAGAAATCAAGTTTATTTGTAGATGCACAAGAAATAAAAATTGAGCATCACTTCTCCCCCTCTACAACTATACCGAAAGCGGGTATTATTCCCAGTGGAGTGGAAACGTGACAAACTGTACATTTTTGTAATATAACGTCGTCGGGTTATTTTTTTTTTTTTTTTTGAAAAATAAAAAGAAAGATAAAACAAAAGTGTCAAGGCATTATTTAAACAGTCTGACCCCCCTTCGCCCCTCTTTTTTTGGGGACAATATTTACAACACAAGCTTTCATTGGCAAAGAACAAATTGATAAATTATAACATCTCTTGGCTGAGGTATTAAATCACACTTGTCCCCTAGTTGCTTTGTTTTTGGTATACAGTAAGGGGTCAAAAATTCACAATTCTGAAAAATTGTGTGGAGAAAAAATTCACTGGGGTTTCGTTTCAAACCACAGTACTTGAATGCTATAAAGTATCGAGAGAGAGAAAGAGAGAGAGAGAGAGAGAGAAGGTGAATGGCGGGGGTGTACAATATAGAAAGTGAAAGGTAAAGGGGTTGAGGTGTGCATTTCGTAGCATCGGCTAGAACCTGGTTGTCGGTAGCAGCTGTGAAATGTTTATGAAAGCCCGACTAATTTATCACATTCACACCAAGAGTGGAGGAAACAAGCGTGAGCTTTATCACACTTGCCTCATGACTTTTTTTTCTATTTTGTTTTGTTGCTGTATTTTTTTTCGGTCAGTGAGTGTTTGAATCGATTCTGACGAAACGGAAACAATACATTTTGGTGTTAAGAGAACGCGATATGATAAAAAAAAGGATGGGAGTTTCTTTTCTCTCTCTCTCTCTCTCTCTCTCTCTCTCTTTGAGACAAACATGCATTGCATCGGTTTGGTCTTTGCCTTGTTTTACAGTAGATGGTTTACTCGGGTCTTGTCGCACGATTCACAACTCGAGTAACTATATTGCGGTTAGCAATAAATTCAAGGCAACTCGAGCTGGAGAGCTAATCGAAATTACTTTCCTAACAGTTGCACGCGGAAATTCCCCGACATTACGTACTTGGCTTTGCTGCTGATTTCCAGAAATTTGTGTTACACTTTTTCTTCAACTTTTTTTTTTTGTTGATAAAATAATGTTGCAGTGAACAATTTTTCATAAGTGGTCTCTGTGTTTTATTCCCTAGCTTTCAGTCTGCTTTCTCTTTGTGTATGCAACTATTTCGAAATTTGTTTCATTCGCCAAAATTTAAACTCGAATAATAAGCTTAATGAATAATAATTAAATTTCTTTTATTAAATTCTCTTTGTACGTGTTCATTTGTAGACATATGAGAGATATTTTAAAATTAAATTTACTTTGAAGAGTGAATTACAAATTACTATTGTAGCACTGCTTTTCCCTGGAAAGCGTCACCTAATTATTTACAAACATCGCCTACTAATTTAGAATTCCACCTGCTTTTCATTAGGAACCACCCACTTCTTCCAATACACGCCTCATGTATTTTAAGCTCCTCCTACTTTCTATTGCAGTCCGCAAATTTCTTAAAAAACTCCGCTTATCTATTACGAAATCCGCCTAATTTTCATTAGGACCCACCCACTTATTCCAAAACACGCCTAGTATATTTTAAGCTCCTCCTACATTCTATTGTGATCCGCAAATTTCTTTACAAACTCCGCCCATTTATTAAGAAATTCACCTAATTTTCATTAGAACCCACCCACCTGTTCTAATCCACTCCTCATGTATTTTAAGCTCCTCCTACTTTCTATTGTAGTCCGCAAATTTATTTAAAAACTCCGCCTACTTATTTAGAAATTCAACTAATTTTCATTAGGACCCACCCACTTTTTCAAAACTTCGCTAATTAATTTAACACTCCTCCTACTTTTAATTTAAGCCCAAAGAATTCTAAAAATCTCCGCCTACTTATAAAGAAGCCCGCCTATATTCATTTAGGACCCACCTACTTCTTCCGAAACTTTACTTATTTATTTAAAGCTCCTCCTACTTTTAATCAAAGCCCAGAGAATTTTTTAAAAACTCCGCCCACTTATTAAGAATTCCACCTGCTTTTAATTAAGACCCACCCATTTCTTCCAAAATTTACTGACTTATTTAAAGCTCCTCCTACTTTCAATTGAAGCTTGAAGAATTTTCAAAATCTCCGCCCACTTATTAAATATCCTACCTGCTTTTTATTAGGACCCATCCAATACTTCCAAAACACGCCTAATTTATCTTAAGCTCCTCCTACTTTCTATTGTGGACCACAAAATTCTTTAAAATCTCCACCCACTTTTTAAGAATTCCACCTGCTTTTAATTTAGACCCACCCACTTCTTTCAAAACTTAACTAATTTATTTAAAGTTTCTCCTATTGATAAAAACTTAAATTCCTTTTTTTTACTATAGGATGAAATTCCGATGGAATTCCGATTGAAATAATTTTATGAATTATTATTACGAATTATTTTATGAATTTCAATCTCCTTTTTCAAAAATTTGGTTTATTCAAAATAAATATTTAATCCTGAATTTAAAAAAAACAATCTTTTTCATTCCTGTCTGGAAAAAACTCTCGTTCCATTTTCGATTTTAAAAAATAAAAGCTTTTAACATTTATATATCCGATGATCTTTAAATAGAAAGGTGTGATATTGTTCATGAATTGCGTGATTTTAAACACTTTATGCAATGAATAACAACAAAGAAAAAGTAGAGAAAAAATCCGAAACGTAAAAAAAATTGCAAATCCACTATTCCATTTTCAGGTATCGGACAATCGTAGCGTTTGTTGAAAACGCATCGCTCTTTTTAGAATGCCTGGGGCGCGCGCCACTGTTTCCGGCGAAAACGTGACAATCGCTCGTCGTCCTCCACGTCGTCCAGAAAAAAAATAAATAAATAAAATGAAAAAAAATATTTAAAAAAAACAAAGAGGGGTACAAAATTGTAGGGGGAAAAGACTAATTTTTGTTCTCTCTTACTTTCTGTCTGGGAGACCAGGTCGTATATTATCTCATAGGAAAAACTGGCTGGAAACTGCTTATCCACACTTTCATGCAACGACAGGAACGAGGCTTCAATGTGGCTCTAACTTTTCCCTAGAGGCTCGTTCTTCGCGTCTTTTGCGAGGCGCGTGCTCTCCCAAACCAACCATACCACACACACACAAACACACTACTAAAAACCCCATCTCATCCGTTCGACTTTTTCCCCTCCAAAACCAAATATAATTTTTTATTAATGTAACACGACTTCCCATACCATGAAAACAAAAAAAAAAGAGAAGAAAAAATTCTACCTGTGCGCGCTTCCAAAGAGTCAATACATGTCAGTATTTCGCGTGGAAAACGTGACAAAAATAATAGATCAATAATAAGAGACCGAAAAAAAATTGTTTTTAATAGAAAGCATAAAAGGAGCTGTAAAATATTTTATAAGCAAAAAGAAAACTAAATTTTCACATATTAGAAATGTTTACAAAATGGAAAAAAGGAATTCTAATTGATAAATCAAGAGGAGACAAAACTATTAGGGGCGTGGTCTATCAGAAATGGGCGTAGTTAGAAGTTTAGAGGCGTGGTTTAACTGTAAATAGACAAGGCAAATAATTAAGGGGCGTGGCTGTCAATTTAAAGGCACGGTTCACCTTTAAAGTTTCACCTTTTAAGGTGCATCTAACAATTTAGAGGCGTGGCTTATCTGAGACGAGGCGTTTCTGCAATTTAAAACCGTGGTTCAACTGTAACTGGGATTGGTTATAAATTTGAAGGCGTGGCTTAGGTGCAATTGGGCGGAGCAGATAGTTTAGAGACGCATTTAACTGTAAATAGACGGAGCTACAAATTTAGACTCGGTTTTTCTAAAAAAAAATTAACCAGAACAACAATTTGCAGGAAAGGCTCATACGCGACCAGGCGTTTCTAGGCTATTTAGAGGCGATATTCAACTGAAACTAGGCGTGGTTATTAATTTGAAGGCGTAGTCTAAAAAAAGTAAGTCAGGTTATTCTTTTAAAGGCGTGGCTTAAATAAAAATAGGTGTAGTCTAACAGGCATTAGGTGGGGCATCCAATTAAGAGGCGTGACCTAATAAGAACTAGACGAGCTTACCGAAAATAAAGGCGTGGCTTAGCTGCGACAAGGCGGGACTGTCAATTTAGAGGCGTGGCCTATCTCGAACTTGGTGAAGCATCAAACTTTAAAGAAACTAATAATAAAAAAATTCATTTCCATTGTTATAAAAACATTTAACTCTTCAAGTTTAATAAAAGACTCAAAAGCCTATGACTCTAATGACAAAAAGTATAATATGACAGTAATTTAATTCTTTCTTCCTCGATTCTATAGTCTTAAACATACACACACACACACACACACACATATATATATATATATATATATACTTATTCTCTCAGTTAATTTCGTGCTAGAAAACGAGACTTTAATTCTATACTAGAAAATTGTTGAAGTTTAGTTTCCCCAACTCATAAACCTACATCGACAAAGCAATTTTCTTTGGCTGCACGCACGTGTCGTACTTCTAAAATACGAGAATTCAGAAAGTATGTATATATGTACGTCTATATGTACACGTACACACATATATGAAACCAACAATTCTTAGTAAAACAGCCGGTATTTTCCCATGGGTATATATATACATATATAAGAAGATAAAGGTGTGACAGGGATAGGATGACAATGAGAGCCTTTTCATATCTATACGTAACGTCTGTAAGATAGATATCTACTATTCCAAACACGACTTTAAGTCCAGTGTCCAAAGCCACATAGAGAGACACACACATACATGTTTTTTTTCTAACTCTTTACCTATGAAAGGTTTGTTGGGCTTTCACATGAGTATAAAACCGGAAATGGTAAGAAAAAAAACTCTCTCTCTCTCTCGAGCTTCTCTTTTTCTCCCACTCGACATGAGAGGATTTAAATTTTAAAACAACGAGTACAACTATTCCATGTATTTAATTTTTTTTACACGCGATTAGCCGGATTACACAAAGACATGAATAATTAGGGAATGGAAGGAACAAAATGCGGAAAAGAGAGGAGAAAAAAAATCGCTGGTAAAATATTTTTACGACATAAAAGAATGAAAATTTATTTTCCGGAAAAACCATGAATTGTTTATTCAGCATTTATTAATATATATATATATACTTTTATTTATGAAATCTTTTATAAATGGCAAAATATCGGTTGAAATATTTTTTTAAAAGAATTAGGCGTAGTTTTCAATTTGGTGGCATGTTTGTAAACATAGAGGCGTGGTTTCACTGTAAATAGGCGGAGCTAACAGTTTTTAGGCGTGTTTTTACTGTAAATAAGCGGAGCTAACACTTTTAAGGCGTGTTTTCACTGTAAATATGTGGAGCTAACACTTTTGAGGCGTGGTTTCACTGTAAATAGGCGGAGCTAACACTTTGGAGGCGTGACCAACAGGAATGAGGCGGAGTTATCATTTTTGGTGAGCGGGACTTTTAATTTATAGGCGTGGTTTAACGGGAAGTAGATGGAGAAGTTAATTAATAGGCGTGGATGAACTTGAAAACGACGATACTGTTAATTTAGGGGCGTGGTTTAGCAGCAACTCGACTGAGAAATTAAATCAGAGGTATGGTCTAACAACAAAAAGGTGAGACTTGTTGACTTAGAGGCGTGGTCGAACAGAAACTGCAAATTTGACAAGTGGCTTAACGCCAACTAAAGGAAGAAAACAATTTATGGGCGTGGCCTACAATAAACTAAATGGAAACGGTAATATAGAGGCGGGGCCTTACAAGAAGTAGGCAGAGTAACTTATTTCGAAGCGTGGTTTTACTGTAACTAATCAAAGTTTAAAATTTAGGGGCGTGGATTAACTGCAAGTAGGCGGGGTTTTCAATTTAGAGGCGCGGTTTATCGAAAACTAGGAAGAAATACAAATTAATTGGCGTGGATTAACTACAACCGGGGGGAATTTTCAATTAAGAGGCATGGTTTAACGGTAACTAGGCGTGGTTATGAATTAGCGAGCGTGGACCAACTTCATTCCAAAATAAAAATTACCAGAAATTGTTTAACTAAAACCAGATTTCTTAAGGACAAAAAATAATCAAATTTTACACAATTGCGAGAGAAAAAAATTGTGCACGTGCTTTGAAGGCGAATTGATTTCATAGATAGAAATCGAATGGGGACGTTGCTGCGCGTAGCTCCCTTGTGCTTGGGGGAAATTGAAAAATGGACGGGAACTTTGTCGATGAATATGCAAATGATACTTTAGACGCGAAAACGTAAACTTCACCCAAAAGCGAGTGTATAACGCTTGATGTATCGTCCTCTGCTTGAGTTGCACTTCTATTTAAAAAAGAATTATTGCATTTTAAGACGGGCTTTCTTTTTTCCTTTATACAAACAAAACAAAAAATACCTAAAAACCCTTTTTCAGTTTCCCATAAAATAGAAGAATGCAATGGAATGCAATGCAATTTAGATCCACGTATTTTTATTTCTAAAAAATGTTACTTACGCAATAATTTAATTACTTTTAATAATTTACGTTATTATTCTTTAATTTTTAAATGCATACTTATCGTGGATATAAGATAAAAATTGTTTGCTTTGAGAGAGAAAGGAAGTAAAATAAAAAAAAATGAGTAGCTGGCAAATTTTCATCGTCTAATGGTCGTTTTACAATAAACTGATCTTTCTAGAATAAATAAGCTTTTTCTCTATTTTATATCCGGGATATTAGCCTGCACAGTTTGGTCGCATGGAAAAATGCTAATTTTCCCCATGTTGCATAACCCCCCCCATCAACGTTGGTATTACGGCTCTCTTTACCGTGAGATATTTAACAATATATGCTAGAAAATGTTTCGCTGCTTGAAAAAAAAAACGAATGAAAATACGTTGTGTTCAATTTTTATGCAAATTTAAAAGATGTGTGAGCATTTTACAAAAAAGGAGGAAAAAACAACAGTACACAATATACAAATTTCTTCTCTAATTTTTTTTTTTATTCTATGCAGGATAAAAAATTGTGTTGCGAATATTTTTCATAATAAGGAACATTTTTCTTTATAATTTGTATGTAAAAAAAAATTAAATTTTTTTACAGAAGGTTCCTCTTTTTTTCTTCTTCATTAGCCAGAGTTTATTTAGAGTAACCTTTTTGTGTTTGTGTGTGAGTGTGAATGTTGTGTTGGATTGTATTTCGTTTTGACGGCATTCGCGAATGACATATATCGGAAAGAGTTGACAAACGAGATGAGCGTTCTGTACCGAGTCAAAATTCAACGGGAACTTTTGATCCCAAGTGAATTCAACAATTCAAACACGTTACTATAGTTGGGACTCCATTCAATAATGAATTAATCAA
This sequence comes from Leptopilina drosophilae, assembly GCA_032873175.1. Classification (NCBI taxonomy): domain Eukaryota; kingdom Metazoa; phylum Arthropoda; class Insecta; order Hymenoptera; family Figitidae; genus Leptopilina; species Leptopilina drosophilae. The sequence continues at coordinate 39,907,913 of CM065486.1, read as the reverse complement.
ATGATTAACGTTCCATACATGGATATATTATAATATAGAAAATTTTGTTAATTATTTAAACCAAAAATTGACATTATGTCAGGTTGGAAGGGAATATAGTTTTATTCATTTATTCTTGGGGGTATTTAATTTAACAAATGAGAGGATATTTGAAAATTAGTACGAGAGTTTATGAAAATTATTATTTTCTTGTAGATATTTTTCACTCGAAAATTTTTAGAGTCACTCATTACGAATCTGATCATAGTTTTTTAAATTTCAAAATTTAGAGTCGTGGTTGAACTGTAACTGGGATTAGTTATAATTTTAAAGGCGTGGCTTAAGTGCAATTGGGCGGAGCATATAGTTTAGAGGCGTGGCTTCAGTGTAATTGGGCGGAGCCTATAGTTTAGGGGCGTGGTTTAAATGCAATTGGGAGGAACCTATAGTTTAGGGGCGTGACTTCAGTGCAATTAGGCGGAGCCTATAGTTTAGAGGCGTGGCTTAAATGCAATCGGGCGGAGCCGATAGTTTAGAGGCGTGGTTTAACTTTAAATAGGAGGAGCTACAAATTTGAAGGCGTGATCTTACAAAGAGGGAGATTTTCACAAAAATTTCAACAAAAAGCTAATACGTATTCTTCCAACGAACTCCACGACGCAATAGTTACATAAATAATACCTTAAAAATTGTGATAATTATGTTAAAATTACGTCAACATTTGGTAAATAATTTGTTTTTCCATCCAATTGTACCTATGTAAATTGTTATAATTGTATATTTACAATTAGATGCGCGCAACCAAGCAAAACGAGTGGTTAATCTTAAAACGTATGTCGCAAACTGTCGAGAGAGAGAGTTAAGTGCTGCCAACCTGACGTCGGGACCTCAGGATATAAGAAAGATGGAGCAGCCAAGTTCTCAACTAATTTATGGGACAGTTCAGTCGCTCGTAAGTTTCCTTGTTAAAGACTTGGACTTAACCTAAATCGCTGATGTAGCTTTACTCCCACGACACTTTTACGCGACATTAATAGAAAAATATTTCCGAAAATTACAAAACAAAAAAAAAGAATAAGAGAAGAAAAGAAATTTTTAAAAAATTAATAAAAAAAATCACCTAAATGGCAACTAAAAACCATTCTTGGCGTACAAAATAAAAAAGTTTTAAATCAGTTTTTACCATTCGCAAAAAAATGAGAAAATAGGAAAATTTTTTGAAAATATGAGACGGAGTTTGTAAAAAAAAATACAGAACTGTCTATCATTTTTTTTTATCTACTCTAAAAGGTGTTGAAATGTAAAATGCAATGAATTTTTGAATCAATTTTAAAGCACCGAAAGTAAAGAAGATTAAAATTTTGAAAGCTCGTCAAAAGAGATCAATTTTAATTTCCTCTAATCCTCTTCAAGTCGAAAGCTTTGGCTTTTAACCCATTAAAATTGTATATTCTTTAAAAGCCCTTTCCCTTCGTAATTAAATACGTATTTCAATACATATATATAGGACAATTTCGAAATCAAATAAATATTATTACTTTATTATCAATTTTGTATATTCGCTTTTAATTCTTCAAAATTGCAATAAATGTGAAAATTTTTTCCTTTACTTAAAATTTATAAATTCGTCATATTCATCAAAAAAGATTATAAATCATAGTTAAATATAATATCTATATAATTATTATTAAATAATTTCTTTTAAATCATTTTTTTAAAATTAAGTAACTAATTGTCATAAATTTATTTTTATCAAAATGAATTAATTTCAAATTATTTGACTCGTTTTCAGTGAATTTAAACAAATTTTCAATTTATCAATTTTTAACGAATTGCATAATTTATAATTTCAAGTGAAACAAACATTTTGTTATTATTAACTCTAATTATTTTTATATTATGATTTCTTAGTGAATAATAATTAATTGGATTTTAATTTTCAAATTTAATTTTTATTTACTTAAAAATATATTTCTCGAAAGAATTTTCATTTTTTAAAAATGAAATCAAAATCATTAAATTTTTATTTTTAAAGTTTAACTATATTTTTCAATTTTACTATTTTGATAACTGAATAAAGTTCGTCACAAAAATTGCATTATTTTCATGTTAATTTTATTAAATCTTTTCGAATTAATTCAGTAATTTACAAAATTTTTATGTGATTTATTTATTTTTCAATTCATTTTATTTTTCAATTATTTTTTAAAGTAATTTTAATTAAATTTCTTAAAATAAAATTAACAATTTAAAAAAATTTAATAATATATATTAATTAATTTAATGATAAAAATAATAAAAAAAATCGAAAGAGTTAAATTATTATCAACAATTTTCATAAAATTTATTCCATGAATTGAATTATTTTCATGAATATTCTTTAAAGATAATATTCTTTAGAGAAATTTAATTTTCTTTAATAGAATTTCTAATATTTTTTCAAAGAACTATAAATGATTTAAAAAAATTGTTTTTGAAATTTTTTGAAAGAATTCAGTTGTGTTTCAAATTTTTTTTAATAAAATCGTGATTAGAATATATAAATTTTCTTTGAAACTAATAAATTTGTAATTTTACAAAATTTAATTATTTTTTTAAAATTTTTATTTAATAATTTTTATTTAATAATTTTTATAAATAATAAATGGCTTTGGGAAATTTAATTTTTTTTTAATTTTAGGAAAATTCCTTCTTTACATAATTCACTAATAAAATAAAAATTCATGAAATTAAAGAAAATTTATAATTTAAAAAAAATTAAATAAAAAAATAAAATAATTAATAATAAAATAAATTTAATTTAGTAATTAATCAATTAATTAAAAATTTCAGTTTAAATTAAATAATTTTTAATTTTTAATTTTTTTTTAGAAATTGTCATTAAAAAAGAGAAATTACGAAAAAAATTTTCTTCTTTTCTAAAAAAATAGTATTTTAATACAAAAATTGTAATTGCCAAATAAAAAGTATGCAAATTTATTCCATTTTTTTTTGTAGGAATAAAAAAGAATTACGTAATTTTCATTTTATAATCACAATTTTTGTACAAAATTCAGCTTTTATTTTTGAAAAATGCAATAAATGTTCATTATTCATATTTCTCTGTCACAATGTTTTTAGCATAACTTTCAGTTTTTATAGAAATAAGTAAAAAAAAATGTTTGTACAGTTCCTACTTTTTTAATTACAATTTTTAACAAAATTTTATTTTCTTTAAATAAAAAAAATGGTATAATTTTTTTTGGGCTTAAAATTACTTTTTCTCTTAATTTCCTTTGTTAAATTAAGTACCAAACTTTAAAAAACATAAAAATATTCACATATTAAGTAAAAATTTAATAAAAATTGACTCACCACTGATGAAGTTTGTAATTTTATTTTCAATCCCAATTTCCAAATAATTAAATTTTCTTTTTATTCCTCAAAAATAATATTCTCCGTTTCATACATATTTTGAAACTCTCTCTCTCTTTTTCCCAATTTTATTGTTCTCAATTTGGAAAATCAATACCTGCAAAAAAATCAAGAACTTAATTAATTGATATAAATTTTTCCGACATTCTTTTATTAAACTCTTCATTCCTTGTGAAAAATTCATTTGAACTTTGATTATTTATTTAAATTCGAAAAAAAAACAATGAAAAATTCACTATCTGTACCAAAAACTGGAAATTCAGAAATATTTAATATTCCTTTCTCTATTCAATCATTTAAAATATTAAGAGGAAAAAGTCTGTAAGATTTTTTACTAAAATAATTGATAATAATTGAAATATTTAATTTTTATATTCATTTACTTTTTTTTGTAAATTCATTGTTCCATTTTTCGTTCATATTCTCTTTCCATTTGATTATTTAAATAAAACTTAACAAGTTTAATAATTATTAATTATTGAAGAATTCTTTAATAAGGAAGAGATTTTTTCTAAAAGATAAGTGGAGGATAAAAAGTTGTGAATAATTCTTAATAATTATTAATTAGGGAAAAATTTTTCAATACAAAAATTAAATTTTTTAAAGGAAGTGAAAGAATTTTTTTTTAAAATAAAAGTGAAAGATGATGAGTTTTTTAATAATTCGTCAATTAGTGACTCAAACGTAATTTGTTTAACCTTTTCTTTTTATTTATATTTAGAGAAATTAATTTTGAAGTAAATGATAAATTTTTTTTATCATCTAATAATTAAATTTCAAAAAATATGAAAACATGGGATAAAAAACCTTTAATTGGAACAGCGATTTTTTTCGCTAAAATAGCGAAAGTATTCGTTGCAATAACTAAAAATTTCCCTAATATTTTTGTATTTAGTATTTTGTGGTTGTAATTTTGTAGTTGTTCCAGGTGAAGATTTTTTCTTTTTGTGAAAGAAAATTTTAGTAAAATTTAAAATACTTAAAAAAATATCTAAAAATTTAAAAACTTTCAAAGGTTTATTGCATTCAAATTACTCAAAATTGGGCAAATTTTATTCTGTATACGAATTACTCTATATATATGGAGTTTAGATTGAATTATCAAAAAGCAAGAGTAGAATGTAACTGTTGTGAAATTACCGACAAACAGGATCTAGACGAATGAACACACACTCACAGACACATTGGCAGAGGGAAACAGGAACGTATATACACATCAAGTTGCAATTTCACAAACGAGATGCACGACGATACTAAAACAGAATAATAAATCAAAGCTTCAATATTTAAATATCAAAAGACAGTTTAATTTTAACTTTTGAATATGTATCACTAAAATTTATATCCATCTCAAACGGAAAATATCAACTTAATAGACGAATCAAAAGATTCGTTTAAATTTTTCATCCACGTCCATTTCATTTCTTTTATTTTTTCCTTTCATTATCTTCTCGCTTTTTTCGTCCCAAAAACGGCGAAGAAAAATTGTTTTTTTACATCTTCATTGCTAATTTTATTTTCAATTTTTAAACAGTGTTGTCACGCTTTTACCCCTTTTCAAAAAAATTACTGACTTTTTCAAGTTTTCCAGGTCAAAAAACAAAATTTTTCCAGGTTTTTAAAACTAAAATTATTATTAATATGAAAACTACTGGAAACCACGAGAATTCGATTATTTTCAAAACAAAAATTATTCTTCACAAAAATCCAATTATGTTTCGAAATTCTCAAAAATTCCCGTCAAAATTTCAATAATCTTTATGAAATTTATTCGAAATTCAATTATTTTCAAAAATATTAACATTATAAATGTTCTATTAATATTTTAAACAGAATTTCAATAGTTTTTAATAGAAAAAATTTTTATCAAACTTCTCGAAAAATGGAAATACTTAAAAAAATTTATTAAAATGTTTTAGAAGAAAACAATTATTATTTAATATTAATTATTTTTTATTTTATTCAATGATTATTTAAAAATTTGCTGGTTTTTTCATGAAAATTTAATTTTAAAAAATTCAATTATTTAATAAAATGTTTATTCTCAGAGTAAAATAAATGAATTCTCGTAGAATTTTTTAATATGATATTCAATTGTAATCCAAAATTATTTTTTCAATTTTTCCTGAAATTTATTTCTTCTGAAATTTTTTCAAAATTTATTAGAAAATTCTACAAGAAATCATTATTTAACTATAAAAATAAATAATTTATCAACTAATTGAATATTTTTTAACGTTGAATTTTTGTAACAAATTTCATCAGAATTTAAATATTATGTTTATTATTAATATTTATTGTCAAGAGACAAGTTAAAAAAAATTTAACAATAATTTCATTTATTTCCATAAATTCGATGAAAATCTTGTATATTGAAAATAATTAAAATCCTGCCAAGAAAATTATTAATATTTGACAAAAATAATTAAATTTTGGGAGAAAAATGTTATTATTTATAAAAACAATTTAAAGCTTGACAAAAATTTTTCTAAATTTTCAAAAATAATTGGACTTTTCCAATTTAATTATTTAAACCGAAATTTTAATAAAATTACTCTGAAGAATTCAATTATTTTGTCAAAATTTCGGTTTAAATAAATGAATTGTTCCGTGAAATTTTATTCAAATTGCAAACATTTAAAATAATTAAATTTAAACATTTTTTTTTAAATCAATTAAATTTCTACGAAGAGTTTTATTAACCTTCGCGCTACCGGCTGGCCACACGGTGTGGCCAAGTGATACATAATGTTTTATATCTGCTCGAATTTTGTATCAATCGAATCGCCATTTTAACTCACTGAACCAAATTTTATCTACTTTCGAAAAAAACAAAAATAAATTTTTTTCTTACATTTCTTCTTGTTTATTTATAACAATTCAAAAAGTATGTACAAGAATACTGAAAATTGACCGGGTGTTTTTTTTCGTATACTGCAAAAAAATAAAAATAAATCCATTAAACTTGAACAGTAAAATTGTTTTATATCAATAAATACAATATATTTTGATATTACAATACATTTTTTATTTGTTTAAACAAATTATTGTTGTTATTTTCCAACTTTTTCCAGAATGCACCTAGAAAGTTCGGGGTTTTTCCTAATTTTGCAATTTATTAAATCTTATATGATTGTAGATAAAGAATAAAAGTTAAATAAAAATTGAACTATTGTTTAAACAATTTTTAAACAAATTATTGTTGTTACTTAGCAACTTTTTCCAGAATGCACCTAGAAAGTTCGGGTTTTTTCCTAATTTTGCAATTTACTAAATCTTATATGACTACAAATAAGGAATAAAAAATTTTTATTATTATTTAAACAATTTTTAAACAAATTATTGTTGTTATTACCAACTTTTCGCAGAATGCACCTAGGAAAGTTCGGGGTTTTTCCTAATTTTGCAATTTACTAAATCTTATATGACTACAAATAAAGAATAAAAATTTGATTATTAATTAAACAATTTTAAACAAATTATTGTTGTTATTTACCAACTTTTTTCCAGTATGCACCTAGAAAGTTGCAGTTTTTTTTCTATTTTTTTGCAATTTACTAAATCTTATATGATTGCAGATAAAGAATAAAAATTTGATTATTAATTTAAACAATTTTTAAACAAATTATTGTTGTTATTTACCAACTTTTTTCCAGAATGCACATAGAAAGTTGCAGTTTTTTTCTAATTTTGCAATTTACTAAATCATATATGATTACAGATAAAGAATAAAAATTTGATTATTATTTAAACAATTTTTAAACAAATTATTGTTGTTATTTACCAACTTTTCGCAGAATGCACCTAGAAAGTTTGGGGTTTTTCCTAATTTTGCAATTTACTAAATCTTATATGAATACAAATAAAGAATAAAAATTTGATTATTATTTAAAATATTTTTTAAACAAATTGTTATTTACAATGTTTTCACTGTAATTTAATAAATTAATACAGTGTAAATATTTGCATGAAGTGCAAGAAACCTATTTGTGCAGTACACAGTATTTAAACTTTTCCAAACTACGTGTGAAAATTGCTGAACGTAACTTAAGTAAAAAATGAAAAATATTTATTTCTTATAAAAAACAAAATTATTTTAAATACTCATTAATGTAAGAATAAAAAATAAAAGATACTTTTTTAACAAACTACAAAAATGTCTAAATTAGAAAAAAACTGCAGCTTTCTAGGTGCATTCTGGAAAAAGTTGCTAAGTAACAACAATAATTTGTTTAAAAAAATTGTTTAAACAATAGTTCAATTTTTATTCTTTATCTGTAATCATATATGATTTAGTAAATTGCAAAATTAGAAAAAAACTGCAACTTTCTATGTGCATTCTGGAAAAAGTTGGTAAATAACAACAATAATTTGTTTAAAAATTGTTTAAATAATAATCAAATTTTTTTATTCTTTTATTTGTAGTCATATATGATTTTAGTAAATTGCAAAAATTAGAAAAAAACTGCAAACTTTCTATGTGCTTTCTGGAAAAAGTTGGTAAATAACAACAATAATTTGTTTTAAAAATTGTTTAAATAATAATCAAATTTTTTAGTTCTTTATCTGCAATCATATAAGATTTTAGTAAATTGCAAAAATAGAAAAAAAACTGCAACTTTCTAGGTGCATACTGGAAAAAGTTGGTAAAATAACAACAATAATTTGTTTAAAAATTGTTTAAAATAATAATCAAATTTTTTATTCTTTATTTGTAGTCATATAAGATTTAGTAAATTGCAAAATTAGGAAAAACCCCGAACTTTCTAGGTGCATTCTGCGAAAAAGTTGGTAAATAACAACAATAATTTGTTTAAAAATTGTTTTTAAATAATAATAAAATTTTTAATTCCTTATTTGAAGTCATATAAGATTTAGTAAATTGCAAAATTAGGAAAAAACCCGAACTTTCTAGGTGCATTCTGGAAAAAGTTGCTAAGTAACAACAATAATTTGTTTAAAAAATGTTTAAACAATAGTTCAATTTTTATTTAACTTTTATTCTTTATCTACAATCATATAAGATTTAATAAATTGCAAAATTAGGAAAAACCCCGAACTTTCTAGGTGCATTCTGGAAAAAGTTGGTAAATAACAACAATAATTTGTTTAAATAATTTTTTAATAATACTTATGACTCGTTTCAGTAAATATTGCAATATTCATAAAACATTATTAAAATACAGTATTTGTATTAGCACATAATTATATACAAAAAGTTTGATGAATTTTAATCGTTTTGGGAACATAAAAGTAAAATAGCGTTTGGCCACACCGTGTGGCCAGCCGGTAGCCCGCGTATACAAAAATCTTTGGTAGCGCGAAGGTTAAAATTATTATTTTGCAAAAAAATTCAATTATCACAAAAGAATTGCATTGAAATTTTTTGAAAATAATTTAAAACTTTGAAAAGTAAATAATAAAAGGAAAAAAAATAATTGAATTTCTAAGAAGACTTTTACTTTTTCTGAAAATAATTAAATTTCCCCCTATTTGTATTGCTTAAAAATTCAATTTTGTTTTAGTGTTTCAACTAAAATTCCTTTATAAATCTGTTATTTTTAAATAATCAATTAAATATATATATATATATATATTAAAAAATGTTCACAATTTTAGAAGAATTTCAATTATTAAGATTTTTTAAAAATCTAGATTTTTAAATTTTTTAAGAAGAAAAAAATCCTTTCGCATTTTATTTATAAATAAAATAAAAATTTTCATTTCCAATTTCGAAAATCTTTTCTTTAAAAAAAAAATAAAAAAAATATTTTTTTAATTCTCTCATGGCAAATATTTTCTCCATTAGAGAATAAAAAAAAACAATACTGCATATGTTCGTAAATTTATTATTTCTATTTTTTTTAATAAAAAATTGAAAACGGATTTACGAAAAAGAGGTGAAAAATATTTGTTTACTTCGAAACAATATATTTTTCGTTTAAACACTTTTGATTGATGTAAAAGTAAACAATTTTTGTTATTACTAAAAAAAAATAGCGAATTGTTACAAGTTTCGTTAAAACGTCACTTTTTCAATTGAATCAAACAAAAAAAAAATTAATAATTAATTTTTTTCACTAAACAAACTTTCCATTAACCACAAAAATATATTGTAACTTAAAAAATTCCGAAACTTGTAACAAAAAACAATTAATTCAGGAGAAATCTTTTGTATTTACAAATTTTTACGAAGAAAAATGTAAACATAACCTAAAAAATATATTTACATTTATCACAATAACGACGCAATTATAAATCTTAAAAAAATGATAATTGTAATTATCACTATAATTTCTTTCCTTTCTTTTGATTAAATGACCTCTTGTCCCACAATAATTAGAGAAATAAACAAAACAAATTTTTTCCACGCCCCTGAAAATAGGCAAAACGAATTGCAACTTAGTCTGAAAATTATTTCACAAATTCACAATATTCTTGTATTTATTTATTCGCAGTAATGTATTTATTTGAATTATTTCCCTAAATTTCCAAAAAATCTGATAAATTTTCCCAAAAGTAACAAGAAAAGAAAGGAAATTGTCTTTCAGGTAAAGAAACTGTGCTATAGAGGTGACAAATTGTCAAATAAAAATCGTAGCAATCGATTTTATACTCACCGGGGATAAAGAAATTATTGTTTAATTTGAAAAATTTGTTCCACTTTCATTATTACTTGTAAATTTAGTTTTTGAAATTGGTATCTAGTGGGAACTAGTGAGAAAACTGGAAAAACCGATTTAACATTAAAGACGGGAATGACAGACAACCATGATGCACACAAACGTAGATGGTTAAGTGCAACTTTCACTTTCGTCCGCTTTTAGTTGCGTGACATTCCGCTCATGGCGCTGACAGTCGGAAATGAATTAAAAAATTGCTAATAATTTTTACAATTCAGATTATGATTGTGTAAGAAGTAAATATAAACTACCAATAAAATAGAATAATCGATAAAAAGAATACTGATTATTTTCCTTGTTGGTTAAATGAAAAAATACTGAATAAATTGTCTGTTTCTCTTGTGCTAAATTAACCATTAACGTACATATAGAGAGGAAACTCGCGTCAATTTCTTGCAGTCCCGGAAAGTAATCAGGGAGGGGAAGTCAAAAATTCGTCTAAAATGTGACACTTAGATGAAATTTCTCCCCTGTTCGCCTCGCTAATTAAGGCCAATGCACAATAGAGCGGAAAATACGGAACACGATACTATTGTGTGAAACTTTTCTTATTCCTCCCCCTCTCCTTCCGTACATGACTAAAGTTGAGTTTGTCTACAATATCCTCAATGAGAAAGTCTATTGATTTTGATAATTATTGTGTATCTATGTCGTCAGTTAAAAGCTTTTCCATTCACTTTGGAAAATTTAATAATTACTTTGAACAATGGATAGTGTTTGAAAGTTTAAAAACAAAACGTCCGAAGTTTCTTTAAAGCGGCTGGTTTATTACGGCTAATTTACAATAAAGAACATTCGAGTTGATATGTGTACGTACCATAAGTATCGCATGTGAACGAGGCTTAAGAAATGCACTAAAATGCATAAATGCTTTCCTTTCAATTTGTCGAAGTTTTAAAAAGTCGTATCGCGTCTATAGAAATTTTGTTAGTTCATGACGAACGAACGAAGCTAGTAATGTAACATAAAGGTTCGTTCACAAATGATACAAAATTCCATATTTCCAAATGGTGCCATTAAATCGCGCCAAATTCAAACTTTGAAACATCTTAAAAAATAAAAATAAATAAATAAATACATTCTCTAAAATCAAGACGAAAAAAATTCAAAACCCACAACTTTTCTAATGATTATCGACCTCTTTCCGCTTTTTATTAATTCTTTCCACTTCTCTCTCTCTCTCTCTTTTTTAATCAAGAAACGTAAAAAATGAAATAAATTCACGCTGAGCAAAAATTAAACATCAAAGACTCTTATTTCTTTTGAAATAAAAAAAATTTTTTTTTCTCATCATACTCTGTAAGCAGGAGAATAGTTAAAATATATTTTGCAGAATGCAGTGAGTCTTGCAAGAAGCAAAAAAAAAAATGCAAAGAAAGAAGAGAAAAAAAAGGCGGGAGATCTTCTTTTGAGCCTGTGGCCGTGTTGTGAATGATAAGGGCAAATTTAATAAAAACCATTGGGGAGAAGAAAAAGGCAACGGTTTGTCCCTGCAAGTCATGCTTGGCGGGATATCTTAAGATGAAACGAAAAACTAGAGTAGGGAAAACATAACCTAACCTTTTTGCGCTTTTATGACTTTCTCTATACTAGAATGATTCTTATAAAAGTCCTTTTAAAAAGGACAAGACGATAGGCATCTCGAATTTAATTTAAATGAGAAAGAAAATTTTTTTCTCTTTCCTATGTATTTATTATTTATTGTTCTCTTTGCCCTTTTTCTGTTACTTTATTATCACTATTGTTATTACTATTACTAATTCTTCCATTAATATTTAAATATTTAACTCTATTTGGTCGAAAATGCAACACCATTATGAACGAATCTTTACTATTAATGAGAGGGAAAAGGATAGCTATCTGACTATCTCTTTCGCTCTCATACAATTCTGCTTTCTTTATGCGGCTTTCACACTATATTATTTTTTTCCCCCATTGAATTTCTAATCTAAACGTTTTTAACTAATGTCTAATTATAATATTTTTATTAAGCTCTGTTCACACCGAGAAGAATATTGTTTTATCATTTCTGTCAATATAAAATAAATAAAATAAATAAAATAAATAAAATAAATAAAATAAATAAAAAAAATAAAATAAATAAAAAAAATAAAATAAAAATAATAATAATAATAATAAATAAATGAAAAATATTAATGAAAATAAACACCAAGTTATAAATAAAGGTACTTTATACAATTCTCATAATAAAAATTATTTCCAAAGAAAATATTTGCTGAAAATAGCTCACAAAACTTGATGAATATTGTACAATATAATATTTCCGTATGAAGTAAGGAGTATGATCAATATTAAGTCAGACAATTCCGACAGTAGTAACGACCCGACTTTAGAAGACCTTTACACGTGTGGCTCAATCATTTGTCAGCTATAAAAACATGAGACAAAATAAAGAAATTCACTTAATTTTATGTTCTTTTTTTTAAATTAATTTTCCATTTAACAAATAAGTAAAGGGGAATGAAAAAAAATTGATCTTAAAAAAATATTAAATATAGATTTGTGAATATTTGAAAAAGATGGAAAAACGGTTTATATAAAGAAGGGAGAATGAAAAAAAAAAGAAGGGGGAGATATTTTTCAAGGCACCTTCCTAATTGGCAAGTTGAATCATTGATTAGCCGGCAGGGAGACGGCTTATGCCTTGAAGGTATTGGTGGATTGGAAGCGGCGAAGAGAGGAAGGGGGGGAGGGAGGAAGGGTAAAATTTAATGTAGCTTAAAGTATTACCATCCGGATTGAAACTTAAGAACAAAAGGGAAAAAGAGTGCGATAGTTTGAAAATTTAATAAGATTCTGTCGGATTCGATTACTTTCCGTAAAAAACAATACGTATAGATTTATCCTACAATATTCCAAACATCTTTTTTTCTCTCTCTCTCACTCTCTGCTTTTTCATTTTTAGAGAGTGAATATAAATATTCCTAAAGCAAATATTTTTAGAGAAAAGAATTCTTTAAAAAGTACTTCCACCTTTTATTTCAGAAGAAAATAAATAAGTTCTACTTTTAAAATCTATTGATCCAAAAACATTGCAAATAGACCTTTAAGATTGTTGTATAATTTACTTTATTACTCGATCAGAAATAAAAATCAGGTTATTCCCCATTTATTGATAATCACCGGATTAAGTGACAATTTTTTGTCTTATTGTAAATTGACCTTTAAACCCTGAATATTAAGTGTCATTCATAAATCACCTTGTTTTATAGAAGGTGAACTATTTTTAAATAGTTAAAAAATAAAATGCACTATATATGATATAATAGGACCAGAATAAGGAAGCAAAGTGAATAAGGAACATAAAATACTAATGCATTTTATGAACTTTATGAACCAACCTTTACTGGAAATAAAACGGATAATTAAAATTTATAAAATTAAAATTTTTGCTAAATGAAAATAAATTTTCATCATTTTACAATTATAAAGTATATTGTTTAATTAATAATAATTTTATATGGTAATAAAGTTAAGTACACAATGCAACGTAACCTTATTTTTATGTTTTTTCCCCACTTTATGATCGTTTTTATCGTGTTAGTCTAGCTTTCTAGTGTTTAATGTTTAATGTATGTAATTATTTCTTTTTAGCGGAAATTTTTTCATTACAGTCAATAATAAATTCAATAAATTTATATAAATAAAGGTGTTATCACAAATAGTTGTCAATTTCTGAAAGTTTATATAATTAAGAATGTTTAGAAAATTAATCGATTATTTAAAAGTATTTTTGGGTGAGTTGCAAGTAATGTGAACGTACTTTAAGTATTGCTTTGCAGACGATATCTCGAAGAAGACTTTTTTGATTGGTTAAAGCCCAACGCACAATTGGTTCGCTAAAGCAATGCATGGGTTAGAAAAAGACAGAGATATAGTTGTGTCCTTTTCTAACTCATGCTTTGTGTTTGCAAAACAGTTGTGCTTCGGCCTTAATAGAAAAAATAGCATGAGATAGAAAAGGATAAAAGTATAGTTCTCTTTTCTTTTCTCTCTCATGCAGAATAACCTAAAAAAGTAATAAAATTTGTAAAATTAATAAAAAAAAATCAATTTTTATTGTATTTCGACAATTTTAATTAAGTAAATAGTAGTAAAATCAGAAGAAAAAGTGATTGAAAAGAGAGGAGAGGAAAAAAAAATTTTCTCTCATGACAAAATTTATGAATGGTTCCAGGGTTCGAAGGTTAGGTTAGGTTTGAATTGAACTTGTGGCGTCCAAACGAGTTGTCGGGAACTTTGTCAAAGAATAGAAACTTCAGGTTGCTGAGTCGAGTTGGTTACTACCCTTCACTGCCCTCCCCCACCCTTTTTCCACCATCATTTCACCGTTGTCGTCTTTTCGTGTTATTTTTTTTCTCTCTTTTTTTTTCTTTTTGCTACGTTGGCTTGCGCGCAACCCCTCTGGTCGGAACTGATGTGAGTAGTAGATGAAAAAAAAACTTATTTTTCGCTAAAGAAATTTCATTTTCGTCTATATGCTTTCCACCCCTCTCCCCTTCCACAAACTCTCAATCCTCTATTCGTGCATGCATTCGCGGAAATATGGGTACCGAATTTTTTTTTCCACGAAAAAGAAAATGTCAGTTTGAAATTCCTGTCGGCGTGAATAACTTTGTGGGTGTGTGTGTGTGTGTCCTTTTTTTGCTTCTGTGAAAACTTGGTCAAAATCTAGAAACAAATTAAGTAGGTGGCAAATCGACAATGTGCGAAACGTGCATTTTATATCAAATTTTTGTGAGCGGGGAAGAAACTTTTTTTTAACTTTAAATTGAATTCGTTCGAGTTGCCATTTTGGGAAATATGTTTTATTAAGTTCGCCAACAAAGCTGAGGCGACGATTTTAGAAATGCATTTTCGAAAACTGTGAATGTGGCTTAAGATTAATTATTGTTCAATAAAAAAAAACCCCTCTTGATTCCAATAAGAATTAGGCTCGTTTCACAAGCATTTCGAAAAAAATGAATGCGTTCTAAACCCCAGTTGTTTCTACAGGCCAACGCAGAATAGAATCTTTAACCGGAACCGCAATCGTAAGCGTAACCGTAAGAATAAGTTAAAGAAGGATAGGTATATTGTTTATCCTTCTTTACCTCATTCTTACGGTTACGCTTACGATTGCGGTTCCGGTTAAAGATTCTATTCTGCGTTGGCCTTAAGAATTTAATGATTAAGCTTATTTCACATGCTGTTTAGAAATCATTAAAGGCGTTCTATAATAAAACCCTTTTTGTTTCTGTGAACTTTATAATAAGGCTCGTTTCATAGGCACTTCTGAAAAAATGAATGCATTCTCCAGGGGAACCCCTGTTGTTTCTATAAACTTAACAATTAAGATTGTTTCACATGCTTTTTCAAAATCATTAAAGGCGTTCTACAAAAAAACCTCTGTTATTTCCATAAACGCAATGATTAAGCTTGTTACACACGATTTTCGGAAATCATTAAAGGCGATCTACAATAAAACCTCTACAATTTTTATAAACCAAACAACGAAGCTTGTTTCTCCAGGGGAACCCCTGTTATTTCTATAAACTTACTGATAAAGGCTGTTTCACATGCTTTTTCAAAATTATTAAAGGCGTTCTACAATAAAACCACTGTTTTTTCCATAAACGTAATGATTAAGCTTGTTACACACGATTTTCGGAAATCATTAAAGGCGTTCTGCAATAAAACCTCTATTATTTTCATAAACCAAACAATAAAGCTTGTTTCACATGATTTTTAATGTTTAAAACACATTTTTCCAATAACGCAACATTTCCTCCGTGAATTCCGCCTTCAATTGAAAAGATCAACAATCAATTTTGGAAAATTGTTATTCAATAAAAATTATTCACTTTAAATATAATAAAAATTCGATTTTTGAGAGTATAATATCAATTTTGATGGATGAATTTCATGAGAGCGATATTGTGAGCGGGGCAATGATGAATTACTGACGTCTCTCAAGTCCGCGTTGAAGACGAAGGTGGGTTAAAAGGGATATTGCTATGGAGTTGCTAAATGTCTGGGATTTCAAGTGTCGAATTAGGCGACGCTCTCTGTCAAAGCGTGTAACACGATGCTAAACGTGGCATGAATAATTCAAAGTGTCTAGTTCTACCCCGACACCTGTGACCCTTGATTCACCTGCAATAATTTAATTGAAAAGGTACAACAACAAAATTCCTCTTCTCTCTCTCTCTCTCTCTCTCTCTTTCACTCACACTTTCTCGCTCTCTTCGTAACAAGGAAGTCAATGCAAGGAGAGTGTAGGAGTGGAAAAGAGGGGGGGATGTGATCCAAACTAATTAAATAACCAACTCGTAATAGGCAAATACATTGAAAGGGTTTAATTAGTTTTAACATAGTTTCACCTAATAGAGAATTAACCAAAACCCAATAATGCTCCATTATGAAGTAGATTTCTGACTTGTCCTTTTGTTATAATATGAAAATTAATTAGATTTCAGGAAAATTATTTGCTACTGCTGTATGCAATGATTAAGCATATTGACGCCATTAAGAGTAATTTTGAGGTTAATTTTTTAAACCGCTTTTTTATTAGTAACTATGGTCTTAAACTAGTGTATTATAATAGAAAAGACTAAAAGAAGTGAATATTAAAAAATAAATTTACTATTGTGAGGGAACCTTTAGAAGGCATAGTAATGACGTAATTTATGAACGACCCTTTAGACCTTGAATGGAAAAATAGTCTTATTGTATCGTTAAATGTGGCATTTGTCCTAATTTTGCGCTTGTTGTACTTAACATAGAAATTCACCCTTAGTAATAATACCTCTGGTTTTGTTACCCTTTGAATATATATACACATCTGAAAGTGTGACTCTAGCCTTAGGTTATTTCTTTTACACACCATCAAAACCTGCGCTCTTGTGATTTCACCCTTAGTGTGCGATAAAACACCTAGATAAAATTAGTCCTAAAGCCTTAAGGCTAAAATCCAATGGCGACGTATTTTAAGGTACATAGCCAGGGCTGGGAAAGTCTCTTTAGTTTCGCCGTGCTCTATAATAACTCCTGTGAGTATTCTATAGTTGAAATAACAATTATTACCCAGCAAATGGTATATTACTCATGATTCTCTAATTTACCATTGTGATTGCACCCGTAAGTCTTAAAAAGAGGTGAAAAATATGAAAAGTAAATAATTCTAAGCGATTTTTTAAAATTTCTAATAAACTCCATTGTTTAACGGCCTTAAGAAACGAAAGCTATTGCTATCCTTTACTATCTTATGCAAAAATTACCAATTAGCGACGTGCAATTTTTATTGCCTTGCAATTTAATAAAAATCTCCCATTTTGGATGTTGGACAAATTTTGCAAAGCGAACAGAGAAGCTTTTAACTGACGACACGGATACAGAATAATTATCAAAATCAATAGACTTTCACATTGAGGATATTCTACTCGAAGTAAGCTTAGTAAGGTACGGAAGAAGAGGGGGAGAAATAAGAAAAGTTTCACACAATAGACGTATCGTGTTCCGTATTTTCCGCTCTATTGTGCATTGGCCCTAATTAGCAAAGCGAACAGGGGGGAAACTTCATCTAAGTGTCACATTTCGGATGTTGTACAGTATTACTTTTACAAATTTTTGACTTCCCCTCCCTGGTGACTTTCATGGATTGCAAGAATATAACCCGAGTTTCCTCTCTATATGCACGTTAATGGTCTTGATAGCAAAAATTATTTTCTACTCTTATTTTCGTTTATTCTGACAGTTTGTTATGCCTCAAGTAATTTAGGAAGAAAATTTTTATTTTCTCACACTCATTTTATTACAAACGTATTGTAAAAAGTTTCTTTAATTGCGATATGAATGAACATAATTATAACAGATGAAAAAAAAGGAAAAGAGTAAGCTCTAATCAAATGTTTTGAATTTAAAAATGTGAATGAAAATATTAATGATAAACTTCGAGAGAGAAAGACTGGTCTCAAGATACCAACCCACAGAACTTGTAAAATGCAAAGATTTTTTGTTATTAGAGGTGCAAGGTTATGGAACAAATTGACAATTAAAATAAATTTAATTATTCTTTTTCTTGAGGTTAAAAAAATTTTATTTTTTTTGAGGTTAAAGGGAATCGGACGAAAGAATAATTTGAATCGAATACGAGAAAAAATAAAGAACATGTAAAATGCAAAGATCTTTTGTTATTAGAGGTGCAAGATTATGGAACAAGTTGACAATTAAAATTAATTTAATTTTTCTTTTTCTTGAGGTTAAAAAAAATTTATTTTTTTTTGAGGTTAAAGAGAATCGGACGAAAGAATAATTTGAGCCGAATACGAGAGACAGAAAATAAAGAACATGTAAAATGCAAAGATCTTTTGTTATTAGAGGTGCAAGGTTATGGAACAAGTCGACAATTAAAATTAATTTTTCTTTTTTTTTTGAGGTTAAAGAAAATCGGAGGAAAGAATAATTTGAACCGAATACGAGAAGCAGAGAAAGAAAAGATCGTGAGAGTTGCACACGGGACGAAAGTTAGTTTTAATTTAAAGAAGAGGGCAAACTTTGAGCGAAGAAAGATGGATGGTTTGTAGACTCGTCTTCACTTTCTTTGATTCTGACCATGAGCGAGAGACTTATTTCTTTTCTATCTACTTTCCGTAGCAGTTAAAATTTTTTTTATTTATCTACATTTCGTGACAAATACAAAACGATTACAAAAATCTCATTTCCCCCCTCCCCCAAATTTAAAAGAAGATTTTTACTAAAAACACAAATTTAACGAAATGAAAACTATTTCACTAATATTTCCCACGTTTCTTATTTAATAAATATTTACTATTTCTTGTATCTATTTAATATTTTATCCAATTAAAAAAGTAATTAAAACTTTTAAAATATCATGTAATTAAAAAATTTGAAATATATTTTTAATTACAGAAAATGTTTACCAAATATTGTACATAAAATAATATTTGTAATTAAAAATTTATTAAAATTTATTAAAGTAGAAAATTTTCAATTAAAAAATTCAGTAGATTGTAAAAATTCTAACAAAGTTAAAAATTAAATTAAAATCTGTGTAATTTGAATTCCAATTGGAGCACTTAATTAAAATTAATTTCCAAATCAATGAAAAAAATGAAAATAAATATTCTACTTTACATATTTATTCAGTTAAAAGATTGCAAATTGTGTAATAAAAATTTCCCTTTTCACGAAAAAATTTCATTTTTCATGATATTGAGAATTATGAAAAAAAAATATATTTCCACATTTTTTTTATTGTTTTTGTCCCTTTTTGCAATTGAACTTTTAAACAGTTGCCTCGAACACGTTTTTAATTAAATAAAATCAGTAATTAAAAGTGAACGGTAAATTTGTTTGATTTTTCCAAAAAAAAAGTTTTTTGTTATAAAACAAAAATTTTCGTTCTAAATTTTGTGGAAAATATTTTTGCTCTTTGTACTTTATTAATTGAATATCATTGAATTGTTCGTATTTGTTGATAATTGCATTCTTTTGTGAACAAAACAGAGATAAATTGAATTTTATTAAATTTTTGTCAATAGAGAATATTTTATTTTATATTCATTCTAGAGAAAAACAAATTTGAATTCAAAATTTATTTCCGCACGCGAAGTATAATTAAATTAGGAAAGAATATTTTTCAATTTTTAATAAACCATAATTTTAAATAAAAAATTAATTTAAGTAAATTATTTAAGTAAATTAATTTAAGTAAATTAATTTCAAAAATTATATATAAAAATAAATTATATTAGAAATGTTTAGAATATTATTATTTAGGCATTTATTACTTTTTTCGAGAAAAAATGTCAAAATTTTAGATTATAATCCAATGTGTGTAATTTTTTTGACGTTATATAAAGTAGACGTTATATTATAGTTTTTTTGGAGACATGAAAAGAAAATATTTTTTTTTATTTGAAAACGCGTTCTCATCAATCACAAGCCATCGTCGCGAATCGGTCATCCAGCATATTAGATTTCCTCTCCTCGTGACAGACAGTTCTTCGTTGAACGCAGCCGCAGAGAAAGCAAATATTACTCGCTTCGATATCTTCTTCCGCCATTTGACTATTATCAGAAATTGAATATTACTGAACAGTCTGCAGTATTTAAAAACATTAAAATAACAAAAATTAAAGTTATTTTCAAATATTTAACTTAATTTTAAGTCAAATATTTAAAAATATTTTAAAATATAATTATCAAAACTAATTTATTCGAAATTCGCTGCTAAAAAGATAAAAATTTGAATGAAAAAATCTGCCCAACGGTTTTTTTAACGGTCGTTAGTAATATCAAAACTTTACTGTATTAGTAAAGATTTTAAAATAATCGTTTTTGGTTGCCTTTCGCGAAAAATAGTAAAATTTTGGGTAGATGCAATAATTAATACCAAAATGATGTGTAAAAGACTTTGCATAATTCCTTTTTTTTGGCAAAAACTAACATACTGTCAAAAAGATTTAAATTGCCCAAATCCCTATTTTACTGAGTGTTTCTAACCAGTTAATCATGGTAATAGTAATAATAATAACTATAATGACAGTAATAATAATAGTAATAAAAAAAAGTTAACATAAAAAAAGGTATGAAGATGACATAACGCATTCCTCGCACAGGAGAGACATAACTCTATCTGACAGGTCGGCTCCATTATGTTGGCTCGCTAGGAACAATACGTCTTTCTCCCTCTCTATCTTCTATATATGTATATAGGATGCCCTTATTTTCTTCCCCACTCACCTCTCATCCATCATCTTTTCCAACATCGGCAGGTAGAAGAACGTTTCATACTTTATTATTTATCCACTCGTACGCATTGGCAGTGAGAGGCAATGCATCTCGCGAAAGCATTGGCAAAACTGGTACATTCATCTCTCATCTTCGATATTATATATATATACTTTATGTGTGTTCAAATGTTATTTCTAGTTATTGCAATTCGCTTCTGTAAATTTATTGACATTTGTGACTTGTTCACTGTTAACTAGAAACCGTTTGGGGAAAATTTTCCACAAATCATTTATTCGTATGTTCTTTTTACACTTAAAACTCAGTCCTATATTAATGATGATTTTGAAAAATTTGTCGGATAGTGCACAGAATGAAAATTAGATTCCATATCGTCAAATGTGCCAAAGAAGACGTTGAGGTGGGTTTGTTTGTTACTAGAACATATCGGAATAAAATATTAATTTTTATATTTATTTTGCAGATTATCATGTGGCTGGAAAACATCTTTAAAGTATGCTTGACATTAGAACATATCGGAATAAAGAAATTTACTCTATAATTATTTTGCAGATTACCATGAAGCTCGAAATCATCCTTAAGGTATGCTTGTCACTAGAACATATGGGAAATTTGTCGCCTGGTGCGGACAATTGAAATTGATTTCAAATCGTTAGCGGTGCCAAAAAAGATTATGACAGGTTTACTTGCCACTAGAACATATCGGAATAAAAATAATAACTTCAAAATTATTTTGAAGATTATCAGGAAGTTGTAAATGATCCTTAAGGTATGCTTGTCACTAGAACATATGGGAAATTTTTCGCCTGGTGCGGACAAATGAAATTGATTTCAAATCGTTAGCGGTGCCAAAAAAGATTAAGACAGGTATACTTGCCACTAGAACATATCGGAATAAAAAGATAATTTTATAATTATTTAGCAGAATACCATCAAGTTGAAAATCATCTTTGAGGTATGCTTGTCACTAGAACATATGGGAAATTTCTCGCCTAGTGCGGACAATAAAATTAGTTTCATGTCGTCGAAAATGCCAAGAAAATATTAAAGCGGGTATGCTTGCCACTAGAACATATCGGAATAAAAAATTTAATTTCACAATTATTTTTCAATCATGAAGAAGATTATTTGTAGTTAAAACTCATCCTTAAGGTTTAAATAGCCTTCGTCCTTTGTTGGATCTAATTTTTTAATACAGCAAAAAGCAAAATCTACTCTAACATATACCTGACGATTTCGATGAAAGGTATTCTTGCCACTAGATCATATCGGATTAGAAACTGACGTCTAAAAATCTTTTAAAGATGTTACCAATCATTTCGATAATTATTTATTAGACGAAAAATTTGACAGAAGTTATACGCCAAAAAGTTATTATTATCGAAATAAGAATTGAAAATTTTAAAAGCATACCTTATTCGTAAAAGTATTAATAAATCCTATAGGTTAACCAGAGTAGTTTGATTTATAAAAAATTGAGTGGATCTAAAGAAATACCCAAGAGTTTTAGAAGCCGGTGCAACATTTCGTATTCAAAATGTTCGACTCTGAGAATGATTTTTTAAATAACCAAAAGCATTTTTTATGAGAAGCTAGAAAAGTATTTATTTATTAAAAAAAATTTCATCAGTAATCGTTAATTTTTTTTTCTTTTAAAAATAACTAATTCCAGAAATTTGATAAATTCCGTTTTATCTCTCTGTGATAAAATAAAGTCATTCGGTGGAGAATTATGAGAAATTCAAAAAGAAACAGAATAAATTAGGGTAGTAGAATTCATGACTAAAGGTTTTGAAGTACCAGAGAGATGAAGAGAGAGAGAGAGAGACAGAGTGAGAGAGGGACACAGAGGATAATGCAGCATCCATGTAGAGAACATCATAGGAACCGAATTACAACCACATCTCTGTGGTCTGACAACCCCACGTAGCCCTTTCCATATGAGCATCGGGTAAATAAAACGAATAAAATCTGTCTCTTTATGCGTGTCGAGCCAGTAAATACGAGAAGCGTAACGCCGTTGTGGGATCTCTGTTAGTTGAACTATATAGAGATTTCGCAATTTTTTTTTTTCATTTTCCACTTCGTCCAGTAGTTCGTAAATCTGATTTTCCCTCGTACTCGCTCTAAGCCTCAAATTTTCAAGTGAATTTCAGACATAAAATGTGCATTTAAAACCACGAAATGAGAAATGGGGTGGAAAAAAAATTGCAAAAGGATTTAAAAAAAAAATTCCCTTAATTTAAAAATTTTAACGTAGGGTTTTTTTGGAGAAAAATTACTTCTGATAGGTTGCTTTGAGTTTTTTTTTGCATTAGTATATTCTTTTTTCTAGCTGACGATGAGTTTTTGTTTCTGCGGAGTCCTCCTTTCTGTCCTCTCAACTTGTCATTTAGCAACTGTCCGAACTGTTTCCATGGTGTTCTTTTGACGAGAGACATCAATTGTGCAGGCGGTAGTCGATTCCTCACAAGAGCGGAGATAAAACGTCACGTTTCCCTTTCCCTTAGGCTGTCGTTTACTTATTTAACGGTTATTTCACCCTCAACCGACGGGCTCGCTTTTCCTCTTTGGCAGTTTCACGTCGAAATGATGTTCCGTGTTCGAGGTCGGAAATATTTAATGGACTTCAACTTCTCCTTTCCATGGTTCGGGGAATTTGCTACTATCTGTCTGACAAACCCTATTATTCAGTTTTACTTTTGAAATTCCGTTTGTTTTCTAAGCGTTCACTAGGTTTTTATATGTGGAAAAAGTTTTTGGTGTATTATGTACTTATTGGTTGAGTTGGTAGTAATAAATTCTAATAATTATTATTAGTTTTATCTTGTGTTTGATGACAACCACGAGATTATCAATTACTTGATAAATAGAAACGGTATTCTTGACGTTATAATTAGAGTATATTCTACTGATGATCATACAGATCATCCATTAGCTGATGAGTTCGACGAAAGGTATTCTTGCCACTAGAATATACCGGATTAAATTATAGTCTACCGATGATTACTTGGGGTCATCAATTAGCTGATTGATTGAAGAAAGGGTATTCTTACCACTAGAACATACCGTAATGAAAATTTATTTTTCTTGTCATTAGGAAAGGTATTCTTGTCACTAGAACATACCGGAATCAGAATTAATTTTACTGATTATCACTAAGATCTATTTTTAACGTTAGCTTTAGCTGACAAGTTATTAATTACCAGAGGAATTCTTGCTATTAGAACATGAGAAGTTACATTAGAATGAATGCTTTTCTAGCTAAAAGATGACAAAAATGCAATGTTTTGTTTAACATATGAAGCAGAAATCAAATTCCCCTAGGAGTAATGTTTCTCTTAAACTAAAAAGCCCTCATGTATATATGTAGTCGATATCTCGATAAGCATCCAACAGAACTCAGAGAGAGAGAAGGAGTTGCAGCGTCTGCACAAAGGCTACACAGAAGGTCTCTAAATCCGCGTGACTATATGTATCTCAACGGTTTCCCCAAACCGAGCAACAAGGACTTAATCAAAGTGAGACCCGTCTAGAAATATATACACGACAACTCTCTCTCTCTCAAAGACATGAATTCACATTTGTTTTTGGAATGTGTATACAAAACTCGACTTTTCAGTCATGAGTCCTCTTTAGTTATGCAGACATAGACATTTTCTTTTGAAGCCATGCAAGAACCGACCTAGTTTACTATCAGTATTGTGTAGTTAAACAAAAGATGTGAAATAAGATGTTGTGATGCAAAAGACGTGATATAATTTTTGATAATAAAAGATTAGTATTTGAATGTGAAATAAATTCAATAAACTCGGAGGGAAAATGTTTCTTTTATACACGGGCACAATAACGTTTTCGTAATGAGAAACTTTTTATGTTTTGGGGTCGCTCTAACGAGGCAGACCTCGTAAACGCACACGTATTCTTCGCTTACGATCTTATTGCAAGAGCGTCAAATTACGCAGCTGTTAGCATGCACAGAGCACTATCGTTATGGTGGTGTGTGGTTCTCTTTTTGCGTTTAATGCAATGTTTTACGAACTCGAAGCATCCCCTTGGCTGGACTAGAGGCGAGACACAACTGCCTGTAATGTCATTAATCCCGTTTGCAAGCTCGTCTCGAAACGATGCTAAATGTTTCATCAGAAAATGAGAATTATATTGTTAAACGAGAGACGTGCTTTCATTCGAATCTCTTAAGAGGGTCGTAACCTGCGTTTTCGCTTGTCGCTATATAGTAGTAGTAGTTGTTGTTATATAGTCGTCTTTGTGTCGAGCAGATGTCACAACTGTATTCATATTGTTTAATGTAAATCGCTACATGTCCCATCAGAACAATAGAATCGTAGATTTTACCATTTAAACTAGAAAGCATTAACAACATTTCCCGAAATTAGTTAATGTCAGAGTATTCGGTTTAGCTAAAAGGATTTATTTTAAATGGATGTATACTCGTTGCTGGAACATATCTAGTAGAAGTAATTTTTCCAATTAATTAAGAGATAGGTATGCTTGGCAATAGAACATAGAATAGAATGTACGGTTCCAAAATCCACTGTAGATAATAATTAACATATAATTGTTATTAAAACAAGTAAAATTAGGTTTGCAAGCATTTATTTATCTTCAAAAACTCGAGTGTTATAAAAGGTATTCTTGGTGCTAGAACATATCGGACAGAATGTGTATAATTATTTCTATTCCAATGTTAATGATGATTATGAAAAAATTTTCAGATAGTGCAGAGAACGGAAATTAGATTCCGTATCGTTAAATGTGCTAAACAAGATATTAAGGTGGGTATGCTTGTTACTAGAACATATCGGAATAAAATATTAATTTTTATATTTATTTTGCAGATTATCATGAGGCTGGAATCATCTTTAAGGTATGCTTGTCTCTAGAACATATGGGAAATTTGTCACCTGGTGCGAACAATGGAAATTAATTTTCCCATTGTCAGGTGTGTCTAAAAAGATTAAGACAGGTATGCTTGCCACTAGAACATATCGGAATAAAATATTAATTTTTATAATTATTTTGCAGAATATCATGAAGCTGAAAATCATCTTTAAGGTATGCTTGTCTCTAGAACATATGGGAAATTTGTCGCCTGGTGGAAATAATATAAATTAGTTCCCGTATCCTTCAAGGTACCATAAATCAAATTAAGGCGGGTATGCTTGCCACTAGAACATATCGGAATAAAAATTGTAATTTATAACTTTTGCAGAATATCAAGAAACTGAAAATCATCTTTGAGGTATGCTTGCCACTAGAACATATCGGAATAAAAAATTAATTTTTGCTATTGTTTAGCACAGTATCATAAAGTTGAAAATCATCTTCAAAGAATGCTTGTCACTAGAACATATGGGAAATTTGTCGCCTAGTCTACTTCAAGTCCTTATTAGTTTATTTATTTATAAATCCCAGCGCTTGCTTAAGAGAGGGAAAGTGATAGAACCTAAAACGAGACGGGAATTATAATGAATGATCCAGTAGGACGCCTTGCGGCTTGATATAATCATAACACTAAAGCTATAATGTTCTGACAAGGGAAGACTCTTTGTTTTAAGTGAGAAGGCATTAGTTGGAAAAGGGAGGGAAGTGTGCTTGAGTATCGAAGATACATTGCGACTTTCAAGTTAAAGTGAAATTTGCCTGAAGCGAGGCATTTTGCTAAAGCATAAGCGTTTGCATAACCCAAGATTGACTTTAAGTTCCCCAAAACCGCCCAGTACGAAACGAAGTTGTACAGGGGTGGGGTGACTGAGCGTATGGTTAAGCCACAACTAAGCCCATACCTTTACTACTACAACTATACCATTCCAAGGGTCCTGCTGTCGAGTTCAGACGGTACCCCACCTCTCCCCTTTTATAACAGCTCTTCGAACACATGCGCTTACTAAAATACACTTCAACACGTTCCTACGAACTTACACTTGTGGCTTGTAAAGGGTGTTTACTAATTCTCCCTAGAGTTACGGTTGACTTTTTACTCACCCTCAAACCCTCTCTTTTACTTCCCTTGCTCAGAAGATGCTTACTTCCGAATTATTCCCAAACTTCATTTCACGTAATATTTTTCTATTATTCATATTTTACCATTATGATTCATATCTATATTTCCATACCATATACAATTATTTACAATTTATGGAAATATTGCGATATTTCATTTTGAAATGACCTTGATTGTATTTAAAATAATATTTATTATTGTTTAGTAATAAGACTGGATGGAATATTTTGTTTGGTGGAAAAAAAATTTTTTTGCTGAAGGGAGAAAGAGTTGGTTTTGTTCTTTTGAAAAGCAAATTAAACCGAGCGAAATGCAATCCAGGGATGTCATAAATTCGATCGTGGACGACGAAACGCGCGCGCGAGAGGCGTCGATTGAAATCGTGCTCACGTCTCGCATGCATTTTCTACGTTGCCAGCGCGTGACAGTTGTTACGGTTCGATTGATTTGTCACCATGCATTTGCACTCACACACGCATCACTGAATGTCCACATGAAATTTTCTTGTATATACACTGCCCTTGATACTGCCGTTATTTTCCCGAATTCACATCCATAAATTCCTGTAAATAAATAACTATAAATTAAATTAATTTTTATTAAAGAATCATCATTTATTTGACGATAGATTTTTGAAAGGTATGCTTCACACTAGAATCATATCGAATATAGAAAAATGGAATTAGAACCATGATTTCTTAATCACTGTCTAATTAATTAAAAAGTATTCTGGTGACAACAAAATGTAGAAATTAAAATTTATTTTACAAATAGTTATCTTGGTTGTCATTTAATTGATAATTCTATTAGAAATGCAAGGAGATCCATGCTGACTCCTAGTAATTTTGATTTAAATAAAACAATAGTTTTGCCATATAGTAAAGATTTATCATATTTTTTTAAGAATACGTTTAATGAGTTTGATGTTAAGGTTGTTTTTATTTACCAGAAGGATCCATTTAAATATTATAGAAAAAATAAGGATCCTACTCCTTTTGAACTGCCTTCGCATGTTGTGTAGTGTCCCGTGTGAGTTTGTATAAATAGAATGAGAGAACACAAGAATGACTGAAAAAAGGAAATTGACTTTTGTGAAACACTCTTATGAGTTGAATCATCGTTTTAGTTTTAATAATGTTAGAATTTTAGAAACCGAAATAGGTTATGCATGTAGAATTTTTAAAGAAATGTTTCAAATAGTTAAAAATAATAATTCAGTTAATTTAAGAACAGACACAAATTCACTTAATAATATTTACAGAAATTTAATTTTAAATACAAACAAAATCTAATTCCATTATATTTCTTATACAAATATTTACAAAACTGTACTTTTAAACACAAATAAAACTTTAACTACTTTATAATAGATTTCAAATGATTCATTCCATGTGAGTGGAATTATTTTCATTATTATATTATTTTGCTAAAGAGTTTTCAATGATATTTTATGTTTCCAAAAAAATTGTAAATCTAATTTTTTTTAACGGGGAAAATTTTGCTGATAATACCCCCATCGAGCCGTATATTTCCATTAAATGAGTACGTTTATGAAAATTGCGATCAATATGTTCGTTATTTCATTTTATATCCCACATAATTAACATTTTTTTTCCAGTTAATATACAAGTGCATTTTCACCGCTGGAGAATTTACATTCGGTATTTTTGGAATTTTTAATAAACCCTCATTTCTACCTAAAAAAAGAAAGAATATTATTACTGTAACATTGTTACACAACGCGAATATATATCCCTCCCACTAATTATCGAGGATTTTAATCAGGATTTTCCGATTTTCAAGCCTCAATAATGTATATATGTTATCCCTCTCCTTTTCCTCGCTCCCCAAGCAGAGAGAGAGTTGCGAATTATTTTTATATATCGAAAATAATGAAAAGTTAATTGGCTTTGAAAATTAGGAATGAATAGGAATGGTTTTTGTAAAAAAATGAATGA
Source organism: Leptopilina drosophilae (assembly GCA_032873175.1). NCBI lineage: Eukaryota > Metazoa > Arthropoda > Insecta > Hymenoptera > Figitidae > Leptopilina > Leptopilina drosophilae. The sequence continues at coordinate 39,879,078 of CM065486.1, read as the reverse complement.
ATGAATGAGTAGGAAAACAATTGTATTTAGTTATGAATTTAATTGAAATTCTTTTGTTACTTTATAATTGCTCGGGTATAAAAAAAATGAACCTACATTTTGCATAGCTTTATACAGAGTAATGGAGAGAAATATATTTTTTTATCGAAATTGCCTTTCAGTTTGTAATCTGAATTTTTTTTTCTTCCTTTGTGACATAATTCATATATATTTATTTCTTGAAAAGAATTCTCCCTTTTATAGAAAAAAAGCTTGCATCAAGATTTTGTGTATTAGTAGCATATAGTAACAGTGGAGTGAGAGAGGGGAGGGGTATGAAAATTTCTTTCCCAGAGTTTCCGACCTCATTAAAAATATGATTATGATAATAATTTATCTCTTTCTCTTTTATGCTGAGATCAGCTCAGGACTTTTCCTCGCTTGTCCTCGCACGTCGCATTAAATTCCTCTGGATTTCCAGCGTGGTGGATTTAAGCTTTCGACTTTGAATACGCTTAACTGGGCTAGGTCGTTGGAACTCTATCTCTCTCTCTCACGTGCACTATATGCCTCTCTTGGGAGAAGGGAGGATGAGTGGGATGAGATATGGTGGGGAGTGGGGTAGAAAATGGAAAATGTGGAAAGCCAACCATGGAACTTGAAAGAAGTGGGATAGACATTCTCACGTCACTCACTCGCGAATGCCTAAGCGGCTCAATCCCAGACACGCGGTCGGATAAAAGAATGGCGTTAGATGAAAAAAAATCACGAATTTCCGCCCCCTAAAGAATTTCAATAACCACTCAATTCTCCTTCATTTATATTACGCCCAACTGAACGCTTCGAATAGTTGAAAAAAATATCGCTTTTTTGTTCAGTTGAAGATAATTTTTGTTGACGAAAGCGGATTCTTGATAAATGTCAGAATTGAAATGTATTCCACTGATGAATACGTGGATCATGATTTAGATGATTTGAGAAATAGGTATGCTTGTCACTAGAACATATCGGATTAACAATATTGTAAAAAGAATTTAATGTATCAAGAACAATGACGATTGTCAGTTAAAAATATTTTTTAAGGATGCTACACTCGTTCCTACAACTTATCGAAATTAAAATTTACTCTACTGAAGATTACCAAGCTCATCATTTAGATGATTTTAGAAATAGGTATGCTTGCCACTAGAACATATCGGATTAAAAATAATAATAAATTAATTAATTTTTATTTATTTTGCAGGATATCATGAAGGTGAAAATCATCCTTAAGGTATGCTTGTCACTAGAACATATGGGAAATTTCTCGCCTGGTGGAAATTAGTTTTCATATCGCGCGGAGTACCAAAAAAGAAGTTAAGTCAGGTATACTTGTCACTAGAACATACCGGTATAAAGAAATTAACTTTATAATATTTTGCAGATTATCATGAAGCTGGAAACCATGCTTAAGGTATGCTTGTCACTAGAACATATGGGAAATTCCTCACCTGGTGCAAACAATGGAAATTAATTTTCCCCTTGTTAGAGGTGTCAAAAAGATTAAGACAGGTATGCTTGCCACTAGAACATATCGGAATAAAAATAAACTTTCGAATTATTTTGGAAAGTCTCATGATGGTTATTTGTATCTAAAACTCATTTTTAAGGTATGCTTGCCACTAGAACATATCGGAATAAAAATAAACTTTCGAATTATTTTGGAAAGTCTCATGATGGTTATTTGTATCTAAAACTCATTTTTAAGGTATGCTTGCCACTGGAATATATCGAAAAATAATATTAATAAACAATTATTTTGCAGAATATTGTGATGTTAATGATATAAAAGTAAAAATTCTATAACATCATAAATTTATCCAATCCTAAAATGTTCTAAATGAATTATAACAAGTAAATAATAATCGAAACCTCTAACTTTATTTGTTAATAACTTCAGTAATAAATTTTATTAAACAATTTATAAACATTTAACCTTGGAATATATTGTTAATTAACGAATTGATTATTAAATAATTATTAAATAGTTTAAATTACATTAAATTAATTGTAAATATTTAATAATTAATAATTTTATTGTTATTAACAACAAAAACTATAATTTTTAAATGTTTTTAACAAAATCCCAATTTTTATTGTATAAAATATTTTAAATTCAGAGAAATTTATTAGAATTAAGAAAAATAATTATTTCCGTAAATTATAGATACTGGCGTTGGAAGGGGAGATGAAGTTGAGGAAGGTTAAGACTCAGCTCCTTTTCAAAGATCCTCCTATGGTTAAAACTGATGAGAATGGGACGAACCCAAAATTCGCCTATCAGACCCATTTCTTAATGCATTTGCTCTCCATTTTCTTTACCTTGAACCAATCCTAAAACACCCAACCTCTTTTTTTCTTTCTACAAGTTTTTCTTCTCCAAATTTTCCTGTCTTAAGAAAATCAGTAGTGGGAACTGTCACATAAATATACGTGTTCCTTAAGGAAATTGCAGTTTTAAAAAATCCAATCCTTCAAACTTCTCAGTTCCATTGGTCAAAAAATATTCATCCATCAAGTCTAAAAATTCATCAATCAATTCCCTATGTTTTAAAAAGAGTTCACGAAATAAATCTTCAAATTCTCCATTTAAGTTTTTCAAACGTTTTAAGAGATTTTGAAGTCTAAAATGTGTTTAAACTTCTTCAACTTCATCTTCGTTCCAGTTCGAGTTTCGCTTTCATTTAACTTTAAATTATATAAAAAAGTGAGTACAATTTAAATTTTGCTGTATTCTTTCTTTTCTCTTTAAACATTTCCAGTTTCGGAAATGTTTCATACGTCATATGTGAATGTATGGAATTATTTCTACCAATGGCTTTTGTCATTTTCCTATTAATTGAATTAATTAAATGAAAAAATAATTGAAAGTATTCCTAAGCTATTGGACGTAAAAGTTTAGGCTTGAAATAAAATTGATTTAATTTTTCAATATTTAATTAAATCTAAAACAAGTATTGTTATAATTCATATTTTTGGGACGTAACAAATGTAGTATTGCCATTAGAATATATGGGAAATTTGTCGCCAGTTTATTAAATTTATTATCTTACTTTTTTTATATTTATTAATTTTACATATCTTTTCTTTTTCTTTTACAAACCCCACATAATCTTGGAGTGCGGAATCCAAGGTAGTAGGCAGATTTTCCAAAAGTCCCTAAGGAAAAAAAAATATCGGAATAATGTTAACTGAAATATTTAATTTTATATAAGTTATGAACGACTCTTGTCTTCTAATAGCCGTACGTTGTTTTTTGATAAGCCCTTAATGCTTTGCAAATCTTGTCTTGTAGAGATTAATTGAAAAATGATGTTCCTTTTGGAGCTGTTTCTTTATATAGTGTATAGGGGTTGGGATTATAAAAAAGGCAGGACTTTGAGAAATGTTGCACGCTTAGCCATCAAAATCAGAGCGTTTGGCCAATGGTATATTATGCGTAATTCATACTGCGACGTAGCGTATCATTGTTCCCGGGAAACAGAGGAATCCCATTACCGGTTGGCAACTGAACTCTGTTGAGGCTGCGTTTTAGTTGCGGTCGACGGAGCGAGTCGTCGTTCAATTCCCTCGCCATCCTCTCACACGCCCCCTTTTCAGTCACGCAATGTCATCCCCTTTTCGTTGCTCTCACTCTCTCCCTCTTGGTCTTCCTCTGGTCTTTTCACCCCTTTTCACCCCTTATCAACTCTCCTCTCATCACTTTCTCTTTAGTCTTTCTCTCTCTCTCTCTCATTTACTAAATTATTTAAACCCATCCCCTCTTTCCCCGATGAAAACCACCCCCCTTAGCCATTCACGTCCCCAATCGTCAGTACAATTCTGCTGTCTCAACATCACCTACATATATATAATTCCCTCTCGTTTTCCATATTGGCTGGTTGCCTCTAGTGCTGCCAGTCTATTTACTGTCAAGGATTTCTCGACGTCGATTTCTATCAAGGATCACTCTCTGCAAATGGGAATTTCAAATTTGAATTAACGCTAAGATATTCTAGGTCAGTGTATTATAATTATTATTATCTCACGCAAATTTTTGGAGCTTGAATCTATTGGACTACGTTATATCGATTATTAGTGGTAGTATTTATTTTGGCAAGGATCCAAATAAATGCTGAAAAACACCTTTTGCTGCCTCATTATTTACACTTTATTTAACCCCACGGGAGAATTTTTTTTTAAATCAACCAATGTCGATATTGGCCAGCCCTTCTGTTTACGTAAAATTATTCTAGACCGCAATATATTTTATGGCAGATTAAACTGCTTACGCATACTGTAAGCATTAGCTGCTATAATTATAAAAGCCGGATCAATAAGTACATTATAATGCGTACGCACCCTTTTTATTGAAGCGTGCACCCACTTTCATCTTTTCTCTATTAACTCACATTCTTTGAAGACGTTTTAAAGCCATTATTTTTATACCCCAGAAGGGGGAGAAATTTATATTAAAATATAGAAAATAGTATATAATTATTAAAGATTATTTTTGGTAAATATTTGAATTAATATATCTGGTTTTTTGATAACATGAAAAATAGAAATATAGTGCATTGGAAAATGTACTTACACTGATGGAGTGAAAGGTAAAAAGGTAGTAGATTTCATAGACATTATTAGTGTTGGATAGAAATCGTATTTCGTGTCAGTTGTACTGACGTTAAAGTCCTTTAGTGTGTAAGGGGGATAAAGCTAAAGAGCACCTTTGACGATTGCTATTGGGGCATCGCGAGCGTTTCTACGTTTCATATCGATTATCGAAGTTTAACGACGATGATGCTCTCTCGATATCGTAGTGCCACATCAAACGACGATTTTGCAGTGTGACCTTTCTAAAAAGGATCGCTGGCCAAGGTCTGCTATCGACAGAATTCAACCGATCATGATGGACAGAACACCGAAAGGTACCATTCATTCTAGCAGAGTCTTCTCATCCACTCTGCCAGAACCAATTAGACGAGACGTGCATTTTCACTCACTCAGAATGAGAACAAAAAAATTCTTCGGATAAAAAACAGAGGGAAAAAAGATTCTCTCTCTCTTTCTCTGTTTCAATTTAATACGGTGGAAATCTTTTTCTTGTCACAATTACAATTTCCACCTTGTAAATTGATCAGTAATGTGATTTTTTGTATTGAGTAAAACAGTACTGCTTTATATGATAGACTTTCAAATAATTTACTGAAGGTGAAATTTTGTGCTGGAGGTGTTTTTACAGTTGTGGTTATTAGTAGAACATTAGGGAATATGTTGCTTGATGGGGAGAATGGAAATTAGTTTCCACAGTGTTAGAGGTATTAAAAAAGAGATTAAAGCAGGTATGCTTGCCACTAGAACATATCGGATTGTAAAGATTAATTTAATGAAGATTAATAAAGATTAATTTGTAATTATTTTCCAGAATATCATGAAGCTGAAAATCATCCTTAAGATAAGCTAAGCATACGCTTGTCACTAGAACATATGGGAAATTTCTCGCCTGGAGCGGACAATTGAAATTAATTTTCAAATCATTAGCGGTGCCTAAAAAGACAGGTATGCTTGCCACTAGAACATATCGGAATAAAAATAATAACTTCATAATTATTTTGAAGATTATCATGAAATTGGAAATCATTCTTAAGGTATGCTTGCCACTAGAACATATGGCAAATTCCCCGCCTGGTGCAAACAATGGAAAATAATTTTCCCCTCGTTAGAGGTGCCAAAAAGATTAAGACAGGTATGCTTGCCACTAGAACATATCGGAATAAAAAGATTAACTTATCATTATTTTACAGAATACCATCAAGCTGAAAATCATGTTTGAGGTATGCTTGCCACTAGAACATATCGGAATACAAAAGTAATTTTTATAATTGCTTAGCATAGTATCATAAAGTTAAAAATCATCGTTAAGGTATGCTTGTCATTAGAACATATGAAAAATTTGTCGCCTATCGCGATCAATAAAAATAAGTTTTCATATCTTGAGATATGCCAAAAAAGAATCTAAGGATGGTATGCTTGCCACTAGAACATATCGGAATAAAAATAAACTTTTGAATTACTTTCGAAAGTAAGATGATGATTTGTTGTACATAAAAATAATTCGTAAGGTATGCTTGTCATTAGAACATATGGGAAATTTGTCACCTAATGCTGACAATGAAAATTAATTTCCATAAGGTTAATGATGCTAAAAAATATAAGGACGGTTATGCTTGCTATTAGAACATATCGAAATTGAAACAATAGGTTAGAATTATTTTTGATTAATTCCCGTCTAACCAAAGATAAATTTTAAAGTACTTGTGCTTTCTACTAGATCAGGGATTAATTTTTTATAACTAGGAGTCTTGTTGTCATTGCCTCAGTAGGTCATCATTTAACTGAAGGTTATTCATGAGTAAGGTCTCATTTCCCCTGGCACATGAGGGATTTAGTATTTATTCCACCAGTGATTACGTGGATCATCATTTAATTTACAATTTCTACTAAAGGTAGTCTTGTCACTAGGCCATATCGAAAATTTATATCCTATTTTTACTCCTACTTGAAATATACACAAAGAATCCCAAAACAGTAATTTATCGACCATATTTTTAAACCAAATTAGAATTTTACAACCCTCGACAATTGCAATTTTGAATATTCGTTTGAACTTGTGTCGGATGTTTTAACCCTTTCTTGTCAGTAGTTCCATTCTGTAGAGGAAATTCGTCTAACATTGTTGAGAAATCGATCGTCTGGTAAGCGCCTACCTCTATATCAAGCAAGAAAGGGAGAATCGAAAGACCAATCAGGCGTGTGTAATTAATGTTGCAAGGATTCTCCATTCTTCATTCCTTTAAAAAAAAACTTTCAACTAGACGAGAAAAAGGATATTATCTATTCATTTACATTCACTTTTAGAATTTATTGTAGAATATTTAAAATAATAATATCGATATTCATGTATTTAATATGAGACCTTTATCCAAATGAAGATAAAAATATCAGATAAAATTATTTCATTCTGTCAAGTGTGACACACTTAATTATTAAATTTTCCATTTTAACTAAAATGACAATTTTTCGATTTGAATTTCAAATATAAGAAAATGGTTGTGTTTTAAAAGTTTAAAATTCTTCCCGATGTGTCAATATAAATCCCCTGGACTATTTTCAAATGGATCAAATTGAAATAAATAAAATGCGGAGCTTGCGTTTCTCCATCGATGACGTGCCTTTTATATTAAAAGCTAGAAAAGCATGTTGACACTTTCACAATTCGATAAATTCCTGAATCGAGATAACGACTGCTCGATATATTGACTCTTGTCAATAATTCTCTACTACATTGGCACAATGAAATTGTCAGAGCTTTTAATTCTGAATAGAGACTCTATATTTCGCTTTTGTTAAAGGAAAAACACAAATGCAGCATCTCGTCAATAAAATGCCAATAAACTTAATTTCCTCAAGAGTCATAAATTTTTTTTAAATCATTAACTCTAGAGGAAAGAATATATTCCTAAATATTGTTTTAATTTGGAATAATGGTGTTACACATATCATGAAACATTGCTTTTTTGACTTTTAAGACGATTGTTTTCGGAAATGAACACTTATTTTATTGTTTCCCGTGCATATGAATTTCGAAGGTGGATATAATAATTTAACGAGCTCTTGTGGATTCTTAGCCTCGGCAATAGTTCCCGACCTGTTGCACCCAGCCGTCTATGGCATTTATGGAGTCTTAAATTCCTTCTCCAACTACACTTTGAGCAATATTCCTTGTACTCTCGATTGCCAATTGTTCTCTTTTTTTACATTCAATCACCTCTTTAAACAAAATCATTGAGTTTAAATTATTTCCAGTAATATTATTTTAACACCGGTTTAAACGAAATAATAACCAGTGTATCGTGGGTAATTTTCATCGGAATTGATTGCATTCAATTACCATTGTTTGGACAATAAAATTCGTCGTAAAAAACAACAACAGCAACAACTAAAAAAACGTGTAAACCGCATGGAGGCACTAACTTTCAGTTCTCGTCTGAATGTGATGTCCACATTTTCGGAAAAAAGGACATTTTAATCGAGAAAAATGGTATCGCGATAGTACCCGGCGGGGAGTAATTGGAGAAAAAAATATTGCAAGCGAGATGGAAAATAGAGTGGGAGTTCTCGATTTAAATGAAAATAGTCATTCGCTTTTACGATTAGGTGTGTGTGTCTGTCTCTCTTTTGAACTGTCAGGATTAGTTTTCCCGGTTATAAATTCCCACAAATCTTTCCATTTGATTGTATTCGCTCTAGGAAAACATATAGTCTAGATGAGAATTTAACTTTACCTTTTAATAGTATTAGGAAAATTTTTTCCATATTGTTGAACGTCAATTATTTAGTTGGTTATTGCAGTTATAATGGAATAATTGAGTTGATAATAATAACAAGGTTTTGTTTTCAATTAATGGAGAAAGTTACCAGGTAATTAGTAATTTCAGTCTCGGGGTTATTGATTACATTAGATTCATTTTTGACGATATCCTTACTAGACGATTAGAAAGGAAAGTTGTGATTAGATCTGTTTGGAAAGGTATGCTTGCCACTAGAACATATCGGAATTAATAAATTATATTAAAATCACATATTAACTAAAATTCATGATACGAGTGATTATCTAGATTATTAATTCGTCCATGAATTTTCTTAAAGGTATTCTTGCCACTAGAACATATCGGAATATAAAAATAAAGTTTATAATTATTTTACAGATTATCATAAAGCTGGAAATCATTTATAAGGTATGCTTGCCACTAGAACATATCGGACTAAAAAATTAAATTTATAATTATTTTACAGAATACCATGAAGCTGAAAATTATCTTTAAGGTATGCTTGCTACTAGAACATATCGGAAAAAAAATCTTTTGAATTATTTTGGAAAGTATCATGATGACTATTTGAATCTGAAAATCATTCTTAAGGTATGCTTGTCACTAGAACATATGAGAAATTTGTCGCCTGTTGGAAATAATAGAAATAAGTTTCCATACAGTTAGTGGCGCAACAAAAGATTATGGCGGGTATGCTTGCCACTAGAACATATCGGAATTAGGAAATTAATTTATAATTATTTTGCAGAATATAATGAAGCTGAAAATCATCTTTTAGGTATGCTTGTCACTAGAACATATCGGAGTCAAAAATTAATTTTTATAATTGTTTAGAACAGTATCATGTAGTTGAAAATCATCCTTAAGGTATGCTTGTCATTAGAACATATGGAAAATTTGTTGCCTAGTGCGGACAATGGAAATTTGCTTTCATATCGTGAGATGTGCCAAAAAGTAAACTAAGACTGGTGAACTTGCCACTAGATCGGAACTTGCCACTTCTAATCGGAATAGAAAATTAATTTTTATAATTAAATAAAAAGTAAATTCCCTTCTAACTTTGTTGATAGATATCAAGAAGTACATTTTTCTCATTCCAGAAAAAAGTAAAAATAAATTATTCCGATATGTCACTATGGCAAGAATACAGGCTTTACAATTTGCTTCTAGCTAAAGGATGATCTAGATAATCCTGACAAAATTAACTATTCTATTTATTGACTAGTTTGCAGATTGCTGTTTTGCTAATAATAATATTCGCAATGTTTGCTTGCTGCGATCGAATATATACGAATCAGAATCGTACTTTACAATTATCTGCTGTAAATTATCTCTATATTTACTGAAAAGGTAAGCTTACCACTGGAACATATCGGATAGACGAGTTTTTTCTACTGTTTACCTATTAGTTAAATACCTCGATCATCCCTTCAATCAAGATAGTTTTTTTGGTAATATATTGTTAATGCTAAAACATATCTAAATCATTACTTTTTTGGGGTTGTTTCACTAATTACCATATGTTGGCAGTTTTTTTGTTGTAGGTCAACAAGATGATCAAGTTTAAAACTCAAAATTAGAATACAAATTAACTTTTTAAGAATGATTTCATTAGATATTAACTAAATTATCCGTTTCTTGGTGGCAGATTTCTAGTAAGCAATATCCCAGAAAGGAATGATAATAGTTGACGTATATTCTATCTTAAAGATATTGACTTTTAGTTTGAATTATTTGTTTTGATGACGAGAATAAAATACAAATTGTCTGCCATTTTACTAATTTTACTTACATTTATTATATACATAACGTATTTTGAATCTTCCAAGTTTCGACGTTTTGTCATTATTAACAACAGTTTATCCCCAAGTATTATTTTGAAAGTGCTTCATTTAAAAGTGAACTTCAAAAATTATTTTCATGTATTAGTTTAAAACGTACTACGGTTATAAGAGAATTATTTCCCTAACAGCAATATTTGTTATTTTTAAAAATATTGGTTTGAAAATAAATCCAAGTGTCTGTAATTCTTAAATTTTACATTGAAACATTTGTCTGGAAGAAAGCAAATATTTTCAAAATACAACACACTATCTCATTGGTATAAATAAGAGGACAATCCGAGCATTGAGGACAACTGTTTGAGGCCCCTTTGCGACTAGCCCTTAACACCATTCAAGATCGAATTACCAGATAATATCACCAGATCATTCAACACCAGTGATCGTTATTCTTAAAAGTAAGGTTTATAATTTAAAACTACACTCATTGTATTTTGTCAATACTTTTTTTGTTCATTTTTAAATAAATTATTCTTTCACATTTGGTAGGCTCATTGATTTATCCAAATTAAATTCATTCTTGAAACTAATTTAAAACGAGGAACGTTAGGTATAGGTTTCTTGTTTTTGACGTAACACAGTAGATGAATCCTATTTTTGATATTTTAAAATAATAAATCCGCTTAAATTATATTATCAATTATACCACTAATCCGCCGGATTATATGTGTGATTGTACCAAAAAGTTCCGAAAAATGAAACACATTTGTCAAATATGTCCATTTTTGATTTAATCAGAAATTTTCGAAAATTGACCACATTGAATAGATTTAATTCAATATTCCCTTTTTTAGCTTTAAGCATATTATAAAAGGGGGGTGTTTTTTAATTACAAAATTCGTATGGACAGTTGTGTCGGCTATGATTATTTCATGAGTCATGTCATTACTCATAATTTTCCGTAAACGTAGCGTATAATTTTGTTCACAGTGATATTTCCCCAACACATGAATTGACGTAACATTAAAGTTTCGCTGATGCAACATTGATGATGCACCACCTCTCTCTCTATCTCAAACTCATATAAACTGGGGAAATAAACAGGCCTCGTCATAAACATTCCCATGTACAATGTTCAGCTTCGTTTACGCTTAATGGCATAAAATTATGGTATTGCCAATAATCGTAATATAAGCCGGGGCAAGAGGGGGTTGGTGGTGGTAGAGGATTATTTTACCTGATAATTCGTTTCTACTTCTTATGGTCGTATTAATGCAGTTGGACGATACTGTGAAATATGGTTAGTTCAACAAATACCCCGGAAACTAATAACACGTTTTAATTAACGACAATTCGTAATACGGTAATATTGCAGGACTAGATTATTCACCTCCCTGTGGCCCCCTCTTGAAAACTTGCCACCTGCCTGGTAATAATTATTATATACATGTGTAAATAATCGCATGTAAATAGTGAAATAGTATATATTATAGAGGATTTATTTTCAATACAAAATAATGAGGTGGTGAAAATTAATTTATATTAAATTAGAAATAGTCTCGGATTTTAATGACGATAATTACTGTTACGATCAAATTCGTATTTTTTTACAAATCAGCGAATTTAATTTGCATTATATAAAATACACTTAAGTAATATTTATTTAACCTATTAACACACTCAACATCATTACACAGTACATAATTATAATTAAAAATCAATTGTAACACAAATCAATTTTTAGGAATCCACATTTTAAATTAGCACAAAGAATTAAGCAAGATTGAAATATTGCTTTAATTTTAATATTATAAGCTGAAGTTTCTCTAAATCAACTTAAATTCTTTCTCAATAAGAAAGTAGTGCATTTTTAGATGGGCTAATTACCAAACTCTGCAACCCAGCAGAATTTCACTTAGGCATTAACTAAGTGTAATAAACTGCAAATAAGGATTTTTCCCCACCTAATTGTTGGTCAATAAAAAGAATCGACAAAGGGAAATCTGGACAGTTGCCCGCGTAAACTTGGCGAGACTAAGTCAAAAGGCAGTTCAAGTCAGGCAAGAGTACCTGAAATTGATAGATATTTTTTACAGTCATATAGACTTGTTTTGTTTAATTTTTGTAAGACACAAAAGGCAGTCTCAAATTATAATTCTAAAATTGACATTAAAGTTATTTGAATAAAGAATAAAAAGTTCACTTAAGCAACAACATTGACAGCATATTAATACTAAAGTTAACTAGCATTTTTCAAAGTGAGTAATAAAAATTGATAATTACACATACATACACAATTTTAATTGCATATATTATTTGGGGAATTACCTATTGGTCAGATTGAAAGAAATTGTTATATTTACAATACAAAGAGTTTTTAAAAATATATATTATAAATATTTAATTAATTGTTTTTTGATTTTTTCCTTTTTCCAAAAGGTTATTCATTACAAATTCTATTTTTATTTATATGACACAATTGTCACGTAAATGAAATTAATATTTACGAATAGGAAAGAATCCACTACCTTTCTTATTTTATTTGCTGAAGAGCATTTTCGTTATCTAAGAGCAATTTAAATTAATGTTAAAATAATATCTTTTATTTTAATTATTTATTTAAATCGTTTCTTAACAATTGCATCCACAGGATCTGTAATTTTAGAAAAATTTTTTAATTTACGTACAATATTGAAATAAATCTTTACGAATTGGGATTATTTTGGGTTTGGGTTCAGTGCATTTGTATATTATATTTATTCTGGTTGAATTCCCTTTTCTCTTTAACGTTCATATACGCATGTATGTATATATAGACGAATCCCTCATTGATTCCATATTTTGATCCGTGTATTTCTAGTTTCACCATATTAGATATTTCGCCTGCGGCAAATTGCCACTAAATTGAGTGAGCTACAGGTATACAGGTTTCTGCATTTATCGAGTCACTAACTCGATGAACCTCTCAGACTCGTGTATAATAAACTTAATTAAGAAGGAGACTAATGTGAATAATTAAACGTGAACTCGAGACCAAGGGAACCAAAAAGATATTTTATTATGTTATATAATGAAAGATAAAAACATAACCTTCAATTTTGTACTGACAATTCTGCTCATTTGGAATTGGGAAAATAAAACAATATCTACTCTAAGGAATTGTAATCCTTTTAATGACAATTACTCACAAGTAACACTAAAGAAGTGTCATACGCCGATTTAAATGAAACTTGACAAATAAGTAATTCTTGGAAAAATATTTTATATATGTTTTTTGTTTTTCCTCAAAAGCTGTTTTAATGTTTTTAATTAATATTAAGAACATGGTTTAAATCAAGATTATTTAAAATAACTGATAAAAGTAATAAGAAATCTCTATTTTAGAACTAATTTAAACTAAAAAATAAATAAACGTAAAAGCTTTAGTTTAAAAAAATTTTTTGCAGTCAATTATATTTACCCATTTGTTATTTTAGGGAAACTCATCGCTATTCCAGATACAATTTTCTACGTGCACTTTTTAAATAAAATAGCAATTTTTAAAAAGTATAGAATTTAAATTAGAGTTAAATTTAATAAAAATAGGTAAAATTAAAATAAAAATTTTTATTTTTAGAGAATTTAATTCGAAATTTGAAAAAAATATATTTTTAAATGAATTTAATTAGAAATTTTTAAAAATTAATATTTTCTTAACGAATTTTCTTTGAAATTTTTAAAAATTTATATTTTTTAACTAATTTTATTAGAAATTTTTAAAAATTTATATTTTTTAACGAAATTAATTAGAAATTTTTCAAAATTTTATTGTTAAATGAATTTAATTTAAAATTTTTAAAAATTTATATCTTTTAACAAATTAAATTAGGAATTTTTTAAAAAAAATTATTTTCAAATGAATTTAAATAGAAATTTTGAAAAATTTTTAATTTTTAACGAATTTAATTAGAAATTAAAAAAAAATTATTTTTAAATTTAATTTAATTAGAAATTTTAAAAAATTTATATTTTTTAACTAACTTAATCAGAAATTTTTTAACGAATTTAATTAGAAATTTAAAAAAAATTTATTGTTAAATGAATTTAATTAGAAATTATTAAAAATTTATATTTTTTAACAAATTTAATTAGGAATTTTTTAAAAAAATTTATTTTCATATGAATTTAATTAGAAATTTTTAAAAATTTATATTTTTTAACGAATTTAATTAGGAATTTAAAAAAATCTATTTTTAAATGAATTTATTTAGAAATTTTAAAAAATTTCTATTTTTCAACGAATTTAATTGGAAATTTTTTTAAAAAATGATTTTTTAAATTTTATTTTTTTATACGAATTTAATTAGAAATTTTTCAAGTTTTCTATTTTTTGACCGATTTTATTAGAAGTTAAAAAAAAATTTTTTTAACGAATTTAATTAGAAATTTTTTAAAATTTACATTTTTTAATCAATTTAATTAGAAATTTTTAAAAACTTGAACTTATGCAAAATGTTAATAATGCAAATTCTTCTTGAAATTAGATAATTTTTTGTCAATATGTATTTAATTAATTTTATCAAAATATCAAAATTAGAGAATTTGTAGAAAAATTTTATTTCAAATCATGTTAAAAAATTGAAATTTGAAGAAGTTGCAAAACGATTTGCAGAAATTCAATTATTTTGAAAAGTAATAAAATTCTTCTAACAAAAGTTTTATTCAAAATTTTAAAATTTTCTGAAAATCTTAATTCCTGTGGAAAAGTAATAATAATTAAATAATTTTCTAATAAAGAAGTTATTGATGTTTTCGAAAAATTTTCAAATTGAAAACATTCGTAAATATTTACGTAAATGAAAAATATTTTTAAGTAGAATTTTTTACTTTATTTTCTAATTATTAAAAAATGTCATTTTCAATTAAAATTTACAATTAGCAAATAGAATATAAAAATTTTTTTTCTTTACTTTAAAAAAAGTTGGAATTTCATTAAAATAATTGCCATAAGGAAATGGAAATGTTGCAAATGAAAATAAAAATGAATATAGAGAATTTTTTTTTAAATATTGAGAAACGGGAATATGCGTAATTTTTTTTTTCATAAAAAGAAATGAATGTGTTTGCGAACAATATTGTTATTGACAAATAAAAACTATGCTTAAAATTTATATATTTCCTATTTTTTTATCATAATTTTTAAACAATCTTAATTTTAATTTTAATTTTTTTAACAATTTTAATTTTTTTAAAGAATTAACAATTTTCTATTACATTTTATAAAATAAAACGGGAAAAAAATTTGCATAATTTAGGTGATTTAAACAAAATTTATTATAAAAAATTTATTTTAAAAAAAATATATATATATATTAAAAAATTTATTTGTTAATCACATTTTTTTTTAATTTTCTATTTTCAAACATTATTTTAATGTAAATTATGAAAATTACTTGCATATTTTTGTTTTGTCAAATAGTATTTTAGAAAGAAAAAAAGCATATGCAATAACTAACTTCAACGAACGTACTTAGTCATTCTTTTAATTTCCATAAAGTTGAAATTTTACATTTAGACTCAAAAACATGAACATAAAATTTTATTTAATAATAGAAATTCTTAAAAGAAGGATGGTACGTTTTTTTAAAAAATATTTTTTCAAATATAAAATGAAACTGAATTTTTGTTTCGTTATCATACCTGGAGCACTTCCGAAGGAAGTAATATTCTACCATTATTGATTGTTTTTTGTCTCGATTTTGGTAACCGGAAAAGGGAAACGAAACTGTTGATGCAAATATATCGACAGGCGACAAAACAACAACATGGGTGTTACAACCACATCACACGTTAACCACCATCAACCGTGAATAGTACATCTACCGATATTGCGTGGTTAGTGATGCTTAGAAATAAAAAACGAGCAATTTTCCATATTTTTTTTACGAAAAAGAAATTTCAATTAATTTAAAAAACAATTTGGTTTTTTTTGCAGGCTTCGCACTTATCTACTAAAAAGCCTACTATTTATTACTTTTTTTTTAAGTTACGATTCTATTTGGGTACTATTTTCAGATTTCGACCACGAAAAACTATTATTTCTGTTTTTTTTCAGTATTTTCACTACTTTAAATTCGCTAATACTAGAAAATAAAGAAAATAACTTTTCTCAAAAATTACAATCAAATTCTTTGAAACGATTCAATTATTTTCGAGAAATATTCGAAATTCAATTATTTTCAAAAAAATATTCAAAATTCAATTATTTTCAAAAAAAATCCCAAATTGAATTATTTTCAAAAAATAATCGAAATTCAATAATTTTCAACAAATATTCGAAATTCAATTATTTTCAAAAAATATACGAAATTCAATTATTAAAAAAAAATATTCGAAATTCAATTATTTTCAAAAAGTGTACAAAATTCAATTATTTTCAAAAAATATTCGAAATTGAATTATTATCGAGAAATATTCGTAATTTAATTATTTTCAAAACATATTCGAAATTCAATTATTTTCAAGAAATATTCGAAATTCAATTATTTTCAAAAAGTGTAAAAAATTCAATTATTTTCAAGAAATATTCGAAATTCAATTATTTTCAATATCTACAATTTTCATCAAATTTAGCCTTTAAAATTCAATTATTTGACAAAAACTAATAAAATTCATCCAAAATTTAATTACTTTGAAAAAATAATAAAAATGTCACAAAGATTTAATTATCTTTATTGTTATTCAATTATTATTATTTAATTATTTATTTAGAGTAGTATTTTCAAAAATTTTTGAAACAATCAATTATTTAAAATAAAATGTTTATAATATTTATCATATTTCGAATAAATTAATTGTTTAAAACAATGTTTATAAAATTTTTATGAAAAATTCAATTGTTTTCAAAAAATATTCGAAATTCAATTATTTTCAATATCTACAATTTTCATGAAATTTAGCCTTTAAAATTCAATTATTTGAAAAAAATGCTAAAATTCATTTAAAATTCAATTACTTTGAAAAAACAATAAAAATGTCACAAGAATTTAATTATTTTTATTATTATTTAATTATTTATTTAGAGTAAAATTTTTTAAAAAATTTTTAAAAATCAATTATTTAAAATAAATTTTATATAATATTTATCATATTTCGAAAAAATTAATTGTTTAAAACAATGTTTATAAAATTTTTATAAAAAATTCAATTATTTTTAAAAATACCAAAAAATTTTCACAGAAATTCAATTCTGTTTTAAATATTTCAATAAAATTTATCACAATAATTCAATTATTTTCATAAATTAATAATAAAATTCTTCTTAGGAGTTCAATTTAAAAATTTAAAATTCAATTTAAAATTTTAAAATTTAATTTTAAAAAATATCAATAAAATTCATGGTAAAACTTTAATTGTATCCAAAAAATTTTTTTTAATTCAATAATTTTCAATATTCGACTATTTTAATAAAATTCGAGATAAAAGTTTCCAAAAGAATTCAACTATTAAAGAGAATTTGTAATAATATTTTTCACGGGCCCTAAATTATTTTCCCCAAAAAAAAGAAAAATTCCACAGGAATTGAATTATTTAAATAGTAGAATTTAAATAGATTTTTTTGAAAAAATCAAATGTTTGAAAATTTTACATTATATCTTCAGCAGTAATTCGAGTATTTTTAATTTTTAATAATTTAAAAAATTCTTTTAAAAGATTTTATTATTTTTGTAAATAAAATAATTGTCAGAATTCTTCGTAGAAATTCAATTATTTGTCAAATTTAATTATTATTATCTGAAAAGAATTGTAAACATTTCAATTATCTTTATGAACGTAAAATTCTTCGTTAAAATATAATTATGTTCAGAATTCCATTATTTGCAAATATTTCAATAAAATTGTTCGAAAGAAATCACTAATTTAAAAGACAATTTTAATTAACATTTTTATGAGAAATAATTCAATTATTCTTTTAGATTTTAATAAAAATCTAAACTCAGGAATTCAATTGTCTATATTTGAATAATTCTTCAAAACATTTCAATTATTAAACATAAATAACAAAATTTTGCCCGAAAATGCAATTATTGTCTGTCAATTATTGACTGTCAATTTAGCGAAGTTTTAATTTTAAAAATTTTAATTTTTTTATTTTTCTACATGATTCCATTATTTTCATAAATAACAATATTCATCACAAGAATTCAATTATTTTCGAAAAGTATTAAATTTCTTCTTTTGTTAATTCAAATTGAAAAAATCGAATAAAACCTTTCGCAAGAATTCAATTATTTTTGCGTAAATAATAAAATAGCTTTTTATGAATTTAATTTTTTTTTTTATTAAATTTTAATAAAATACCACACAGATATTCAATTATTGTGAAATATTTGAATAGAATTCTTCGTAAAATTTAATTATTTTAAAAAAATTTTCTAAATTCAATGATTTTTGATATTTAGAGAAAAAAATTTGCAAACAATTCAATTACTTAAAAATTTTGTTGTAAAAAGTCTTGGTAAGAATTCAATTTTTTTGATGAATAATAACAATTTCTCAGAAATTTAATTATTTAAATAGAAATTTGCATTAAATTAGTCTCGAAAGAAATTAATTATTTAAAAAAAAATTTTTTATTCTTAGAACCATTTTGTATTAATAGTAATAAGAAAATAATAAGAAAACAATAATAGAATAATAATAAAATAATAATAAAATAATAATAAAATAATAATATAATTTTTAATCATTGCTTTTAAATATTTCGTGAAAACTAAATTAATTCGTTTATCGAAAAACTATTTACTTTTCTAATATAATTTAACTAAATAATTAATTTGAAGTAGATCAATTAGAGAGTCTAATTGCATGGTTGAAAATAGAGCAACTTTGCTCTCTCTCTCTCTCTCTCTCTCTCTCTCTCTCTCTCTCTCTCTCTCTCTCTCTCTCTCTTAATGATATCATATCGATTCCAAAGGCAAATTCTCGAGAACAATTCTGTATGTGTGTTTTGGTTGCTTGTGAGCTGTGTTGATTTATGTAATAATAAAGATAATGAGATTTTTTCATAGTATTTTAAGGACAAACAATCGGAACAAAAGTTAGTCCAATGTCATAATTTCGTTTCTGTTTTAAAAGTAAAATTAAAAAAAAAATTTTTTTTGCCAGAAGCGTTAGAAACTCAATTTTCTACACTTTGAACATTTTAAAAATTATATTTAAATAAAAATTACAATTTTTCCTCAATAATAAATGATTTCACTAACATAACCTAAAAATTTAACAAATCTTTCTTATTGACAATTATAATTTTTATTCAAATGCAACTTTTAGTCGTTTCTATTCAAAATTAAATTCTTCGCCTCTCCACCAAGACGAATTTCTTTAATTTGTGTTTCTCTTATCTAAATTACGAAATTATGACATTGAACTAATTTTTGATTTTACTGTACGTCAGATTTTTCTTTAATTCAAAAGTCGCGTTAATTTTGACACTTCATTTATTTTATTTGTATTTAAATAAATAATTTTGGTTGACATTGGAAATGGGTAATTATTGAAAGAAATAGAAATGGTTTTATTGTATAATTTTTAATTATTTTTTTAAGAACTGTTCATAATTACTGAAAATTTTAATTATTTTTTAAAAACTGTTTATAATTACTGAAAATTTTTAATTATTTTTTAAGAACTGTTCATTATTAGTAAAAATTTTAATTATTTTTTAAGAACTGTTCATAATAACTGAAAATATTAATTATTTTTTAAGAACTGTTCATAACAGGTACAAGAGTTTAGAAAAATTTGTTCTAAACGTAAAAAGTTTTAGACTGAATACAGAATGTAAGTTTTGTTTGCAATTGCAACTTATTCGAGTTATAAATATTGTCACATGCAGACAATTCTGATTCAGATAAAGAATTTATTTTAATAGGCAAACTAGTTATATTGCCCTGTATTGTTTCAAAGTAATCTTTCTCGAATTTATCCACTGATGCTTTTACCTGAAAATAAATTAGTCGCTGTTAATAATTTCATGGAAATTTGGGAAAATTATTATTTTCATCGTAACTATTACTATTATTATTATATTTTTATTATTATTGACAATAATTATCGTATTTTTATTATTAACAATAATTATCATATTTTTATTATTATTATTAACAATAATTATAATTTTTTTATTATAATTAACAATAATTATAATATTTTTATTATAATTAACAATAATTATAATATTTTTATTATAATTAACAATAATAGTAATATTTTTATTATAATTAACAATAATTATAATATTTTTAATATAATTAACAATAATATTAATAACATTGTTACATAATATTATAAATATTATAAGTACACTATACTTATAAATTAAAAAAAAAATAACAATAACTTAGGGAAACATTCATAAATACCTTTGATAAACATTCATTTAATTTTGAACTGCTTTCCCTTTCATCGGACTCTACGCATGAAAATCTAACATTTACGTGAGCCGACTCGTACCAAAGTGGTTGAGATACGCTATAAAGAAATAAACCTTCATTCGTAAGGGTTTCACTAATTTTCCTCAAACAATTAGAATATTGGAAATAGTAATTTTTTTTAGATTCTCCATAAGCTTGTGATAATTGAAGGCATTCTGGTCCTTTGCCTTTTATTTCTTCTGCAACATTATTGGCTTCGAACTGTTCGAGGAAATTAATAAATGAAATTAGAAAAAATTTTTTAATTTTTGTAAATAATTGAGAAGCATTTTTCAAATAATTAAAAAAAATTTAAATAATTGACAATTTTAATTAATTAAACAATTTTAAATAATTAAAACAATTTTAAATAATTGACAATTAATTTTTGGTTAAATGCAAAAAAAATGGTAAATTAATATTTAGATTTAATTACATTGCGCAAATCAGTGAAAAGGGTTTCATTCTCCTTGGCCAGTGTTTCATTCACTGCAACATCAATTCGTTTGCACAGTTTATATACACTGTCAATGACATCGCTATCTGCTTTTTTGAGTTTTGATAAAGTGTTATAATATCTCTCAACTAAATCAGAATGAGAAATATTTTCCTCTCCATTAACGGATGTCACCATTGAGGAGACCTAAAAGTTAAAAAAATTCTATTACTTAACAAACAAACAAAAAATAGAAAAAAAATTCCTTATTAAATATTATACGAATGGTATGCTTGCCACTAAAACATATCGGAAGTTGTGTTTGCTTAAAAATAAAAGAGATTAAAAATAAACAATACAAATAAATATGACCATTGATAGTGGTCTTTTATTACAGAAGTACGATAAATAGAAAAAAAATTTTGAATCTTTTAAAAAAAATAACATCGAACTTCTAAAATTGTAAATGTTAATCAAAAATAAGTACAAATAAATATTGACATGGAATTTTAATTGAAATTAAAAGGATAAATGATTATAGTAATAATAATTTGTAGGTGTTATGAATTATGTTTATGAAATTTAATTACAACACTAAAAACAGTAAATAAATTAAAATAAATTAAAATAAATTAAAATAAATTAAAATAAATTAAAATAAATTAAAATAAATTAAAATAAAATAAAATAAATCAAAATAAATTAAAATAAACAAATAAATAAACAATAAAATAAAAAAATTATAAAATAAACAAATAATAACATAAAACAATAAACAATTAATAAAATAAAAAATAATAAAATAAAAAAATAAAATTAAATAAAAATAAAATTTATTAAAATAACTAATATTATTGTTGTAATAATAATAATTACACATTCGTTATAAAAAAGAGAAATAATTAAAATATTATCATAACTGTTGTGTAGTTACAGATTTTTAAATATTAAAAAATTAATTGAAAAAAGAAAAAAATTAATTGAAAAAAGAAAATTATCAATTTATTTTTCATAAATTTAAGAATATGGTTAAAAAATGTTTTTAATATTTACACTAATGGCGAGCGTAGCGCACAACAGTACAGCGAGTCTTGACATCGTATTGTAACTTTATAGAGATTTTAAGAACAAAAAAATGACTAACTTAAAACTATCAACTATTTAATGCTTTTATACAAAAATTTTATCGTAAAAATGTTAATATGTACATTAAATATTTATAAAGAAAAAAAAATTTCCGAGAATGTACATAACATTATATTAAATTTAGAACATAATTTAGATTAATAGATATGTTAGTCATAAATTCTGAGTAATTTCAAATAGAACATTGTTTACATTGACATCATTAGGGAACGAAGTGCGCTTCACATAGAAATCTAAAATTACCAAACTTGTTATTTTCAAACTTAAATTACTTAAACTTAAAACTTAAATTTTAACTTAATTAAAGGTATGTAACCTACTGAAAGGGGAATTTAATTTTTCACAATAAAAAATGTGTAAAAAATGTAAAAAGTGTATAAAAAGTTAAAAAAATTATAAAAAGGTATTCTTGACACTAGAACATATGGGAACATGAAATTTAAAAAAAAACAATGATGTTTTAAAAATTTATTTATATGGAACTATATATTTATCGTACATTCTTGTTACTAGAAAACATTGAAATCACATTTTTTTTGCTATTCTTACTTATATAGCGAAATGAATAATTTTAAAACATGAATTCTTCTAGCTAGAACATATCAGAAATATCCAGATACAATTTTTAAGTGTGCTTTTTAAATAAAGTAAGCAATTTTTAAAAAGTATGGAATTTAAATTAGGATTAAATTAAAATAAATTAAATTAAAATAAATTAAATTAATATTAATTAAATTATGATAAATTAAATTAAAATAAATTAAGATTAAGATTAATTAAATTATGATAAATTAAATTAAAATGAATTAGGTTAAATTAGATTAAAATAAATTAAGTTAAATTAAATTGAAATAAATAAAATTAAACTGAAAAAGAATTTTTAATTAAAATTCTTTTTCATAAATATAAAATATGAATTGAAATATAGATGATTACTCTAATAACAGCTACAAAAATATACATATTCTAAGACAGGCGATTCAAAAGAAAAAGTCAGACAAAGAGCTTGAAAAAATTATATTTTCAAAATTTTTAGGTATTTTTTTGTTAACCTCATAAAACGATAAAATCACCGCTAATTCAAATGATAAACCATCATTTTTTTACTATATTTCTGAAAATAATTTCAATTTAAATTACTAATTTAATTGACTTTCATTCTGAATAATCTAATTCATGAACAGCTATCATAAAATTATTACCTGAACATTATTTAATGTCAATTTTACTCAAATATTTCATAATTAATTCAATTCTTAAAGAGTTGCGTTTTTAATATTTGTAAATAAATTAACTTTAAATTAATTTCAATTTTTAATGAATTTAATCAGAAATTTTTAAAAATTTATATTTTTTAACGAATTTAATTAGAAATTTTTTAAAATTTCAATTTTTTAACGAATTTAATTAGAAATTTAAAAAAAATTTATTTTCAAATGAATTTAATTAGAAATTTTTAAAAAATTTTTAAATTCTTAAAGAGTTGCGTTTTTAATATTTGTAAATAAATAAACTTTATATTAATTTCAATTTTTAATGAATTTAATCAGAAATTTTTAAAAATTTCATTTTTTAATGAATTTAATTAGAAATTTTTAAAAATTTCCATTTTTTAACGAATTTAATTAGAAATTTAAAAAAAATTTATTTTTAAATAAATTTAATTAGAAATTTTAAGAAATGTCTAATTTTTAAAGAATTTAATTGAAAATTGTAAAAAATTTCGTTTGTCAAAAGAATTCAATTATTTAAAAATTTTTTGATAACATTTTTTATAAGAATTAATTTTTAAAACACAATTATTCAATAAATATGTTTCCTTTTGTATTTAAATATTTTAAATAATTTTGAGAAGGTTTTAAATTAAATTATTTGAAAATTTTTATTTTCTATACTTTTATCTGTCAATTTTGAAAAACTAATTTTTTTGAAAAAATTTAATTTAATTTTTCTTAACTAATTTGACATGCATGGAATTTTTCATGATTCCCAGTTTTCCTTTTTTCTCATAAGAAAATTTTCCTAAACGTTTAATTATTTCTTTTAAATTAGTGAAATTTACTAAGTAAATAAATTTTATCACAATAATTCAATTAATTTTAAAAATAATAAATTTTTCTAATGAATTCATTTATTTTTATAATTAATAAATTTTTTTATTAATTCAATTATTTTCATAAATAATACAGCTCATTACAGAATTTTTAATTTTTTGTGGTACAATTTTTTATCGAATTCTTTGAAATATATAATTATTTTTGAAAATTTTCTTAAAATTCGTTAAAAAAATTCAATTATTAGACATTATTTGATAACATTTTCTTATAAAAACTAAATTTTAAAAAACATTTAATCATTCAATAAATTATTTTCTTTTGTATTTAAGTAATTTGAATAATTTTGAAAAGTTTTTAAATTAAATTTTTATAAAATTTTTATTTTCTGTAAAACTGTCAATTTTGAAAAACTAATTTTTTTAAAAAATGTTTAATTTTATTTTATTTTTTCAAATTCGCTTTCTAAATTTTTGTTGGAAAATTTCCAAAAATTTTCTTAAAATATATTTTAATTATTGCAGAATTTCCGAATAATCAAAGTTTCGTAAAATTGAATTTTTAGCAAATGTATTTGTAAATTCTTAAAGAACATTTTCAAAAATTATTAAAAGCGCACTTGATTTAAGGAAGAATTTTCGTTAAAAATTCTGGAAAATATTTATTGAATTGAAATGATGAAAATAAATTTTTAAGAAGTTACAATAACAATATTCTTAAGAGAAAATAATGATAATACTTTCATAAGCTGTTTAATTTCAAAAAGGTTTTTGAATTTGAATTTTTTTTTGAAAATCTTCATTCCTGTTTGGAAAAATAATGATAATTGAATAATTTTCTAAAAAAGGAGTTATTGATGTTTTCGCATAATTTAAAAATTGAAAATGTTCGTAAATATTTGCGTAAAAGAAAAATTTTTTTAAGTAAAATTTTTTTTCTTTATTTTCTAAGAATTAAAAAATGTTATTTTTAATTAAAATTTACAATTAGAAAATAGAATATAAAAATTTTTTTTCTTTATTTTAAAAAAAGAATGAATTTTATTAAAATAATTGCCATAAGGAAATAGAAATGTTGCAAATGAAAATAAAAATGAATATTGAGAATTTTCTAAAAAAATATTGGGAAACGGGAATATGCGCAATGTTTTATTAAAAAAAAGAAAAGAACATGTTTGTGAACAATATTGTTATTGAGAAATAAAAACTGTGCTTAAAATTTATTTATTTCCTATTTTTTAATCATAATTTTTAAACAATTTTAATTTTAATTTTTTTAACAATTTTAATTTTTTTAACAATTTTAATTTTTTTAACAATTTTAATTTTTTAAACAATTAACAATTATCTATTACTTTTTATAAAATAAAACGGGGAAAAAATTTGCATAATTCAGGTCATTTGAACAAAATTTATTACAAAAGACGAAATTTATTTGTTGATCCCATTTTTTCAATTTTCTATTTTTAAACATTATTTTCACATTAATTTTGACACTTCTTTTATTTCATTGGTATTTAAATAAATAAGAATGTTTAACATTGGGAATGGGTAATTATTGAATGAAATAGAAATGGTTTTACTGTAATTTTTAATTATTTTTTCAAAACTGTTCATAATTACTGAAAATTTTAATTATTTTTCAAGAACTGTTCATAACAAGTACAAGAGTTTAGAAAAATTTCTTCTAAACGTAAAAAGTTTTAGACTGAATACAGTACGTAAGTTTTGTTTGCAATTGCAACTTATTCGAGTTATAAATATTGTCACATGCAGACAATTCTGATTCAGATAAAGAATCTATTTTAATAGGCAAACTAGTTATATTGCCCTGTACTGTTTCAAAGTAATCTTTCTCGAATTTATCCACTACTGTTTTTACCTGAAAATAAATTAATCGGTGTTAATAATTTCATGGAAATTTGGAAAATTATTATTTCCATCGTAACTATTACTATTATTATTATATTTTTATTATTATTCACAATAATTATCGTATTTTTATTATTAACAATAATTATCATATTTTTATTATTATTATTAACAATAATTATAATATTTTTATTATAATTAACAATAATTATAATATTTTTATTATAATTAACAATAATAGTAATATTTTTATTATAATTAACAATAATTATAATATTTTTATTATAATTAACAATAATATTAATAACATTGTTACATAATATTATAAATATTATAAGTACACTATAATTATAAATTAAAAAAAAAATAACAATAACTTAGGGAAACATTCATAAATACCTTTGATAAACATTCATTTAATTTTGAACTGCTTTCCCTTTCATTGGGCTCTTTGCATGCATATCGAACATTTATGTTAGCCGTCTCGTACCAAAATGGTTGAGATACGCTATAAAGAGAAAAACCTTCATTCGTAAGGGTTTCACTAATATTTCTCAAACAATTAGAATATTGCAAATAGTAATTTTTTTCAGTTTCTCCATAAGCTTGTGATAATTGAAGGCATTCTGGTCCTTTGCCTTTTATTTCTTCTGCAACATTATTGCCTTCGAACTGTTCGAGGAAATTAATAAATGAAATTAGAAAAAATTTACAATTTTTGTAAATAATTGAAAAGCATTTTTCAAATAATTAAAAAAAATTTAAAAATTTAAAAAAATTTTTTAAATTAAAAAAATTTTAAATAATTAAAACAATTTTAAATAATTGACAATTAATTTTTGGTTAAATGCAAAAAAAAATGGTAAATTAATATTTAGATTTAATTACATTGCGCAAATCAGTGAAAAGGGTTTCATTCTCCTTGGCCAGTGTTTCATTCACTGCAACATCAACTCGTTTGCATAGTTCATATACACTTGTAATGGCAGCAGCTTCTGCTTTTCTGAGATTTGATAAAATTTTATTATATCTCGCAACTAAATCAGAATGAGAAATATTTTCCTCTCCATTAACGGATGTCACCATTGAGGAGACCTAAAAGTTAAAAAAAATTCTATTACTTAACAAACAAACAAAAAATAGAAAAAAAATTCCTTATTAAATATTATACGAATGGTATGCTTGCTACTAAAACATATCGGAAGTTGTGTTTGCTTAAAAATAAAAGAGATTAAAAAAAACAATACAAATAAATATGACCATTGATAGGTGTTATGAATTATAATTATGAAATTTAAATACAACACTTAAAACAGTAAATAAATTAAAATAAATTAAAATAAATTAAAATAAATTAAAATAAATAAAAATAAATAAAAATAAATAAAAATAAATTAAAATAAACAAATAAATAAACAATAAAATTAAAAAAGTAATAAAATAAAAAAATTAAATTAAATTAAATTAAAATAAAAATAAAATTTATTAAAATAACTAATATTATTGTTGTAATAATAATAATTACACATTCGTTAAAAAAAGGAGAAATAATTAAAATAGTATCATTAATGTTGTATAGTTACAGATTTTTAATTATTAAAAAATTAATTGAAAAAATTAAAATATCAATTTATTTTTCATAAAAATATGGTTAAAAAATGTTTTTAATATTTACACTAAAGGCGAGCGTAGCGCACAACAGTAAAGCGAGTCTTGACATCGTATTGTAACTTTATAGAGATTTTAAGAACAAAAAAATGACTGACTTAAAACTATCAACTATTTAATGCTTTTATACCAAAATTTTATCAAAAAAAAGTTAATATGTACATTAAATATTAATAAAGAAATAACAAATTTCCGAGAATTTACATAACATTAAATTTAATTTAGAGTATAATTTAGATTAGTAGGCATATTAGTAAGAAATTCCAAGTAATTTCAAATAGAACATTGTTTACTTTGACATCATTAGGGAACGAAGTGCGCTTGGCATAGAAATCTAAAATTACCAAACTTGTTATTTTTAAACTTAAATTACTTAATTTTAAAAACTAAAATTTAACTTAATTAAATGTATGCTTCCTACTAAAAAGGGAATTCAATTTTTCACAATAAAAAATGTTTAAAAAATGTAAAAAGTGTGTAAAAAGTAAAAAATATTATAAAAAGGTATTCTAGACACTAGAACATATGGGAACATGGATTTTAAAAAAAACACAGCAAAGATGTTTTAAAAATTTATTTATATGGAACTATATATTTATCGTAGTGATCAATTAAAAAATAGGTCAAAGATATTTTATAAAATTTGTTTTTGTAGAACATTATATTCATCATTACAATTTTGATAAACTTAAAAATAGTAGAAAGATATTTTACAAAATTTTTTAATGCAACATTATATGTCTGATAGAAAGAGACCTGATTAGCAAAAAGTTATAGGTTATGTTTACAATTTTTTAAATTAAAATCCAAAAAAAGAATCAATTTCTAAAGTTTAAGTTAATTTTTAAGTCTGCATTACGACTGAAATATTCAATAAGCACTGATTAAAAAAAAAAGATTTGCAAAAAGTAAAAAGAAACTTTCCACCAAAAAAGGAACTCTAACATAACCTTAAAATGATTTGCTTCTAAGGTCCCTTTCTTCACATCGCGTCACATATTTATGATACATTTAAAAATAGGTATTTTTCGTACTAGAACATTTCGGAAATAAATTTGTTTTTCAGAACACAACAAAGTTATTTTACAATTTTTTTTTATGGAACATTATAATCATCATCATCACTACCATTGTTGATAAATTTAAAAATCGTTACATTCTTGTTACTAGAAAACATTGAAATTACATTTTTTTTTTTTGCTATTCTTACTTATATAGTGAGGTAAAAAATTAAAACGATGTATTCATATATCGGAATAAATTTTTTGGCTATTTTTGGCTATTCCTACTTATATAGCGAAGCGAATAATTTTAAAACATGTATTCGTGTTGCTAGAACATATCAGAAATAAAGTTTATTTTAAAAAACACAAAGCAGATGAAAAGATTTTTTAAATTTCTTTTTATAAAACGTTCATCATCATTACTAAATTATTGATAATTTCAAAAATAGATATTCTTGCAACCAGAACATATAAGAATGTTGTTTTGCTTTTGACGATAAATAAAGACTCCTAAATTATGTAACCAGTTTGCATATTAAGAAGTTGACAAATTAAGAAATAAAGTTGTGATAAAAAATATTTTTTTTTAAATATTCTAATGTACTTTTCATTGTTTTTATATAAATTTATTTCCATAATATTTAAGAAAACGTATTTTACGATTCTTTTAGAATTCTTTTATTTGTAATTACAATTCTCTATACATAAGAATTAAGATAGACGTTCAAAGTACATTTTTTGCTTCTGGTGTAAAAGAAAATTATTTCTATTTTTATAGAATTGATTCAATTTTTATTATATTAGTGTTAAAAGGTTTTCTTTTTAGTGTAAGAAATTGTTTCCTTACCAACATTTCGAGATTTGGTCCATAAATTTCAATTTATTCTCAGTATTGCCTTGGTTGCACTGTAAAAGTTTTTCATTAAATAGAGACAGTAAAAATTTAAAGAAAGGCTCTAGCTTTTCATCCATCTTTCTGAAATCTTCTTCGCTTTCGATTATTTGTCCCTCGAGCTGAAAGATAATTTTTTTAAAACTGTTAATATTGATGAAAACATTTTTTTGAAACATTTTTTGAAATTTGTTATTTAATGGATTTGATTGTTTAAATCTAATTAGAAATTTTTGTTTGTAAAAATTTTAATGATTACCTTTTTAAGACATTGTCTTGCTTCATTTATTTGTAAAGTGGTGACTGTTGCATTCGAAATTGGACAACTATTTTCAGCATCAATGGCCAACCATTTTGCCTGATAACTATCGAATTCATTTTGAATATTCTCAACTTCTTTAAGAATAGTAGCGTTAATTTTTTCTAAACAAGTACTATATTTTAAGAAATCATTTTTTTTAATTTTTGTATAATTCTGCGATAGTTGGTGACATTCGGCGCTCTTGGCTTTTATTCTGTCTGCAATTCTCGCATCTTCGAACTGTTGGAGAAAAAAATTAAATTAATTAAATTAAATTGAAAATTCATTTAAAAGTAAATTGAAAATTCATTTAAAAATAAATTGAAAATTAATTTAAAAATAAATTGAAAATTAATTTAAAAATAAATTGAAAATTCATTTAAAAATAAATTGAAAATTCATTTAAAAATAAATTGAAAATTCATTTAAAAAGAAATTGAAAATTCATTTAAAAATAAATTGAAAATTCATTTAAAAATAAATTAAAAATTCATTTAAAAATAAGAATTAATTTTTCAATTTTAAAATAAATATTATCATTTAAAAAAACGAATATTAAAATTAAAAAAAAATGTTGTAAACATTAAAATAAAATTAGAAATTAGTTTCAAAAATTAAAATCAATTAAAGTAGCAATTAAATTAAATATTTTGTTAGTGGAGAAAATAATTAATTACAATTTGTAAATCAGTGAAAAGAGTTTCATTCGCATGCTTCAGAGTTGCATTCACTGTGAGTTCATATTTGGAATACTGTTCAAATGCCTCTAATATAATAAAGAGATCTTTATCAGAATAATTCTTTATAACGCCATCATGTCGAATTTGTAAGGTTCCCTTTATATTATTAAGATCTTTATAATCAAAAACCCTGTAGCTGGAAACCTGAAAATTTGCATTTAATTATTAAAAGAAAATTTAAAAATTAAAATGTTTGATTATAAAAAGAAAATTTTAGAATTAAAATATTTTACTATTACAAGAAAATTTTAAAATTAAAATGTTTTATGATTAAAAGAAAATTTTAGAATTAAAATATTTTACTATTACAAGAAAATTTTAAAATTAAAATGTTTTATTATTAAAAGAAAATTTTAGAATTCAAATATTTTACTATTAAAAGAAAATTTTGAAATTAAAATGTTTTATTATTAAAAGAAAATTTTAGAACAAAAATGTTTCATTATTAAAGTAAGAATACAAAAGACAATAGTTAATTATTAAAATTTTTTTTGAAATATTCTTTTCCGTGAAGAAATTCAAAAACAACTTACACTAAGAAATAATGTTGCCGACAAGAGGAATAAAATTCTTGCCATGATTCCAAACGTTATATTAGATGCAATAATCACTGACTTAAAATAGAATTCACCGATGCTTTTATATCCAAATTTTGTTGAAGTATAAAAAAAAGAATTTAAAAGCAAATAAAGAATAAGGAAATTTTAATTTTTTTCACACTGACGACTTATTTTTTGTGTGGAAAATATTTATTTTAGATTTTTATTTAAATTCTCAAATAGACCAAAAAATTTGTCGATAATTCTATTCAAAAGAGAAGAAAACAGCTTTATTGGAAATTATAAATTCAAAGGTAAATAAAACATTGACGCACTGAAAATGTATATTGAGGGACAGTTTTGAAAAGTTGTATTTAAATAGTATTTTCTATTTGTATAATGTGACGCAAAATTTATTGTTTTTATTATGACGATTATTTTAATAGCTACAGGTATGACGTACTATTTACTACTTTACAATTCAGGAAGTTCAAGAAGCAAGTTTACAAATATTTAGTTTTTGAATATTAATTGGGTTAAGCTAGTTCTAATGATTAACAATTCTGTGGCTATAAAAGATTATGTTCCTTAAAAGACTCAACTTTTTGGCAAAAAAAGTAAATGGCAAAAAAAATGCTGAAAAGATGTTAAAACTTTTTTATTCTTCTGATCGGATTAATTTCATTGAATGTTGATCTCTATTTACAAATATTCCTAAAGATCTGGTTTTAAAATGTTTGAAAACAAAATGGAAGGATATTAGAGATCACACAAAGATGCCTGTCGATGAATTTATAATGTTAGTCGAGTTTTGTATTGACAATTCATATCGTTCTTTTGATAATAATTTTTACAAGCAGATTTTTGGTACTCCTATGGATTCACCACTTTCTGATACTATTGCGGATTTAGTCATGGAAAAGTTGGAAGACGATATTTTAAAGTCATTAAATTTTAATTACATTTTTTATTTTCGTTATCTTGATGACATTATTTTTTGTATTCCTGAGAAATTTATTTTTTACACTCTTAGTATTTTAATTCTTATCACGTTAGACTACAATTTACTATTGAAATTGAGTCTAACAATAGTATTAGTTTTTTAGATGTATTAATTATTAGAAAAGAAAATAAACTTACAAGAAACTGGAAAAGAAAAGCAACTTTTTCAGAACGGTTTGTAAATTTTAATTCCGAAATTTGTATTAAAGATAAAATTTCTATAATTTTTGGATTGGTCGACAAGACAATTAAATTGTCTAACAAAAAATTCCATTATGATAATTTAAGTCTGATCTGTGATATCTTGAGAAAGAACAATTTTATCGTTCAAATTTATTGACAAATATATTAAATTTAGATATAATTCTATTATGAATGCAAGGCGATCCACGCCGTCTCCTAGTAATTTTGATTTAAATAAAACAATTGTTTTGACATATAGTAAAGATTTATCATATTTTTTAAAGAATACGTTTAATGAGTTTGATGTTAAGGTTGTTTTTACTTACAAGAAGGATCCATTTAAATGTTATAGAAAAAATACGGATCTACATATACCAATATAATTCCATTATATTATTTACAAATATTTACAAAATTGTACTTTTAAACACAAACAAAACTTTAATTACTTTATAATAGATTTCAAATGATTCATTCCATGTGAGTGTGGCGCTTTCTGTGATTTCTTTTTTGAGACTTCTTTGTTGGGAGATTATCGTAAGGTGATCTATTATATCGACAACGTAACGTCGAATTAAAAATGTTCATTATTACGAATTGACTGATCAAGACTTTTAACATCTTTTATTACATTTCCAAATGATGTCTGGAAGATATACTACCTTCTAATGATCAACAAACAGATTTAAATTCCTCGCATCCTGTGTCATTGACCCTGTGATTTTAATTTAGTCCAGCAGGTGTTTGTTAGGAGAAGTTTTTTCTGAAAAAAAAAAAATAAAAAAAAAGAAACCCCTCACCTAATAAAGTTGTTCCCGTGGTGAGAGTGGATTACAGCCAATTTCAGAGGTTGGTTGTGCTTTGAAGCCAATGTTGAATGTTGGGTAGGAGGGAGAGAGGATGAATAAGGAGGATGCAGAAGTCAAAAGTTCCAACGCCTTTTGCTCTCTCTCTCTCTCCCTCCCTCCTTATCCCATGGGACGGCAATTGAGCGTTGATTTATCTGAAAACTTTTTATAATAGTTGGAACAAAATATAGATATTCAACGTGTGAAGGAGGCGCTAAATTGCTCGCGCGTTTCAACTTCCAAAGATATTCTGCGAATCCTGATGATGGCGTGCCGTAACTTGTCGCGTTCCCCTGCGCTCGCAATTTCACTACCCCAAGTCCAATTTCATTTCAGGAAAAAAACTAAAGAAAGACAATTGAACTTTTCTTGTGCTTGCCTTTCTTTTTGCTGTCGTTTCAAGTGTGTAGGGAGAATATTTTTTCAGAGGGAATATTTTTTTGGTTTAAGTTGAGGAGAAAGTATTAAATGAGGTTTGGCTTGTTTGGTGTTAATTGTAATGTTGAAATGATTGTACAGATGGTAGATGATGATTGTAAAGATTTGGTGTTAATTGTAATGTTGAAATGATGATGATTGTAAAGATAGTAGATGATGGTTCTAAAGATGGTAGATGATAAATCTAAAGATTTGGTATTCATTTTAATGTTGAAATGATTGTGCAGATGGTAGATGATGATTCTAAAGATGGTAGATGATAAATCTAAAGATTTGGTATTAATTTTAATGTTGAAATGATTGTACCGATGGTAGATGATGATTCTAAAGATTTGGTATTAATTGTAATGTTGAAATGCTTGTACAGATGGTATATAATGATTGTAAAGATGGTAGATGATGATTCTCAAGATTTGGTATTAATTTTAATGTTGAAATGATTGTACGGATGGTAGATGATGATTGTAAAGATGCTAGATGATAATTAATAATGATTAACAATGATTATCTGCTATGATTTCGAATTTATCTGTTTTGTTTCAAAGTTTTAGGAGTTGGGAACACAAGATGATGATTGTACAGATGTCAGATGATGATTCTAAAGATGGTAGATGATGATTCTAAAGATTTGATATTAATTATAATGTTGAAATGATTGTACCGATGGTAGATGATTATTGTATAGATGGTAGATGATGGTTCTACAGATGGTAGATAATGATTTTAAATATTTGGCATTAATTTTAATGTTAAAATGATTTTACAGATGGTAGATGATGATTCTAAAGATTTGATATTAATTATAATGTTGAAATGATTGTACCGATGGTAGATGATGATTGTAAAGATGGTAGATGATGGTTTTAAAGATAGTAGATGATGATTTTAAAGATTTGATATTAATTTTAATGTTGAAATGATTGTACAGATGGTAGATGATGATTGTAAAGATGCTAGATGGTAATTAATATTGATTAACAATGATTATCTGCTATGATTTCGAGTTTATCTGTTAAGTTTTCAAAGTTTTTCACAAGATGATGATTGTACAGATAGTAGATGATAATTTTAAAGATTTGATATTAATTTTAATGTTGAAACGATTGTACAGATGGTAGATTCTAAAGATTTGGTATTAATTGTAATGTTGAAATGATTGTACGGATGGTAGATGATGGTTCTAATGATGGTAGATGACGATGTTAAAGATTTGGTATTAATTTTAATGTTGAAATGATTGTACAGATGGTAGATGATGATTGTAAAGATGGTAGATGACGATTCTAAAGATTTGGTATTAATTGTAATGTTGAAATGATTGTACAGATGGTAGATAATGATTCTAAAGATGGTAGACGATGATTCTAAAGATGTTAGATGATGTTTAATAATGATTAACAATGATTAACAGTGATTAGCATTGATTATCTGCTATGATTTTGAATTTATCTGTTTTGTATCAAAGTTTTAGGAGTTGGGAACACAAGTGCTTGGTTATATGTTCCATTTTGAAGCGATATATCTGGTTATGGGAACAATGGCATGAAGAGGTCGTAACTGTAGCAAAACGTTGCGACGAGTTGCAGCTGTTGTTCGAGTGCCGTCTGTATTTTATGAACGACATGGATTCCTGACCAATGCAGTTATGTCGATTTGCTATGTTGACTCCATCATCTACTTCTGCCGATAAGCACAGTTGCCACTGACCTGCTTTCCATTTGTAGTTACAACAAAGGGTTTCAATATATTAGTGAATTACAAAATACTCTTCGACCTACAAAACTGGCATCAAATTTTTTTTCTCAAAATATGGGTACAAATCTTAATGAAACCATACCAAAATATGTCCCGAACATCCTCACCAAACGATTACAGTTTACATCAATCAAAAATTCATTAAATATTTTTTAAATCATTCAAACTAAGGTTTGGTATTTCTCCAAAGTAATCAGGTTGTGCAGCATTTGGAAGAAAATATCATTAAACTAGTAACAACAGTGTTATTCCTTATTCACTAAGAACAAATTTCAACTATTACTGTTTTTTTAAATAATTTTTTACAAATTGTTTTATTTTTACAAACAAAAATCAAAATCTTAATACAATTATAAAACAATTATAGAACTAGTAAATAATTTAAATCAGTTAAATATTAAAATAGTTTTATGGAAAATTCATATTTAGCATGCACAAAAAATTGCCAAGATAAAAATTTAACACATTTCCTTTCATTACGTGAAGAAAAATTATTTCTACTCTTGACATTTTGCAAGTTGATTATTCAGCTGATGACTACGTCCAGTATATAAGTTATCACATTTCTCAAATGGAGGATTTTCCAACAATGGAACGTTGTGTCGAGACATTTTCTTTGGATACCATTGTTGAAACTCTTCCACTCTTTCAGTTATCTGTAAAAAAATGTTTTTTTAAAAATTAATTTCATTGTTTTAATTAAAATTAATTCCATTGTTTTAATTAAAATTAATTCCATTCTTTTAATTAAAATTAATTCCATTTAAATAAAGAAATGTTGAATGTTCTAAATAAAAAATAATGAAAAGAGAAAATAATTATTAAAATCTATAATTCTGTAATCAAAGTGGATTTAAATGATAACTAACCCTTGCAAGACATTTGGATGCTTTTGAACTGTTGGTTTTTTTTAATTCCAAACAAGATGACAATTTTTTTTTCGTGTTGTTTATTTCATTTAAAAATCTATATGGTTTATGTATAACAATATCACACTTTGTCTTCACCATGTTCAATTGATTTACCAGACAATCTTTATAATATGTGAAGGCAGTACTTTTATAACGTTTATAAGATACCGCTAATTCCAAACATTCTTTGCTTTTGTCTTGAATTTTTTCCTTCAACTTTCCATTTACGAACTGAAAAAAAATTTGGAAAATTAGTTTTCCAATAAAATTGTTAAATTAATAAAAAGAAAATTAAAATTAAAAGAAAAATTAATTAATTAATTAATCAATTATTAAAAAAATTGGAAAATTAGTTTTCTAGTGAAACTGTTAAATTAATAAATTTATTAACTATAATAAAAGAAAAAAAAATTAATTTAATTTAACTAATTAATTTAATCAACAATTCTTACATATTTTTAAAAATAAAATTAACAATTTTAAGAATATTAGAATTTGACATTTTTTTTTATTTTTGTGTCTTATTTGTAAGCTACTGTGGATTTTATTAAAATTCGTCAAAAAAATCAATTATCTGCAAAATTTGTTGATAAAATTCATTATGAAAATTCTATATTAAAAAATATTTATTAATTCAATAAATTATTTACTTTTGTATTTAAATAACTAAATTGAATTCTCGTAGAGTTTTCTAATAAAAAAACTAGGAATTTTATTAAAATTCGTCAAAAAAAACAATAATTTCAAAAATTTCTTATCTTAATTCTTTATGAGAATTAAATTTTAGGAAACGCTAAATATTTACTTAATTTTGAAAATGAAATTATCAATCTTAAAAATATTAGAATTGAAAAATTTTTAATTTTTGTGTCTTATTTGTCAGCTTAAAAATTTGTCCTCGTGCATTTACATTTTTATTTACATTTCGAAATCGACAGGTGTAATTACGAGTTTACTTTTACTTCGGTATTTTATTAAAAATCGTTAAAAAAAGGAATTATTTAAAAATTTGTTTATAAAATTCTTTATGAAAATTAAATTTTAAGAAACGTTCATTCATTCAATAAATTATTTCCTTTTGTATTTAAACTCTTGAAGTCTCGTCGCTAATTTTCTAATAAAATTAAATTGAATTATAAATTTCAGTTAAAATTTTAGATTATAATTGAAAATTAAAATCATTATAGCGTAAATTTTTAGAAATAATTGAATTTTCAAAAAGTCTCAAATTTAAATTTTTCATACTTTTATAACAGACAATTGTTTAGAATTATTTTTTTAAAAATTTTATTAAATTTGTTTTTCAATTATTTAAAATTTTTACTTTTTTAAGGAAATAAAAGTAAGTTTTTATACTAAATTTTTTCTAATTTGGAAATTTCGTAAATTTTTTGAATTAAAATATAAATTTCTTTTAAATTGAAATTTTGTAAATTTTTTTAAAATTAAAATTTTGTAAATTTTTTTAAAATTAAAATTTTGTAAATTTTTTTAAAATTAAAATTTTGTAAATTTTTTTAAAATTAAAATTTTGTAAATTTTTTTAGAATTAAAATTTTGTAAATTTCTTTTAAATTAAAATTTTGTAAATTTTTTTTGAAATTAAAATTTTGTAAAATTTAATTGTAAACAAATTGATTTGAAAATTATTAAATACTTACATTATTTAAGTCGTTTTGAAGAGTTTCATTTTCTTTTTGAACTCGCGTTTCCATTTCAGTAATTTGATAGTTTTTTTGTTGCAATATATTGTGTTTATACTGCGTATCATTCATAATAACTTCTTTATAAACTTTATCTAATTTGTCCACCAAATTTGTTTCCAAATTATCAATAGCAGCACCACTAATAATAGAAACCTGTAAATTTTTAGATTGAAATTAATACGATTAATATTATTTAGTTAGTTAATTAATTAATAATAATATATCATTATTAATATTAAAAAAAAGTAAAAACAAAAATTAAAATAGAATAAAATAATAATTCACTGTTTAATATTTTTGTTTCTTAATTTTAACTACTTACACTGCTAAAAACAGCAATTAATAGAAGGAAACTTTTTTTCCCCATTTTTTTATTAAATTTTATTTCTTTTCTTTTTGCATAAAATAGTCGTTTATTACTTAATGCTCTCAATAAAAAGATTACTTCTTTATATATTTAATTTCTTATCTATATTTACCTCTAATTCTATTTGAACAAGTGACAAAAGCAATGAAAATTCATAGTTCCCTATTCAAATTAAAATAATATATTTTTCCATCACACTCAAGTACGTGCTTTACTTCACGAGATATAATTTGGAAGAAAAATAATATTTGTTTTCTAAGAAATAAGATATTTGTTTCGAAAATATTGTTTCATATTGTTTCAAATTAGTTGATTTTTTTTTAAATTAAAAGAAACGAAATTTTTAATTATTAAATTTTGAATTCAAAAATATAAACAAAAAATTTCAAATTTAAAAATCAGGAAATATTTTTTTAAATATATATATATATACATTTTTTAAATAAATAAAAAAAAAATATATATATATATATATATAAAATAATAAATATATATTATTCATGTATTACTCTATATTTACTGAAAAAAAATTTTCCCTCCATTTTCACTTCACTTTCACTACATTTTGACTTTCACTCAAAATTTATATTCACTCAATTTTCACTTCACTTTTACTCCAATTTCACTTTTTCTCAAAAATGTTTTTCACTTAATTATTATTCCACTTTTTCTCAAAAATATTTTCCACTCCATTCGTATTTCATTTTCATTCAAAAAAATTTTTCACTCCACTTTCACTTTTGTCAAAAATATTTTTTTACTGACAATTTTTCTTCACTATTTTCACTCCGCTTTCACTCAAAATTTATTTTTATTCGAATTTTAGTTCACATTCTCTCAAAAATTTTTTTATTCCACTTACACTTTACTTTCACTTCATCTCAAAATTTATTTTCACTTCAATTTCACGTCACTTACATTCAATACTTTTTTTACACTTTACTTTCGCTTAGACTCAAAATTTATTTTCACTTCAATTTCACTTCACTTACATTCAAAATTTATTTCCACTCAATTTTCACTTCACTTTCACTCCAATTTTACTTTTACTCAAAAAAATTTTCCACTACATTTTCAATACTTGTTTTACACTTCACTTTCACTTTACTTTCACTTAGACTCAAAATTTATTTTCACTTCAATTAAGTTAAAAAATTTTTTCACTCAATTTTCACTTCACTTTCCCTACAATTTCACATTTACTTAAAACATTTTTTCACTACATTTTTAATTCACTTAAACTCAAAATTTTTTTTACTCCTCTTCAACTTTCGTCAAAAATATTTTTGTTGCTCACAATTTTTCTTCACTCCATTTTCATTTCACTGGCACTTTTACTCAAAATTTATTTTCATTCTACTTTTACTTCACATTTTCTCACTATTTTTTAAAATTTGAGTGAAAGTGAAGTGAAAAAGTAGTGAAAAAATATTTTTTTTTGTAAAAGTGAAAGTGGAGTGAAAATTTTTTAACTCAAAGTGAAAGTAAAAATTTTTGAGTGACAGTGCAGTGAAAATTAAGAGAAAGAAAAATTAAGAGAAAATTTTTAGTATAAGTGGAGTGAAAGTGAAGTAAAATTGAGGTGAAAGTAGAGTGAAAATAAATTTTGACTGAAGTGAGAGTGAAGTAAAAGTAGAGTAAAATAAATTTTGAGTTAATGTGAAGTGAATATGGAGTGAAAATAAATTTTGAGTGAAAGTAAATTAATGGCGAGATGAAAGTGAAGTGAAAATAAATTTCCAGTAAAAGTGAAGTGAAATTACGTAATCGACTCCCTGAACTCAAGTCGACGTTAACTTATAGTTAACTTATAGTTAACTTATAGTTATTTAATAATCAG
Organism: Leptopilina drosophilae; assembly: GCA_032873175.1. Taxonomy (NCBI): domain Eukaryota; kingdom Metazoa; phylum Arthropoda; class Insecta; order Hymenoptera; family Figitidae; genus Leptopilina; species Leptopilina drosophilae. The sequence goes on along the minus strand of CM065486.1, from coordinate 39,838,755 downwards.
TTTATTTACCCTAAACTTAATATTTTTAAACTAATAATAGTACCGTTTGTCGATAATTTAGAAATCTGCCGTACCGACCAAGAACGTATTACCATCAGTCGGTAATGTAACTTTCTACCCTATCGCAGTTTCAATTACTTCCTCCTATTAGCTTTACAAAAAAATACAAGATGCTTACTTGGGAACATAATTGAAGAAAAATTAAAAATAGAATTGGTTTTTAAAAATAATTGAAATAATTAAAATAATTAAAATAATAATAAAAATAAAATAAAAACAACTGTTTCAAATATTTAACAATTTTTTTCTACTTTCTTCCTTTATATAGAAAGTACGTTCTCTTTGTACTCTAGGGCTTATCTTTTATGCAATATTCACTATAATGGAGTAAAAGAATATTAGCAATGGATACATAAAGTCAATGTGGAATAATGTTTATGAAAAAAAGGAGGCAGGAAGAATGAGGAGATGAGGAGGTCAGGAGCAATAGATATAATTGCAAATTAAAACCAATTAGTTTGACTAGGGTCCAACGTTATTGCTTTTCATTTTAGTTTTGCGATCAAGACCATTAAAATGCATCTCCAGACAGTTTTAACGAGCACTTTTAATGTAAATCGCTTCTCTTGGGCTGTTTATGGAAAATCTTGCCTTGTGAATTACATCGGGTTTACACGTTATAAAATGAGCTATATAACTTTTGCGAGAGGCGACGACGACAACGACAACGACGTCTTTTCAGATTGCTCCTCGCAATTTCCTGTTCCCTTTTAGTCTCTCATTGAGATGATGTCAAATGACGTCTTCTTTATCGACAGTTCCTTTTTTTTGCCCTCAACATTTTTCCCATTCGTTGTTTGCATTTTTTCAATAGTTCACATCCTGTTCAACTAAAAACTTAAATAACTACAATATTTGTACTATTCCAAAAGTTAAAAAGTCCTTAAATAATATTGTAAAATTGGGCAAGGATCCGTCGAACAAAAATGTGGGGTTGTTTTTAAAATTCCGTGCAAAGATTGTAACGCCGCATACTACGGTGAAACAGAATGAACGTTGGAAAAGCGAGTTTCTGAGCACATGAAAAATCAAAATTCTGTCATTAATTTGCACTGCATTAGTAACAATCATGAATTTGATTTTCAAAATACAAAAATTGTAGATATAGAACATGATTGGCAAAAACGTGTGCTTTCCGAAATGATTTTTATCAATCACGATCCTAGTAATATTAATGTGAAAGAAAATATCGACAATTTGAACAAAACTTATAAGCTTCTATTGCAGAGAAACTTTCCGATTTCTTGATTGTTATTTATTGATTTCGTATTGTTTTGATTTTCAAGCTGCCTTGTAAAATTTGTATGACGTATTTTGGTAGACAGTTTGTCGCCTACTTTCGACATGTAGACATTTAATTTTATAATTTGACAATTTCACCTTCTGGTGATGTTATTTAATTTTTAAAAAACTCCGTAAAAACCTCTGTATATTGAGTGTTAGTCGTGTTAAAAAATTAATACTGATTTATATCTATTGTATTTAAAGCCTGAAGAAGTTAACGAAATGTTAACGAAACGTTGCGCCATATAAAGACACATTGTCTTTCTATTTATGTTTAGTGTTTTTTAATTTTTGTTTCTTATAATAAAAACTAAAAACCTATACTAATTTGCTCCAACTGATCGATTTTCCCAAAAACAAATAAATAATGGAGAGCAATCAATTACTATTCTCATAAAATATTTTCTTTACACCAATGGTATTTATAATCCACAAAGTGGGTTCATTGTGGTACACCTGGTACCTCTGATTTTTGATTCAGACTTTTGTAAATAATTTTGAAATCGAAATCTATTGAATCTATTGGGAAAATAGGATGACTGGAAAATAGTGGAAACGTTTTGTGGTGAGAAACATTTCATGTAAAAGAGAGAGAGGTCCCTCGACGACATCAGTAAAGCATGTACGAGTGTATATTCTACGAAATGGACTCGCTATTATGCCCAAACTAAAACCGTGCATTCAGCCATCTCACTTGGGCTTATTAGTATGCAAGGGAGATGTTGCCTTAGGTGGCTTGAAAGCCCAGCGTGTCACATTCACGGCGTGTTTCCTCGAGACGAGCAACACACTGCAAGGGAATAGGTTACAGTTTCTCTTCTATACGTGCCTCTGCACTCTAAGAAACATTAAAGCCACTGGGTTGCATTTTTATGATTTTCTCCCAACCCTTCATCTTGTTCTTTTTTCTTATTCCTCTAATCGGTGCTCTCTTGAGTACAATTTTATAGCGCACCCTTTCTCCTTTTTGCAGTAGACGGACATTACATTACACGGAGGAAAAAATGACAAACTATTGCCATTTGATAACTAAAAACACTTTCTTTGTCGTCCTGCCACATCACAACAAATTAAAAATTTTACTCATTTTTGACACTGGAAGATCAATGGAGTTAATATCGATCTACAGGGACCTTTAGGAAACATTTTGTGGTATCCTTGTCACTCTATCCTTGTGGAGTTAAAATTTCTTAACAGCTACTCGAGCAACTGGAACATTACCGAATCAAAATTTACTTCAACTATTCACTTGGAATACCAATGGTTAAATTCATCAACGATTTGGGAGGAAGAAAATTTTAACATGACAGGCATGCTTCCCGTTGGAACATATCGGATTCAATATCTCCTTTGGGAGTTCCATTAACTGAAGAGAAACTACATCAAGAGCGATCCTCTTCGGTTAATCATCTAATTAGAAATAGTTTTCCAAGATACGGAATTACAAGTAAATGATATCGTTTGGAAAATCTCTTTCTAGATGTTTCTGCAAATAGGATGACAGGTTGATATCACATTTTCTACTTTTCGAAGACTTGTAGTTAGTGTCGAATCCGAAACGGATTGCGAGTTAAAAGCATCCCTTTGATTATATATAGAAACAATAATTAGATATTTGTATATTTGCTGGTAGAACGTGTAATGATTATTGGTTCAAGTAACGGATGCTGACGAACAGTCATCAACTGATAAGCACGTATTTGTAAAGACAGGTTTGCTTGTCACTAGAACATATCGGAAGTACAATTCAATTAAATTAGAAAATGGAAATTCAAATCATTTCCTTTGCTACTGAACTATAGATTAATTAATCAATTAGTTACTAGAGTTTAACTCGGGAACTGTATTCTTGACACTAAAAATTTTCAATGTGGATAGTTAATTGAAATAGAGAAGAATGAAAATTGTGTTGATCATTACTTAGTTATGGATTAACTTTATCTGAAAGATATGCATATCAAAGTCTAATTTTAGTTACTGTCACCAGATCATATCAGAATTATTAAGCATACAGATGATCATTCAATTAATACATTTTAGAATTGGTATCCTTGCCACTAGAACATATCGGAATTGATAATTATGAAGATTATAATTTATTTAATGAAATTAAAAATAGGTATACACTAAAACGTATCGTAAATGGAGTCAATTTTTAGGTACCCTTGCTACTAGAACATATCGGATTAAAAAAATATTTCAACTATCAATTAGTTGTAAAAAAAGAGTAAAAAAATAATCCTTCTAAATATGTTAAACATCTTGAAAAATTTCTTTGACATTGTCCCCGACAAGAATGAGAAAATTACGTTTAATTTTTTTCCTTCCTTTGGCAAAATTAAATTCTCAAGTTTAGAGAAAATCTGCTTTCCTTCCCTTTAGGAAATTTAATGTTCTCTCCTTGTTGTTATTCTTTCAATTCCTTTTTGTCCTTCTGGTTAATCCTCTTCTTCGTGACGTCATAGTCCGTGCAAACATAATCCTATTTTGCTCTTTGTGTATAACGTCTAAGGGTACATTTTCTCGCCTTACAACTTTGCCCTCCTTCACAACCTTCCTCCCTCTCCATTCGCCCTTCAAACCTTTTTCCACAGGGTTAATGAAATTTTTGTTCTTAGATGTAACGCCCATTTTACAAAGGTCCATATCTCAAAGCTTTGTTGTTCCCCATTTCACAATGAAAAATCTATTTTTCACTTCAATATTAAGAAACCTGTATCAAAGCTGACAATCGTGGTAGTATTTAAAGTGAAGGTGATAAAATTAATTATTAATGATAATAACAACATTCAAACCACGAACGGATAAATAAGACCTTCGAACCTTCTACATAATGTTACGTCCGTAACTTCTTATTAACGTACCTAAATTAAGTACAATACTTATGTATGTATTTTGTATTCGGTATTGTATTTTTCGTATATATTTTATAATTATATTTTATGTATTTCACATTGTTGCTTTATAATTATATTTTTGAATATATGGTAATTGATATTATATGTCTTATATGTATCTGAATAAATTACAAATCATAATAATTCTAAGAAAAGAGAATAATATTTTGAATCATGCAAAAAGAATAACGATAGTGCATCAGTTCAATAACCTTCAAACAACTTCGCCACAGGAAGGAAGAAAAAACATCTATACACGAAGAGAGGGCTTGAAGAGTCACAAAAATTAGAAAGAGAGAAAAGATTAGTCCACAGCAGCATCGAGCATAAAAGTAAACAGGCTATGATCATCCCTACCACTATTTTGAAGAGACACGAAAATTAGAAAGAGAGAAAAGATGAACAAGTGCACAGGGAGAGAAATTAAGCAGAGATCAGAGAGTAATTTTTTGGAAATCAGCAGTATTCATCTAATCGTCAACAAGTGAACAGTCTCCCAGTATACCTTTGAACATTATACAAAAGTGAACTCCCAGTAAACCTTTAAACATTATTAAAAGTGAAAAGTCTCCCAGTATACCTTTGAACATTATTTAAAAGTGACGTCCAAGTATTAATTTAAACATACTTCATTACAAGTGAATTATTCCCCAAGTATTAATTTGAAATCAGTTCCAAATCAACACCCCATTCATCGATCTTCGAATATAACTTTTATTAATTTCCAAAAATATAAATTTAGAAATTCTTTCGAGTGTCTACAAAACTCTAATATTGAAGGATCACATTCCAAATTTCGAAACATCGAAATTTGCTTAAGAGGCGACAACTGTCTGGGACTAGCAGATATCTTTCGGAATACAATACACTATCTCATTAGTGTAAACACCGGCACAAATTCTCCACCATTAAGGACAACCATAAGGTGGTCACTTTTCGTCTAGTGCTCATCACCACTCAAGATTGGATTACAAGATAATCATCACACCACAAGTAATCGTTATTCTTTAAGTAAGATTCATAATTTTGTACTCATTGTATTTTTGTCAACTCTTTTCTTTCTTGTTGGTTTTTAAATAAATTATTCTCTCACAACATTAAGTAGGCTCAATGACTTATCCTCATCCCAAATTAGATTCATTTATGGAACTAATTTAAAACGAGGAACGTTAGGTATATTTAAAAAGGTTTCTTGTTTTGACGTAACAATAAATACAACATAATAACAATTCCAAAATCAAATGATGGTTGTAAGTACATAAAGAATGGTAAAGATATAACCTTCGATATAAATACAACATAATAACAATTCCAAAATCAAATGACATTTGTAATGATTTATTATTGTTTTAATAATAATGATTTATTATTACTATTATAATAATAACAATAAAAATAATAATATTAATAATAATACCTATTTTCAATTCAATATAGAAATCATGATTTATTCTCTATGAAACGACTTTTATTAGCTATTCAAATTTATTATCAAAGAATATATTTTTTCATATTCTGATGATTGAATTTCATTTTTCTATATTGAATTGAAGAAATCTCATAAATCCAGTTTTGATAAATGTGATGGCATTGTATTGATATTTTTATTCTGATTGTGTATGGGATTGAAAAAAATTATCTCCCTCCTTTTGTCCTTTTAAAGAGATAATTAGTTTATTAAATTTTTTCCAACATTGTTATTATGAATTAAAAATGAGAATGCAAAAATAGAAGGATAATTCTTTTTTTATATTTATATGAAAAGAACTGACTTTCGTGTTCATTGTATTGTGAATATTGTAAATTTTGTATCATTTCAACTTTGGCGATAACGCTTTTCATTCTCCTGTCTTGCGAGCAATGATAACCAAAAACAAGCATTGTTCCTGATAAAATGGCTCCTTTCATGGAAAATTGGAATTGAGTTTCGAATACAACGCTAAAATTTCTCTCGAGAAATAATATTAATGTTTTTTCTCTCTGCATAATTATCTCATTCTTTTAATTTTTCAAACAAGAAAATATAAATTTAATTTTTCGTTTTTATTTTTAAAAAATGCATACATACGGTAAAATTCATATATTTAAAAGTGGAAAAATTTTATTTTTGGTGATATTGCATTCACTCTGACGGTATATTTTTTATTTTTATTATTAAATATGCTTTTTATTAGCTCTTTAAATTCTCTTCTTCATGTATTTTATTGCTTTATCTTGTGCAAAAAATAAAATGAAATATGGGACATTAATTTATTTGCAGAGAGAAAGAGGGATGAACTGCTGAAAAATAAAGTGCATTGATTAAGCTAATTGTAGAATTTATCTCTATGTATTGTTTGCTTTTAATTAAAAATGCTACTGCTAAATTATCAATTCTTCACAGAGAGAGTGGATATAAAGGTAAACTCTTTTTTTTGTATTTTAAATTTTTATTTTCAATGACCTTGGGGTGTGAGAAAAATTGAGTTGAATTGAAATCGCTGGGATTTACCTGTATAGTTTTGTTTTCCTTTTTCGTATATCTATATTGCTTCTTTATCATCTGGGATATTTCATTTTCTGTTGGAATAAGTTCAAGTGCGGATATATAAAAGAAAGAAGCAGAAGATAGTCGCAAGGAAGGATTCTTGAGGCAAAAAATAATCGGCATTTGAAACTTATTGCCGACAAAGCTTTAAAGTGCCAATAAATAAGGCTCGGGATTTCTTAAGGATTTATCGATACGACTTTTGGACTTTAGATAGGGAAAAGAAAGACCAGCTCTTGATGTACTGGTTTGAACTTTCTTTTTTTGTTAAATTCATTGCTGGAGATTTGAAGTGATATTTGTCAAAGGCCTATAAGAAATCTATTTGTTTCATATCTTTTTATTTTTGTTACAGATAATCCGTTGGAAATTGACTACTGGACATCATAGAAGTGATGAAGAGAACGTTGCCCTTGACAATACACAGGTATTATAAAAAATTCATTAGTTTGCCTATTGGTATTTTTATGAATGGTATGCTTGCCACTAGAACATATCGGATTCATATTTTTTTATTACCTCAAGTAGAGGTGAATGATGGAGTAGACAACATCATTCGGTAAACAAGTGCTTGTATAGATGCAGGTATGCTTGCCACTAGACCATATCGGAATTAAATTTTTTTATTCAAATCTTACTTGTGAGAGGATTATAAACTAGACATCAGTTTGAAAACAAAGTTTATAAAAACAGATCTGCTTTGCTAAAGTCTTGATTTAGAGATTTTTAGCAATCATGCCAAATCAAAACTCAACTTTAATTGTTGTAAAGGTATGCTTGCAACTAGAACATATCGGAATTAATAATTATAAAGATTATCATTTAATTAATAAAAATAAAGACAAGCTTGTCCCCAAGACCCAATACACCGGAACATCAAAATTAAGTTCTTCCAAAAGTTTAAACATTTTTTAAACAAAACTATTTCACAAAATGGTATTCTTGCTACTAGAACATATCGGAATGATAATTAATTTTAAATCTCTTTCACTTGAGGCCATCTTCTTGTTTATTTTTAAACATTTAAATAATCGTGAATATTTTCCTTTAGATTTCGTAAAATAATAAGAATCCCATCTCTTATGTATTTCCAGAATATTTTTCTTATTAATCCTAAAAACAAAGTCGTACAATATCAAAGAAAGGGGATTTAACATATTTTCTTTAAAAAAAACAATACAAAGACGTGCTGAATTAAATTGCAATTTATTTATGATAAATTTCTTCTGACAGTTTTGCATCAAGAAAAGTAGTTGTTTCTCTGATAACGAGAGTTTGAGAAAGTACTTTAAAAAAATAATCATGATACGTCTTATTTCTTGAGAATGCTTTTTCGATTTAATAACTTTCTGCCTCACTATCTCTTTATCTATCTACCTCCTCTCTCTCTCTCTCTCTCTTTCTTATTGAACGATGTAAGTTGACAGATATGCGAATATCAGGACAAAGAACAATGTGAGGTTTATAAGAGTGGATTGGTGATTTGAGTGTCACATATTGTTCTTTCCGCTCAGTTTACCGAGTTTCTATCCCCCGACTAGGACACATAAATGTCCTCCGAATAACCCGTCCGGTAATATACTAGGGGTTGATACCCCCGGGGGCAGCTTATACGTTCCTGGTTGGCAGAGAGAATGGGATGAAATGTATGGTTACGCCACGGGCTCATTGTGCAAGTTATCAAATCGGTTTGCTACTATATACATGCAGTCCAAGTTTCCTCTTGTTATACGAAGAATTAAATCTTTTTATCTGAAGAATATTGTTGATAAAAAAAGAGATACGAAAAGTGTTGCTAATTGGAACATATTAGGAATTTAAGTGGAGTTGGAAGTGATTCTACTAAATGAATCATTCAATGGCTGATTAATATGAGGAAAGGTGTTATTGATAGTAGAACATATCGACATTACAATTCTGCATTGATAATTACCTATTGGAATTAAAATATACTTTTAGGTATTCTTGCCACTGGAACGTACAGGAATTCAGTCATTGTCACTGAAGGGCCATGGCGAAATCAATTTTAGATATTCTTGCTACTATAACATACCGAAACTAAAAGATACCTTCAGGTATTCTTGCCACTAGAACATATCGGACTTGAGAAATAGAAAGGTCATCATTTAATTAATGAAATTAAAAATATGCTCGCCACTAAAGTATGTGGGAATTATAATCTATCTGTAGGTATTCTTGCCACTAGATCATACCGGAATTGATAAATACAGAGATAATCATACCTCTATTGATAATAACAAAGATCATCATTTAATTAATGAAATTAAAAATAGGTATGATTGTCACTAAAGCATATGGGAATTAAAATCTACCGTTAGGTATTCTTGCCACTAGATCATTCCGGAATTGATAAATTCAGAGATAATCATACTTCTATTGATAATTACAAAGATCATCATTTAATTAATGAAATTAAAAATATGCTCGCCACTAAAATGGGAATTAGAATCTACCGTCAGGTATTCTTGCCACTAGATCATACCGGAATTTTTAATTATAGATCTAATCATTGAATAGATAAATTTTAGAATTGGTATGCTTGCCACTAGAACATACTGGAATTAATATCATCATTTAACTAATAGAATTGAAGATAGGTAAGCTTGCAGCTAAAACATTTTGGAATTAAATATTGTCTTTAGGTATTCTTGCCTCTAGAACATACCGGAATTGTTAGTTATCTGGATCATCATTTAATTAATGAACTTAAAGCTTAAAAATTTCGGAATTAATTATTACCTTCAGGTATTCTTGACACTAGAACATATCGGACTTGACAATTTGGAAGATCATTGTTTAATTAATGAAATTAAAAATTGTTGTGGCTACCATTAGAAAGTTTTGGAATTAACGAGTACTAATTTTGTTTCAGTATCCCTGAAGACATCTGGATCTACTCTTTCTCTCTGATTCTAATTGTAAAGGATTCAAATAAAAACTTTAATAATTTAACTTCAATTAAACAGTTACTCTTTCTCAAAACCTTTCTATTAATATCAGTGTTTTCTGCTCTGTGAATAAATCAGGTTGAATCACCAATACCGGCCAAATTAAATATGTAAATTATGATTATGTTTAGTTTCATTTCTTCAGACGTAGCATCAGATTAGGTAAAGATTGGACGAAAAAATGGGATAGAACAAATGTTGTGTATAAATTTAATTGTAAAAACTGTCCTGCAACATAAGTTACCAATCGAACATATGATCATAATTAGGATCGTCATCTTGTTGATGATCATTTAATTGAATTCAAAAACAGCCTTGTCAGTACAACATCAATTGATACTGTCGAAGATAAAAAAGAAAATCTAAAAAGGTTGACTCCATTGACACTGCTCACTTATTTTTTTTTTAGAAGAGTAATAATCTCTGCCTGAAAATATTGCATAGAACCCTTTTAGGAATATTACAACCAAGAGACACACTATACTTTAGAGAAAGGTAAATTTTCAAAATTCATGTATATAATCACTGATGGGATGAAAATTGAATTTTCCGTAAAATTGTTTCGATATATATATGTATATATAGCTCGATAGAAATTTTGGATGCATGACGTGAATAAGTTTGATATCTCTACAAATAGGTACAGAGATTCACTTTAGGAGTGGTTCCATTTCTCTTTACAACGCTTCAACTTGATAACTATTCACTATTTTCCAGTCTGTTGTGTTCGAGCGAATAATTGAGTTATAAGTTTTCCATCGAGGGCTTTCCAACGTGAACAACTAACTTTCCCACGATTGTCTCTACCCGTTGCGCTCATCCCCGGCAATATTGCAATTACGTCTTCAACGCGTTTTCCTTCCCATCTAAAATACTGTCGTCGCCCTCCAACGAACTCTTTAAGATGAAAGGGGGGTGGTAAAAGTGGACTTTTAATCTTTTAGACACAATTTCATTAAAGAAGTTTCATTCCTTTTTTCTCTACTTAAATAAATAATTGTCAATTTAGATTTGTGGCGTGGCTGCAAAATACCTAATATTCTTGCTTTAATATTTTATTTTACGAAAAAAAAATTCCCCCTCATAGTGATTACGTTAAAAGCACTATACACCTGTTATAGTGTGAAAAGGTGATAATTTAAGTGACTAAGGGGGTTAGCTTCTCTTTTTCACTCGAACGTATAATATTTCTTTTTCTTATATATTTATTAGGAGCTTAGTAATATTTTCTTATTTTCCACTATCACTCCCTCTCTCTCTTTTTTTTATTTTTTCCAGGAGACAAAAAAATCAATGTTCACAAATGTTCGAAAACACGTTTCAAATGAGTTTAAAGCAAATAAAAAATAACAAAAACCCACTCCCCCCGGTTTCTGCCGATATCCAACGTGTCAATTACGTCCGAACCCTTCTTACCCTAGAGTAAAACGTTCGTGTCCCGACTTTAAATTCCCCAGGAAAGGTTATACGCTCTGACTTTTACAGTTTGTCTCCTGACAAAGTTTTTTCTTGTTTGCTTTTTACTTCTTTTTTCACGATTCTTTTTTTTTTGTTCATCCGAGAACACCAAAAGAGAGCTTCCATTCTGCTTCAGCGACATTTAACTTCAATTTTATGAAGTTCACTTAAACAGTTTTTGTTTTTCTTTTATGTTTTATTCTCTAAAACAGAGAGGAACTTGTTTTTTTTCTCTAGTTTTGTTCAAACTTTCCATTGCAATTAGAGGTTTTTTTTCGGGAGGGCGACAAATTTAAGTAATTAATTTTATTTTTATACTATTTGTTTAACTATAAAACTCTAGGTTGGTAATTAAGTTTGTCAAAAAAAACATTTTTTTATTCTTTCGGCTTTTGTAACAGCAAAAATGAAAATTTTATTAAAAAGTCGGTAAAATAGATATCTACTTTATCATTGCCATTTTTTACCGACTGCCGGTAAAAAATTACTTACCGATTTTTTTATTGTTTGAACTGATTGTATTTTGAAAAATGTCACATACTATATATAAATTATTTATATATAAAATGTCGCCATACTTTAATTGACATTAGTTTTTATTATTACATTTTTATTATGTTACCGACGGATGGTAACTTTGCCGATTATTTACAGGTTTGTCATTTTTTTCATCTATTTTGTCTGCTAATGGTAAATATAACGCTAAAACTACTTATTCCGACAGTACTAACCTTATTCACAAATATTGATTCAAATTTACTGGATTTTCTGCTTTATCGACCGATGGTAATTTTTCCTGCATTTACAGACGTTTTGTGTAATATCAACAATTTCTCGTATAATAGCAATAGAAGTAAATGCAATTTATACGTTAACCGCGTTCGCCTATCTGCTTGATCTGTTTTACCGACTGATGGTAAATATAAAACATACTGTTTTTACTTTCATGACAATTGCATCTCAATCTTAACAATGTATTTTGTATTGACAACAGGCGTAAATTCTAATTAATAATCTGGTCAAATTACCAATTTCGAGGTTTGTTTTACCAACTGATGGTAAATACCGACATGTTCTACTTTATCTGTTATTGTGGCAAGTTTCTAACCAATTGTTGTACTTTATCAATAAATTTCGTTATAAATTGTTGTTTTAATTCTTTTTACCTACAGTTTTGGCTGTTTTACCGACGGATGGTAAATACCGACATGTTCTACTTTATTTGCAATCGTGTCAAGTTTCTAACAGATTGTTATTCTTTGCCAATAAGTTTGGTTATAAATTGTTGTTTTAAGTCTTTTTACCGACAGTTTTGACTGTTTTACCGACTAATGGTAAATACAACATATACCGTTTTTCTACTTTAACAACAATTGCATCTCATTCATAAAATTTTTTACATGTATTAACAAAATGAGTAAATACTAATCAATGATTAAATCGAATTACTAACTGCGAGTTCTATATTATGGACTGATGATAAATACCGACATGTTCTACCTTATCGGTAATTGTAACAAGTTTCTAACAGTTTCTTATGTTTTATCAATCAGTTTGGTTATAAATTGTGAGCTTCATTTTTTACCTACAAATTTTCCTGTTTTACCGACTGATGGTAAATACAGCACATATTATTTTTCCACAATAACGACAGTTTCATCTCATTCTAAATAGTTTTGCAATGCATTAGTAACAGGCGGAAATTCTAATTAGTGATTAGGTTGAGTTACCGACTGTCAGTTCTGTTTTACCGACGGATGGTAACAACCGAAATGTTCTACCTTATCGACAATTAAGACGAGTTTCAAAGCATTACTTGTGCTTTATCAAGCAGTATGGTTATAAATTGTGAGTTTAATTTCTTATATACCGTTTTTCCTGTTTTACCGATTGATGGTAAATACAACGCTTTATTTTTACTACTTTAACGATAGTTTTATCTTATTTTTAATAATTTTTCAATGCATTAGCAACAGGCGGAAATTCTAATTAATGATTAGGTTGAGTTACCAAATGTGATTTCTGTGTTACCGACCGATGGTAAATACCGACATATTCTACTTTATCGACAATTGTGACAAGTTTCTAACAGTTTCTTGTGCTTTGTCAGTCGGTTTGATTCGATTTTCTTCTACATTTACGATTGTTCTGCCTTATTAAAATAATTTTATTATTTTATTTTTATATTTTTTTTAATTTTAAATTATTTTGTGAAGTATTCTTTGATCTAGTTAAGAATTTATTTCTATCTAGTGAATATGTTTGCACAAAAGTTGAGATTTTCTTTTTAAAAATTATTTTTTAAATTTATCAATTTGAAGTTCAGTTTAAAGCGCCAATTACTCTCTTGTATCCTTATTATTACGTTTTACGATGTTCGTGACTTGAGTTTGAATCTTTGAATTATTTTTTTCTTCCAAAGAGAGGTCGGAAGAACTGAATTTTTTTCCTCTTTGTCACCTGACTCCCTTCTTTTTTTTCTTTCTTTTATTTATTTTCTTCTGCTCCTTGAAAGTACAAGAGTTCCACTTTGAAAAAGTAGATTTTCTCGGATTTGAAAGCAAGGAGTGGCTTTTTCATTTATTCGTTTATTATTATTATTATTTCTTTTTTTTTTTTTTTTTTGCTGTAAGAATATTAGAAATTGCTTGTTATTTACAAAGAAGAGAGTCGCGCGCGCGTTCACTATTGTTGTTAGACGTTTGTAATAAATTTTTATTTCTTTTGTCATCTTTTCACAGAGCAAGAAGAAAAGCGTGTAATTAAAATATAATAATGATTATAAATAATTTTCATCTGCGTCTTCTTCTTTTTCTTCTTTTCTATATTTGTCTTCTGAATAGGTAAAATTGTGCCGACTTGGTTATTAAATCAGAAAACTAAATTCTTCCTCGCGAGAGGAGAAAAATAATAATTTTCTTCTTTTACATTTAGAAAGAAAAATTTGAATAAAAAATTCAACTTTTAATGTTTTTTTGAAACAAAATTTTTTTATTATAACTTCTTTTTTGATTGTTTTCGCTATTTAATTTTTTTTTAATAGAATTGAGGTACATTGCGTTTGGATAGAAAATTTTTTCATCGTGTTTGAAAATTTGTCAATATTGTAAAAATCATTCATTCATTCATTCATTTGCTGGAAAGTAAAGTTTCTCAATTATTTTTCCTGTTACGACCGAGGGGAACTATTTTTTTTTTATTCTCATTCTCAATGTTGTTTGGTTCAGAGAACGAATGGAATGTTGAGAAAGTTGAAAATATGACATTTGGGAAATTATGGCTTTAGGGTTTTTATTTTCTTGGATTTTTTTTTGTTTTGAAACAGATATCCGGTTTTATGCTTCAAAAAAAAAAAGGGGGGTCGGTGGTGATTTTTTTCAGGCCGCAAGTGTATGTCGTTTACACACATTTGAAATCGAGGAAATCCCCGAGCCACAAACTCGTTACGAAACGGAGCTTTTGTGGCTTTGAATCTGGGTCGTTCGATTTCACTAATGACTTGCTATAAAGAATTCAGTAGATACGTCCAGTTCGATCCACTTGCACAAAACTTACACGAGCGGCCGAACTTTTAATTGCATCTAAATGTCAAGTTCCCCTTCTCTCTTTTTTTTTGTATTCCCCCACTCCCTCTGCTTTTTACCCCTTCTATTCTGCAAAAACATGATTCCCAAACACAAGCACCACGATTCGCTAAACTTTAATCAAGCCTGATGCATCATCAACCACAACAGTGACCCTTTTTTCTGAATTGACAAAGTTAAATCGATGGGGGTCAATATCTTAGGTTTTCTTTTTTTAAATCTTTAACGGATTTTCAGTGAAACTAACTTTTACTTTTTAGTTTTTGTTATGTGGAAAATGTAAGTTGGGGATACTAATTTAAGAGACCTACATAAATAACATTATTTCAAAGGTATTCTTGACATTAGAACATATCGGAATTGACAAATTTTATTCAAACTACTTTTGGGAAGCATACAAACATAAAACTTTTTAACAAAGGTATTCTTGCCACTAGAACATATCGGAATTGACAAATTTTATTCAAACTACTTTTAAGAAGCATATAAACATATAACTTTTTAAAAAAGGTATTCTTGCCACTAGAACATATCGGAATTGACAAATTTTATTAAAAATACTTTTGAGAAGCATACAAACATAAACTTTTTAAAAAAAGGTATTCTTGTCACTAGAACATATCGGAATTGACAAATTTTAAAATTAATTTTGCCTTGTAAATAGAAATTTCAATTCACTTTCACTCAAAATTTATTTTCACCACATTTTTATTTCACTTCACTTTCACTCAGAATTTATTTTCACTACATTTTCATATCACTTTCACTTCACTTTCAACATTCAATCAAAATTTATTTTTACTACATTTTCATTTCCCTTTCACTTCACTTTCAACATTCAATCAAAATTTATTTTCATTACACTTTTACTTCACTTTCACTCAAAAATTTTTTTATTCCACTTACACTTCATTGTCACTATGACTCTAAATTTATTTTTATTTCAATTCCATTTCACTTTCACTTTAAATTAATTTCCTACTCCAATTTCACTTCACTTTCACTTCAAAATTTATTTTTCATTCCAATTCCACCTGACTATCACTCTGAATTTATTTTCAATACATTTTCATTTCACTTTCAACGTTCACTGAAAATTTATTTTTACTACATTTTCATTTCGCTTTCACTTCACTTTCAACAGTCCCACGGTAAATCGTTAGGTATTAAAATAACACCAAAAAGGATTAAAATAATCCAATTTAGTGTTATTTTAACCCATTTTGGTGTTATTTTAATACCTAACGATTTACCGTGCCCTTAAAATTTATTTTCTTTACTCTTTTACTTGACTTTCACACAAAACTTTTTTTTATTGCACTTACACTTCACTGTCACTTCAACTCTAAATTTATTTTTATTTCAATTCCATTTCACTTACAATTTAAATTCATTTTTTAATCTAATTTCACTTCACTTTCACTTCAAAATTTAGTTTTTACTCCAATTTCGCTTTACTATCACTCAGAATTTATTTTCACTACATTTTCACTTCACTTTCACTTCACTTTCAACACTCACTCAAAATTTATTTTCACTACATTTTTATTTCCCTTTCACTTCACTTCACACATTCAATCAAAATTTATTTTCATTACACTTTTACTTCACTTTCACTGAAAACTTTTTTTATTCCACTTACACTTCATTGTCACTTTGACTCTAAATTTATTTTTATTTCAATTCCATTTTACTTTAACTCAAAATTTACTTCACTTCAATTTCACTTTACTTTCAGATTATTTTTACCTTCAATCAAATTTTATTTCATTATTCTTTTCCTTCGATACAAAGTTAAAATCCACAACGTTGATCAACGAAAAAGTAAAGAGAAAATAAATTTTAAGTGAAAGTGACGTGAAAATAAAGTAAAATAAATTTTGAGTTAAAGTGAAACGGAATTAAAATAAAAATAAATTTATAGTCAAAGTGCCATTGAAGTGCAAGTGGAATAAAAAAAACTTTGAGTGAAAGTGAAGTGAAATGAAAATAAATTTTGATTGAATGTCGAAAGTGAAGTGAAAGTGAAATGAAAATGTAGTGAATATAAATTTTAAGTGATAGTAAAGTGAAATTGGAGTGAAAAATAAATTTTTAAGTGGAAGTTAAGTGAAATTTGAGTAAAATATAAATTTGGAATTGAAAGTGAAGTGAAATTGGAGTAAAAAATAATTTTTGAAGGGAAAGTGAAGTGGAAGCAAAGTGTAAGTGCAGTGAAAAAAATTATGAGTGAAGATGGAGTTACAAAAATATTGTCCGAAAGTGAAATTGTAGTAAAAGTAAAGTGTTCATTAAAATTAATGGAAATTGCAAAAAAAAATTTAAGGAAAAGTGAAATTAGAGTAAAAGTGAAGTGAAAATACAAATTAAATTAAAGTAAAAGTGAAGTAAAAGTAGAGGGAAAATAAGTAAAAAGTGAATTGTAAAAAATTATTTTCTCTTTACTTTTTCGTTGATCACATTCACAATGAGTAGAGTAAAAGTGAAATTGAAGTGAAACTGAAGTGAAAATGGGGTGAAAATAAATTTGAAGTGAAAGTGAAATAAAAATGAAGTGTAAATAAATTCTGAGTAATAGTAAAGTGAAATTGGAGTGAAAAATAAATTTTGAAGTGAATGTGAAGTGAAATTGGAGTGCAAATGAAATTTGAGTCATAGTAAAATTGAAGTGAAAGTGGAGTGAAAAAAAATTCGGAGTAAAAGTGAAGTGTTAATAAAAATTAAGTGAAAGTGAAAAATGTTTTAAGTAAAAGTGAAAGTGGAGTGAAAATGAAATTTAAGTCGAAGTGAAATTGGAGTGAAAGTGAAGTGAAAATACAAATTAAGGTAAAGTGAAAGTGAAGTAAAAATACAAATTAAGTTAAAGTGAAAGTGAAGTGAAAGTAGAGTGAAAATAAAATTTGAGTCATAGTAAAATTGAAGTGAAAGTGGAGTGAAAATAAATTCCTAGTAAAGTGAAGTGATAATAAAAAATTAAGAGAAAGTGAAAAAAGCTTTAAGTAAAAGTGAAAATGAAATTTAAGTCGAAGTGAAATTGGAGTGAAAGTGAAGTGAAAATACAAATTAAATTAAAGTGAAAGTGAAGTGAAAATACTAATTAAATTAAAGTGAAAGTGAAGTGAAAATACAAATTAAGTTAAAGTGAAAGTGAAGTGAAAGTAGAGTGCAAATAAAATTTGAGTCATAGTAAAATTGAAGTGAAAGTGGAGTGAAAATAAATTCCGAGTAAAAGTGAAGTGTTAATAAAATTAAAGAGAAAGTGAAAAATGTTTTAAGTAAAAGTGAAAGTGAAGTGAAAATGAAATTTAAGTCGAAGTGAAATTAGAGTGAAACCGAAGTTAATCTAAAATTCAAAAATATAGAATATTAAAGATTTCTTCAACATTTTTGTTTACACAAATTTTTGTAAATTCCCAGATTCGTACATTTATTAACAAAAATTTTTTTTTTTTTTTGAAATTTTAAAATCTGAACCTTGATGCTGAGAAATTTGCATATGTGTACCATATACATAGAGTATAGTGATGTATTTAGGAAGAGCAACATAACTGATATGATGGGATGTGTTTTGAGGTATGGAAGAGTGAGAAGGGTTGGGGAGTGAAGGGGGGGGGCTTTGAGGATGATAGTAATAACCGGATAGAAACGTTGCCGTCGTTAAGCCGCGACTATTTATGTCGTGTACGTGGCCTGCTGAGGCCATTTCGATATAGTAAAGCCTGGTCCAGCCATTTGGGTCGCTATTATCCTGTCCAGTTTATGCGTCATATGGGCCCCTCAATGAGAAGACCCCTTAAAGCTTTTCGAGTCGTTATAATTTCCCCAGTGAATTTTCCCAAAAGTGTGAAGGCCACTCTTTCACCTCTCGACTTGTTTATACATATATATTACATTTACACAATTACATAGAATTACACTATGAAGATGATAATCTTCAAAAAAATGGAATTTTACTTAAATTTTAATTAATTGATATATAATTTAATTTTATTAAATTTTAATTAATTGATATATCATTTAATTTTATTAAATTTCTAATTAATTAATATATCATTTAATTTTATTAAATTTATTTATTTATAATTAATTAATATATCATTTAATTTTATGAAATTTATAATTAATTGATTTTACTTGAAAAAAAAATGATTGAAAATTATTATAACCTTATGTAGAACTGTTATACAGTCAACCAAGAAAATTAGCTTTGAATTAAATATAAAAATTTTGATATAATACACAATAAACTTGATTTAATAAAAATTATATTTAATTGAATTATAAAAATATGTTTAATTCAAATATATTTTTTTGGTGAAATTTTTTTTTTTAAATTAAAAATAGTTTAATTATTAAATTAAAAAAAATTTGATTATTAAATTAAAAAAATTTGATTATTAAATTAAAAAAATGTAATTATTAAATTAAAAAAAATTTAATTATTAAATTTAAAAAATGTAATTATTAAATTAAAAAAAATTTAATTCTTAAATTAAAAAAAATTTAATTCTTAAATTAAAAAAAATTTAATTCTTAAATTAAAAAAAATTTAATTATTAATTTAGAAAAAATTTAAAAAACAATTTTTTTTCAGTCAAACCACTTTTTTTCACAAATAGAGAATTATTAAATTCTTACAATTTACAAGTGAAGGAAAATAATGAAATTGATTAATTTAATTTTTCGAATGTCTAGACGGTAAAATAATTTATCCCTCTACAATCAGGAGATACAAGTACATCCTCTGCTCGGGAAATAAAATAATTGTTCAACGAATCTCTGCTGCAACTCACGTCTGACCAATTTTGCTGTTACTACTTAATCCTACAGACACTCTTGGGAACGCCAATAGTTGTAGTGGTGGTGGTGATGGTAGTAGTGCGAGTCAGCGAATGTTCCTCCCTTCTTACAAAAACTCTCTCTTTCTCTCTATTTCACTCTCTAATTTCATTAGAGAATTCTTTTTCCTATTTTGATTTATAAATAAAGATTCGAGAAAGTTTACATATTACTAAAAAAAATTTTTTCCTCTCCTCTAATGCTGAGTTAAAAATTTTTTTTTAGAAAAATTAATTAAAATCGTTGAATTAAAATAAAGATCTATAAATCTCGCGATATTTTGTCAGCTTCAAAAAGTGTATTCTTGAAGATTAGGGTTTTTTTTTGTATGCTGAGAAAGTTACGGACAATTTTTACTACACTTTTATGCCAAATTTATTTGTGTTTTATTTTCACTTTACATTCACTTTCGTTTAAATTTGATTTTCACTGCAAATTCAAATTTGAAAGTAAATGAAAGTGAAAGTGAAGTGAAAATGAAATTTGAGTTAAAGTGAAAGTGGAAATTAATTTGAGTTTTAATTAAAGTTAAATAATAATCAAATTTGAGTAAAAGTGGAGTGAAAGTGAAGTGAAAATGAAATTTGAGTTAAAGTGAAAGTGGAATATTAAAAAAAATAAAATTTGAATAAAAGTGCAAGCAGAATGGAAGTGAAGTGAAAATAAGATTTGACTAAAACTGAAAGTGAAGTGAAATTGAAAATTAGATTTGACTAAAAGTGATAGTAAAGTGAAAGTGAAGTGAAAATAAAATTTGAGTAAGAGTGAAAGTGGTATAATAATAAAATTTGAGTAAAAGTGTAAGTAGGGTGAAAGTGAAGTGAACATAAAAATTTAGTAAAAGTAAAAGTTGACTAAAAGTGGAACAAAAATAAATAATTAAAACAAATAAAATAAATAAAATAAATAAAAATATAAAAAAATATATAAAAATATAAAATAAATAAAATAATAAAATAAATAAAATAATTAATAAATAAAAATTGAACTAAAAGTGAAGTTAAAGTGAAAGTAAAATGAAAGTAGAGTGAAAATAAAATTTGAGTTTTAATTAAAGTTAAATAATAATAAAATTTGAGTAAAAGTGGAGTGAAAGTGAAGTGAAAGTGAAGTGAAATAAAAAATATAGTAAAAGTAAAAAGTAAATGGAAGTGAAACAAAAATAAAATTTGATTAAAAGTAAATTTGAAGTGAAAGTAAAGTGAAAGTAGAGTGAAAATAAAATTTAAGTTAAAATGAAAGTAAAATAATAATAACATAATTTGAGTAAAAGTGAAAGTGCAGTGAAAATAGAAATTTAGTGAAAGTAAATGTTGAATAAAAGTGGAGCAAAAATAAAATTTAATTAAAAGTAAAAGTGGAGTGAAAGTGAAGTGAAAATCAAAATTTAGTAATAGTAAAAGTTGAATGAAAGTGGAACAAAAAGTAAATTTGACTAAAAGTGAAAGTAAAGTGAAAGTGAAGTAAAAATAAAATTTGAGTTAAAGTGAAAGTGAAATAATAATAAAATTCAAGTAAAATTAAAAGAGGAGTGAATGTGAAGTGAAAATAAAAATATAGTGAAAGTAAAAGTTAAATGAAAGTGTAACAAAAATAAAATTTGCCTAAAAGTGTAGTTGAAGTGAAAGTAAAGTGAAAGTGGAGTGAAAATAAAATTTCAGTTAAAATGAATGTGGAAAAATAATAATATAATTTATGTAAAAGTTAAAGTGAAGTGAAAATAAAATTTGAGTTAAAGTGAAAGTGAATTATTTAAAAAAATAAAATTTGAATAAAACTGCAAGCGGAATGAATGTGAAGTGAAAATAAGATTTGACTAAAAGTGAAAGTGAAGTAAAAGTGAAGTGAAAATAAAATTTGAGTTAAATTGAATGTGGAATAATAATAAAATTTGAGTAAAAGTGTAAATTAGGTGAAAATGAAGTGAATATAAAAATTTAATAAAAGTTGATTGAAAGTGGAATAAAATTAAATTTGAATCAAAAGTGAAGTTGATGTAAAAGTAAAGTGTAAGTGGAGTGCAAATAAAATTTGAGTTTTAATGAAAGTTGAATAATAATAAAATTTGAGTAAAAGTAAAAGAGGAGTGTAACAAATAAAATTTGCCTAAAAGTGTAGTTAAAGTGAAAGTAAAGTGAAAGTGGAGTGAAAATAAAATTCGAGTTAAAGTGAAATGAGATTGAAAGGGACTCTTAAGTAAAGGAAAAATAAAATTTGACTAAAAGTGAAAGTAAATTAAGAGTTAAGTGAACGTGAAGTGAAAATAGAATCTTAATCAAAGTGAAACTGGAATAATAATAAAATATGAATGAATGTGAAGTGAAAGTGAAGTAAAGGAGATTAGCAAAAAAATTAGGTAAAATTTAAATTGGAACGATAATAAAATTTCAGTAAAAGTAAAATAAAAATTTTTGTCAAAATAATTCAAAAATTCTCTTAATCTAAAAAAAATTGTTCGTAAAAAATACTTTCTAAAATCGTGACAAAACCTATTAGGAATTCGGAATAGCACGATAGATGCGGGAAAGGGGAGTCAAGTTTTTAGAGAATGAATGTAGGGGGCGTGGGCCGAAAAGAAGTGAAAAACTGGCGGCAAATTGAATCTCGTACAAGACGTGACCGCCCCCAGGAACATTGACGTCTGTACTCTCAAAATCACGACATGACTTGAACTACAATCAATTCTTTCTCAGCTAAAAGAAAATTTTATCTAGAAAATTCAAAGAAATAAAAAAAATAAATGAAAAAAAATAAAAAATTTAAATTTTATATAAAATAAGTCAGAAAATACAGTCAATAAAACTTTAATCTGATCACCATTTTAAAACTAAAATCAGTAACGTGAGATTAATTTTTTTAAAAAACTGATTTATTTTTTAACGCAGCAATTGCCAACAGTCGGTAAAGTAGAGTTTATTGTCGATAAAGAAGATATGTTTTTAACCATTTTTATACATTGATAATTGCAGTCAGTTATTAATCGCACAGTAAATCGTTAGGTATTAAAATAACACCAAAAAGGATTAAAATAATCCAATTTAGTGTTATTTTAATCCATTTTGGTGTTATTTTAATGCCTAACGATTTACCGTGCGTGCTTATTTACCGATAAGGCAGAATGGTCAGTCGATATAGAATTCTACCTTACCGACAATTGGTTATCTACAGTCGGTAACAAAGTAATTCATTACCATCGGTCGGTTAGGTGGAATAAATTATTGATAACAACCAACGGTTTTTGAATCTAGATTCTTAAAATTATAAGATTTTTAAATTCATTACGATCAGTCGGTAAAGTAGAAGAAATTGTCGATAACGGGCAACAATTTATAATATTTTTTGATTCTAGGTTAAAAAAATTATTAGGTTGAAGAATTTTTTTACCATCAGTCGGTAAAGTAAAATAAATGCTTGATAACGGTTAACAGTTTTTAATTCTAGGATTTTTTAATTATTAGACTGAGAAATTCATTAACATCAGTCGGTAAAGTAAAATAAATTATTACTACCTGTCTTTCTGAATGTTACATTAAATTAAATTAAATTCTTCTCAATTGAGCTGTTTTTCTTCTATGCCATTAATTTTTTTCTACTTAAACAATAATTTTAACTTAAATACCTGAAAATAATTTTTCTTCTCAATAAATAACAGGAGAATATAATTCATTTTTTTCCGACAATCTTCTTTTCTTTACCAAAAAGAAAAGTCAACTTTTATTTTGCATTTGTCCTCTGAGAAAAAAAAGGAAAAAAAATTGAAATAATATTTTTCCACTGTGATAAAAGAGAAGTCACTTAGTGCACAATTTCTTAACTCTAGGAAAAATTTTCCTTCTTATATTTGTTTGGAAAACAAACTTGACGGTTTTTGCGTCTCAAAAAAAATATCGTGGAAAATTGATGAAAAAGAAAGGGGAAAAAAAATTCTTCCTCCTCGTCTTTCTTCTTCATCATCATCATCTTCGTCTCTTTCTTCTTTATTCTTCCTCTTCTTCTTTTTTTTTTCTTCGAAGAAACTTTACAAATGTTTTTCGAGATAATTTTAATCTTTCTCCTCTTGACATTAAAAATGATAGAAAATTAATTTAATGGAAAAATTCATTTTTAAAATAGAAGAAAAAAAAATTAAATGTCAATGACAAGTAACAATTTTTAACGTTTGTAAAATTGTTGAGTTTGTATGGGAGGGGGGAGAGCGTTATTAAAATGAGAAAATCGCCTCGAGTGTCGTTAACTTGGAACTCTCTTTCTCGACGAGATGGACAAATGGAAAATTAAAAATGCCAATTCAACGTCGGTAATAGTTTTGAGGTTTGGGGGAGATTACAGAGAGAGAGAGAGAGAGAGAGAGAGAGAGAGAGAGAGAGAGAGAGAGTAGAGCCGCCGGAGGTGTCACTCAAGATGGTAAAAATAAAATTCTTCTACTTTTCAATTTTTTTTTTATTTTTTCGTTAAAAACCGAGTTTTACGTTGAACGTTAAGTAATCTTGAAAAAAATGAGAGAAAGAAATAGAGAGAGAGAGAGACTAAATAAAAAAAGAAATTCTCCCATTTGATCAAGTTTCTCAACGTACAATTTCAACTCGTAGTAGCGAGCAACAGTTTAAAAATTAATCTCTCTCGGCGCCCAATCAGAATCTTGAGGAATAATACAGTCTCTCACGGAGAATGAAATAAAATTGTAAATTTGACGTTACTGCCACGTTCTGGAAAATGTCTGTTTTTTAATTTTCCATTTCTCTCTATTTCGAATTGCGAAGCAAAAAAAATGAAAATTAGTTTGTGAATAAGAAATCCAACCTTCTAAATTATAACTTTCTTAATTCACTTAGCCCTTTTTTTTACTGACACTCAGTTTTTCTTCATTACCAATTTTTTTTTCAAACTATTCTACTTTATCCCTATCCAAAAAAACAGATTTCCACCTTATCGACAGCGGCAAAAACTTCTTTATCGACACTCCTAGTTCCATCTACTTTACCGACAGAAAATTTCCCAT
The DNA here is from genome assembly GCA_032873175.1 of Leptopilina drosophilae. Lineage (NCBI taxonomy): Eukaryota > Metazoa > Arthropoda > Insecta > Hymenoptera > Figitidae > Leptopilina > Leptopilina drosophilae. Next base: position 39,814,138 of record CM065486.1, on the reverse strand, counting down.
TTATCGACAAATTTAAATTGAAGTAATATTTGCGGCAAAAAACTGCATTGCAAGTTTTTAAAAGTTTTCAAAAAAAGAAAATAAAAAAGTAACAGCAAAAAAAGTTTTAAAAGAGTTTTTATGTAAGAAGTGAGTCTGCGTTAAATAAATTCTAGTCTGTTCTAATAAGGCACTAAAACTGTCACATTTATGGTCGTGACGACGGTATAAACTTTGCAAGTGAGGATTGAGATGGCTGGTTAAGTTTCAGAGCGTCAGATGGGGGGGGGAGGGGAGGGAAGAGGGTTGGGGTCCTGTTGCCGCTTACTATTTAAATTAGTTACCGCTTCGTTCGCCGTTGATCCGATTTACAAGAAACATCTTAACTGAATTCATCCCGCGAGATGGGTACGACAAAAGTCTTTCAAAACAAGATCACTTTTTACTCGTATAGATCATTTCTGTAATGAAATTTACATTTTTCTTCATCTTTTACCCTGAGGCGTTAACAAAAAAAAATATATATACATTGTGTATAGAAAAAAAATCTGTTGAAAAAAATTCTGTATTTTTAAAAATCTTCTAGTTAATATTTTATAATAGGTGTATTTATTATTTAAATATTATTACATTAGAGGGATTTTTGTCATTTTTTTCTAAATTTTAAACCTTTCTTTGGTTTAGAAGCACGTTTTTCTACTTTATCGACAAAAATAATTAACATTTGAACGGTTTTTGTCTACATTACCGACATGTCTTTCTACATTACCGACAGAATAATCAATATATGGAAAATTTTTTAAAGTTACCGACATGTTTTCTGCCTTTCCGCCAAAAATAATTAACACATACCCATTTTTGGCAACATTACGAACATTTATTTCTACTTTACCGACAGAAGAATCAATATATGGACAATTTTTTTTTAAATTATCGACTTGTTATCTACTTTACCGACCAAAATAAGTAACATAGTAACATAATAACATTTTGACAACATTACCGACATGTGTTCTACTTTACCGACAAAAATAATTCACATATGGCCGTTTTCGCAACACTAACATAACGTTTTCCTATTTTACCGACAAAAATGATTAACATATAGCCGTTTTCAGCAGCAATACCAACATATTTTTCTACATTACCGATAAAATAATTAACATATGGTCGTTTTATTCAAATGACTGACATGTTTTCTGCTTTACTGCCAAAAATAATTAACATATAATCATTTTTTACAACATTGCCGACATGTTTTTCTACTTTACCGACAAAAATTGACAAATCGCCGTTTTTGGCAACATTACATTACCAACAAATTGATTTACGTTATCGACAAATATTTCTATATTATCGACAGGAAAACATGATTTACCGACGGATATTTATAAACAAATATTTTTATCGACTTTCTCGACCATAACGACGAAATTTTCTACTTTATCGACAAAGAAATTTGTATTATCAACAGATTTCTCAATGGATAATACAGTAGCTAAAAAATAACTAAAATTAATGAAATTCTTTACCGACTTCTGGAAAAACAGTTTGAAGGATTATTACTGTCGATAAAGCAGGCATTTTAAAATAAACACTCGTGGATTAAAATAGATGTCAAATCTAAATGTTTACGTTATCATCAGTTGGTTAATAGATAGTAAGTAGCACGTTTTTGTCGGTAAAGTAGGTGTCTGCTGATAATATATGTTTTTAACTTTTTGAATAAATATTTAAAAAGAACATTTAGAAAAAAGTAAATTTCTAAATAAACAAATTTTAAGCAATATTTTAGTAAGCTAGAAACCTACTTTACCGACCGTACCGGTCATATTTATGTTACCGACCGACAAAATTAACTTTACCGACATAACATTCTACTTTATTGACAAATTCTTCTTTTGTATTGACAGACTGATGAAAAATTATCGAAATTTTACTTTGTCGGAAAAGAAGAAAACTACATTTACATTGAGAAGTTTGTAGATAAATTTTATCGTCTTAGGGTAAAGTAGATAACTGTAAGAGTATTGCCGGCAATGTAGGGTACTATAATTTCACTGTCGGTAATTTGGATTACTACAATGTATGATCAATAATATAGGTTACTACGTTTATGTGGCTAACAATGTAGATAATTGCAATTTATTGTCGATAATGTAGATAATTACAATATAGGGTCAATAATAAAGATAACTGTATTATATGGTCGATAATATAGATTACTACGTTTATGTGGCTAACAATGTAAATAATTGCAATTTATTGTCAATAATGTAGATAGTTACAATATGGGGTCGATAATAAAGATAACTGTATTATATGGTCGATAATATAGATTACTACGTTTATGTGGCTAACAATGTAAATAATTGCAATTTATTGTCGATAATGTAGATAATTACAATATGGGGTCGATAATAAAGATAACTGTATTGTATGGTCGATAATATAGATTACTGCATTTATATAGTCAAGAATGTAGGTAATTGTGGTTTATTGTCGATAATGTGAATAATTACAATATAGAGTCGATAATGTAGATAACTATATGACATGGTCGATAATATAGATTCCTACAGTTATATAGTCGATAATATAGATTCCTACATTTATATCGTCGATAATGTAGAAAATTACAGTTTATTGTCGATAATGTAAATAATTACAATATAGAGTCGATAATGTAGATAACTATATGACATGGTCGATAATATAGATTCCTACAGTTATATAGTCGATAATATAGATTCCTACATTTATATCGTCGATAATGTAGAAAATTACAGTTTATTGTCGATAATGTAGATAATTACAATATAGAGTCGATAATTTAGATAACTATAGGACATGGTCGATAACATAGATTACTACATTTTTATGGTGGATAATATAGATGACTACATTTATATGGTCGATAATGTAGATAATATCATTATGTGGCCGATAATAATGATAATTACGTTACATGTTCAACTTACCTTATTTTACCGACCTAGGAACCTACTTTATCGACACTAGATACATTTTTTTGGCGATAAATTTTTCATTATCGACAGTATAATTTTTTTCCCCTCATATTTCAACAGTGAATGTGAAAAAATGTTTTTTTTTTATTTTTTTAAATCAACATTTAAAAATAATTAAATTGTATTTTGCCGAGAATCCGTCCTTTTGATTTGATTGTTCGTTATAATTAGGCTTAGGAGAGGTGTTACTCGTCATCGCGTGACGAAGTAGTTGCATGTTTTAATTGGAAGGGTTGTGCCAGCATTTAGGCAACTTTTGATAAGCGGGCGGAAACAAGCGAAAGGTACGATAATTGGTCACGGGTTTTGATGTCGAAATCGATACGAGAGGCAGTGTTATTATTCTTCTTCTTCATTCTTCAACATTTTATAGATATTCAGTTTTCATTGAATTATTTTATGATAAATCTTTTTTTTAAGGTTATATTCTCCTTGCAATGCGAGTAGAGGAAATTAAATTTTTTTCTTTTTCTATGTTGATTAATTCTTTGTATTAAAAATAGTTTTCAATTTCTTTGTATTAAAAATAGTTTTTAATTTCTTTGTATTAAAAATTGTTTTTAATTTCTTTGTATAAACATTTAAAAAAAATTTTTTTAAATTGTTTAGAATAATTTTTTTAAAATTGTTTAGAATAATTTTTTTAAAATTGTTTAGAATAATTTTTTTAAAATTGTTTAGAATAATTTTTTTAAAATTGTTTAGAATAATTTTTTAAAAATTGTTTATAATATTTTTTAAACAATGATTTATAATTTCTTTTAATTGTTTATAATAATTAAGAAAAATTATTTATAATATTTTCTTTTAATTATTTATAATAATTAAAAATCTTTAATAACATAATAAACTTCTTTTTTTAATACACAATATTTTCTATTTAATTTTAAAAAAATATTGATTATCAATTTATATTTTTTTATTTTTTAATAAGCTTCTATTAAGTTAATTGTCCATAAAGAGAAAAATTTCCAATAAATTTTTTTAAATCCCAATAAAAAGAGGGGAAAAAAAGTATTGACGATCTTTTGAGACTGTACTAAAGCTTTTTCATAGTGATAAACTATGAAGTGTTTGGATGTGTGTGTGCATGTGGATATGTGGAATGGATTTTTTTTTTCTAACTCGTGAATACGTTCATTACACAAGGCTTTTTGGATATGATAGCGATTCGATATACGGATGAGATCGTTTGGATGATATCGTTATACAGTAATATCGTAATATTCCACCTTGAGAATAAGCGTGTTGGCAACGCGTGCACTTGACGACTAAACTCTATCGTTATTCCACTTCCTTTATCGTCTATTTGCAATTCTTTTTATCGACCGAGTTATACGACACACGCACACACACATACAGACATACACACAGGTTATCATTTCGTTACTCTTTCACCTTTCAAAAAAAATTTCACGTTACAATCATTTTCACATATTTATCTCTCTTATGCTAAAAAGATTTTCGATTATAATATAATGCAAATATTGTGAAAATAAATTTACTTTTAGAAAAAAAATTCTATTATAAATGTCGGAGAATATTTTCCTAGTAAAAATTGTCTTTAACTTATTTAAGAAAAAATAATTTTTCTATTTTTTTAAATGTAAAAGTGACTAAAGTAAAATATTTATCGATAGAATTCTGCATTACCGACTGCAGGTACTGTAGATAACCAAAAGCCCCGCTTGTCGTTTGTATTAATTACAATTTACGCGGTGAAAATGTTATCTTCAGAGGTGCCCTGTTGGTAAACCAGTTTTGTTATTATACATCAGTCGGTAAAGTAGATAACTGTTTTCTAATGTGGGTCCGTGTACCTATTGACATAATAGTATCCTACATCATCAACAGAATATGTTGTAGTATGTAAAATAATAACTTGACATTTCACTAAACCACACAGCAAAACTGCTTTACCGACTGAGTCTTTCCGTAATTGACCTTTTACTGTGTAAAGTTGTAATTTAGCTAAATGTCAATTCACTCTTCTGGTTATCAATATGCTGTATTCGATCCTAAGTTCCGAATTTACTGACAATCTGGTTACTTGTCAAAAAATTCAACTAAAGAGATCTACATTATCGACAGTATGTGAATTCATTATCGACTTGTATTGGGATATTAATAACGTTGTGTATTATCGACCAAGGCAATGGCGATATTATCGACAAGCAGATTCCTTTTTTATCGACTACATAGAAGATTGCCGATACAAACTGATTCTTGAACAGTGTTCTTTATTATCGACCGTCGATTCTGTCGGTCCTGCCTTTATGGACTAGGTGAATTTATAATCGATTTGCGCTGATGTATAAATTATTAGCTATCTCATCTACCGCAGGTATCTACTTTATCGACAGCTGGTCGTCTGATATTAGTATTATCGACAGATCCCCCTACATCAATTGCGCTAAATTTATTATCGACAGGGATTTATTTATTAGCAGTGTTCTACATTATCGACCGTTGATCTTTGTGTTATCGATCATACGAAATTATCAACAGTCGATTACTTTTTTTTACCGACATTGAATGCTTCTTTTTATTAACAACCATTCGAAATTTAATTTTTGATTTAAAATAAACATTTTCTACTGTAAAATTTAATTCCAAGTTAAAAAAATACAGTTTTCTACTATTTCCTTTACATTAAAGATTTATATCAGACATTCAGAAAAAGAAGAATTGTCGATAAGTTTTGATGCTGCAATCGGTTTTTCCGTCTGAAATGAAATTAACGAAGATTGAATTTGTACTATAGATAGACTAAATTAAGATAACCTTATTAAGGAGTTGGACTTCGTCTTTGGCACGTGATCCGCTCGGTAAGTCGCTAATTTCATTTCACAATCTATATATATGTATTCACTACAACAGAGAAAAAAGAGAAAGAGAGATAGAGAGAGAGGGCAGTGAATTATCGACGAGCTTCTTTAATCTTTAACAAAGATTCATTCTTACAATAGTACCTAGTGGACTAACCATTTATTTAAGCTCGCTCGTTCATATTTAAAGTTTTTGCTTTCAAATAAGCAATTCTCTTGTGACATTCTTTTTTTCTATTGATATTTTATATTAAAAACGGTCCTTATTAGTTTTTTTGTCATTTTTATTTTTTTCACCAAATTTTAATTTAAAAAAATGTCCAATTACCGACTGCTGGTAAAACAGTTCGGTCGTAAAAGTAGTACCGGTACAACAGATGCTCTTTTTTACCAACTAATACATTGTTTAATCAAGAAATGTAAATACATTTACATGCTTCCATAATCTATAGATGGTAAAACAGATTGTCGGTAAAGTAGAAACTCACATATCTGTGAAAACGTTTCCATAAATACTGTACAATATGTCAATCGCTATGTTCTTAGAAAAATCACTTGCCATTTTTCATCCTCGTAAATATTTCAGGAGAAAAAACGGTTTTACCGACTGACGGTAAAGTAGATTGTCGATAAAGTAGAAAAACGAAAAAGTAATGCACAACACATCAATTAGGGTATCAAAAAATAAGCTACAATTAATATTTTTACCGACTGTGGGTAAAGCAGATTGTCGGTAATATAGAATCTCGTGTTTATAAAACGGACATATCGGCAAAAATACTCGCAGCATAATAAGTAATTTAAAGTAAATTTCGACAATAGAGTAGCAAAACACTAGTAGAATTCTGTTATCGACTGATGGTAAAACAGTTTTTTGAACTATTACTGTCAATAGAAGAAGTGATTGCATAAACAACTACTGAAGAAAACAGATGTATCAGTTTTTAAAACTTTACTAACAGTTCCTCATTAATATTTCATGAGAAAAACTGTTTTACCGACTGATGGTAACGTGGACTTTTGATAAAGTAGAAAAGCGAAAAAGGAAGGCACAGAACATACTAATTGGAGTATCAAAATATAAGCCACAAATAATAAGGTTTTTACCGACTGTGGGTAAAGTGGAAAACGTAAACGTGTCGGTAAAGTAGTTAACTGCCGATAATTTTTTACTTTCTAATTAAATTGTTTCATAAAAAATTTAATAATAAAATTTAATAATAAAATTTAATAATAAAATTTAATAAGTAAAGTTGTAAATAAATTTTAAAAATAAATAAATTTTTTAACTTCTAAAATTCATAAGCAAGAAAATCTTCAAAAATTCGAGAATATTTTTATCGTATGAAGAAATTCATACATTTTGAAAAATGTGTTGGAACTTTAAAAATAGGACACCCTCTACATTCGTGCCAAGTAAATCGATGGGAATTCGTTAAATTAATTATCTGTCCATTTTCTAGCGCGTATTGATCTTAGCGTGATCACCAGTCTATTTTCTTCGAGTTCATCGATCTTACAAATCGAAAATGTTGAAGCGAAACTCTTTCTCCTACTGAGCGCAGGAAAATGTAAGTCGGAAGCTCAAGTACATTATCGATGATGTTCTCTTGGATTCTTCTTTTTTTATTGTTTTTATTTGCCAAAGAAAATAGACGAATCGCTGTTATAAAAAAAAAATAGTTTTCATAATGTTCTTTTGTCATATTTTCTGAGATTAAGTCTGCTGCAATGTTTTTTTTTTGAAAGTGAAAAAATTTCTTTTTATATTTAAAATCATTAAGTCGAGTTTATAAAAGTTTAGCTTTCTTTTTTTGGAAAAAAAAATCTCAGCCAATAAGTTGAAGAGAAGGCGACGGAGTTTGCCAGTCTAGTCGTTCTTTTAAGTATTTTTTAACTCATTTCAAGTCTCAAGCTGCCTTCATCTAATCATTGTTTACGTCTTTACGGTGACAAATGAGTCTTGTATTAAGCTCCGTAGCGAAAGAAAATTGCACTTACAAGAATGATTGCAAACTCTGACCTACAAAAAAAAGAAGTGTTGGTAGAGAAAGATTTAGCACGCAAAAAGAAATTTAACAAAAATTTATTGAAACTCGAAGAAAAAAATACCGAGTTTAATAATTAAATTTCAAAAAAAGTTTCACTCCTTTTTCACTATCGTCTTTTTTTATTATTAAAAATCGTCTCTTTTATTTTTCAAAAATTATCAAATAATTGATAAATTAAAAATTAATTACACTATTCGACAAGAAAAGCAAACTGTGTTTTATTTACTAATTCTTTATCGACAGTCGGTAATTACCATCTGTCGGTAAAGAATTAACTCAAATAATAGAAATGCATGTGAGACATAATTGAAAACGTATTTAAGTGAAGTACAATATTAATCTTAGCAATAAATTAAATTTACTTAAAAATTAAATTGGTTAAATCAATTAATTTACTTCTCCCGATAAAGTTGCTTGAATTTATGAAAAAAATTACTAGAAATAAATAAAGTTATTTTCAAGAAAAAGAAGAAGAAGAAGAAGAAAAAAAATTGAAATTAAGTAACTAACGAGTCTTCCAACGCATTAAAAAGTCGACCTAAATATTTCATTTACTTTTCATAGAGTCGAGTCCACGGCGCGATGCAACGTTCGTTAATTACCAGCAACAGGTTGACGGTAGCTAATACCACTATGCCACTTTATTCGTCTACACACGGATTTCTCTCTTTTCTATTTACTCGACGCGATCTGCTTTATTTGTTCACTTTTTCATTTTAAAAATATAAGTAGATCTAGAAAAGAATGACACAATTTTCTTAATATACATAGCTTTTTTTAACCATCAGTCGGTAAAGTAGGAACACAAAAAACGTTACAATTGTTAACATATAATGCAAAATACGTTCAATGGAAATAGCATGAAAAAGGAATATTTGGAAAAAATTACCGACTGATGGTAAAACCGATTGTCGATAAGGTAGAAGTTGGTACGTCTGTGGAAACATTTTAATAACACTATATTGATGTATTCATTACATACTTTCTATTTCGCTAGAATATATACTTAACATTGTCCCCAATTACAAATATAAAAATAACAAAACTGTTTTACCGACTGAGTCTATTAGAATCTAAGCTTCTTTCTGTAATATTATTGGGTTAACTTTTTAATTAAGCACCATGACAAGTGACACCATGACAGTAAAGTAGAAATGCGTACATAAAACTTTTCTATATTAATACAGTATTGTACTTTACAAAAATTTTTGTCTCACTAAATGCCACGATTACCACTGTAAGCGAGTCATTTCTTACCGACTGCTGGTAAAGCAGAATGTAACAACTTAATGTAATGTACTTTAATTAATGACAGCAAGAAAAATGACCCAATATTAATTAGATTTTTATCTACTAATGTTAAAACAGATTTTTTGCCTACTTACTGTTAAAAATAACCTAAAATTCATATGACTTTTTACCTACCAGGGGTAAAGCAGATCGTCAGTAAAATAGAAAGGAGTACATAAAACATTTCGATTAATACCATCCGTTTAAATAAATCAATTGCTTTATCGACAGAAATTCTCACGACATTGTAAAGAGCATAACTGTTTTACCGACCGAGTACCAACAGAGAACACACATTACAATAACAAAAACTTGGTACATTGAGTACCGAGTATTCTGCCTTCTGCAGAATATTAGATTCGATGTTAATTTAGAAACAAATGGCAAGTGGCACTTTTAGTGACCTATCGCAATAATGGAATTAAAAATTGATCGGGATTTTTACAGACTGATGGTAAAACAGTTTGTCGGTAATGAAGAAACCGCGTGGACATATCGACAGAAACACTTTCTGAAAAACTAAGTGTATTTAACATTGTTGGTAATGTAGAGACCTGTCATTTGAAGCGAAAATTCTTTTTCCTCTATAAACCAATTTTACTGCTATCAAATATTTTTCTTTTTTGCAATATTAATTTCTTCTTAATAAATTTTACTGAAAAATGGTCAATTACCGACTGTTGATAAAGCATATTATTTTTTTGCAATACTTATATTGAATGTTGGACAAAAGACTAAATTGCTATTTTACTAGACCATACATATCAAAACTGTTTTACCGACTGAGACCCATCTAAGCTAACTTCTCATTGTGTAAAAGTGTAATTTAGTGAAATAGCAATTTAGTCTTTTGTCTATTAACCTATTTTTAATAAATTTTACTTTTAAAAAATGGCCTCTTACCGACTGTTGGTAAAGCAGTTGGTAACTAGAACGCTCACTCGCCATTGTTCTCAAATACAAATATAATTACAATATAAATACAATAATACAATAATACAATAATACAATAATACAATAACATAATATAAATTCAATAACAGAAAACTGTTTTATTAACTGGTGATTTTACCGACTATAATCGAGGGAATTTTTACCGATTAATTGGTAAAACAGTTCGTAACTAGAACGATAACTCGACATTGTTCTCTATTACAAATATGCAAAAAAAAGAAAACTGTCTTACTGACTGGTAACTTTACTGGTTGTAGTCGAGTGAATTTTTACCGATTGATAGTAAAATAGATCGTCGGTAAGGTAGAAAAGCGTGTGTATAACCGACTGATGGGTTTATCGACTGTGACTAAAGGCATTATTCCCGGCTGATGGTAAAACAGATCGTCGGTAAGGTAGGAAAGTTGGTGTATAACCGACTGATGGGTTTGCCGACTGCTACTGAGGTCATTATTCCCGGCTGATGGTAAAACAAATCGTCGGTAAGGTAGGAAAGTTGGTGTATAACCGACTGATGGGTTTACCGACTGTGACTAAAGGAATTTTCCCCGGCTGATGGTAAAACAGATCGTCGGTAAGGTAGGAAAGTTGGTGTATAACCGACTGATGGGTTTACCGACTGCGATTAAAGGAATTTTTCCCGGTTAATGGTAAAACAGATCGTCGGTAAGATAGAAAAAGTTGGTGTATAACCGACTGATGAGTTTACCGATTGCGACTAAAGGAATTTTTCCCGGCTGATGGTAAAACAGATCGTCGGTAAGGTAGGAAAGTTGGTGTATAATAGACTGATGTGTTTACCGACTACGATTAAGGGGATTTTTACCGATTTACGGTAAAACAGATTGTCGGTAATGTAGAAACCGCGTGTAAATAAAATATTACTACAATTTTGTTAGTAAAAGAAAAAGTATTTTTTTAGAAAAATCGATTGATTGTCGGTACTGTAGAGGCCTGTTTTGGTAAAAGGCGAACAAATTTTGTTTTATTTTTACTCAATTTTACCGCTATTTGAAAAATTTTTCTTTTAAATTAATTTTGACAACTGGATTTTGAATGGAGAATAAAGCAAAAATTTACAAACACACAAAATGAAAACAATATCGAATTTGTTGAATTAGTGAATATAATCATTTTTTGCGTATATACCGCAGAGCGTCACAATATATCCCCAAGTCAAATAATTCAATTGTATATATATGTATATTGATAGAATATTGATAGAGAGAATTTTTTATTTTGAAAAAAAAAAAATATATATATATATATATTATGAAAAAGGGAGAAAATGGTTGTACTTGTTCGCTATCCATTCAATAATTCATTGTTCGACAATAGTCGACCATTCGCCCCCCCCCCCCCCTCTCTCTCTCTCTAACTCTTTTTTTTATATATAACATGCATTCGCGATATCGAGACGAAAATATGCATTCGTGCAGAGGACGGACGGTAAATCGGCCTTATCGATTGTAAAACGAGCGGGTCTCTCTCCCATTTTCGGCCATTCTCTCCCCCCTCCCCGACGCTCGATTGTATTTGTATTATTTATCTTGTTATTACACAGAGGTAAAAATATGTGGGTGGCATGTATATATATATACATTCTTCTATATCTGCTGCTACAAAAAAAATATATATATATATATGTACAGTGAAGCGCCATCGTTACTTTACGATAGTCGATAAAAAATAGTACAATAGAGTTCAAAGGCAGTAAAAGGCTTTTTATCCACATTCAAGTACAACAACAACAAAAAAAAAACTATAATGCACTTTCGCGGTATTGCGCTACACTTATTGTTAAAGTAATATTGAATGCTTAAAAAAAAGATCTCTCACTCACTCGTTCTCTCTCTCTCTCTCTGTTTTTCTTTTTGTGCCTTACTCGTGTTGTAAAATACACGTTATTTACAACAGTAAAAATTTATCCATTGCAGAGCTCAAGTGTTGCTGCTTCTTTTTTTATGTTTCCAATACTGTCAATTGAGTGTAAATAATAGTGATTTTTTTATAAACTCTCTAAATTTTTTTTTTTTTTTTGTTATTTGCGCAAAAGGAAGGAAAATTTATAATATTTTAACAATAATATCAAATTTTGGAGAATGAAAATATTAACTTTAAATAGAACCTTAAAAAATTGTTAAGAAAATTGGAATTAGGAAAAAAATTAACTACACTGAAAAAAAGGATTAAAGTTTTCTTTTATTATTCATTAACAATATAAATGAATATATCAGTATTATTAAAATTGGCAAATAAATTCTTTATTCATTTTTTGCTTTCAATGAATTTCAAAAGTAATTATTAATTTTATACTAAATATCTGAAAAGTGGAGAAAAAAATTTTATATTGAACAATTTTTACGTGCTATTATTATTGTTATTATTATTATTATTATTATTATTATTATTTTAGTTATAATTTTTATTAATGTTTTTTCTTATTATTATTATTAATGTTATTATTATTATTATTATTTTAGTTATTATTTTTATTAATGTTTTTTCTTATTATTATTATTATTATTATTATTATTATTTTAGTTATTATTTTTATTAATGTTTTTTCTTATTATTATTATTATTATTATTATTATTATTATTATTATTATTATTATTATTAATGTTATTATTATTTTATTATTATTATTTTTTTTTTATTATTTTTATTATTATTATTATACGCGGGAAAAAAGAGTAAGAGAGTGTGAGAGATAGGAGAGAAATTATTCGATGCGAAAATGTGGCAAATTGCACTGCTATACCTCGCGGGAGCAACAATGCAAGCTTGCTAACGAGTCATGTTACCGACGAGACTCGTACAGGGGATAATTGTTACATTACACAGCTACGAATTCAATTAGATCGTATTATAATCACAAATAGCATATTCATGCAGAATCTCGCTTATTATTCTCAAAAAAAAAAAATAATAATAATAATAATAATAAATAAAATATCCCATTGTTTTCCATTTTTATTATCATTACTACCAATACGAGATATTCAATATCCGTTTATATTTAATGAAAGGCAAATTTTTTTTAAATAAAAATAAGGAATGCGAATTAAAAATAATTTTGGTCTATGAAAAACTTTAATAATTCAAATTCTTATAAAATTCGTTATATTTTTTTAATAAACATTTCAAACATTATTAAAAACAATAATTGATTTATGGATGAATTTCACTTAACACACTAAAAAAATTGAATTTTCGAAAAATTATAAATTATTTGCAAAAACTCAATTATGTTCAAAAGTTTTTTTTTTAATATTCTCGTCGAAATTTCTGTTTATTTTCAAAACTGTTAACAAAATTTTTGGCTAAATTCAATTATTTAAAAAATTTTTTTAATAAAATTCTTGTTAAAAATTCTATTATATTTTCAAAAATTTACCTCAATTTAATGTAAATTCTACTATTTACAAATTTTTTACAAAATTTCTTTCTTCTTAAAAATGTTATTAAAAATCGTCAAACGAAATCAATTATTTCGTATATTATTATTACGAACAAAATAATATTTTAAAAACCTTGAAAATTTCCATTTTTTAAACAGAAAACATCAGGAACTTTCAAACGAACAAATGCGTGACAACCCTGAATTCAAGTGTTCAATAAATTTCTCAAGCAAAACAAATAAAAAAATATAAATATTTATTTCCAAAATTCAGAATAAGAATAATCGTAATATATTGAAATTATTTGAAAATAACTGAAAATATTATTAAAAAATTGAGGCAGCCGAAAATTGTTTTATAAAATAAAAATTGTTTTATTTATTCATTTTTCATTATAATTTCGATAATATACTTTTTAACATAAACAGGAGTTCTGTAAATATGTTTTCCAAAATAAATATCAAATTTCATAATCAAAATTTGATTTATAACATTTTTTTCTACTTAAAACTTGTACTTTGTTTATAAATTGTCATTCAGAAGCAGAAAATGTGCAAAATATTTTCTAATTTTAATTTTCCAAGTGTTTTTTAATTTTAGAAGAAATGAGAAGATTAATTACTTAGTCCTTAATTGTTTGCTAATTTTTCTGGAAAGATAAGAAATATTGAAAAATAACATTAATAATTTTTGTAGATTAATAATCATACTTTTGTATTATTTAAAAAATAAAAATATTATTTCTAAATATTAATATATATAAAAATTCAATTATTTTTAAAGCTAGAAAATTTTTGTAAAATATTAAATTATTTTCTTTAAACATTAAAAAATGACACAATTTGTTTATAAAAATTTTATAACGTCAAGTTTTCAATAAAATTTCACTAAAGGATTCAGTAAAATTTTTTTTATTTATTGATAAAATTTTTGAAAAACTTCATTTATTTTACAAACTTCTAATAAAGTCTTAAAAACAAAATTCAATTATATTCAAAACAATTTTAATAACTTTTAACAATAAAGTATTTAATTATAATTTTTAACAGAAACAGTAATGTTACAAACTTGAAAGATATTTTTTATAAAAGTCAATTTCTTTCAAAATTTTTCACTAAAGTTATTAAAGAAGAAAGATTGTTTAAAAATAATTCAAAAAAATTTTTAAAAAGAAATTAATTAGGATTTTGATAATTTTTTAAAAAATTCTTCGGAAGAATTCAATATTTATTTTCATTAATAATAACATTATTCTTCGGAAGAATTTAATTATTTCCATAAATAGTAAAATTCTTCATAAAAATTAAATTATTTTGAAAACAATTAAAAAAAAAATTTACTAAAGAATTTAATTATTTTCTGCAATTTGAATAAAGCGAGGGAAACAATTGAATTATTTAGTAATGTTGATACCAACATTCAATTCTCTTTAAAATAATTCTAAAAGTGATTTAATCTCAAAAATTTAATAATTTCTAAGATTTTTGTCAGTTTGTTTATAAAATATTCACTGTATTAATTTTTTAATAAAATTTTACTAAATATTCAGTAAAATTTTTTCCAAATTATTAATAAATTTTTTTTTTAAACATCCATTTTTTTCCAATCTTGTTATAAATTTTTAGAAACATTTAAATTAAATAATCAAATTTATCAAATTTAAAAAAATTAATTAATTAAAATTAATCAATTTTTTTTTAATTGTAATCAAATTTTTCACAGAAATTCAATTATATTCAAAACACTATTAATAAACTTTGACAATAAAGTATTTATTATTAATTTTTAACAGAAGCAATTATTTTAAAAAAAAAACATGAAATAAATTAAATAAATTAAAAAATTAAAAATTAAAAATTAAATTAATTAAATTAATTAATTAACATTAAATTCAATTACATTAAATTCAATTACATTAAATTCAATTACATTAAAAATTTTCCATTAAAATTATTAAAGAAAGTAGATTATTTGAAAAA
The DNA here is from genome assembly GCA_032873175.1 of Leptopilina drosophilae. Taxonomy (NCBI): domain Eukaryota; kingdom Metazoa; phylum Arthropoda; class Insecta; order Hymenoptera; family Figitidae; genus Leptopilina; species Leptopilina drosophilae. The sequence goes on along the minus strand of CM065486.1, from coordinate 39,798,623 downwards.
AAAGAATTCAAAGAAATTCTTCTAATGACAATCTGGATTTTGAAAATATTTAATGTAATTCTTTGCAAGAATTCAATTATTTTGCATTAATAATAAAATTCTTCAAGGGAATTTTTTGAAATATTTTAAAAATTGTTTTTAAAAATTAAAAAATTACACAAATAGTTTAGAAAAATTTTATTATGTCAATTCTTTAATAAATTTTTACTAGTAAACTTAAAAAAAAATGTTGGGTAATTTAATAGAAATTATATCGAGTATCAAGAATTTTGAATTCAATTTTAAAGTTTTAATATATAACTTTACTAAAATTCACATAAATTTTTTTTAAGTTTAGTATTTTTTATATCAAAATTTCGTTTCGTTGCACTTTTTACCCAAATTGCAAAATACTTTTATGTACAAAAAATAATAATTAATAATAATAATAATAATAATAATAATAACAATAATAATAATAATAATAACAATAATAATAATAATAATAACAATAATAATAATAATACTACTACTAATAATACTAATAATAATAATAATAATAATAATAATAATAATAATAATAATAATAATAATAATAATAATAATAATAATAATAATACTAATAATAATAATAATAATAATAATAATAATAATTCTTTAGGTACATTTTCTTTCAGTTTACTGATTGGAAAAATTTTTTCCTCTGATTTCCAAGGCAGGCGGCACAAATTCTAAGAATTACTACCCAAAAAAATTATTCTTTTCTCTACTATTTTTTTTATTACATTACGTATACGTGAATTAAAAAAATTTTAATGTTGAAAATATTTTTTCATAAAAATGTTAATTACTGGACAAAAAATAATTCCATCATTTTATTTAGTTATATTTTAATTAACAAGAGAAGAGAAAGAGAGAAATAGAGAGAGAGAGAGAGAGAGAGAGAGAGAGAAAGAGAATGAGAAATTCCATTTGTAATCTGATTATTATCAATTAGTGAAATTTCAATGAACATAATGGAAATATGTATTTAAATTTAAATATAAAAATAAATATATACGTTTCTATCTATTATTTCGCATGTTTTTTTAAAAGTAAAATTTAAATATAAAAAAGTGACGTATAGTTTGTTATCAAATTACATTTTAGTGAAGAGTTTTCCAATTTCATGGCATAGCTTCTTGTATTTTGCGATTTTCTGCAGTTTCGCATCGCGCTCTCGTCGACAGGCAGGAAATAATCATTTCCGCGTTGTCGCAGACTGCGTTCGAAACTCGATCTTCGTCTCAGGTCAAATTTTCCCTCCCCCCTTGTCACTCTCTCTCTCTCTCCTTACTTTTTTACCCCCATCGCCCGCAATGCGAAATACGCAAAAAAAAAAGAAAAGTGAAATGAACCGCGGTGTCGACAAATCGAATTTTTTCATTTTTTTTTTTTAAGTTTTTTTTTTCTCTCCTATACTTCATCCTTAAGGAAGCGTAGACTTGCGAGGAAACAAGATGTTGTGGCATTCAAGATTAGATGATATTTATTTTTTTTTTCTTATGAAAACACGCTCTTGAAAAAATATTTGCTTATTTATAATGAAACGAACTTCCATTTAGGTCTTCTTGATGGGGGAAAAATGAAATTTTTCGTCGACGAAATAGAAGGAGGAATTTTTATATTAGCAATTTTTATATTAGCAATTTTTTTTTCTATAATTTCTTCGTGGTATTTAATTTCGTTATTTTTAGAAAATTTAATTCAACTTTGTTGAGCGATAATAAGAAGAGAATTTAGTCGTTTTACTCTAATTTAAATATCCATTTTTTTATAATTACAAAATTGAACTTTATGGAGAGAATTTAATTTGGAAAATTTTTATTAATAAAAGAATTAAATGTAGGTACGTTAATTGAATAACAGACTTTGCACTCGATAGTCGATAATTAATTTTAAAAAAGAAGCTTTCAAACTAAAAAAAGTCTCGAAAAATTTATTTAAAATTATTAAAATTTATTAAAATTTATTTTTATCGAAAAATTTATTAAAATTTATTTTTATCGAAAAATTAAACTTGACTAAAAAAGAAACTCCTTTTACACACTTCGTACAAAACGGACAAAAATTCCAATATTTATTTTCCCAAATTTTTTCTAATTTTTATCGAAAATATTTCCCCCATTTTTAATTCTGCTAACAAAGTGAATTCCTGCGCAACAAATTTTATTATTCATGAAAAAATTTAAATATTTATAAAAAAAAATTTAATCCCTCCGAAGAATGTTGCAAAAAAAAAAAAATTTTTAAATAATTCATTTCATTCGATATTTTAATTTTATGCAAATTCTAATTTAATTAAATTCCGAAGAATTTTTTATTATTCATGAAAATAATGAAATTCTTACGATGTTTTTTTTTAACAAAAATCTATTTAAATAATTGAAATCTGTTTGGGAAATTTTATGAGAATATAGTTGACTCTGTCTGTGTGGCATTCTATTAAATAATTCTGAGAATAATTCTATTTCTAGAAAGAATTTTATTATTTATGAAAATGATCGAATCTTTAAGCAAACATTTTATTAGGATTTTTTAAAAGTAGTTAAATTTTGAAACAAACAATGTATTATTATTTTTAAAAATAATTTCATACTTCTGATAAATATTGCTATTAACGAAAATAATTAAAATTTACAGAAAGTAAAAAAAAAAATAATTTATTTATTTGTTTATTTAATAATAATTAAAGTTTGCAAAGATTTTTTTTTTAAATGACTAAAAATAATTGAACTTTCGGGAATATGGTTGTTATTTGTCCTTTACAATAATTGAATTATATTCGAACGCCTATTAATCTACTTAGTAAATTGCCATTTGGAGTAAAGGAAAATATTAATTTTCTCTCTTTTGGTTCGAATTTAAAGTTCCAGAGACCGCGAGGCCGAGCGATGAGCGCTCGCTCAGCCGAACCTTTCAATCGGTTTAAAATCCCTCTCAATGAAATTCTATCAATCGAAAATAATTTTTTCCAACTCTATACAAATGAGATTTCTATTTCCGATCATTTTCACACTAAAATTTTCAAAACTTCTCTATTTTTTAAACTCCTTTTTGCCTTATTAACTATTCACATTAATTTTATTAGAAAATTCTTTTTTTTATTGACTTTTGTGATTTTTTGAATTTCTTTTTGCATTTTTCTTTCTTTTTTAAAAAGACTGAAGAGATTTTATCCCTTTACTTTCAGTGAAGGCGTGGAACGATAAAATCAAATACGAATCGACAATCGAAACAGCGCGTACTTTATCGCTTTCAGGACAAATTTATTGATGCAAAACGACCTCGCAGATATCTACATTAAACAGTACAGAAAAGAGAAATAAATGGACTGAACCACACGTAGGCATGCGACAAGTACCAGCTAATGAATCGATTCAAGGCCAATGAGCAATGAGTTGCCAAAATTTATCGGCCCGTTTGTGCTCATTCACGAGATATATAGTTATATATATATAAATATAAACACAAATAAAACCGAATTGACTCCACAAAATGTGATTTAAAATTCCCTCCAATTAATGACATTTCCCAATATAAATGTTTTAATTTGTCCATTAAATACAATAATTATCATTCGCTTATTTATTCGTATAAATGTAAGAAAATAACATTTTTTTTCCATTCATTAAAAAAATTTTTGTATTTTTTCAAAATAAAAAATTGAGGAGATATTTTTTTTTAATTTAAAAAAATTCTACTATAACTTTTTGATGAGATTTTGAAATTTCTTTTGATTTCAAGAAGAAAATTTTTTTTCTCTGTCAAATTATGTGAATAAATGTGAAAAAACTGTCACATAATTTTTTTGTCAATTGAATATGTCAGTGGTCTAGTGGTAACGTTACTCGGCTATTAACTCTTCATTCAGGGTTCGAGTCCTGACGCTTAAAAATTTTTTTCACTTTTTCATACTTATCTAAAATTGTCTTGTAGTATTTTATGAATAATAAAAAAATTATAATTATTATAACAAATAAAAAAATTAATAATAATAAAAATAATATTAATAATAATAATAATAATAATAATAATAATAATAATAATAATAATAATAATTTGACTAAAAATTTATTTTCACCTCAATTTCATTTCACTTTCACTCAAAATTTATTTACACTCGATTTTCACTTTAGTTTCACTTTCTCTAAAATTTTTCTTTCACTACATTTTCACTCCACTTTCACTTCACTTACACTCAAAATTTATTTTTATTTAAATTTTACTTCACTTTTACTTTATTTTCACTTTGACTAAAATTTATTTTCACTTCACTTTCACGTTCTCTAAAATTTTTCTTTTACTGGGCTTCCAATCCACTTTCACTTCACATACACCCAAAATTTATCTTCATTTAAATTTTACTTCCCTTTCACTTTGACTAAAATTTATTTTCACTTCACTTTCACTATCTCTCAAAATTTTCTTTCACTGCATTTTCACTCCAACTTTCACTCAAAATTTATTTTCATTACAATTATTTTACTTCACACTTACTCAAATTTTTTTATTCCTCTTTCACTTTACTTTCACTTTACTTTCAATTTACTTTCACTTTAACTTAAAATTATTTTTGAATTCAATTTCAATTCACTTTCAGTCAAAATTGATTTTCTTTTCATTTCCTCTCAGAATTATCTTTCACTACATTTTCACTTCACTTTCACTCAAAATTTATTTTCATTCAAATTTTATTTCACTTTCACTATACTTTCACTTTCACTAAAAATCTATTTTCACTTAAATTTTATTTCATTTTTACTCAAAATTTATTTTCACTTCATTTTCACTTCACTTTTACTTTCTCTCAAATTTTATTTTCACTTCATTTTCACTTCATTTTCACTCAAAATTTATTTTCATTCCACTATTACATCACTTTTACTCAACATTTTTTTTATTCCACTTTCACTTCTCTGTAACTTTACTTTCACTTTGACTAAAAATTTAAATGTTCACTTCAATTTTTTTCACTCAAAATTTATTTTCATTCAAATTTCACTTTGACATTCACTCAAAATTTATTTTCATTCAATTTTCACTTTAAATTCAGTAAAAAAATTTCTTTCACTCTATTTTTAATTTACTTTCACTCAAAATTTATTTTCACTTCAATTTCTTTTCACTCCAAATTTTTTTTCATTTAAATTTTACTTCACATTCACTCAAAATTTATTTTCATTCAATTTTCACTTCACATTGAGTAATTTATTTCACTCTATTTTTAATTCACTTTCACTCAAAATTTATTTTCACTCAAAACTCAAAATTATCTTTCACTACATTTTCACTTCCACTTTCACTCAAAATTTATTTTCATTTTCTCACTTTAAATGTATTTAACAAATTTTTTTCGCTTATCAACGATGTGGACTTTAACTTTTTATTGGAGAGAAAGAATAATGAAATAAAATTAGTGTGGAAGTGAATATAGTTTGAAAATGAAGTAAAAGTAAAAGAAAATTGAATTTTGAGTGAAAGTGTAATGAAAATAAAATTTAAATAAAAGTAAAGGAAAAATGGAGTAAAAATGTAGTGGAAAAAAAATTGCCTGAAAGTGAATATGAGGTGAAAGTGAAGTGAAATTGGAGTGAAAATAAATGTTGAGTGACAGTGGAGTGAACGTGAAGTGAAAATGAACGAAAATAAATTTTAAGTGAAAGTGAAGTTAAAAATGAATTAAAATAAATTGTTACTGAAAATGGAGTGAAAATGAAGTGAAAATGGAGTGCAAATTAATTTTCAGTAAAAGTGGAGTGAAAGTGAAATGAAAATTGAGTGAAAATAAATTTTGAGTAAAAGAGGAGTAAAAATGGGTTGATAAAGAATTTTAAATGAAAGTGGGGTGAAAGTGAAGTGAAAATGAACGAAAATAAATTTTAAGTGAAAGTGAAGTGAATAATGAATGAAAATAAATTCTTATTGAAAATGGAGTGAAAGTGAAGTGAAAATGGAGTGAAAGTGAAGTGAAAATGGAGTGAAAGTAAAGTGAAAATGGAGTGGAAATTAATTTTGTGTGAAAGAGGAGATCAAATGGAGTAGAAATAAATTTTCAGTAAAAATGAAGTGAAAATAAATTTTGAGTGAAAGTGAAGTGAAAATGAAGTGAATAAAAATTTTTTGGAGTGAATGGGATAGTGGAGTGAAAGTGAAGTGAAATATGAATGAAAATAAATTTTGAGTGAAAGTGGAGTGAATGTAAAGTGAAAATGAACGAAAATAAATTTTTGAGTGAAAGTGAAGTGAAAAATGAATGAAAATAAATTGTTATTGAAAATGGAGTGAAAATGAAGTGAAAATGGTGTGGAAATTAATTTTGAGTAAAAGAGGAGTGAAAGTGAAGTGAAAATGGAGTGAAAATAAATTTTGAGTGAAAGTGAAGTGAAGATGAAGTGAATAAAAAATTTTGAGTGAATGTGATAGTGGGTTGAAAATGAAGTGAAAAATGAATTAAAATAAATTGTTATTGAAAATGGAGTGAAAATGAAGTGAAAATGGAGTGGAAATTAATTTCGAGTAAAAGAGGAGTGAAAATGGAGTGAAAATTAATTTTGAGTGAAAGAGAAGAGAAAATGGAGTGGAAATAATTTTTGACTCAGAGTGAACTGATAATGGAGTGAAATTAAATATTCGTCTCCCACATATTGAAAATTATTTTTATACAGAAACCAACAGAACTAGAAAAATACATTTACACAAAAAAAGTGAGCAAATAATTAATTAACAACTGAATAAATAATATATATATCAATAAATAAAGTCCAATAAAAACCGCAGTAAATAATTGATAACAATAGAAATTCCTTTTAACGTTAATAATATTAATCCAAGTCGAGAAAACAGATTAAATTTAACTTGCAGTGGTTTTGCATGAAAATCAATATATAGACTTGAAGTGGCTTGTTATAAGTTATAAGTAGCGAGTAGTCTTTTGTAGGATAAAGTCTTAGATAACAACACCAATTATTTCTGGAGGCCCTTCTTTACCCCCACTCCACTTCACCCCATCATCTCACTATACCATTACCACCCACCCATTTCGTCTACTCTCCCCATCACTGACTAGCCACTCGTCAGCAAAATCTCTTATCTCGCGAAGTTAATCTATTTCGGATTAGAAGGATCGCGACTCCAAACGAAGAGACACAATTCGTAATTCCACGGCTAATTTCAATGTTGCAACTCTTCCGTCAGAGCGATCAAAATCAAAAAAAAGTTAATCGCGTAATTTAAAAAGTTGAATTGAATCTTTTAATTAATTTCAAGTGAAGTGAAAAATAAAAAAAGGGATAAAAATTAAAATTCTCTTATTTTTACATCTTTAGAGAGAAAATAGTATATTGTGCAACGAGTGGAGAACAAGGGCGATTTCTCGCGAGCTTGAAGTTTGCTGCTCGAGCGCAGCGAGAGCAGCAATCATGCGAGCGAAAATCGCTGTTCGCCACGAATTGCACATATTACTTTGTCCAACAACTGAAAAACACTTTCTATTAATTTTTCATACTAATTATAATAATTTTATTCATTTATTGTCAGAACTTAACATACACGGAGAGAATAGAATAGTGAAGGCGACTGTCGGTTCAGTTCTGATAACTAAACAGTTTAGTTAATTTTCGACGGACAAAAATAACAGTCGCATCTACTATATAATAGTAGGAACGACTGTACGTTCAGTCAGAGTAACTAAACAGGAACAAAACCGCCAGGGGCGCTACTATCGCTCTCCATGTATTTCTGCTAGTAAACGTGTTTAGTTGTCACAACTGTAACTCTTCTCTCCATGTATTAATAATACAATTAATTTTTCAAAATTTTAATTTTTAGTTATAAATTACTTATTTAGGACAAAATTTAACAAAGTTAAAGCAAATTAGAATAGATTTTTATGATTTATTTATAGTGATATGGAACCGAAATAACCACACATAATGTGCCTTTACTCTTTTCACCGCTCATTTCTCCACTGGACAAACGGCCAGTGGAAATATAAGGTACATTTCTCCACTGGACAAACGGCCAGTGGAGATATGAGGTACATTTCTCCACTGGTGCCTGGTGCACAATGACTCCATTTCCCCGAAGGCGTTGGACAAAGAATATATTTTTTTTCCTTACTAAGATATTAAAATATTTGATTTGTTGAAAACAATTTTTTTGCGATTTATTTTTAAGAAATTTTTGGTAGAAATATTACTATTTTTTTAAATTTAATTTTATTGCAAAATTACTTTGGAAAATGAAAACAAAAACAATGGATATGAAATGTGGCAAAGTAAATGTTACGTTGGTCCAGTGGTCAAGGTGCTTGACTGATAACTCTACAACTTGAGTTCGAATCCTAGCGTCTTAAATTTTATTATTTTCTTCTTTCCACTATTTTAAAATTGTCCTTTTTTTATAATAATAATAACAACAAAAATTGAAATAATAATAATAATAATAATAATAATAATAATAATAATAATAATAATAATAATAATAATAGTAGTAGTAATCATAATTCTACAAAATACACTGAGAAAACAATATATTTGAATCAAACATAATTATCTTTGTTATACAGTCAACCAAAAATTATGTTTGATTTAAATATAATAATTTTGATTCAATACATAGTAAGTTTGGTTCAATAAAAATTACGTTAAATTCAATAATAAAATATGTTTAAAGTAAACATATTATTTTAGTTAACTGCTTATGTTTGGTTTAAAAAATTTTTTTTCTCAGTGTACTTTTAAAAAATATTATTAATAATAAAAATTACAATAGCAATAAAAAAAAGTGATTAAAAATTTTATTTTAATAAACTATTACAAATTACAATAATAATGATAGTAATAATAATAATAATAATAATACTAATTATAATTCTACAAAATACTTTTAAAAAATATTATTAATAATAAAAATTACAATAGCAATAAAAAGAAGTGATTAAAAATTTTATTTTAATAAAAGTATTACAAATTATAATAATAATGATAGTAATAATAATAATAATAATAATAATAATAATAATAATAATAATAATAATAAAAATAATAATAAAAATAATAATAATAATAGTAAAAAGATTTATAATAATAATACTAATTATAATTCTACAAAATACTTTTAAAAAATATTATTAATAATAAAAATTACCATAGCAATAAAAAGAAGTGATTAAAAATTTTATTTTAATAAACTAATACAAATTATAAAAATAATGGTAGTAATAATGATATTAATAGTAATAATAATAATAATAATAATACTAATTATAATTCTACAAAATACTTTAAAAAAATATTATTAATAATAAAAATTACAATAGCAATAAAAAGAAGTGATTAACAATTTTATTTTAATAAACTAATACAAATTATAAAAATAATGGTAGTAATAATGATATTAATATTAATAATAATAATAATAATAATAATAATAATAATAATAATATGAATTTTGTTTTCATTATAGATATGAAAACTTCCGTATCCCGTTAAAATTTCTCTTTATGAATTTTATAAATTGCATTATTATCAGAATATATTATTGGCTCAACATTTTTTATGTGCGCCACTAATTTTTCGATGCAGAGATTTTTATATGTCATATAAATAATTTTACAGTATTCTCGTATCAAAATATAATTTCAAAGTTGTTTTGGCAAAATTTCAATTTTTTTAAGCGATTTATTATTTACACAATTTTTAAGCATCAAATTATGAAAAGAAAAAATTTCTTCACTAATATATTTCATGCTTTTTTGTTTAAATTTGGAATGAGAAATATATACAACAATCATGCTTTCGAACAAAAAATATTTAACAAATTTTGTTTCGTAATTTGTTTAAAATAGTAATAATTATATTATGAAAAAAACATTTTTTTTTAAATTTAATTTACCTCTAATTTTGTTTTTATTTGTCAATTCACGGTAAATCGTTAGGTATTAAAATAACACAAAAAAAGGATTAAAATAATCCAATTTAGTATTATTTTCATCCATTTTGGTGTTATTTTAATACCTAACGATTTACCGTGTTATGATTCCCTGCTTTATTTGTTACGAGTATTTTAGAAAAAGTCACTATACTGCAATAGGTCAAAAGTTGTTAATATTTTTGTTACATAAAAAAAAATTAAAGAAAAATTACAATTTTTCTTCTCTTAAACTACTTTTTATCTTTCTATCTTTCCACTTTCTATTCCACTGCTTTCAAAATGATACAAAATCACTAAAACAAATGTATAACTACAATAAAAGACAAGAAAAAAAAATTTTTTTATCAGACGAATCTCCCTGGTCTTGAACCCAGACCTCTAAATTGACAATGCACCGTCGTTTCCTCTTGGCCAAAATAAACCAACATTTTTTTCGACAATTTTGCATTTTTTTCGGATAAAACATAGTTCGGGGTTTGGTGGAGAAAGTTCAAACTAATTGTTACTGTCAACAAAACAAAATATTGCTACTAAATACTGAAATATAAAACAAGTAAGAGTGGGGGGGAGGGGGAAATTTTCAAAATACAGCGTTTTCATTTTCTTTATTAGCTTTTATTTCTTTTCCAAAGAACAGTGAACTTGAAGAGGGTAAAATTTATTTATTTTGAATGTTGCTTAATTTTTTTGCCAAAATAATTGTGAGTGGGAGAGGTGGGGGGAGGGGGGGGGTAATAGATACAGTTCCTTAATAGGAACTTTTTGTTTTCGCGTAAATATTTCATTTCCAAAAAGCAATTTCCATCGAAAAATTTATATACATAATTTCATCTAAGTGCTGAAACTTGTGTACGTTTACACTCATATATATGTAGCTCTATATTCGAAAAAGTTTCTGACATAGTTTAATATCGCAGGTCAAAATTACTTCGACTCGATCGTATTTACCCTCTCAGTCTGTTAAAAAAAAAAAAAAAAATACAGCTACTTTTCGAGGCGAGAAATGAAACACTATTTTAAAGTGCCTTTAAAAAAAATTATTTTTCTTTTTTGCTATTTTTTCATTGGGTTTAAAGTGGAATAAGAGTGGGGATAGTGTTGGGGACAAGGGAGGGGGAAACGGTGTTGGAGGAGTGGGGGAAATAGATTGGAAGAGGGAGGGAGGGGGGAATGTAGAATAGAGCCTAAAGTGGACTCGTGGAGGGGGTAAAAAAAGGAAGGAAGGGGTTTGAAGAGAGGGGAGAGTGTAGGGGAGGGGGGACGAAGAGAGGGGGGATGGTTTAAAGCGAGGGGGGAGGGGTTTGAAGAGAAGAACGAGTGGTGGAAGGATTTTGAACTTCCTGAAAAGTTTTTGCGGAAAAAGCAACGTTCGCAAAAAAGTTTCACGTAAACGGTAAAGTTCTTGTGAGAGCGTGCTCGTTTTAAAAAGTTTCTTTTTCCTCGCAGGTACATATACATATATATATATATAACGGCATAAATCAAAACTTCTTGCGTAAGACGATAACTGATAAGCCGTCGCCAGAGGTCGGGATGAAGCTCGCGCGCGCGGGATATCAAGAACGATGAGATCGGTATATAGAAGCAAAAAAAAAAAAAAAGAAACAGAAAAAAAAAATTTGTTTCCGAGCCTCGAATTTGTAAATTTTCTAGTTTACTTGAAAAATTATTTTTTAACTCAATTTAAATTTTGTCAACTCAAAACTAATTTAAAAAAAAAAATTCAATATTAAACTTTTTCAAAAAAATTAATTCTACAGAATTCTCATATAATTAAAAGTAGGAAAAAATAATTAAAAAAAATTCTGTATTAAACTTTTTAAAAAAATAATTCTACAGAATCGTCCTACAGTTAAAAGTGTGAAAAATGACAATTTTCAAATATTTTTATTTGAAATCTATTTGAAAATTCAATTATTTTTAAAAATGCAAGTCAGAAAAAAAATTAATTGACAGATTGATTAAATACAGAACTTTAATTGATTTCATAAATTGCCATTTATTTTTACTACCTTTAAAATTTAATTATTATCGAAAAATATAAATGAATTTAGTTTAAAATTAATTTTTATTAGCAAGAGCTACAAAAATTCAATTATTTACATACAAAAATAAATTTATTGAATAACTGAATGTTTCTAAAATTTAATTCTCATAAAGAATTTTCTAAACGAAATTCTTAAAGAAATTAAATTCTTGTAAATTTTTTATTATTTATAAAAATAATTAAATGTTTGCGAAGAATTTTATCAACAATTTTTTTTCAATAATTAAATTCAGTTGGGAAAATTTATTAAAATTGTAGATATTGAAAATCATTGAATTGAGAAAAATTTATTTTTAAAAATAAATTTTACCAAAAGTGTTATTATTTATAAAAATAATTTAATTATTACGAAAAAATTTTCAAAAACCTTGTTAATTGAATTCTTGTGAAAGTTTTATTATTTATAAAAATAATCCAATGTTTGCGAAGAATTTTGTCAACAATTTTTTTTTTAATAATTAAATTCAGTTGGGAAAATTTATTAAAATTGTAGATATTGAAAATCGTTAAAATAAGAAAAATATATTTTAAAAAATTATTAAATTTTACCATAAGTTTTATTATTTATAAAAATAATTCAATTATTACGAAAAAATTTTCAAAATCCTTGATAATTGAATTCTTGAGAAAGTTTTATCATTTATAAAAATATTTAAATGTTTGGGAATAATTTTCTCAAAATAATTTTTTTTTAAATTGAATTCAGTTAGAAAAATTTCTTATAATTATAGATATTAAAAATCATTGAATTGAAAAAAATTTATGAAAATAATTGATATTTTTAAAAAAAATTTATTAAAATCTTTAAAAATAATTGAATTTCAGAAAAGCAATTAATTAAAATTTATCAAAACAATTTGCAGTTTTAAAGATAATTTTAAAAAAAATTTTGAACCTAACTGTATTTCTTGGAAGAATTTTGTTCATTGAAATTTAAATTTTCACAAAATTTAAAAAAACAAAAATCTTTTGAAGTTAATCTATTCAATACTGTGAACACAACTTTTTTCAAATTTAATTTTGTTTCGAAATTATCGAGTGAAATTATTCATTAAATAATTTATAAATAATAATTTTATGATAGTTCCTCAAGAACTAAATTATTTGTAAAAAAAATTATTGCCAGAAATAAGAGAAATTTATGAATTTGTATTAGAATTTGTTTTATTTAATGCTTAGAATAAAAATTTTCAATTAGAAATTTTAATATTCTGATAATTTTATTCAAAAAAGTAAAATTTAAAAAAAATTTTTAAATTTAAAATATTAAAAAAAAGTTAGAACTCGAATTATTTCTAGTTTTTGAGTAAAATTATTCAAAACTTTAATAATTTATTTAGAAAAATAATGTAATTAATAATTTTCTTTTTAAATCAAAATTTAAATATTTTTATACTTTTACTTCCATTAAATTTTCAAAGAAATCAATTTAAAAATTGTTAAGAATTTATAATCAATTTCTAAAATGAAAACTCTTAAAAAATTCAACTATTTTCTGGAATTTAATCTGAACTCACTTTTAAATGAATCGATGTTAAAATTTATCTACGAAAATTAAAATATTCATAAAAGAATAAGTTTTAAAAATTCATGAAATTAATGTATTTTCAAAAAAATATAATTATTATTTCGATCATTTTTAAAATAATAAAAAAAAAATTCCTTTAAAATGTTTAAAATTTATTTTAGTAAAATTTTACATAATTTCCCAATATTGTTTCAATTCTTTTTAAAAATTATTTTCAGGAATTCGAGTACAAATTGGAAAAATTTTTCATAACTATATTTTAAAAAGAATTTTTTTTCTTTGAAAATTTCCAAATTAAATCTCTCCTTCAATCATTTTTGTAAAATAAATATTTAAATACTTATTGTACTTCATTTGCTTAAAATGAAAATACTTTCAAAATACTTTCAATGTAAAATGATTAAAGAAAAATTTTTATTCTGATTTTTATACTCCAACTCTTTAAAAATTTAATTATTTTTTAGAATTTCCGAATTATATTATTCAAAAACTGTAAAAGTGTAAAGTTTTTAAAAAAAGGTAAATAAGGTAATTTTTAAAAAGGTATTAAATACTTTTCATATTTAAATATAATTATACTTTTACAGTGCAGCATTTCGATTTTTGAACATTTTAATTTAAAAACTTTTTGAAATTTAATTATTTTCATGTAGAATAACAATAATAATAAAAATAATAATAATAATAATAATAAAAAAAATAAATATAATAATAATAATAATAATAATAATAATAATAATAATAATAGAATCGTCATATTAATTATTTATTTATTGCTTTCTGTCATGAAATGAATATTATAAGTATGGAAAAAGTAGAAAAACTTTAAAAGAGAGAAAAAAATTTTCTTTACAACTTTGGTCATGAGTATTAAGTTATGGTTTACTGATAAATCAACTCGGGTTCGAAACCTGTCAATTATAGATTTTTTTATTTTTACCACTTTTATCGATTTGTTAAATGTTAAATACATTGGTATTCTCTCTCTCTCTCTCTCTCTCTCTCTCTCTCTCTCTCTCTCTCTCTCTCTCTCTCTCTCTTGCTTTCAAATTGTACATATAATAATTTTAAATGGAGATTAATTACGTAAACGAGAAATTAATAATTTGAAATTTGAATATATCAATACTGAAGTTATTTGGAATGCTTGATAATAAGTAAACGGGATTATGTGAAATTAATATTTGATTGTACAATCGTTTCCCTATTCGATGGAAACCAGCGGGGTTTCCAATTTTGCATTTTGTATTATACACCTGACTATATTATCAAATGCAATACGTATTTGCATTTGCAACTTTAATAAACTCTCGCTCTCTCTCTCTCTCTTTCACTCACATAAACATTCTCTCACTCTCTCTCTCTCTCCTTCCCTCGTTACATTTAAATGTGACACACGAGAAAATTGAAATTGTAATTATCCTCAAAATTATTTTCAACCCAGTTTAATAATTTTTCGATAAATACGAATTTATGTATTAATATTCATAATGCACTATAAATTATTCGTTTAATTAAATTTTTTGTATTATCCGAACATTTTATTTCTACTGTTCTTGAATTTTTTTTCGTTTTTTTTCATTTATTTTTCATTTATTTTTCATTTAATTTTGCTTTAAACTGGTTACATTTTTTAAATCCATTCTTTTGCAGTAGAATTTTTTTTAATACGTAACACATTATTATTTAATTTCATGATTTATTTACAGTTTTTTAGACTTATTTTTGTCATTAAAATTTGTTCCTTTTATTTGTAAATACATTTTTTTATTCAATTTTTCCATCTAATACTAACTTTTTTTTTAAAAATGTTTTTAATTTCTTTTTTTAAAACTAAACAATTCTTTATTATTTCAAAATTATCTAATTTTTATTCCACACGTTTCGTTGAGTTGCTATTTTAAATTTAAAATTGTAAAATGGGATAAAAAAAATTTTTTTCTCACAGGATTCGAACCTTGGCCTTTTTATTACTAGTCTAATGGTTTGTGCGCTTAACAAAAGTTGAAAAAAAATTGTTTATATTTAAAAAAATTTATGTTTAGTATTTTTAGCCCGAAATTAAAGACAAAAATGTCTGTAAAGAAAACAGTAGAAAGAAAGAATTGATTTTTAAAAATTTATCAAAATTCGTATTCGTAAAATATCAATTTTGATATCAAACAAAAATTTTCTACTGTATTCAAATCAAAAACCGTGTGTTAATTTTTGTGAATAATGACAGATATTTTTTAGAATGAAAAAAATTTTTCGGTGTCGAGAATCGAACTCCAGTCGTTCAGCCACAAGTCGAACGCACTAACCCCGCGACCAAATTTCAACATCCAAATTTT
Organism: Leptopilina drosophilae; assembly: GCA_032873175.1. Lineage (NCBI taxonomy): Eukaryota > Metazoa > Arthropoda > Insecta > Hymenoptera > Figitidae > Leptopilina > Leptopilina drosophilae. Next base: position 39,782,761 of record CM065486.1, on the reverse strand, counting down.
TAAATCGGAACATTTAAATTATTCTTTCAAGACTTTGTATCAACATTAAAAAAGCGTTTTCAAATTGCAAACAAGCAGAAAAATGCTAAAATAATAAATTTAATGAAAATGAAAATCAAAATTAATTTAAAAGCAGAAATAAAATTACGTTATCAAGTATTAAATTTTCAATTATTTGAAAAGAAAAATATTCCATCATTTGCTAATGTCACTATGCTAAAAACAGAAAATGGAATAACAAATGGCACTTAAAGCTTGTGTAAATAGGAGAATTGCTTGGGAAACTGAGATTTTACGGAGTAAATTTGTAGAATCCATAGTTGAATACATTAATAACAATTTCAATGAATTCGTATCTAGCTGACTTAATGGAACGTACGAGGAGACTTCAAATCGTGAAGAGACTTAGCGAATGGATTCTAGATTAGGGGCAAAAGAGGGGAATGGGAGGGAGGAAAGGAGGGGGGGAGGGGGCAGGTCGGGTGGGTACCAGTTGATAGAATTCAATTCCACGGTCGATTATGCAGGCAGTCTCTGGATTACGTATTACGTGTTAACGTTTTGCGTCAATGAATGAATTATATTTTTTTGAAAATTAAAAATTTATCAGTTATTTCAAAATTTTGTTATCAATTTTCGTCAATAAGAAGAAGAGATTTATTAATAAATGAAAATGTAAAAAATAAAGAATAATGTAAAATTAATTTCAAAATTTAAATGCAAAAAAAATTGTTTAGAAAAAAAATTACAGTCGTTGAGAATCGAACCCTTGACACTGAATCAGAAGACCGTTGACTTTACCTCGCGACTAATTTCAATACTAATTGGAAACTTTTTTTATTTCTTTTTTTTCTTCCGTTTCGACGTAAAAATTCGACAATTATTAATCTTTCTTTTCTTGATTCTACTTTTTTTGGTATTTTTCACTAATTTTCGGCAATTTTTCAAATTATTACTTAATTCTTAGTGTTTTGTTTTATAACAAAAAAAAATTTAATATAAAGAAAGAGAAAAATTTATTAATTGTACAAAAAAAAAATTAACCACTACGTAAGAGTAAAAGAATCGTTTTGTAGAAAAAAAATTCACAGATGCCAAGAATCGAACCCTTGCCTCTCACATACAAAACGAGTGACATTGCCACTGATCCAATTTTACTATACACTTGAAATTACTTTTTCCTCTATTTTTTTAATTTAAAAAAGGTTTTACGTCTTAAAAAGCACTTTTTAACTTTGAAAAACAATTTTTAATTACAAAAAAGTATTTTTTTGAGGTTAAAAAATTTTTCCAAAGTTAAAAAACGCCTTTTTAGGTAAAAACTTTGTTAACTTTGGAAAACAATTTTGAATTACAAAAAATATTTTTTGAAATTTGAAGGTTAAAAATTTTTTCCATAGTTAAAAAATGCTTTTTTAAGTAGAAAAAAACTTCTCTTTATAGTTGAAAAAACATTTTAAATTTAAAAAAAATTAATTCAAAGAACTTTTTTTAATTTAAAAAGAAAGTTGTTGAAAAAAAATTTTTTTTTTTAAATTATTTCTACGGACTTTAAAAAATTTTAAAGACTCAAGTTCCTTTTTTTATATTATTATTATGCAATATCTGCGGTATGCATGAAAACGCGGGGAATAAATTCATTCATACTTGACGCGTGCTCGAAACGTCGAATTGCGTCCTCTGTCAGCAGTTTTTTGCCAAGAAGCATTTGGAATTAGAAATTTCCTGTTCCACTATAGTGAGTCAGCGACTTCGTAAAAATCGAATTATTACATCCACTTGACAGGACGTATATTCTTGATTTCAATGCGATAAAAGAATAAGAGAGTTGGAAAACTGTAATATTGAAATTAAATTTAATGGAAAAAAAATTTGTTTTTCTTCTATTTTTTGAAAACAATTTTTTTCAAATATATTTTTAATTTGTATTTCAATGTAGAATTTGAAAAGAAATTGAATTTTATATAAAAATAGAAATAAATATGAAAATAGACATTTTTATTACCGACAGTTGGTAAAATAGTTGTCTTCATTACCGACTGATGGCAAAAAAATTCATTGTTGCGATAATGTCGATTAGTTTGCTAATTTTAGTCGACTAAGAAAAATTGCTATACATTTTCGTGACTTGAAATTAAAAGAAATTTATAATCGACTGATGGTAAAGTAGTTTTAGCTTCCAATATGTCGGTATTTAGTAAAAATGACAATTGCAAAGTTTTTAACTCGACTGAAAATAAAATCGTATAATGTGCTAACATTATAAAAAAATTATAACATTAACATTATATAAGAATCGAATAAAAATTTTAACTCGAATACTACTGTCGGTAAAAATATTGTTTTACCATCAGTCGATAATGAAAATATTTACTATTACCGACGGTTTATTTAAACCGAAGAACGAGCAAGTTTGAAAAACCATTCGAAATAAAAAGATAGTTTTTTAATCGACTGATGGTAAAACAGTTGAAGGGTCAGTAAAATCGATAAAAATTTCTTTCGTGAAAAATAAAATGGTTGGTAGCCAAAAGACTAAATTGCTATTTTACTAAATTACAATTTTACACATTAGGAAGTTAGGTTCGATGTGACTCAGTCGGTAAAACAGTTTTGTTAAGTGTGGTTTAGTGAAATGGCTAAGGCAATTTAGTCTTTTAGTCACCAAGAAAATAGGAAAAGTTATATTTTTCTTAAAATCGAATTAAAAACGTTTTAACTACCGAATATAATGATTTACCATTTGTCGATAATGTAGATCACTATGCATATTATCGACTTTAGAAAAGTGTTTATTACATTTTTTATTTACTTTTATTTACTTATTTAATATTTTCTTAATTACAGTTGTCTGGTTTTCTTTTTGCAACTAACTGCTTAAAAACGGAGAGCAAAAAAAAAACAAAATAGAAATAAGATAGAGAAGAAAATGATAAAATAAAAAGCATCCAGTAAATCTTTTGTTGATCAGAAGGAAGTCTTTCAAGGACAAAGAGGTTTTTGCTTTTCAGGAAAATAGGGAATCTTAAAAGAAGAGAGTGAGAGAGAGTGAGAGAGAGTCGTGATTAAAAGAAAATGTCAAGCGAAATAGCCGCAGAAGGTTTTAACATCAGTAAAGACGATCAAAGGCGGCGATACTTTTACTTGGGCAGAGGAAGGACTTAAGTTACTTTGGCTCTCGTGAAATTGGCCTATAATCCCTTCAATAAGAACTTGTTCGAGTTTTCTCTTTTAAAAAAGTCTATTGTGGGAAAATAACCTTTTCCTTCATCTTTTTTTTGTCTTTTTTTCCTCCTCCTCCTTCTTCTTCTTCTTCATCAGCATCATCCTTTTTTTTCTTTTTTACCTCCTTACGAACGCGTAACGAACTTCTATTTACCATCAATTGATCATCAAGATTGTGAAAAATAAATCGGTAACGTAAAGAGAGGACAGGAAACCCGCCCCTTAACCAACCCCTTTCCTCTTCTCTCACTCCCTTTTTTCCCCCACCCCAACAACTCTCTCTTTCTCCTTCCACCATCATCCGTTTTATGATAAATCACTTTTCTTTCTCGCAGTTGTGCCGCGCGACGGCCATTTATATTATCGGATTATGCTATCAATCGAAGTCAACCTGCCTCGCTTATAAAATGTTCAACGATATCTACTGTTTCTTCAACGTTCCTCGAAAAATGATGCCAGTAAAGGGAAACTTTTTACAAAAAAAAAAAAATGATCCCTAATTTTTTTTAAAGAAAAAAATTTTTCTCACCAGAAATGTTTAATTCAAAAGTTTTCAACCTACACTACAGAAACAGTACAAAAATACCTCTAGATAGGTTCAAAATTACATTGCTCCGCCTATTTTCAAATAGGACACGCCCACTTTGATCTAATTTACTTTGTTCCGCCTGCTCATTACTTAGTGGATTGGTTTCGTCTATTTTCAAATAGGCCACGCCTCCTCTATACGTATTTTCTTTATTCCACCTTCTTTACAATTATATGCTTTGCTCCTCCTATTTCTAAATAAGCCCCGCCTACTTTGTTCTTATTTTATCTGTTCTACTTATTTTTAAATAGCCCACGCCTACTGACCACCTCTCTCTCTCTCTCTCTTATACTTATTTAGTTTGGCCCATATATTTCTAAATCAAACCACGCCCACTTTTACTTTTTTTAATTTACACTGTTTGTTTATAAATAGGTTACGCCTACTTATCACGCCCACTTAGTTCATCTTTAAATTTGTCCGCCTATATTCATGAAGGCAACGCTTATTTAGCACCTATTTAAGACTTTCTTATTTTTAAATCGACCACGCCTACCTTCGAATTAACCACGCCTCTTCTCTAATAGACCACGCCCATTTAACAATATATTTACTTTGCTCCGCTTGTATTTTAAATAGAACACGCTTGCTGTATCCTTTTTTAGTTTGTTCCGCCTATTTTAAAATAAACCACGCCCACTGTACACTTTTTTAATTTGTTCCGCCTATTTTAAAATAAACCACGCCTGCTTTAAAATAGACCACGCCCACTGTAAACTTTTTTTTAATTTGTTCCGCCTATTTTAAAATACACCACGCCTGCTTTAAAGTAGACCACGCCCACTGTACACTTTTTTAATTTGTTCCGCCTATTTTAAAATAAACCACGCCTGCTTCAAAATAGACCACGCCCATTGTAAACTTTTTTAATTTGTTCCGCCTATTTTAAAATAAACCACGCCTGCTTTAAAATAGATCACGCCCACTGTAAACTTTTTTTAATTTGTTCCGCCTATTTTAAAATACACCACGCCTGCTTTAAAGTAGACCACGCCCACTGTAAACTTTTTTAATTTGTTCCGCCTATTTTAAAATAAACCACGCCTGCTTTAAAATAGACCACGCCCATTGTAAACTTTTTTTAATTTGTTCCGCCTATTTTAAAATAAACCACGCCTGCTTTAAAATAGACCACGCCCATTGTAAACTTTTTCAATTTGTTCCGTCTATTTTAAAATAAACCACGCCTGCTTTAAAGTAGACCACGCCCACTGTATACTTTTTTAATTTGTTCCGCCTATTTTAAAATAAACCACGCCTGATTTTAAATAGGCCACGCCCACTTTATATTATTATTTAAAAGTTAATTCTACTGTTTATTGTTAATAATAAATAGAATTAAATACATATTTTTAATTAATATTCTGAATAAAAATATTATTTTAGAGTGAAAACACTGGGGAAATTAAATTTTGTAATAATTCGACAATAAGATATATTGTATTACCGATTGATATTATTATCTTCTAAAGTAAGACTTGTGTGGCTAATTCAGTACAATTTCGAGCTTAGTGGTTTCTACTATTTGCACGGGAAATTACACCTGCTGATGTCACATCCGTTTGCTCTCTCTCACTCTCTCTATCTCTCTCTTCCTCCCTCTCTCCGTGAAGCATTCAATTGTTCGTGGTCGATCCTTTACTCCGTCTCTATAATTCTACAAATTTCGTCCCATAAAGGTACGTCTATCTTCGTATTTCGATGAAAACACAATGATATAAAATAATTTTATTTTCTTCTTTCGAAATTGTATATTGCAAAAAAAATAAATATCCTCTTTTCATCTTTTATTAAATTGTCAATTGTTATCCAAAAAAAAACGAAAAATAAAAAAGGGGAAAAAAATTTCTCTAAGCGGATTCGAACCCATGTCTGGTAGTTAACCAGTCCGGTACTGTAACCACCAGGCTAACGTAATATTAAATTAGTTTTTTTTCTTCTTAACAAAATTTCTAGTTTTTTGTAACTAAATTAATATTTTTAACTGCAAAAAAGTAGTTTTTGAAAATACTCTTTATTTACAATATTTGTAATAATAGTAAATTAACTATAAACTTTAAAAATTCTCGAAATAATTGAATAAATAGAATTTTTTTCCCCATTTTTTTTTTAATTCTATAAGAAAGGCAGAAAAAAAGTAATCGAAAGGAAGGAAAATTTCTTATATTGATAATTAATAACATAAGAGTGATTTCAAATTGAATTTCTAAATTTGTCAGATTATACTTATGAGGAAATAAATTGAATTTCTTGAAGGATTACCAATCGAAATCGTTTAATGGAGTTGTGGCTTAATCTTGATTGCTACGGTTACAGCGTGTGGTTCAAACCTAATGGACAATTTCGAAGACCAATATCGGTTCGATAACCCTTAGAATCTTGAATTGCTGTAGACCAAAACGTTTAGCCGTAAACTAATAATAATTAAGAGCCAAAAAAAACAATTTTCTTTATTAATAATAATAATAATAATGATGAAAAATTATAAGAAAATAATTTTTTTAATTTAAGAAGCACAAATTTTGTAACAATTGTCTATTTAGTTTTTGTTCTTAAACTTATTTCCAAATTAAAAATAAAAAAAATTCCAACCGGATTCGAACCGAGGACAAAAGTTTACAAGTCGAGTAACTACGCCATTGGACCAATTTTTATTTTAGATGCAAAAAAAAATCTTTTCTCGCAACTTTTTTCCATAAATGACACTATTTGACTTTAGAAAATGCATTTTTTTCGAAATAGAGAAAAAACTGTATTTTATTCTCAATGAATTTATCGTTTTCTCACGAGGAGTACAAATATTCTCAACCAATATGAGAGCCTTCGGGTCATAGACACTCCTCTTTTCAGTAAACTTTGATTCAACTCTTCTTTTTTCGATTGAAGAAAGCCGGGAAATTGCACTGGTTGTTTACGCAGTCACTCTTCCCCTTCCTCTTCCATCAACCCCCCTCCCCCTTTCACCTCTTTTCCTTTTTTCAATACTATCCTCAACCAGAGACATTCATCGTAAGACTGATATTACTTCGTAAAGAAAAATTTTTTGAGAAATATTTTTCTATTTGTTTCGTCGATATCATTATCAATCTTTTCTTGAACTTCAAAAATCTCTCTCTCTCTCTCCTTTTTTATTTCTTCTTCTCGAATTTTATTTATTAAAATTGCAATGTCAAATGAAACTAAAAATTAAAAAATACGGTCAAATAGTCCTCTTGTCCACATAAAAGGCGTGGGAAATAAGCTCCTCCCACTTAGAAGCTTGGAAAATGGACCACGCCTACTTAAAAGGCGTGAAAAATAAACCCCTCCCACTTCGAAGCTTGGAAAATGGACCACGCCTACTTAGAATGCGTGAAAAATAAACCCCTCCCACTTCGAAGCTTGGAAAATTGACCACGCCTACTTGAAACGTATTTGGAGTAAACTCCTCCCACTTTTGGGCGTTAAAAATAGACCACGCCTACTAAAGAGTAATTTTTGATACACCACATTTATTTCCAGGAGTTGAAAACTAAGCGCGCGCACCTCAAAGTTGTTAGTAATAAAAACCTCTGATTTTTAAAACATTTTGCCTCATTAAAAGATGATAGAAATAAGCCCCTCCTACTTGGGGGTAATGACAATTGACCACGCCTATCTATTAGGTGTTAATAATACACCTCTCTCTCCAATTGGGGCGATGCAAATTATTGAAGTCCATTTACAAGTTATTACAGATAAGCCCTTTCCATTATCAAGCCTCAAAATTGACCTCGCTTACAAATGAGAAAATTATAATAGACCACAATCATCTTTTTGCGCTGAAAATTGATCACACCTACTCAAAATGTTTTAATAATAAGAGGTTTATTATTAAAACATATTATTATTATTATTATTATTATTATTATTATTATTATTATTATTATTATTATTATTATTATTAAAACATTTAGAGAAGGTATGATCAATTTTACTACTTCTTCCAGGAATTGACAACTGTCAGCGCCAACTTCAAAGTTTTTCACTATTAAGCTCCTCCTAGTCTAGAGCGTTAAAAATTAACCACGCCTACTAATGGGAAGTTTATACTAGGCTTTGTTGCTTATATGACGTTTAATAATTACCGCACTTATGTAAAAATAAGAAAAAAAACTAAGTTTAGACGAGTACAAAATCAGTTCGTTCCTCCTACTTTCAAATATGACACGCCTACATAGTGCTAATTTACATTGCACCGCCTACTTAGTACTTATGTGCTTTTTTCCGCCTATTGTTAAATAGACCTCGCCTACTTTCGGATAAGTTCCTATGCTCCGCGTACTTATATAAGGTCTATGCTTTGTTCCGCCTATAATTAAATAGGCCACGCCTACTTTCTACTTATTTGGTTTGTTATGTCTATTTTTAAATAGGCCGATCCTACTGACCACTCCTACTTTGCACTTTTTTTCTTTAATCTACCTATTTTTCAACCTACTTTTTACTTATTTACTGTGATCCGCCTATTTTTAAATGAGCTACGCCTAATTCATACTTATGTAAATTGTCCTTACTGTTTTTAAATTGACCACGCCTATTTAACACTTAGTTGATTTGCTCCACCTATTTCATACTTAGTGGATTTTCCCCGCCTATTATTGAATAGACCACTCCAATTTTATATTTAATTGATTTGCTCCGTTTACTTTACACTTCATTTGATTTGTATCAGCTATTTTTAATAGGACACACCTACTTTACAATTCTTTGATTCACTGCAACTATTTTTAAATAGACCACGACTATTTTCTACGACTATTTTCTACGAGTATTTTCTACGACTATTTTCTTATTTATAAATTTCCACCTATTTATAAATTGACAACATCTATTTTACGCCTATTTAATTAATTTGCTCCGCCTATTTTTTAAATAGGCCTAGCCTACTTTACACTTCTGTGGTTTTTTCCGTCTATTTTTAAATAGATCACGCCTACTTTACACTTATGTAATTTTTCCCGATTATTTTTAAGTAGATTACGCCTACTTTACAGTTATTTGACTTACTCGGCTTATTTTTAAGTAGACCAGGTCTATTTTACATTTAATTGATTTGCTCCGCCTACTTTAAAGTTTATTTGAATTACTCCACCTATTTTTATGTAGACCACGCCTACTTTACATTTATTTTATTTGCTCCGCCTACTTTAAACTTTATTTGATTTGTCTCATCTATTTTAATAGGCCACGCCTACTTTACATTTATTTTATTTGATCTGACTACTTTAAACTTTATTTGATTTGCTCCGCCTACCTGAAACTTTATTTTATTTGCCTCGTCTGTTTCAATAGGCCACGCCTACTTTACATTTATTTGATTTGCTCCGCCTACTTGAAACATTATTTGATTTGCCTCGCCTGTTTTAATAGGCCACGCCTACTTTACATTCATTTTATTTGCTTCGCCTACTTGAAACTTTATTTGATTTGTCTCATCTATTTTAATAGGCCACGCCTACTTTACATTTATTTTATTTGCTCCGCCTACTTGAAACTTTATTTGATTTGCTCCGCCTACTTGAAACTTTATTTGATTTGCCTCGTCTGTTTTAATAGGCCACGCCTACTTTATATTTTCTTTATTTGCTCCGCCTACTTGAAACTTTATTTGATTTGCCTCATCTGTTTTAATAGGCCACGCCTACTTTACATTTTCTTTATTTGTTCCGCCTACTTGAAACATTATTTGATTTGCCTCGCCTGTTTTAATAGGCCACGCCTACTTTACATTCATTTTATTTGCTTCGCCTACTTTAATCTTTATTTGACTTACTCCGCCTATTTTTAAGTAGACCACGCCTACTTTACATTTATTTTACTAGCTCCGCCTATCTTAAAATAGGTCACGCCTACTTTATTCTTATTTACTCTGTCTCGAATATTTTTTTTAATAGACCACGCCTATTTTACACCTTTTAAATTTTCCCAATAGATTTTTAAATAGGCGACACGCCTATTTTACAAAATGTAAAAGTCACGCCTAGATTGCATAAAAAATAGGACAAGTTTGAAATTTTTTTTTTGGTAAAACCACGCCCACTGAAAAGTGTATCTACTTAGACTGTGCCTATTAAAGATTTAAAAAAATAAAAATAAAAAATGTTATAAATATTAATTAGCATTTTTTTCTAATTCTTAATCATCTTTTTTTTTTATTACTTGTACTTTATGCATTTGAGGAAACGTTTTTACGTGTTTAATGTGTAATTTTACTTTACCTTATAATGGAGTTTTACTAAACGTTTCTTTAGATGGAAATAAATTTTGATTAAAATTTATGCGCGACTTATTGCGCGCGCCAAGTGTTGGTGTAACAATTCAGTATTTTAAATACTCAACGTTTCTTTTCTTCTTGGTGAAATGTTTTTTTGAGATTGGTGGTGCAGTGCAGAGAGGGAAAGGGGGAGGGGTGCATGAGAGAAAAGAGGTGTGAGAAGGGAGGGATAAGGTGAATGGTTGAGAGGGTGTGGAATAAATTGCATAGCTGAAGAAATGCGAAGTAAAAGAAGGTTGTAAAAAAAGAAGAAGAAGAAGAAGAAGAAGACGAAGAAGGAAAGAAAGAAAAGAATAAAGGGCGGGTTTCTGACTTTCGTAAAAGGTGAGACGATGATTACAAGGAGTTGAGTAAAAAAAAAGAAAAAGAAGAAGAGAAAAAAGCAAAAAAAAGGCCAAGTTGAGAATAATAAAATGTCGAGTAATCAAGCAAGGGGCTCTCAAACCGCCGTAAATGTTACGTAAAAGACTTTTGGAGAGGGATGCAAGAAGTAAAAGTTCACCATAAGGTATATGATGTTTGCTTGCAAAATGTTACCGTGGCAGCTGTGAATTCATAAATAGAGACTTCTCTCTCTCTCTCTCACTCTTTTTCCTATCTCTCTTTCTCTCTCCTGCACCCTAAACTGAAAAATTGCAAAGTTTTTTTCACTGCAAAACTTCTAATTGTCTCCTTTGCCATGAAATAAAAAAAATTTTTTTTATGACATTCTAAGAAACTTGTTCGTTATTAAGATCAAAATAAAAAACAAACAAGAAAACAATAAAAGTTAAGATAAGACTTTAATAAATTATCTGCTTCTACCCTTTCTGAATTTAAAAAAAAAATGATTCCCCTTTTTTTAAATAAATTATCTCCTTCTACCCTTTCTGAATTTAAAAAAAAATTATTCCCCTTTTTTTAAATAAATTATCACCTTCTGCCCTTTCTGAATTTAAAAAAAATGATTCCCCTTTTTTCTCAATTTTTAACAATTAATATTAGTTTTAAATTTGAGAATTTCACTTTAGTGGAGAAAATTGGAATAAAAGGGGGAGGTGGGGTAAAAACAGTTGGACAATATTATTATTGACGTTTGGATAATAAAGTTGAAAGCACAGTTGTGTTATCGGAATGGAACACCTTTTTTTTTTTTTTTTTGTTTGAGAGTGGTTAGAGGGAGAGAAATAAAATTTATTTTTTACAACTCAGGGAAAAATGGGAAAGAGCAAAGTTTCACTCTCGGAGCGTATATATGTATATAGATATAGACACACACGAATGTAGAGAGAGAGAGAGAGAGAGAGAGAAAAAAGTAATCGATAAATTTCAAGCTAATTTTTAAACTCCATCTGCAATAAGACAGTGTGTATTCACCCTTACTCTCCTTCTCTTTTATTCAAACCCTGAGAATCGAGAAATGAATGAAAGATTGAAAAAACAATTTTTCCTCTACAAGAAACTCATCTTTAGAAAAAGATTCTTTTGGGGTAAAATTTTAAAAAGAAGCGAAAACTTTCACTTCAAGGATAGAGGGAAAAAAAAGAAGTCTTGAAACGCGCGTCGAGACTGTGATGAAAAAAAAAATTCTTTCCCCCCCTTTTTTTTCTTTTTTTTCCGTTAGAGTTCAAATGTCATATTTTTTTAGCGAATTCGCGATAATGTTGATGCTGATGAAAAAGTAATTTTTATTTTCCAATTCTAGATTTTATTTCGACTTTGAATTTTCATTTTCACTTCGTACTTTCGCAAAAAAAAGGAAAGTCAGAGAAGGAATTCTCTGACTTTTCTTTTCTACTTCCACTTTTTTGAATTTGAAATGGAAATTCGAAAAAATTAAAAATTTCATGAACTATTATTATTAATTGAATTTTTCATGAAGAAATTTACTTAAACGTTGAAGAGAATTTTTTTCAAAACTTTTGGGATTTTTTCTTGGCTGTTTCGTAAGATTGTTTCTTAATTTATAGGAAGTTTTCGATAATTTTTCGAAAAAATTCTCTTAGTAAATTAAATAAGCTCTTAGTAAATTTTTCTAAATAATTAGTGAAATTTGCTGCCTAATACAAAACGTTTCTTAAAAAGTATTAAATAACAGAATTTTCAAATAATCGAAATTAAATTAAAGTAAAAATTACGGTAAAAATTAAGGTAAAAATTAAGGTAAAAATTAAGGTAAAATTAAAATTTTCAACAAATGTATTTAAAAATTTTTAAAGAAGTTTTTAAAAAATTATTGGAAATATTTGATTTAGAAAAGAATTTTAGTTGAAAATTCTAGAAATAATAATAATTGAATTGAAATAATAAAAATAATTTTTTGAATTTGACATTTTTGAATTACTTTTAATTCCTGTGGGAAAAAAATAATTGAATATGTAATTAAAAAAGAAGTTCTTGATATTTTCAAATAATTTTACAATTAAAGAAATTTGTAAGGCGTAAATATATTTAACAAAGCATTTTTTTGAGTAAAATTGTTTCCTTTTTGTAAAAAAATATTTAATTTCATTTTCAATTAAAATTTTCAACTGACAAATAAAATTTATAAATATTTCTTTCGGTTAGTTTTAAAAAAACTTTGAATTTTATTATAGCTAATAAACTATAATATTCGTCGTTTTGATAGATAATATTAGTTTTCTTTATTTTATCACTCTTACTTTTAAAATTTAATAATAGGTATTTATTTATTTTATTTAGATATATTATTTTTTTTTAAATAATACAAAATTATTTTTATTAATCTACAAAAATTATTGTTATTTTTTTTAAATAATAGGTATTTATTTATTTTATTTAAAAATATTATTTTTATTTTTCAAATAATACAAAACTATTTTTATTAATCTACAAAAATTGTTAATGTTATTTTTCAATATTTCTCTTCTTTTCAGAAAAATTAGCAAACATTTTAGGACTAGATAGTTAATCTTTTCATTTTTTCTAAAAAAAAATTTAAAAAAACAATCGGAAAATTAAAATTAGAAAATATTTTGTACATTTTCTGCTTCTCAATGACAATTTATAAACAAACTAGAAGTGTTAAGTAGAAAAAAAGTTATAAATCAAATTTTGCTTAAGAAATTTGATATTTATTTTGGAAAAAATATTTACAGAATTTCTATTTATGTTAAAAACTCTATTATCGAAATTATAATAAAAAATAAATAAATAAACAATTTTTACTTTATAAAACAATTTTTGGATATTCCAATTTTTTAATAATACTTTCAGTTATTTTCAAATAATTTAAATATATTACGATTATTCTTATTCTGAATTTTGGGGAGAAATATTTTTATTTTAATATTTGTTTTGCTTGAGAAATTTATTGAAAATTTTATCAGAGTTGTCACGCATTTGTTCATTTGAAAGTTCCTGATTTTTTCAGTTTAAAAAATGGAAATTTTCCAGATTTTTAAAATAAAATTTATTTTTTACCACATTAATAATATACGAAATAATTGATTTCGTTTGACGATTTTTAATAACATTTTAAAGAAGAAAGAAATTTATAAAAATATTTGTAAATAATAGAATTCATATGAAATTGAGGAAAATTTTTTGAAAATAATTGAATATTTGCAAAGAATTTGATTAAAAATTTTTAAATAATTGAATTTTTGCAAAGAATTTTATTAAAAAAATTTTAAATAATTGAATTTCGACAAAAATTTTGTTAACAATTTTTAAAATAATTGAAATTTCGACGAGAATATTAAAAAAATTTGAATATAATTGAGTTTTTCAATCACTTATCATTTTTCCGAAATTCAATTTTTTTAGTGTTTTAAGTAAAATTCATCATCATTCAAGTTTCATAAAATTCAAAATTCATTATTGTTTTTTATTATGATTGAATTTGAAATGTTTATTAAAAAATATAACAAATTTTATTAGAATTCGAATTATTAAAGTTGTTCATAAACCTAAATTACCTTTAAAATTTCTAATGAAATTCATTGAAAATTAAAATTTTATAAAATTCCAATTAAATTAAAAACCAAAATTTTACAAAATTAAATTATTTTTTGAATTTTTAAATCAAAAATTATTCCTAAATAATTCATAAAAATCTGTAAAGTCCAATTGTTGTTAAAAATAAGAAAAGTTTTAAATAAATGAAATCTTTTCAATGATGAGAATGATGACAAGCCCTATTTAGAATATTTTTACGAATTTTCGAAATTGAATATTGTTTCAGTATTTTTGACAAAATTTTCTGATTTTTTCCCGACTTTCCCGAATATATTTAGAAAAATAGTGATTTTGAGTAGAATTCTTCAGAATAATTGAATTAGAAAAATAAAAAAACGCAATATTTGCTTCATCATGATAATTATTTATAAACTATGATTTGAAAAAAATAAAATTCGTTAACATAATTATGTCTTATTAATTAAAATTATACATTTTTTAAGGAAAGAAGAAAACTTGTTAATAAAAATTTATATTAATTTTTTGCTTTTCGTGACTATTTGTTATACACGGAGAGAGACAAAATATTAAATTTTGTAAAAAATATTTTCAAAACTAAAATTTATTTGATTCAAATAACCGATTATTTGTCTATAATCAAGTAAATATTTACTTGAATCAAATAATTTTTATTTAAATCAAATAAATTGTATTTTGTTAGAGTTGAGAGGCAATGATAAAAAGTACACCGAGATATAATAGAAAGAATATTTTAATAGTTAACGATCGGAAAATACAACGAGCGATAAAGTGATTGGCTTTTACTTGTTCAATTTATGGTAGTTGAGAAAATACTGTGTGTGAGTGTGTGAATGAAAAGGCGTATTTCCAAAAGGACGACACGAGCGCAATCTTTACAATATTATGTTTTTAATTTAAATAAAGGTCGCGAACTGTTATCTCCAACATATTTGAATCAAATTTTTCAGTATTTGAAGCAAATATTGATTAATTGATTAATTAATTGATTCAAATAAAAATTATTTGATTCAAGTAAATATTTATTTGATAATAGTCGCAAATAATCGGTTTCTTGAATCAAATAAATTTTTTTTTTCAGTGCACTGATGATGAAAAGAAAATGCGATGTTTGACAGCGATAAGTGGTAACAATTATCTCTGGTATCAATGCGATTGGTCAATTAGAGGTAGTAACGATTGAATTAATTTGCGTATCCAATAAATTGGCATTTGAGAGACGACGATTTGCTTGTCGATCCCGCTTGTGTGAAACTTCAAAGACGCGGTGTACATGAAACGACGATACTATATGCGGGAACTTGAAATGAAACGAGTCAAATAAAATACCGAGGAAAAAGAGATGTGAAAAAGATTGGCAAAGGGAACAAAAAATCAATTCTTAATTCAAAA
The DNA here is from genome assembly GCA_032873175.1 of Leptopilina drosophilae. Taxonomy (NCBI): domain Eukaryota; kingdom Metazoa; phylum Arthropoda; class Insecta; order Hymenoptera; family Figitidae; genus Leptopilina; species Leptopilina drosophilae. The sequence continues at coordinate 39,767,321 of CM065486.1, read as the reverse complement.
TGAAAAAAAAAATATTTTTCGTCACTTAATTCATAATTCAAATTAAAAATAAAGTGAAATTATCATATGATATTATCACTCGGTTGTTTCAAATATTAAACATTGAATTCAACGATCAATTCCGAGTCAGGAATAATAAATAAAAAACAACAATAGTTGTTTTACGTTTCGACAGCGCGGCTGCCCTCTTCAGAAACTAAAATTTATTTAACAAAAGAAAAAAATAATAAAAATTAAAATACATTCTTAAAAAATAATATTAAATATGAACTTATTTTTAAACAATTTTTTACCGAAAATTAAACAAAATTCAAAATCATCGCAAACAAACGTCTTGTACGTAGCGATTACAATTGGACACTGGCGAGTAAAATGTGTATAGTTTCCGAAATATAGGTAACTGACATGAGGTGAATGACCGTGTCAGTAAACAAAATTCAGGAAATGTCAAGGTAACTCAGAACAGATTAAGAATATTTCATTTCATTTATAAAATGATTATAGCAATTACTAAGATTTTGTACATCTTCTTTTTTATTAACCGTATTTTTTTGTAAATTAATGTGTACCATTTCTGATATTAAACGTTTATTATAGTTTGCTTCTTTGTCTAATATAAGAAAATTGTTCCAATCAAACTTGTGTCTAAAAAAATCATTGTGAGTAGCAATTACATTAGAATTTGAATTTTTATGTTCCTTAATACGAACACCTACCATTCTTTTTGATTGACCCACATAACATGCAGAGCAATTTTCACAGTTAATTTTATAAACAGTATTAGTATTTTCAGATTTTACATTATTATCCTTGCCTTTTTTAACAAAATTATGATTCATGTTCTTATTTTTGCAAGGAATTGATAAAATAGCATAATTATTCAGAATTGAGGCAGTTTTTTCAAAAAGGTTCGGAACATAGGGTAGGAGTACTTTCGGGGTGACCTCGTGTAAAATATGACGTTTTTGTCAATATGATATTGAGAATTAGATTCTATAAAAGAAATACGTTTCATTATATGTTTGTTTATAAATTCTAATGGATAATTATTTTTTAATAAAATTTCTTTTACATACTCTATATTTTTGGAGTGAAACGTGATTAAAGGCATACGTCCTTTCCCTCATTCTCTATTTCCCTCTCTTCGGTATCGAGTTAACTTAACTCCAAGTTACAAGTTTTGCCAACTCCTCATCGTAATTTCCTCCCCCTCCGTTTCCAGACTGATGGTTCTTTGAATAGTGTACAGTGAAGCATTTAGATTTTCTTGTGTATGTTTGTATATTGAGTAAATAGACGAGTAAATAGGGTTTTGGCAACAGGGGTTAACCGCAGCAAAACCAATTGCAGTTTAACTGAATCTCAAATCGCAAGGCGCTTCACCATCGGCAGCAGCAACGTTTGATATTCAGGTGATAATAGTCAGTAAACAATCTTCGATACAAGTCATTTAGATTGACATCAATCGCAATTCAATAATAGCATTCGCGTGGGAATTTACTGTGTATTCGACAATTTCACACACACTTAAACCATCATCGATTGCAAATTATGTCAACAATATACCACTAATTTACATAATATTGATATCGTGATGAATTTCCATTTAATGGAGTATTATTAAACTTATAATGTCTAGACATTTTTAGTATTTAAATTTTCTGTCCCGTAAAAAGGTGCAAGATCAGTAATTTAACACTTAGAAAACGTGAAACTGTTAATTTGTGGCAAAAGTCTTACAAAATTGTGAAAGTTACATAAGTGTAACATAACAAACTATAAGTTTCATTGACTTCAAAAGAAATCAGTCAAGAACCTAAATTTAAAGACTTTGCTGTACTTTATCAACACGGTAAATCGTAAGGTATTAAAATAACACCAAAATGGATTAAAATTGTTATTTTAATCCATTTTGGCTAAATTGGATTATTTTAATCCTTTTTGGTGTTATTTTAATACCTAACGATTTACCGTGAACGAATATTGTGTAATAAACATAAGTAACTAATTGTAATAATTGTAACTTTAATTAATATTATAAACAATAAATTTATAAAGAGAATATTATTCTTGTTTTTAACGCAAGTTAAAGTTAACGCAAGTTAAGTTTCGACAAGTGATCACGATCCTACTATAAAAATAAAGATCAGGCCTTACCAAACTGATTAATCAGCTTTGTGGTTTTAAAACCTATTTAAAATAAATAATAATCAAAATTGTTTAAAAGCCTTGCTCGGGACTTAACAGCTGATTTGGTGGCAGCGGTGGGATTGTCACTTTTGTTATAAGAAAATTAATTATTCAAAAAAAATTATTACAAAAAATTTTTTTAAAAATATTTTTTAATTTAAGAGTCAAACTAACTCAAAATTCACATTTGAATTAAATTTTTTTCACACCATTTTCACTTCACTTTCACTCCATCTTCACATTACTTTCACTCCACTTTCACTTAAAACTTATTTTTTCTGTATTTTCACTTTACTTTTACTTAAAATTTATTTTTAGACAATTTTTATTTTACATTCACTTTTACTAACAATTTTTTTCACTCTACTTTAAATCGAAATTTATTTTTACTCCATTTCACTTCACTTTCACCCTATTTTCATATTACTTTCACTCCACTTTTACTTCATTTTTACCGAAAATTTATTTTTACTCGCATTTGACTTTACTTTCACTCCAATTTTAATTAAATTTTTTTTCACTCCATCTTCATTTCACTTTTACTCCATCTTCACATTACTTTCACTCCACTTTCACTCAAAATTGATTTTTTCTGTATTTTCACTTCAAAATTCAATTACAATTTATTTTTACTCCATTTCTACTTGACTTTTACTTTTACTCAAAATTTTTTTCACATCCACTTTCAATAAAAATTTATTTTTACTCCAATTTGAAACTACTTTCACTTCTATTCTATTTTATTCAATTTCACTGTAACTTTTTTATCATTTCATATTCATTTTACATTTACTTTTATTCAAAATTTACTTTAATTTCCAATTTCACTTCACTTTCACCTCAATTTCACATTACTTTGACTCCATTTTTACTTTATTTTTACCTAAAATTTATTTTACTCGAATTTCACTTTACTTTTACTCTAAATTCACTTGAATTTTTTCCCCAAATTTTACTTAAATATTTCCCCCAATTTCACTTAAATTTTTACCCTTATTCACTTCACTTTCACTTCACTTTCACTCAAAATTGATTTTTTCTGTATTTCTACTTCACTTTCAGTTAAAATTTATTTTTTCTCTATTTTCACTTTACATTCACATTTACTCAAAATTTTTTTCACTCCACTTCCACTCAAAATCAATTTTTACTCCAATTTTACTCTACTTTCACTTCTAATTCACTTTAACTTTGGATCATTCCATATTCATTCCACTTTTACTTTTATTCAAAATTTATTTTATTTCGAATTTCATTTCACTTTTATTTTAATTTCAGTTTTACTCATATTTTCAATCCACTTTCACCAAAAATTTATTTTTACTATACAAGTTTACTTTACTTTCACTTCAATTTCAATTTCACTCTAAATTTCTTTTCATTCTACTTTCACTTTACTTTCTCTTCACATTCATAAATTTTTACAAATTATGAGTGAAAGTGTCATGAAAAGAAATTTTAATTGTAATTAGAGTAAAAACAAATATTAGATAAAAGTAAAAGTGGACTGAAAAGAAGTTTTGAAAGAAATTTAAATTGAGATGAAAGTTTAGTGAAATTGGAATTGAAATAAATTTTAAGTAAAAGTAAAACTAAAATGAAAAGAAATTTTTGAATGTAAGTGAAATTAAAATGAGAATTAAGTGAAAATGGAGTAAAAATAAGTTTTGAGTAAAAGTGAAAGTGAAGTAAAAATGGGATGAAAATTAATTTTGAGTGAAAGTAAAGTGAAAAAATTTTTAAGTAAAAATGAAAGTAATATAAAAATTGAGTAAAAATAAATTTTAAGTGAGAGTGAAGTCAAAATGGGGTGAAAACAAGTTTTGAGTGAAAGTAAAGTATACATTGAGTAGCAATCAATTTTGAGTAAAGTGGAGTAAAAAAATGTTTAGTACAAGTGAAAGTGAAATGAAAATTAAGTAAAAAATTTTTTAGTGAAAGTGAAGTGAAAATGGAGAAAAAATAAATTTTGAGTGAAAGTGGTGTGAAAGAAATGTGTAGATGCAGTAAAAGTGAAGTAAAAATCTGGTAAAAATGAATTTCGAGTAAAAGTGGAGTGAAAATAATTTTTAATGAAAAGTGAAAATAACATAAAAATTGAGTGAAAATAAATTTTGATTGAAAGTGGAGTGAAAAAAATGTTGATTCAAAGTTAAAGTGAAATAAAAATTAAGTTAAAATAAACTTTAAGTAAAAGTGTATTAAAAATGTAGAAAAAAATTTTTTGAGTATAAGTGAAGTGAAAAAAATTTGTAAGTAAAAGTGAAAGAAAAATAGAAATTAAGTAAAAATAAATAGTAAGTGAGAGTGAAGTGAAAATGAGTTAAAAACAAATTTTCAGTGAAAGTGAAGTAAAAATTGAGTAACAATAAATTTTGAGTGAAAGTGGAGTAAAAAATTTTGAGTATAGGTGAAAGTGATTTAAAAATTAAGTAAAAATAAATTTTCAGTGAAAGTGCAGTGAAAATGGAGAAAAACAAATTTTATGTGAAAGTGGAGTGAAAGTAATGTCGAGATAGAGTAAAAGTGAAGCAAAAATGGGGTGAAAATGAATTTTGAGTGAAAGTGAAGTGAACATAATTTTTAATTAAAAGTGAAAGTAAAATAAAAATTAAGTAAAAATAAATTTTGATCGAAAGTGTAGTGAATAAAAGTTGAGTTAAAGTGAAATAAAAATTAAGTTAAAATAAATTTTAGGCGTAAGTGAAGTGAAAATGGAGAAAAAACAAATTTTGTGTGAAAGTGGAGTGAAAGTAATGTGGAGATGGAGTAAAATTGAAGCAAAAATGGGGTGAAAATCAATTTTGAGTGAAAGTGGAGTGAAAATAATTTTTAAATGAATGTAAAAGTAAAATAAAAATTCAGGGAAAATAAATTTTGATTTGGAAATGAAAAAAAATCGACCCTACAGTTGCCTACTAAATTCAGAAATTATTAGGAAAATTTCTAATTAACCATGAAAAATAGTTTGTAGGAGATTAACACATTATATAAACTTTTACTACACTTAACTTCTCTTCTTTTTTTACAAAAACTCTTAAATATTAGAAAAAAATAAATTTTTTTCCCAAAGAAAGAAGACAGTTCAGTATACGAGCAGGGTGAGAGAGGGGCGGGGTGAGGATGTTACGATTAGAATAATTAGAGTTTCGTAATGACGACATTTTGCCGGCACTTGTAATACACGATTCTGAAGTTGATAGGATGGTGGTGCCGGGTGTAGTGAATGCGCTCATCTTTATTAATACGGCGGGACGTAGTTTTAAGTTTGCCTCTCCTTGGTGGCTCGGCCAATATTTACGTTTCATTTTGCTCAAGAGCCTATCTCTCTAGGGGTTCTTTCCCCCGCTTCCTTTTTTTACCCCCCCTCCCTTTTTAATTTCAACCGGAAATGTCCTTTTCCAATTTCTTCTCTTTTTTCTTACTCAACGCGATATATTTCATACTTATTGTTTGTATTTGAGAATAATTTTTTTTTCTAATATTCTCCCGTATTTACTCTTCGATATTTTTTTTCACTCATTTCCTGGTAGTTTTCTTGTTTTGTATATTAAAAAAAAATTGTTTGTACAAAAGACTTTTATTTTATTACAATTTTTTTTGATAGAGACATTATTTTTGTAGCAGTATTTTTTTTACTGGAAATATTTAGTAAAACAAAATATTCAACATATGAAATATTTTTTTATGAATATTTAACATATGAAATATTTTTTTATAAATTATTCTGTTATAGAATTTTTTTTTATATTTCTAGAAAATTTTTTATAGGAAATTTTTTTTTAAATTGTTCCTTTTGGAAGAAATTGTTTTTTTTGTAAAAGTGTTTCTGTATTGAAAAAAGAAGAACCTTTTTTTATGAAAGCTTTTCTCGAAGATATTAGTATTGTATACGTGTATATAGATGTGTATAATATGAAAGCTCGTTAAGTAAACAATGCACCAAGGATTCAATGTGTAATGTATATTGCCAGTAGAGAGAAGTTATACGATCGACTACATAATCTGACACACCAGATGCAATTCTGTCCACTGGTTCATACTATTAAATTACCCATGAACAGAGGGATAATGACTGCCTCGTAATGAGATTATGTCGACGAAATCTTTGTTTCATTATAATTCAAGAAATAAAGATTGATTTTTCAATTAAAAAAATTTTTTTTAATTCTCCCAAAATAAAAATTTCAATTTTTTTCTTTTAAAACTAAGAATTCTCAGTTTAACTTAGCTTAACTTTAAATAAACTTAGTTAAACTTAGTTTAACTTTAAATTCTTGAAAAATCATTCTTTATAAAAAAAAGTTTCCATTTATATATTTCTTTCCTATTTATCCACACATACCTCTTTTTATTGTCACGTGAATTTAGTCCGAAGAAGACAATCGAAACGCTATTTTCACTGGTTTACATTTAAATCACAACATTAGTGGGGTTTTGCAATTTAATTCGACAATTTGAAGCTTTTACAATTGCAGAGAGTAAATCGGTAACAAAACGAAACGACTAACGAAAATACACATACACACAGTTCCACCTTCATCAATACTCAATTTTCTCTGAAGAAAAGTTCCTTTTTATAGAATCACCAACTTTATATGTTGATAGCAAAACATTCGATAGGACATTAAATGTTTTATAGAAACAAAATCCATTGCAAAAGGTGAATTATTTTCTCTGACCGGGGAATGAAAAATTATTTTTGACATTCCCCATAAATTCTGATAGTTAATTCTCAGAAAATACAGTTTTTCTCTTCTCAATACTGATTTTATAATAAAAGTAAGTGTCTTTTCAAAATTGCTATCTAACTTTCTGCTAAATCTATTTCTTGTCTAAAGTTTATTCCCGAAGAATGTTAATTCGTTACAAAATTCTTGTTAATAATTCATTAAATCCTTTGTTTTCTGTATTTGACAATATTTTTTTGTTTGACAATATTTTTTTCTATTTGAAAATATTTTTTTGTATTTGGCAATATTTTTCGTTCCCGCCAAAAGTACATTAAAGCTTTAATAGTGGTAGTGATTCTTTCCAACCTCAAAACAAAATTCCTGTATACGAAAAAGATCAATTTGAATCGTTCCTGAGTTAGTAGACGCAAGTCTAGACTCGAAAATAGTTAATGAAATTCCTGTATACGAACAAGATCAATTTGAATCGTTCCTGAGTTAGTAGACGCAAGTCTAGACTCGAAAATAATTAATAAAATTAATTATTAATTAATTATTATTACTTAATACTCTTAAAGATTTACACGTAAGTTGAATGTAGTTAAACAGTTGAATATTAGTTTAAAAAAATTTATATTCTGCAGCAAAATTGAAAAAAATTACAATAATGATGGTAAAACAGGAAATTTACTTATCATTGCCGCTAAAAAGTCGGTAAACCGATTTTACCATCAGTCGGTAAAAGAACGTCTAGACTTTTTTTAAACTAAATTCTCGTCTACTTAATTCCGTTCATAATAAACTCATTCCTAAATAGAAAAACCGATTTTTAACCATTCCGACCAGAATATTGTGGTGTTTGGAATAAAAAATGTTCGAATCCAAGTTGAGAAGTTAATAGCGAAAAAAGAGTAAATTACATCCCTTAAATCAAAACTAACAGTATATAATATTTATTTAGAAACAAATTTTAAATTTGTTAATAGTTTTTAATTGAGGAAAAAAAAATTTTTTTCCCCGCAACGTTCTTGTTAAATACATTTCAAGTTAGTAATATTGAATCTAGCCTGTAAAAGCAGAGTTGCCTCCGGCCTAATGAAGTTGGAAACATAAGCGGATTTTCGTAATGCTGAAACTCATTCAGACTTTGGCAAGGGGATTCTGTTTCAAATCACGCAAAAGTTTCAGGTTTATAGCACTTTTTTCCGCAAATATCAAATTCTTCCATTCAACCGCATTACACAAATACTTTTATATATACATGTACATTTATAAATTTAGCTCATTTTCTCCAATTTTCGTTTTAAACATCTCGCTGATTATTTATGAAGCGAACATTTATGTAGAGGAAAAGAAAAAGTTTCATTTAAAAAAAAAATCTTTTACATTCCCTTAAATTTTATTACAAAAATCTTTTACATTCCCCTAAATTTTATTACAAAAATCTTTTACATTCCCCTAAATTTTTTTTGCAAAAATCTTGTTACAAAAATTTTTTTTTATGTAAAACCAAAGAGTTAATTACGAAAAATGTTTCGATTCAAATTCAAGCTTTCTTTTTTGTTCCTAAGGAAGTATATTTTCTTAGCACGGAGGGGGAGGGGTGAAAAAAAGGAAAAGATTGTTACAATGTTGCCGATGAAAGCGCTTTTTTTAAGCCAGCATCCACTTAATCCCTTGAAACGAGTCAATTTCGTTGTGCCATCGAAGCAGGTAAAGCCTTCCTCTCTCTCTCTCGATACGACAGCCTCTGTGAAACTAAAAGAAAAAAAAAAAACAGAACCTATCGATTCGATATATATTTTATATACACTCGAGTATTTGTGTGTGTGTGTTTTCAGCTTGTGTGTACTCTCTATACTTTCGATTGTTTAGCCATAAAAGATTGTCCGAGAATAGAAGGTTATATGACCCCTCTCATATTTCTTCATTTTTTTTTCCTTTCCTCCCTTGGATTGTCAATTTGATAACTCGCTACCGAAAAGGTGAATTGAAATAAAAAATCATTTTATCATCGAGATGGGAAATATGATGAACAGAGTGAATTTAGTTTTCTTTTTAAAGTCATTTTTTCAACAAGAAAATAATGCAAATATAAAAATCCAAGTATAAAAAAAAATCCAAGAAGCTGTTTGCGGTCAATAAAATTGATTGTTGCACTGAAAAAATTTTTCACTGGACACATTTTTTTTGATAGAAAATAAATGAATTTCGGAAAAACACTTTTTGCGACTTTCATTATTATACAAATAAGGATTATTTTTGAAAAAATAAAAAAATAAATTAATAAAATAAATAAACAAAAAATAATGCCCCAAAGATCATTCATCATAACATCAGCGAACAATCTAAAGCTAGTTAAAATTCTCTTCACGCTTTATAATAATAATAATAATAATAATAATAATAATAATAAAAATAATAATAATGATAATAATAAAAATAATAATAATAAAAATAAAAAAAATAATAATAAAAATAATAGTAATAAGAATAAAAATAATAATAATAAAAATAATAATAAAAATAATAATAATAACAAATATAGTTATAATAATATAACAAATATAATAATAATAATAATAATAATAATAATAATAAAAATAATAATAATATTAAAAATACTACTAACAATTATTATTAATGCAACTAATTATCAATCCCTTTATTAACTCCAACTATTATCTACACCCTAATTAGCTTACATCAAAATAATACAAATTTAAAAACAAAAATTTAATTTTCAATCAAAAAATAATTCCTACACCGCGAAAACAAAATACTAAAGTATTTTTCATTAAAAATAAATCCAAAGAGAGAGAGAGAGAGAGAGAGAGTTTCTGCTAAAAAAGAATTATATATCATTGTTGTTAAAAAAAATAAAAAACACAATTTTCAATGAAAAAAAAAATTCCAAAATAACAAAAATTACTGTATCCATCCTCTTTTGATTGTAAATAATCTATTGAGCCACCACACACAAGCATTTCGATTATATTATCCCCGGGATTCCCGGGAATTACATTTGGCTATAACCAGGTAATGTGAGCGTTACAGGAACGTTGTGTGTTGATTAATATTAAACGCGAAATACATTTAACGAGCAGACTAGTATCACTACACCCACTATCTGACCGCAGTTCATCCCCCATGGATATCCATCCCTCTTTAAATTTTCCCCATTCATTCACATATCACGCCCCTTCGCATTCGAACCGACCGGGGAAAAAAACTGTTTTTCTTTTTTATTTTATTTAAACACTAACACATTTTCTTTTCTAAATAAATTTCAAAGAGTGTTATAATTTATTTTAACATTAATATTTTTCTAGCCAGTAACAATATTTATCTTCAATTTTTCATTTAAGTTATCGACTGTCGGTAAAGAAGATTGTTACTTTATCGACCCGTCGATGAGCAAGGCTTCCAGTGTTATATTTAATTAATAAAATGACCATTATTGTCATATAGTAATTTTAACTTCAGTTGACGGCGGTCGATAAAGAAGGTTTCCACATTATCAAAATGCCGATAAACAAGATTTCTGCATTATCGACCCAGTGTTGATTAATGTATCAATTACTATTTTGGACGAATAAGGTGACAATTATTATTCTAGAGTAATTTTAAGCTTCATTTATCGGCGGTCGATAAAGAAGATTTCTACATTATCGACCCAGCGTCGATTAATGTTCCAATGACTATTTTTGATGAATAAGGTGACAATTATTATCCTAGGCTATTTTTCTATTTCAGTTTTCAGCGGTAAATAAAGAAGATTTCTACAATATCGACACATCATCGATTAATGTTCTAATTACCAATTTTGATGAATAAGGTGACAACTATTGTCCTAGGGTAATTTTGAACTTCGGTTATCGGCGGTCGATAAAGAAGATTTCTACATTATCGACCCAGCGATGTGCCAATTACTATTTTTGGTTAATAAGATGACAATTATGTCCCTAGGGTTAAATGTGGACGGTATCGACCGTCAAGTTGATAATGTAAAAATCTTCTTTATCGACAGTCGGTAACTGAATTTTAAGAGTTGAAAAGAATCATTATTTGCAGACGGTGACAAAGATTTCTTCATTTTCTTTAATTAAAATTTGTCTACAGAAGCATATATATAAGCAGTAAAAAAAGTTAGTTTCTTTTTATTAAAAAAAATTTTTTTTAATACTCTATCAGAAAATTACATATTTTCTGTTCAATTATGTTATCTCTCTTATGGGGTAATTCATAATCCCCTGAAAACCTAGAACCTTGACAATTTCAATATTAACGACATGTACGAAAAGTAATCTGTCATCGCGTTTTCATAAACAATGTAGATATAATACCCAAGGAAGACATCACCACGTTATATAATCTCCATTGTGTCTTTGCATAATAATCCACGTGTCAGTGGGGATATAATCACAAGAGAATTACAGGATCACTCAATGTCTATACACAAATTATTTTCTGTATACAATACATATATGTGTTTATGTATGTATGTACAAATATCTCTACACTATATACTGCGAGAAAATCCAGAAAATATCTCCAAGTAATTTAGCACTTAATTTTCATTTTTTCAAGAATGAAAGAAAGAGAGAGAAAATGAGTTCAAGGGGGGAAAAAATAAATAAGTATAAAAATACGTGATTGATAAGTTTTTCTTTTTCTTCTTTCACTATTCTTTTACTTCTACGTGAAAAAATAATAAAAAAAATTTTTTAATAAAAAGAAACTAACTTTTTTTATTGATTATATGCTACTTTAACTAAATTTTAATTAAAGGAAATGAAGTAATCTTTGTTACCCTTTGAAAATAATAATTCTTTTTAACTCTTAATTTCAGTTACCGTCTGTCGATAAAGGGGATTTTTAACTTATCAACTTGGCGGTTAATGCAGTGGACATTTAACCCTAGGGTAATAATTGTCATCTTATTAATCAAAAATAGTAAATGGTATCTTACTCAACCCTGTGTCGATAATGTCGAAATCTTCTTTATCGACGGTTGATAAATGAAGTTAAAATTACTCCATGATAATAGTTGCCATTTTATTAATCAAAAATAACACTGGAAGCCTTGTTCATCGATGGGTCGATAAAGTAACAATCTTCTTTACCGACAGTCGATAACTAAAGTTAAAAGTTGCCTTAAGGTTATAATTGGCACTTTATTAACCAAAGATAGTAATAATAGTAACAACAATGATAATAATAGTAATAATAGTAATAATAGTAATAATAGGAATAATAATAATACTAATAATAATAATAATATTGATAATAATAATAATATTGATAATAATAATAATAATAATAATAAATCGATAGAAGGCACATAACTAAAGATTGAAGAGCTTGACTTGGTTCATTAAATTGCAAACCCTCGTCTTATGGAAAATGATAGACAGCTATCTTGAATTCCAAAGGGAGAAATTTTTTTCCATCCTTCATCTTTTTTTTTGAAAGATGCGTCTCGTTAAAATGACGCAGCATTATTCCGATGGAGTCTGACAATACTGTCATTTTGCTTTTGTCAGTACTTTCCAGTACGTATGCAATACAAATTTTCATTCTCATTCCATAAAGCGAACTCCTTTCAATTTAGTAACAGTGTTGTACATTGAAAATATTCTCTCAGTTACGCTAAATTACGTCTACAATATTCATTGGCAAAAAAACTAATTTACCTAACTATGTAAATTTACTAAAAATTACATAAATAATATTTTTTTAAAAAATAATTTTTATACACTTATAGCATTGTGACATTCTACTTTACCGACTGACGGTATTGCATTTGTACCGTCAGTCGGTAAAGTAGAAATAAAGTATCTGATCATATATCTTTATGAAAGCATAAATCAGTCGGTAAAGTAGATAAATGATGTATCATCAGTCGATAAAGCAGATAACTGTTATCATTATACATCATTAGTCGGTAAGGTAGAAGTAAAGTAATTATTCATATATCCATATGTTGACACAATAATTTCCTACTTTACCGACATGATTTATCATTCTGTCCTGCAGTCGATAAGGTAGATATCTTTTTCTAAATTTTATCATTTAAAAAAAATTTTCGAACAAAATGAAAAATGTACAAAAAAATTTTTACACATTTACTTACAAAAATCTGTTTGGTAAATTAGTGTTTTTCTCTTCGTGTTTTATTGTTCACTATATCAATGAATTGAAGGTATATTTTGCAACAAAAAAAAAAGAAAGAAAGAACGAAATGTTTATTACTCTCATCTTTCTCTATCTGTCTCACTTTTTTCTCCAATGCTTTCTAATGGCATCTTGAATTATCGATTATTGAAGTCTTCGTTGTTCGCAAAAGCAGACAATGCAAGCAACCAGTGTGCTTCTGCTCTTGAAAGCTTCTCAATCAACTGACAGAGAGAGGGAGAGAGAGAGAGATTCCTCTATCATTGGGAGGGTTAAAAAAAGAGGGAAAAAAAATTTCTATCTCTTTCCTCTTTTTTTTTTCTCTGAAAACAAGCCGTAATTGATTCGACGTAAAAATTAATAAAAGCAATCACTGTTTTTCTATAATTTTATTTTCACAAACAGCAATTAAATTTTTTTAATAAAGTAGACAGATATTTCCTATATATATAGAATTAAGAGAAAGAGAGAGAGAGAGAATGAAAAATAATTCTTGGCAATTTTTTCCTTTCGTTTGTTAAACATACGAAATAGGAATTGAAAGAAATTTTCACCGAGGACAAAAGTGGCGAGAATGGTCGCGTAAGTTTGTGAAATGTTATTTTCTCTCTCTCTCTCTCTCTCATATACTCTCTCCCGTTTCCTAAAGCTACATAGAAAATGAAATGGGTCTTGGGAGTTGTTGAGTAAAATGAAGGAGTGGGTTAAATGTACTTTTACCTCAAAATTAAACAAAGATCCTTATTAACTGATCTTGGTGCAATGAAAGCTACCACAGAATAATATTCTCTCTCTCTCTCTCGCTCTACATTGCCACAAAATTTGAATAGAATCTTTGATAGTAATCTTGTAAAAAGCTTTCACACTCTATTTTCCTTTTACGATCTTTCTATTTTACAAAATTAAACCAAAAAAAAAATTATTCCTTTTTTCTAATCAGCTGAATAAATTCAATACAATTTTCTCTCTTTCTAATTTTAATTAAATTTTCCATCTCCTATATAGAAAACGTATACTGAATTTTTTTTTTTAAAATACCCAAAAATATGTATCGTGATACTAATAAAAAAAAAGGTAGGAATTCTTTCCGTTACGAATAAAGCAAAACAAAAAAAAAACAAATAAAAAGCGTGGAGAAAAAAAAGAAGAAAAAACTGATAAGACGAAATTGTCAGACGCTGGCAAGTATTCTGGGAGAAACTGGAATCCTTTGATCATACTTTTTTATTTGAAGCTACGTATGTTTCCTATCTGTGCTCGCTTCGACAAGCAAACATCTCGTCTAGGTTATGAGAAACCGCGAGAAAAAGAAACACAACATTCTCTTCCCCGCGAGACTTGCATCGAGGATTGTATTTCAATTTTCGCGGGATCGTGAAAATCGAATTTACCCCACACCCTCCCTCGACGCTATTCTATCATCTATCTCACTCACTCACTCACTCACTCTCTTTCTCTTTCTTTCTTTCTTTCTCTGCACTTTTTTTTCAAATCGAAGGCATTGTGAATCTGTCGTGTGCGCATTCGACAAATTGTAAGATTGAACCACGCGTGAAAAGATGAAAATAACAGAATATAGAATAATCAAACTCGATTTCCTATTTGTTGCACTGGATTTTCTTACTTTCTTGATCAAAATCTAATCATTTTTTCATCAATTTATACATTTTTGTGTTATTACAGGCTGTCAATAAAAATAGATTTCTTTATTATCGACAGTCGATAATATAGGTTTCTTCTTTACCGACAGCCGATAATCCTGCTCTCTTTCATATCGACAGTCGGCAATATAGTTTTCTTCTTTATCGACAGTCGATAATATGAATTCCTTCTTCGCTGACAGTCGATAATACGAATTCCTTCTTTTCCGGCAGTCGATAATAGGGTGTTCTTCTTTACCGACAGTCGATAATATGACGTTCTTCTTTTGTCGATGGTCGGCAAAAGAGATTTTATCCTTGTCAGAAATCGATTGTCGGTAAAAAAAATATCGGAATGTAATCACAAGTCTCACTTGTCAATGTCCCAAATTACATATGTCGGTGCAGAGATCTGTGAATAGAACTTGTAGATAACTAGTAAACATTGCGAGTTTTTAAATGTTTGCATTTTAGTTTCCTACATTACCGACAGTGTATATTAATTTAAGTAATTAAAGTATCCTTAAAAAAATATTTTGAAAAATGATTTTTGACTTTTACCCTATTTACCGATTGCTGGTAACAATTGTATCTTCATTACCAACAGTCGATGATGGAAAATGTCATTTCTTAGTGTAAAAAAAAATTTGTAGTACAGCAAAATTACGCTTGAATTAGTGGAAGAAAATTATTTGCAGCTTTATGGAAGTAGATTTACATTTTTTTTGTTTGTTTTAATGAAATAAATTGTTCCGAGTTTACGTACTCGTTAACGCTTATAGAGCGCATTGAATCACTGGTCGCATTATGTATTCGGCAAACAACTCGGACACCGTAAATCGTGGCTCGAGTGACCACTGGTTATAATTTAGACCACTTGGTCCTGCCAGATTTCTAAATGCACGTTATGCAGAGGGAAAGAGAGAGAGAGAGAGAGAGGGAAGGAGAGAATATTAACGTAATGAATTCAGCCAAATCACTGAGATCTCTTTCTGTGTATCGACATTTCTCCAAGTTAAATTATACAAATTAGAAAAAAATAGAAAAGAGTATTTAAAAAAAGGTTTAAATATTTTTATGAAAAAAAAAATTTCCTATAATTTTATGAAATGAAATATTTTGTCAAAATTTAATTATCATCCTCTTTAATTAATTATAGTTTCAATTAAAAAATTTATTTCTTGCCCTTTAGCAGGACAAATTGATTTCCCATGTGTAGGAATGCTGGAGATTCTAATATTCCAACTGTAAATCGAATGAGTCTATTGGGAGAAATTAAAGCTCACAATGCTAATATCAATTCAAACCCCCTTTCCTCTCTGTATATTTTAAAACTGAAAATATTATCGATTTATATTTACTCCCCTAAAATTTCAAAAAAAAAATTGTGAACTGGTAAAAATATTAATTTCAAATTTTAGCTCTGTATAAATAAAATATAAGAAGGAAGAGAAAAATTTTATATAATTTATTTAGGAATCCTTTTTTTAAGATTAAGAATTTTTTATCAGATACTTTTTTTTGAATAATTTTACGAGTAATTTTATATCTTAGGGAAAATTGGTTCAAATTTAAAACACCTTAAGTGAATAGTTAATAATTAAAATGCGTATTTAACGATAAATAATTCTATTTTTGCTTTCATTAAAAAAGGAAAACGAATTCGACTATATGGGGAAGAAAAAGGGATTTTCATAAAAGCTATTCAGAAAGAGGATTTCGCTTTTCAGTCCATTAAAGGTTTACCTTTTTTTTCCTCTCTTTCTCTCGCTCTTCCTTTTGTTTTATTACTTTCTCTCCATTTCAAAGTACATTCTCCACTTCATCAATCTATTATATACATGTATAGAAGAAAAATAAAAATTTATACATATTTTTCCCTAATTTTCTACATTCACATATTATTGAGTCGAATTATGTGTCATGAGAAACGGAAAATTAACATAATTTTCCGACTATTTTCATTTGGCCCTTATTCAACCTTTCGCCTATAATCGGTTTAACGTTCTCCACAGTAAGCCCATGCAAATCCCGAAAACAGCGCATGTTCCTGAATTACAAACGTAGCGTGGCACATTCGTGCGGCCAGAGTTGGTACATTGATCGCCCAAGCTGGGTCACCAAAATCTCATTATAATCAGCTCCCAACTCCACTCTCTAATACATCTTAATTCGTCTTATTAATAAATAAGAGTGGCAAAAATTGTTTCATCTTTTTTTGAAATTACATATTCCTGGTAATAATAAAAATTAACAAGACATTAATGTTGAAAATTTCAAAAGACCAGAGGTTCCTAATGCACCAAAGACTGATCAATGACGATATTCCAAACCGGAATAATTGAAAATTGTTAAAGTTTTTTTCGAATCCTTTACAATTAGAATCAGAGAGAAAGAGTAGATCCAGATGTCTTCAGGGACAGTGAAAAAAATTTGAACTTTGTGGATGTAATAAACAAATTATAATCGACATGACATAAAGAAGTTAATGACAATTTAATATAAAGACAATGTTTATGATAATTCGAGATTCACAAAAAAAGGAAAATATAGTTAACTCTCAATCATTTTAAGACAAACAATTTAAATTGAATAGGAAAAGTCAAAGTATCGAAAGTTTATAAATACCAAAAATCTTTGCAGACGACTCTTACCAAAAGAAAAATATTCTGGACGTTGGTGACGAGTTTCCAAAGGAGAAGACGATAAGGACGCGGCCTTGACACGATATCGAGATTTCCTTTTATTTTCTTATTAATTTATTAAATAATTTTTAACGTCTTGTTGACAGCACGTTTCTCTCTAGAATGAATCTGGAGAATTGTTTGTTTTCATTCCCTAGGAAACTTGTTGCCAAACCAAAAAAATGAATATTAAGCCTCAACAACAAAAATCCATAAATCGCGACATAAATACGAGTTCTGATTGGTCGAGCCAGAGCCCTGATTGGTTGAAACGGAATCTTGATGTCTTGAGCGTTGATTGGTCGGGAAAATCAAAGGTGGTAATTCTTAAATCCTCAAAATGACAATAAAAAATAAATCTTCGACTAAATCTGGATTCAGGACATTCCTCGATAAATAAATTAATTTCTTGAATTAATCTGACGCTAGATGTTAGATCACTACTATGCTCTTCCAATACAATAATTCAACAAACTGGAAACCAATGTTGTAATTCCAAAGAACATGGTAAATTCTTCAATCGCAAACTGACATGATTATCCATATATGCGAATAAATTATACACGCTTTGTCTTCACGCAGCAATAAGAGTTCCGACCAACGGCTCCAAAGAATAGCGAAACCTTCCAAGGACTGGGCAATCTTGAATATTCCGCCACGGAACGAAGTCAAATTTACTTTAAAATGAAACAGTGTTTAAGAGTAATTGTCATTCCAAAATATATCAAATCCATGGGTACGTCAGAGTGAATAATCCATAGTCCAATAAATAAATGCAAAATAGACAGTATAAACTTGTGAATTCATAATTGAGTCATCAAAATATCCGACAGTCCAACATTTACGTTAGGTATGATATTAAAAATCCAAACAATCGAATTCCAAATTTTCTAATCTTCCGATTTTCTTTTCAGGACACTTGTCGATTTGTTTCGTGCACCGAAGATCGAAATTGGGAAATCATTTTTCTTGAAACACCTGGTCGTTGATGCCTAGTTAGCATTTTAATTGTGGTGTGATCTTGGTTCATTTAACTTAGATTCGCCACTTAGAAATTCTTTCATGGGTATTGTGAAAATTGAATGCCTTAAAAGTGAATGACACCAAGTTTACAAGAACAAAATGTTGGGGTCACAAGAAAAAGGAAGGATTCAGATTGTAACATTACAAAATGTTGGGGATACAAAAAAAGGGGAGGATTCAGATTCCAACATTACAAATATCAAAACATTATCGCGATGATGTGATATTAGGATTCACTTAAGGGATTAAGTTAAGTTTTACTCCAGGGAACTAAGATTCTAAATTTTAAGGATAATCTAAATATTCACAATTGACAACATAGTCAAAATAAATTATTCCATAGCACTTCTTTTTTTTCCTTCTCAAAAAATTGCTATTCTTTTATAATTGGTAATTTTGTAATTTGTTGCACATGACTTCTGTTGATGATGATGACGATAAGGAAGGGTGAATGTTGCGAATGGAAATGCGGTTGAGATTTCTCGTCAAGTTTTCATGATCATTGGTCGCATTGTTGTGCGTCGAGAGAAGAGGAAACGCTTTGTACTGCATGATTTATTTGCTCCTTTGTCTCCAACTACTCTGGAACACCCGGAGGCGATACCTGTTGAGAATTGTTCCCACTTCTAGTTTCAAGACGTTTCCCTCAAGTTTTTGTTCTTTTCTTACTTTTCTCTTGCAGTCCAACTCACTCTTTCTCCTTCTCTCTCTCTCTCAGCAAGAATTATTACTCTTGTAGATGAGTGGTCTTTGCTGAAAATTTTCAACCTAAAGGTGCTTTAAACGAGTCTCTTTTTTATACTCCAGATTTACAGTGTGTTTCAAGATTTTCTCCTTTACTCGAGACAAGAAATTCTTTTAATTCGACGTTAATTCGTATTCTGAAAAAAGATTTCTTTTTGTTTAATATTTGTAAAATACTTTTGTAAAATACTTTTGTAAATTCAAATTCTGTTTCCGGCTGTGGTTTTTTTTTTTCTTTGAAAAACAAAAGTGTCGAGAGCTACTATAGTCTATGTTAAAGCCGATATATGGGATTTGACACGATGTCTCACTTCCGTTTCAAGAATTCAAGTTTTCCACCTTGGTAAGCTTGAGTGAGCTCTAGTCAGCTGCACATACTAATATCTGTTTGAAATCGTCGATTTGCAGATTTCACACAACTATTCGCATGGAAGTCGACTATTCACCGACAAAGAGCGAATGAGAAGGATAGAGAGAATGGGGGAATTTTTCATTAAATACAGAGATTAATTTTGAAACAAAAAAGTCGTGAAATTTTCTTAATTCTTTTTTGAATCAAATCTTTTTAAAAATTCTTTCGATCAAAATTATTAACGAAAAATTTTTCTCCCTGTAATTCTTATCAAATTTTTTTTCATTATTTTCCTCGTCTTTTTGATCTGCTTCAACTTAAAAAGACACTTTTTCTTCTTCATCTTTTTTTTGGTTCAATTAAGCTTTAACTAAACTGGCCAGGATAAGCCGGCTGGGAATTTTAAAAGAAGTAAGAGTAACTCCCTGGTTCTCGATTTAATTAAAGTATCGAGGCTTAAGTTTCAACGCTAGTAATTCTCTCCGATCATCTTCTTTCCTTCTCTTCCATCTCCTGCCAGTCCAAAATAAACCTCCTCTCGCTCCCACCTATTTTTTATAGGATTTGTCGCAGCGTGAACTACATTAACGTTCTTAGTGCGCTGTCTACTCAAAAAAAAAAAATAATAAAAAGTTCTTTTTTCTATTATAATCCAATGAAATGTAAATCTTTTGAGAATTTCAATCAAATTAAATGTTACCTCCTATGTAGGAGACATAAACATTTTCAATATTATTTATTCCTTAATTTGATATTTAGCAAATAATTTATTATTTTTGAACCTGGGTTCTAAATATCTGAAATAGGTCAAAGGTTTTATGGTCTGAACAACAAACTTGAAAATAATAATTAATAGGCTCTGAATATTTAAAATAAGCCAAAGGTTTTATGGTCTGAACAACAAACTTGAAAATAATAATTAATAGGCTCTGAATATTTAAAATAAGCCAAAGGTTTTATAGTCTGAACAACAAACTTGAAAATAATAATTAATAGGCTCTGAATATTTAAAATAAGCCAAAGATTTTATGGTCTGAACAACAAACTTGAAAATAATAATTAATAGGCTCTGAATATTTAAAATAAGCCAAAGGTTTTATGGTCTGAACAACAAACTTGAAAATAATAATTCAAATCTTTGTTTCGAAAGGAATTTTCAAACAAACAAAAATGTTAAGCGTCAGTCCTTTCTTGGGACCTTTCTTCGCAGGGCTATATTTTAATTTGTAATTTCTCGCTTCCTGGGATTTTTACTTTTCAATTCTTACTTTCCTCGTCGTCAACCTCTAAAATTCTTTAATTCTCACTTAAAATAAGGAAAGCTGATTTCTATAAATCAAAAAGGAAAAATTGAGATCAGTGACATGAGAATTCGGTCCTGGGCAAAAGGTGGGAAATGCCAGGGACTATTCTGTTCAATTGTCAATCTCTCAACATTTTTGAGATTCCAAGTAAAATCTCAAAAGTGTTGAAAATAATTCTAATTTACTCAAAGGGTTATTTGTGAGATGAAATTTGTGAAGTCTGAATACGAAAAGTGACAGGTACATCGAGTCAATTCGATTTTCACTTGGTTGAAGTTGTCGTTCTCAGCTAGGAGTGAATTTTGATCTGAAACAAAAGTAAAAAAAACATTTTTTCTAATAAGTAATAAACATAGAACACTCCCATTTTCGAAAGTCAGAGATAACAACATGAAAAATAACTGTAAACAGTGTTAAAAGTTATAAAAAGTGCATTGTATCGTTTAACTTTAAAGTAAGATATACACAAGTTACTGTGTCACGTTAAAAGTTTTTCCTCGAAACTAGTACGGTTAAAACTTCATTTTTCTATTCTTCTTTAGTCGTTTGGTAAAGATTTTAAATTTAAACTAGTTGGAGGTTTTCTATTGGCTGACGTAGGGTGTTGGTTTAAAAAGAAAGAGGGAGGGGGTGAATAATTTTGGTGGGGGAAGTGTGAGGGTGACAGAGAGGGGATGTAAGAAAACGCAAGCAGGCGAATGAAGCGTCTTCTGACGGTTGAGAATTACGTTTGTGAAAATTATGGGACACAAGAGGCGCTGGTGTGTTGCACACGAGTTAAGAATGCAGTACGACGTGTCGGCGTAACTCCTTAAAGTAGAGAAACTATTCTATAGTATGAACTTACTTCTCTCACACTGTAAGCGTCTCTCTTTCGCCCTTTCCCTTATACACCTCTCTCCCTTAGTCTCTCTCTCTCTCTCTCTCTCTCTCTTAGTCTCTCTTTCGCTACTTCCCTCTCTCGCTCTTTCCATTGCCAACTTTCCACGAGACTAGTAAACTACCCTAAGATGAACGAGTTGTGCTCAACTATAGTACCACCAACGATAAACCGCAACGACCAAAACTTCCAAAGAGTTGACTCTCTATCTATCTATATGTTTATAGTAAACCTTTTCCTCGTAAAAATTGTGTCCCCCTTGAAATATTTTAGGAAAAATTAATTTTTTTAAATAAAAAAAACAACAATTCGGAAGTCGACCAAAGAAATCAACTATACCGTATGTCTTCTTCGAGTTAGTCTGGTAATCGTTACCAAGTTAACTAGTCGTGTACTGTCATCAAGTGTTTTCTTCGACTTCAGTCCAGAAGTCGACATCGAATCAAAAAATTTTTGAATGGTTTCAATTAAATTCTAATACCACTAGTAATAACCCTAGGGGTCAATTACGTTAATTCACTTCACTTTCACTCATAATCAATTCTCACTTCACTTTCCCTCTACTATTAGTCAAATTATTTTTTCACTCAATTTTCATTGCACATTCGCTTCTTTATATCTTTCACTCCCAACTTTTTCACTCCACTTTCACTCAAAATTAATTTTCACTTCACTTTGAGTCAATACATTCTTTTACTCCAATTTCACATTTCCCCACTTTTATAAACAATTTTTTATAACTCCACTTTCACTTTAACTCAGAATTTATTTTCATTTTATTTTCACTTCAGTTTCAATTTAACTGAAAATTTATTTTCATTTTATTTTCACTCCAGTTTCAATTTAACTGAAAATTTATTTTCATTTTATTTTCACTTTACTTTCCCTCTAATTTCACTCAGAAATTTATTTTCACTCCACTTTTACATTACTTTTACATTCACTCAATATTAATTTTCACTTCACATTCACTCAAAATTTATTCTCACTTAATTATCACTCAATTTTAACTTTACAATCAGTCAAAATTTATTTTCACTTAATTTTCATTTTACTTTCACTTAAAAGTGAAGTAAATATTCAGTGAAAAAAATGTTAAGTGAAAGTAGAGTGAAAATTAAGTGGAAATAATATTTCAGTAAAAGTGAAGTGAACATTAAGTGAAAATAAATGTTGAGTGAATGTAAAAATAAAGTGAAATGAAAATTTAGTAAAAATAAATTGTGAGTGAAAGTGAAGTGATAATAAACGTTGAGTGAATATAAAAGTAAAGTGAAAGTGAAGTGCAAATAAATTTTGAGTGAAAGTGAAGTGAAAGTAAATTGAAAATTGAGTAATAATAAAGTAAAAATAAATGTTGAGTGAATGTGAAGTGATAATAAATTGTGAGTAAAAGTAAAGTGAAAATAAACGTTGAGTGAAAGTGAAGTGGAAATAAATGTTGATTGAATATAAAAGTAAAGTGAAAGTGAAGGGGAAATGAATGTTGAGTGAATATAAAAGTAAAGTGAAAGTGAAGTCAAAATAAATTTTGAGTGAAAGTGAAGTGAAAGTAAATTGAAAATTGAGTAATAATAAAGTAAAAATAAATGTTGAGTGAATGTGAAGTGAAAATTAAGTAAAAATAAATTTTGAGTGAATGTAAAAATAAAGTGAAATGAAAATTTACTGAAAATAAATTTTGAATGAAAGTGAAGTGATAATAAACGTTGAGTGAATATAAAAGTAAAGTGAAAGTGAAGTGCAAATAAATTTTGAGTGAAAGTGAAGTGAAAGTAAATTGAAAATTGAGTAATAATAAAGTAAAAATAAACGTTGAGTGAATATAAAAGTAAAGTGAAAGTGAAAATTCATTGATAATTAGGTCAATATAAATTTTGAATGAAAGTGAAGTGAAAATAAATTGTGAGTGAAAGTGTAGTGAAAATAAACGTTGAATAAATATAAAAGTAAAGTGAATGTGGAGTGAAAATAAATTTTAAGTGAAAGTGAAGTGAAAATTGAGTGATAATTAAGTCAAAATAAATTTTGAGTGAATGTGAAGTGAAAATAAAGTAAAAATAAATTTTAAGTGAAAGTGATTATCAATTAAAAAACAAGTTTTACTGAAAGTGAAGTTGAAATTAAAAGAATTTGAATAAAAATTGAGTAAAAATAAAGTTTAAGTGAAAATTGCTTGAAAATAAAGTTCGACTGAAAGTAGAGTAAAATAAATTGTAAGTAAAAGCGGAGTGAAAGTGATGTAAATGTAATTTATGAGTGAATAGTTACCTTTAAATGCTCATTGACAGGTTTTGTTTATCGACTGTAGGTAAAGTAGTAACCTGTCTTACCTACAGTCGGTAATGAATTCAAAATCGTTAATCTTTGACAATTTTATTTAAACTTTTGAATTGAACTTGTAATACATTGTCGATAATGTAGAACTCACCTTTATCTACCGTCCATATCGATTAGAGTACAAAGATAGTATGTAGAAATTTCCATTATTTACAGTCGATAAAACGTATTTTTTGCCAGACATTAACCACAGACCAACAAAACAAAAAAAGTAGATAACATATTTTCTCACTTCTTTAAAAAAAAATTTATTTTTATATTCTCTGAAAAGTAAAAAATGAGAAAAAAAATTTAAAGAATTCTTATAATACGATAGAACTATAAACCCTTCAAAAGTTATGTAACACACTGATGAGAATACAATCTTGAGAGATATATGTGTTTCCTTGTAGGGTCTTATCCCCCCTCCCCAACCTCTTCTCTTCTCTCTTGTCTCTTCCTTACCCTTACCCTTACCCTTCGGGGAGAATTTGAGCTAATTCAAGACTTCGTGGAATTCTATTTGCAAAAGGTCGTGAGTTCATGGTGTACGCGTCTACCGATATATTAAATTTGCATTTTCTGCGTAATTGAGATTGCAGGTAATATATCTTCACGCACAGTTGATTAAATTCCATTTTACGGAGCCACGAGCAGTTTCCAAGAAACCCGCGGAGATATTGCTGAAGAAAACCTACTTCCTTCGGCAGCTATTATGTACTATATAAACATTATTATTACTATAAATATATATATACATGTATACATATACATATATATTTATTTATTATTTTATTTTTATGAAGAACGGTAAAATGAGAAAATTTTCTCCTTACGAAAATATATATTCAATATACATTAAATACTTTATATACAGTAATAAATTTCATAATCTTAAATTTTAATGAATTTTCATTTTAACGAGACTTTTTTTTAAATTTCAAATAGAAGTATTAGAAGTTATTAAAATGAATTTTTTATTTTAATTACAAGAAAATTATTAGGAAGAGATATCCTATTTACCGACTAATGGTAAAGAAGGTTTTATTAATACCCACAGTCGGTAACTATTTAGTAATAAAACCCATTTTTTAGTATATCTTCAAAAAAAATGTTTGGGTAGAGTTTTTTATGTCTGTCAACTGATGGTAAAGAAGGTATCGTTATTATCATCAATCGGTAACTTTTTACCGTAAATAATAAATTATGCACGTTTAGACTTGTAATTTATTTAAATAGCAATTCAGTCTTTTGTCTATCTACATTTCCCTATATTTATCGGTTGATAGTAAAGACGATATCTTTATTATCATCAGTCGGTAATGTTTTCAAGCTTACATAGTTTTATACTATATCTACGAGAAAATATGTTTGATAAAGGATTTTTTAAACTTGCCAAATGATAATACGTGGTGGTAAGGAAGATATCATTATTACCATCAATCGGAAATCAATCAAACCATCAATTAATTGAGAATTTAAGTAATTTTATAATTGCCAAGTGACGGTAAGAAAGATATCATTATTAGCATCAGTCGGTACGTTCTTGAAAATTTAAGTAAAGTTATACTTTATTCCCAAGAAAATGTTTGGAAAAATATGTTTTTTCATACTTACCGACTGATCGTAAAGAAGATATAATTATGATCAATCGGTAACTTTTTAAAATATAATACATTTCATAGTATATAAAATGTTTGATATAAATTTCTTTCTACTTGCCGACTGATGGTAATGAAAGTATTATTTCTACCAGTAGTTTTTTATTACCGTCAGTCGATAACAGTTTTCTTTATTTTATACAGAAATCTATATTACCGACTGTAGAAAATGAATTTTTTAAATTTATTTTCGTTATTATTTCGGTTCTATTGTTAATAATTATGGCTCTTTTCGAAATAAGTAAAAAGAAGTTATTAACTTATTATTTTTATTAACTATTTTCAGTTTTTATTCTTTCAAGCAGAAATCTATATTACCGACTGCAGCAAATGAAATTTTTCTTTATTATTTCGGTTTTTTTGTTAATAATTACGCTTTTTTCGAAACAAGTAAAAACAGTTTCTAACTTACTATTTTTATTCACTATTTTCAGTTTTTTATTCTAACGGAAAAAATTCTCTTTACTGGATTTTTTTATTTTTCAAATATTTTACATGAATGCAATATTGCTGCAAACATTTTTTTTCTTTGATTTTTTCCAAAATGAATAATTATGTTTGTACTAATGTATATATGTATATATGTATACAGGAGACATATGAAATGTGACATTAAAATATACCTGTTGAATCGGATATTTACTGAGGTTGGAAAACGTTTACAATGTACTTTACAGTTTGCACACGTCGTGGTCACTTTTAGGTCTCATTACGAACTTTACCAGCCATCTGTCCAGAGTCGAGCTTCTAATTAGTGCTTTTGCTTCGTTAACTTTGACCTGGGCGTTATCTGAAAGCTTCTTTTTGCGCAAAAAAAAAAAGAAAATTTCCCTCTAGATCATTTTGTGCACTACTCATTATAGAAATCAAAAGGAAAATAAACAAAAAGAAAATATTTACTTTGTTTTGTTTTTAAACTGTTTACCCATTCAACGTTTTCCATTGGCTCTTCTTTTCAACATTATTTGAAATTAATTTGACATTAAAAAAAATGATATTTGTCTGAAATAAGATAAAATACAGTCGTTACCAACAGTCGGTAACTAGTAATCTTAATTAGTAATCTTAACTAGTAATCTTAATATGGTATAAAAGTGGAATTATTTATAATCTCAGTGAAGGTTTATGTAAAAGGCGAAGAATTTGCTTATTTTAGTGATTTGGATAAATTTTGATATTTTTACCGATTGTTGTTATTGTAGGGAACACACTTACCTACAATCGGTATTGATTTTCAGTTGGGATAACTCAGCATGTACGGAAGATTAAAAAAGAAATTTTCTAATTTAAGGAAAGTACGATGCGTTACTGTTTGTGACGAATTAGTTATCGACGGATGGTCAGGTTGTTACCGTACTTACCAACACTTGGCATTATTTAACAATCGGTAGTAGTTTTTGAGTTATTTGTGATTATTATCGACTGATGGTTGAAGGTAGGATCGACTGCTGATAAGGTAGAGCTCTACCTTATTAACAGTCGGTATCAATATTTTTTTAATATTATTTTTGACTATAGGTAATGTGACAAATTATCAACAATCAAATTTTATATCTTTGAATATTAAGAATAATAATAATAATAATAATAAAAATAATAGTCAGCTAAGATGACTAAAAGTGAATTCCTTTTTGTCCCTGTCAAAAAGTGTATAAATATATTTAAATTTAATTTTTTCTTTTTTTTTGTACAAAGAGTCACAGTAGTCTTGAATAAAAAAGTAGAAAAGGAAAAGGTACAGAAAGAATGAAGGAAAAAAAAGAAAAGAAGAAAAAGTATATATAACGTCTTACTAATATCTTCAAAAATGGTACACGAGCAATTCTCCCAAACATTGCTATTTCTTTTACACTCAGAGATGCATAGAATTTTTTATTAAGACTTGTGCATAGATAAAATCCACTATACCGTTTGTTAACAATGCTTCAAAAAATTTTTTTTTCCATTTCTTCCTTCGTATATCTATATGTACTTAGAATTTATTTTAATTTCAAATAAATTTTTATTGTTTATTTCGATATTTGCAGAAAAAATTAAAACAAACAATATTTTCTTTTCAAATCAGGAGCAGAAAAAATTATTTCCTTTTTGCGAAATTATGTCTTTTTTGGTAAAATTGAAAAAAACTCGTAATTAAAAATATACAAAAAATAGTATTTTTTAAAAAAAACCTGCTTTGACAAGTTAATAAATTTTGAAAAATAATTAAATATTTAACTGAGATTTACAGAATTAAAAAAAATTACCGACTGTTGGTAAATGCAGCATCTGCCTAACCATTGCCATAGATAGCAGAAGAAATATTGATACCGACTGTTGATAAGGACGAACTCTGTCTTACCATTAGTGGATAAAAAAAAATTTGTATCGATTGTTGGTAAGTAGGGAAACTACCTAACCATCAAAATAATTTTGAAGTAGAACGTTTCGTTTATTAATAGAAAATAAATAAAATTCCAATTTTTCTCCTTTATACGAAAAAATAACAATAGAAAAAAATATCAGTTCATAAATTCAAAAAACAAAATCTAATTAAGATTTTAACTAAGAATATAGAAAAAAAGATGACTATAAAGTATAAAAGAAAAAAAAACCAATATCAAAAGAGCAAGTCAACCGGTAAATAACATATCCTCTCTGTTTGGTTTAATAATTGGGTCCAGTGTCCCTTAGGAGGGAAGCTGCAGTCTCTTCTCTTGCTTAAATGCACTTAATGCAATTTCCCTTACGTTTCGTTGACGACGCAACGTCGTTTACCTAACGTTGCTTCATCGCGCGCGCACACATTTTCCCTGTTATATCCGAACGGGAAATCTAATTTACCTGATGGCTTTCACTCATGATTTTTGAACACACGACACCGACTTTTCATTCACTTGAATAATAATTAAACAATTAGGGCCGTTGGCAACAGAAAAAGAATGGCAACTGTTCTAAAATAGAAAATTTTTCCAAATGTAATTAAAATTTCAATCTCAAATTTGAGAGGAAAAAAATTTGTTTCGATAGATAACTAAAATTTCAATTTAAAATTTAAGAGCGAAAAAAATTTGTTTCCATAAGAGAAGAAAATGTGTTAACTATTATTAATTTTTGAAAAAAACTTATTACCGATTGTTGGTAATTAAAATCTCTACTTAATCAGCAGTCGGTAATTAATTTTCCAAATGGTAATAATAATAATAACATTAATAATTATAATAATAATAAAAATGAAAATAAAATTAGGAATAGATATTTACTATTATTATTACTATTATTATTATTTTCACCAATTGTTGGTAATTACAATCTCTACTTACTCAGCTGACGGTAATTAATTTTCCAAGTTGTAATAATAATAATAATAATAAAAATGAAAATAATAAAAATGAAATTAAAATTAGTAATAATAGTTATTTACTACTATTATTACTATTATAACTATTATTATTTTTACAGATTTTTGGTAATTACAATCTCTACTTAATCAGCTGTCAGTAATTAATTTTCCAAGTGGTAATAATAATAACATTAATAATTATAATAATAAAAATGAAAATAAAATTAGTAATAATAGATATTTACTATTATTATTACTATTATTATTATTTTCACCGATTGTTGGTAATTACAATCTCTACTTACTCAGCTGACGGTAATTAATTTTCCAAGTTGTAATAATAATAATAATAATAATAATAATAATAATAATAATAAAAATGAAAATAATAAAAATGAAAATAAAATTAGTAATAATAGTTATTTACTACTATTATTACTATTATAACTATTATTATTTTTACAGATTTTTGGTAATTACAATCTCTACTTAATCAGCTGTTGGTAATTAATTTTCCAAGTTGTAATAATAATAATAATAAAAATGAAAATAAAAAAAGTTAAAATAGTTATTTACTACTAATATTACTATTATAACTATTATTATTTTTACCGATTGCTGGTAATTACAATCTCTAATTAATCAGCTGTCGGTAATTAATTTTCCAAGTTGTAATAATAATAAAAATAAGAAAAAGTAAAAATAGTTATTTACTAGTATTATTACTATTATAGCTATTATTGCCGATTGTTGGTAATTACAATCTCTACCTAATCAGCTGTCGGTAATTAATTTTCCCAATTGTAATAATAATAAAAATTAAAAATAAAAATAGTAAAAAATAGTTATTTACTACTATTATTACTATTATACTATTATTATTTTTACAGATTTTTGGTAATTACAATCTCTACTTAATCAGCTGTCGGTAATTAATTTTCCAAGTTGTAATAATAATAAAAATGAAAATTAAAGAAGTTAAAATAGTTATTTACTACTATTATTACTATTATAACTATTATTATTTTTATCGATTGTTGATAATTACAATCTCTACTTAATCAGCTGTCGGTAATTAATTTTCCATGTTGTAATAATAATAATAATAAAAATGAAAATAAAAATAGTAAAAATAGTTATTTACTACTATTATTATTATTATTTTTATTATTATTATTTTAATTATTTATTATATTTATATTTTTATTATTGGTGTTATTAATATGTTACTATGTTTATTTCTATCAAAGCAAGTCGTAGGAAAAGAAAAAAAAAGTTTAAAAATTTTTTCCTCTAACAAGATTCGAAGCATTGTTATTCGAACATAAGCAGGCAAGCGCTTAGTGCGCGCGGCTAAACTCCTAATTCATTGATTTCAGTAACTTTTAAACTTTTTTGTAAAATAAGAAGCAAAAAAACGATATATTTATTTAATTTTTCCTCCAAATTTATTGAAAACAGACAATAATATAATTTTTAATACTTTTCACTTGATTTTTGCAATAAAAAAAAAATGTTTATTATTTATTTTATTATTATTATTTATATTTTTATTTTTTAATTTTTTTCTACTTCATTTATTTAATTTCTTTTCTTTTTCGTTCTTTTTTGCAAATTTTCTTCTTTCAAGAATGGCTTCACTCTTTTCAGTCTGTTCGCAGTTTTGAAGTCGACAACCCTTTTTCTTACATTAAATTTCACGTTGGTCTTTCACCACCCTGGTTACCAACTCTCACCTTATTCTCCCTCTCTCTCTCGTTTGCATTACAATTTTATTATAAAGCTTACCTCACACCAAAATTGTAACCCCCCCCCTCTTTTAAATTATATAATAGTAAGAACCAAGCAAGTACTCTCTGCTCACGTGCAAACCCTCGTGAGAAGGGTTGCCATATAACAGGCGTTCAAAAGAAGAAAAGGCACCAACAATTTTAGCCTTTCCGATTTTATAATTACACTCAACAGTGTATTACGTTGAGAAAAAGTGGGCAAAACAAAAAGAAAAATGTGGAAAATTAAAAACTTGTTGAATTTTCTTGTCATGAAAATATAAATACAATGGAGGAAATTTTTTTTTGCATTTTTATTAAATTGCCGTAACCATAGTGCCGAAAACCGAAAAACGTACTTTTTCATTCTTAAATCACAATTTTTGACCAAAACGATTTTTCTTTTTTTCCAAATCTTCGTAATTGAATTCTCTATCGCTCTACCGAACGCGATTTTTCAATTTTTGGTTTTCAACATTATATTTTAATAACAATAAGTATTAAAAAAAAAATTATAAAATCGTGAAAAATATTTTTTCAGCTTCATTGATTAAACTTAGTAAAAAAAAAATTATTAAAATAATGTTTCAGTTCTTTTCTGTATTGAAAAAGAAATCTGACATTTAAATAATTTATTTTGTTATTTTTTCAATTTACTGCTCTTTAGACTTATAAATTCGTAGTTTTTTCATAATTGTGCAATTTTTTTTTAACTGAAGTATAATAAAAGCTAAAAATTTATTATTAAACAATTGTTTAAACGAATTAAATTAAATTAAAAACTATAAATTTAAATTTATAGTTTTTAATTTTTTTCAAAAATAATTTATTTTTTATCATTACAAAATATTTTACTTAGGCAAAAATGAAAATTTGTTATATTACATGAAACACAAAGGAAATTGGTTAAATTCTAAGAAAAGCAAAATTGAAAATTAGTTGAGTTGAATAAAAAGAAAAATTGGAAACTGGTTATTGTTTAAGAAAGTCAAAAAATGGAAATAGGTTTAATTGGAGAAAAAACAAAGTTAAGAATTAGATAAATTGTAAAAAGTGCAAAGTTGGAAATTAGTTGCATTGGATAAAAAGAAAAAATTGGACATTGGTTAAATTAAAAAAAGGCAAAATTGAAAATTGGTTACATTGAATGAACGACAATAAGTTGAAAATTGATTAAATTTTACAAAAGAAAAAATTGGAAATTGGAAAATTTGAATAAAATAAAAAATTAGAAATAGTTTAATTTAGATAATAGGTTCAATTGGAAGTTGGTCATTTTGGAGAAAAGGTAAAATTGGAAATCGATTAAATTCGTCAACAAAATTGGAAATTGGTTGTATTGGATAAAAGACGTAAAATTGGAACTTGATTAAATTGGATAAAAAAAGTGAAAATTGGTTATTTTTGACGAAATACACAGTTGGGAATTGATTAAATTGTAAAAAAGGGCAATTTTGAAAATTGGTTGCATTGGAAAAAAACCGTTTAAAATTGGTTATTTTGGAGAAAAGACAATATTGGAAATCGATTAATTTGGATAACAAAATTGGAAATTTGTTTTATTGGAAAAAAAGTAAAATTGAAAATCGATTAAATTGGATAAAAGGTAAAATTGGAAATTGGTTGTGTTGGATAAAAGGTAAAATTGGAAATTGGTTGTATTAAATAAAAAGTAAAATTGGAAATTGGTTATTTTTTATAAAATACACAGTTGGAAATTGATTAAATTGTAAAAAGGGCAATTTTAAAAATTGGTTGCATTGGATAAAACCAGTTTAAAATTTTGGTTTTTTTTTTTAGAAAAGGTAAAATTGTAAACCGATTAAATTGGATAAAAGGGAAAATTTGAAATTGGTTTTATTGGATAAATAGGAAAATTGGAAGTCGATTAAATTGGATAAAAAAATTGGAAATTTGTTATATAGGATAAAAGGTACAATTGGAACTTGATTCAATTGGATAAAAAATTGGAAATTGGATATTTTTTATATAATACACAGTTGGAAATTTATTAAATTGTAAAAAGGTAAATCTTAAGAATTGATTGCATTGGATAAAAACAGTTGAAAATTGGTTATTTTGGAGAAAAGACAATATTGGAAATAGATTAAGTTGGATAATAAGAATTGGAAATTGGTTGTATTAGATAAAAACAGTTTAAAATTTTTGTTCTTTGGAGAAAAGGTAAAATTGTAAATCGATTAAATTCGATAACAAAATTGGAAATTGGTTGTATTGGATAAAAGGTAAAATTGGAACTTGATTAAATTGGATAAGAAAATTGGAAATTGGTTATTTTTCATAAAATACACAGTTGGAAATTGATTAAATTGTTAAAAGGGCAATTTGGAAAATTGGTTACATTGGATAAAAACAGTTGAAAATTGGTTATTTTGGAGAAAAGGCAATATTGGAAATCGATTAAATTGGATAAAAAGAATTGGAAATTGGTTATTTTGGAGAAAAGGTAAAATTGGAAATCGATTAAATTGGATAACAAAATTGGAAATTGGTTGTATTGGATAAAAGGTAAAATTGTAAAATGATTAAATTGGATAACAAAATTGGAAATTGGTTGTATTGGATAAAAGGTAAAATTGGAACTTGATTAAATTGGATAAGAAAATTGGAAATTGGTTATTTTTCATAAAATACACATTTGGAAATTGATTAAATTGTTAAGAGGGCAATTTGGAAAATTAAATTGGATAAGAAAATTGGAAATTGGTTATTTTTGATAAAATACACAGTTGGAAATTGATTAAATTGTTAAAAGGGCAATTTGGAAAATTGGTTACATTGGATTAAGACAGTTGAAAATTGTTTATTTTAGAGAAAAGGCAATATTGGAAATCGATTAAATTGGATAAAAAGAATTGGAAATTGGTTATTTTGGAGAAAAGGTAAAATTGGAAATCGATTAAATTGGATAACAAAATTGGAAATTGGTTGTATTGGATAAAAGGTAAAATTGTAAAATGATTAAATTGGATAACAAAATTGGAAATTGGTTGTATTGGATAAAAGGTAAAATTGGAACTTGATTAAATTGGATAAGAAAATTGGAAATTGGTTATTTTTCATAAAATACACAGTTGGAAATTGATTAAATTGTTAAGAGGGCAATTTGGAAAATTAAATTGGATAAGAAAGTTGGAAATTGGTTATTTTTGATAAAATACACAGTTGGAAATTGATTAAATTGTTAAAAGGGCAATTTGGAAAATTGGTTACATTGGATAAAAAGAGTTGAAAATTGGTTATTTTTGAGAAAAGGCAATATTGGAAATCGATTAAATTGGATAAAAAGAATTGGAAATTGGTTATTTTGGAGAAAAGGTAAAATTGGAAATCGATTAAATTGGATAACAAAATTGGAAATTGGTTGTATTGGATAAAAGGTAAAATTGTAAAATGATTAAATTGGATAACAAAATTGGAAATTGGTTGTATTGGATAAAAGGTAAAATTGGAAAATATTTAAATTAGATAAAAAAAGTTGAAAATTGGTTTATTAGAAAAAAAGGTAAAATTGAATGTCGATTAAATCGGATAAAAGGTAAAATTGGAAAATGATAATAATAATAATAATAATAATAATAATAAAAATAATAATAATAATATTAATAATAATAATAATATTAATATCATTAATAATAATAACAATACTAATACTTAAATAAAAATTTCCATCATTCACAAATGACTGACTTGACAGTTGGTAATTTTCAATATTGAATCGAGACGACCACGTTCTTTGGTGGTTTACGAATCCGGTGTGAGTGCGAACGTTAGCATGCGGACTTGATGCGTATTGCGAAACGTCGATCACAGGTAATTTGTTTGTCGTTGTTCACGCGATCGTTAAGCCGACTAAAGCAATCACGCGTGAATGTATTGAGATCGATGCAAACGTCAACGCTACCAACATGTATATATATATATATATATATATATATAATTCCCGTATTATCTCTCATTAAGCCAAGAGCTGCTTGGTGACTATTTTCTCCCTCTCCCCTTTTGCTTGTCAATATACCTTCCTTATTCGCCTTCAATTAAATTGCTATTTACGGGGAAATTTGATTTAATTGAAATTTTAATTAAAATTTTCTCGAAAATGTTTTTTTCCAATTTTTTCTTTTTTTCAAAAACGATTAATTGAATTTCTGTTAAATTCCCTTTAAAATAAGATGCTGCTCATGTATTTTCGTTGAAAAATAACAAAGTTATGAGGTTTTTAAAAATTACTGCGAATTTTTACTATTGATCAAGGCGGTGGTTTCGTGGTATTATTAAGTGACTGCTGATTTTCCAATTGGGGTTCGATCCTTCTCATGGGGATTTTTTTTTTCTTTAATATTTTTTTGTTTTTTCATACTCAAATGAGGTTTCCTTTCAAATATTTTTGTCCTTCCTGACACAAATTTTTTGTTTTCTAAACTTAAATTTCAATCTAAAAGAAATCTAAAAAAAATTTTTTTAAAAATTTTTAAAAAATTTTAAAAAAATTTAAAAAAATTTTTATAAAATTCTAAAAAAAATGTAAAATAATTTTTTTCAACTTTATAATTAATTTTTTCGATAAAAGATGAAAGATTTTTTTTTCTCTTTTTGATTTGGTTTATTCGTTTGATAATCAATAATGAAGGGAAGGTAGTGAAAATTTCAGCATTAAGAAAAGAGTTGTCTCTCGATGATGTCAAAAATTCATTTTACATCAATAATGACATGTCGAACTCGCTCTCTCACATTGAACTCAAGTCGTTAACGACAATATATTTTATATACCTTCTAGGTAGAAGGAGAAATACCGTCTGACGCGTTCGGATATTAAAATATTTTATAACTTCGGACGCGCCAAAGGCACAATTTCGTTTATGATCGGAACTATTTATTGCACGTAAATTTCCGTCTTGTCACTTTGTTCGCGGTTCATGACTCACGCTTTTAAGGGAGAGAGAGAGAGAAAATTTCTTTCTCTTGTAACTTCTGTTTAGAAAAATAAAAAAAAAATTTCCTTCTACTTTTGTTTAAAAAAATAAAAAAAAAATTTTTTCCCTACAACTTTTGTTTATAAAAACAGAAAAAAAAATTGTTTTCATAATACATTATAAGTAAAAGTTAATAATTTGTACAAGAAA
Organism: Leptopilina drosophilae; assembly: GCA_032873175.1. NCBI lineage: Eukaryota > Metazoa > Arthropoda > Insecta > Hymenoptera > Figitidae > Leptopilina > Leptopilina drosophilae. The sequence continues at coordinate 39,731,439 of CM065486.1, read as the reverse complement.
AGAATTTGTAAATGTAAAAATAGAAAATAAATAAGTTTAAAAAAAAAAATAATCCACTGGGATTCGAACCTAGACCATTTTTTTGCTAGTCAATCGTTTATTACTCTCGGCTATAGTAACATTAGTGTAAAAATATTTCCAATTTTGAAAAATTAGTAGAATAAATACTAGAAATTACTTTTTTTTTGTTAATTTTTTTAACACAATAAAAAAATGAAAATTATTGAATAAATAAACAAATTGTTAAATAAATAAACAAATTTTTAAATAAATAAACAATTTATTAAGTAAATTATATAAACAAATTATTAAATTAATTCAACAAGAATTAGGGTTTAGTTAAAAATTTGATACTAATAAACACAAGAATAACAATAAACGAAAATAAATCCAAAATTTAGTTATAATAAATAATAACAAATGTAATAAATAAATAATAAATAAATTAGAACTATTATTATTATAACAAATCGATAAACAATGAAAAAAAAAATTTTTTTCCTAATTACCTCCAACTGGATTCGAACATTAAACCATTTTTTTCCAAATTAAGACAATTAATACACACGGCTAATGAAGAAGAAAATTTTTCCTTACACTCTTAAATAAAAAAAATTTTATTTTCTTTTTAAATTTATTTTTTCTCCTGTAATTTTCGAAGAAAGGATTTTTATCATTTCAGCGAATATTCGTGAAAGTTGTCATGTAATAAAATGTCCATTTTCGTATCGAATCAAGTGAGTGGCGTCCTTTGATGAAATTTCTCGAAAACGTGGTAAGATTTCTTCGGTGGCAATAGTGAAGCGGATAACCTGTCGATCTTCCCGACAGTAATGGACGTTCAACAACGAGTTACACTTTCAGTGACGACGTGTCTGATCCACGTGGGAGTTGCGAAATGTTTGCGATCGAAAACCTCCCCTCCCACCATCCCAACTCTGTCCCACTCCTTCCATAAAAAGAGTGGATTTCTATTTTTTGTTCATTTTTATTTTCCTAAAGAAAAGACAAAACTTAATGTCATGTTTCTATTGGATTTATTAGATAGAAAGAAAAAAATTAAAATATCAAATGCATTATGATAGAGAGTGGTATTATTTTTAAAATGAGAAAAAGAATGCAAACTCAAAATTTTTTTTCCAGTAATTAATAGCTAGTAGATTTCAAATCTGTTTTTAAAGAGAAAATTTTATTTATTTTTTCTCAAATTTGGTGAAGTAGAATTTCTCTTTACCGACTGTTGGTAAGTTCGATAACTTACCAACAGTCGGTAAAGTGTTAAAAATGAAATATTTAATTAATTATTTTCGGTAAGTCAGATATCTTTCTTACCTACTGTAGGTATACGTATTTATTTATGCTTTTCGTTTCAGTCAGTAACTAATTATTTGTTTTTTGTCCTAAAAAAATTTATTTATTTTAACCTATCAACAAAATGTCCACCCAGAAATATTTTCTTTAATATTTCTACAGTCAGATTGTAGAAATATTATAAGTAGTAAATTTAAAATCCATTGTTTTAGACAAATTTTTATCGTTTCTACCAACATTGATACAGTAGAAGTTTTTCTACCGACTGATGGTAATGTAGATATCTTCCTAACGCACGGTTGGTTCAATCCTTTTTTACTTACGAATTACTTATTTACGAATACTTCTTTTTTTGTTATTTATCCTTTTTATCTACAGTAGGTTTTCAATACCTACAGTCGGTAAAACAGTCAGTATTTTGATATATCGCCAAAATCTCTGCTTTTCAATTGTCCCCAATAAGAAATTGACCGAATATTGTCACAGCAAGAAGGTCAGGTTGGGAAAAACTCAGTCGATAAAACAGATTTGCTGTTTTTCAAAAAAATATTTTTATTGGAAGCAATGGTAAATGGGGAATTTAGCGAAATAGTTTATTAATTAAAGAAAGTAATACAGATAGACTTCTATCGACTGATGGTAAAAGAATTTTCATTACCTACAGTCGGTTTGAATGATTTTTTCTTGCCTGCAAAATACTGTCTGTTTTACCGACTGTAGATAATTTTTGTCTTTAAGTTTAAGAATTAATTTGTTGTTTTAAGGATTTTATTTTACTATCAAAATAATTTTATTGTTTATTGAGACAAAAATAGTTTTTTGTTTTTCTAATATTGAAGAAGTTGTGTCTTCTTTACCATCAATTGGTATTAATTATTAAATTTTACTCTTTGTTTTAACATTTTTTTGTTTTTTTTAATTATTAAAATTAAATTAAATTATTAAAGTTTATATTAATTTAGGCAAAATACAATATTTGTCCACTGATGGTAAGGAAGGAATCTTTATCTACAATTTACAAATTACAAATACACTTTCTACTAACTGAGAATACAAAATTTATCATTTTTTTTCTTTTAGTATGAATACTTTTTACTTTCTAATTTGAAATATTGAATTTAGAGATAAATGAAATTTTACCGACTGATGATAAAAAGGGTATTTTTATTACCTACAGTCGGTATGAATATTTTCTTCTTCTTACAATGCGTCTTTAAGTTTAAAAACTAATTAATTTGTTATCTACAAGATTTTGTTTTATTTTTAAAATAATTTGATTTTTTGTTGACACAAAAAGAGTTTTTTTGTTTCGCCATTGTTAAAGAAGGTGTCTTCTTTACCCACAATCGGTATTAATTAATAATATTAGACTGTATTTCAACAAATGTTAAATTATTAAAATTAAGTTAATATTAAATTATTAAACTTTATATTAATTTAGGCAAAATACAATAGTTCTCCACTGATGGTAAGGAAGGAATCTTTAACTACAATTTTCTGATTGCGAATACATTTTCTACTAACTGAGAATACGAAATTTATCATTTTTATTTTCTTTTTGTATGAATACTTTTTACTTTCTAATTTTGACATATTGAAGATATTGAATTTAGGGAAATAAATGGAATTTTACCGACTGATGATAAAAAGGGTATTTTCATTACCTACAGTCGGTATAAAAACTTTTTTTACCTTTTTTCTCTTGAAAATATCTTTAGGGGGTTTATTTACTCGCTGGTTACGAATAAGTTGCTAAAAATTTTTAATTCTTTCAAAAATTTTATAATATTTTGGCTAAAATAGAAAGAAACATTAAATTTTAAAGAAACATTAAATTTTAAAGAAAAATTTATTTTTATATTTGAAGAAGAAAATTTTTTTATCACACTGGTCAACTCAATGTCGTATTCTGAAAGTGTAATATGGACAGTAAGTTGTTCCATGGCACGTGTAGCGGATACAGAATTTCATACTCGAAGTATGAAGAGATGGTGTTAGTTTTAGTGGGCCGAGGGGGTGGAATAGTTGAGGGATGGAGTGGGAAAGTGGTTGGAAATAGTGGGAAGCTGGTGAGAAATATGTTCATATTCCAAGCAACTCTGGACATGGTTTTGCAATGCAAATTGTCATTTTAGCGCTTGGTCCTCTTACATGACAAAAGTCAATTATAAATTAGATTTTTGGAAAAAAAAAAATTTTTTTTTCAAGACACAAAATCAAAGAAATGAGTTACAAAAAAATGTTTGAATGCAATTTTTATTAGAAACCTATTTTACTTAATTAAATTTAATATTTGTTTTTCAACACTGCGTTAATTGTAAAATTGTCGAGACAAAAAGTTAATTAAATAGCAGAGTCGTGAAGAAAATTAAAGCAACGACCAAAGGATAAAGCTTTGTAAAAGTTTGTTCGATAATAAATATTAATTCCCCTTTTTAGTTTCTCTCAAAGCGAAGCTTAATTTATATAGAAGAAAAGAATGTGAAAAGAACCCCCAAGAAGATGGATGAGAGGCTTCGATTGATGTAGTGCTTTTCCAAATAAAGAGAAAACTTTTTCTTTGATGGTGATTTTTTTTTACTAAAACATTCTGTGGGCAATACTTTTTTCAAAAATTATTTTTTTCAAGGGGGCGATTTTTTTTTTGTTAAAATAAATTTATTCAAAATGTAAATACTGCTTTTGAATCGTAATTGTGATCATTAGCTTTATAAACAAAAAAGAACGAAAAAATAGAATGAAAGTTTCCTTTTTTTATTTTTTTATTTTCATTTTTTTTGTAATTTTTTCGACTTTTTGAAAAGTAGACGAAATTCCCTTTAAAATAAGCTATTAAACCTTAAAATTACTACAAAATCTTGTTAGTTATTGAGTTTTTTAAACACATTTTTATTTTTCATACGAAACGAAATGTGGTCAAGCGGATTAATCACATGACTCTTAATTATTCGCCTAGGGTTCGATTCTTCTCGGGACTAAATTTTTTTTTCAACTCCAAGCAGAAGAAAGTGGAAAATATTTGTAAAAATTTAGATTTATTCCATATTGCAAATTGTGATAATTAGTAAAATTGTTATTAATTAGATAATTATTAAATAACAAATTTTGTTAATAATAATAAAGTAACGTAACATTATAGTAATCGATAAACGAATATAAAAACACAATAAGAAGTTGAAAAAAAATTTTAGACGCTGGGATTCGATCCTGAACACGATACTATTATTCATCACAAAAGCGACTTTTCCTCTCGGCTAATCGAACATTAGAAAAATATTTCCATTCGAGAATTTTCAAATTCGAATATCTCGAAATCTACTGAATGGATTTGAATTTAAAAAAGTGGGTTTTTCTCCAATTTTTAACGGCTTTGAAATAAAATGTAAATTGAAATAAAGAATTAAATTTAAATTGAAATAAAAAATTAAATTTAAATTTAAGTAAAAAATTAAATTTAAATAAAAAATTTAATTTAAATATAAAATTAAATTTAAGTAAAAAAATTAAATTTTAATTAAAATAAAAAATTAAGTTTAAATGTTAATCGAATCTATTTCTTAAGTATTAGTAAAGTGTGTGAATTTTGTTTATTTAAGACTTAGAAAGGAAAATCAGTGATCACAGAAGTGAAAAATAGTGATGGGGGTTTTTGGAAAGAAATGTTTATTTCCCACATCAAGTCTTGTAGTTTATTCTTTTATTGGTTGGTTAGCTTACAGCCGGATCTACGGAAAAGTTTTAACTTTGCACATACGGGTTTTCCACTTTCTTCCGCTCGAAATCTTTTCGAGTTCCAAAGTTCTCATTACATTTTTTCACCTAACTCTCCCCTATTTTCTTTCTTTTTTTGTTTTTTTTACTTCTTTTTCCTATTTTCTATTTATTTTTTACACAAAAGTTCTTTTTTTACAAAAAAAGTAATTAAAATAATAATTAATATTTAACTATAAATAATGTTGTAAATAAATATTAATAAACAATAAAAATGAATAACTAAATAAATAAATAATAAAATAATAATACAAATTAATATTAAAATAAAGAAATATTAGTAAATAAATATTAATAAACACTAAAAATAAATAAATAATAAAATAATACAAAATAATATTAAAATAAAACAATATTAGTAAAAAAATATTAATAAACACTAAAAATAAATAAATAATAAAATAATAATACAAAATAATATTAAAATAAAGAAATATTAGTAAATAAATATTAATAAACAATAAAAATTAATAAATAATAAAATAATAATATAAAATAATAAAATAAAGAAATATAAATAATAATTAATAAGAATAATAAGAAACAAATTAACTAAATTAAAAAAAAGAAAAAAATTTTCCTTTTTTCATAAATAAATATTTGAATAAAATTATTTTTTTAAATATTTAAAAGAAAATTCTCAAAAGTGATGTATATTTAAATTGTTTTTATCAGGGCAATCAATTTCTTATGATAATAGATGAGAAATCTAGGTTCAGGGTGAAGAGAGACGTGGATATAGTTGTCAAATAAAACGGTGTATATATAAGTAAAAGTATCGTGAATTATTAATTCTGTTGTAAGTTCTATAAGTAGTGATTTACAAATCTTTTTTTTCCCCTCTATATAAAGAACAGTTAAACATTATTTGAGATTTAAGTGGGTCGTGTATTTCAGTAAAGATCCAATAAATAATTCACAAGCATAAAGGGTTTTTGACACTCTCTGCTAAATAAATTCTCAGCGATTCACTTTTTTAGCAACTATTTTTAGTATTTATATAAAGTATTTATTTCCTACTACTGACAATTTACAAATTATTTTTGCCTATTAGTTTCTAAAATTTTATTTGTAAAAAAAACATTATTATTTATTTTATTTGTATATATAAAATAATAATTAATCAAAATAATAATAATAAAAATAAATAATGTCTCACAATAATATATAAGACATTTTTTAAAATTATTTTATTACATTTTATTAAAATATTAGATATTATTTATTTTTATTATTATTATTTATTATCTTTTATGTCATTTATTATTTTCTACAATTTTTAACAAAAAATTCTTTTAGGGCATTTAAGCCATTATGACGTCACTTTTTTAAAACTCTTGCTTTTTTAATAATTTTTGAAAATATTTTGTGAGAATTTTTTTCACAATGCAATTTTTACAAAATTTTATCCATTATATGGAAATTCTTAAATAGAAAATAAAAAAATATCAAAAAAAATTTAATTAAACTTTTTCGAAAAAATTAATTCTACAAAATTGTCAGTTGAAAGTGTGAAAAATTCAAATTTTTTTAAATTAAATTCTTCGATTGTTTAAAATATGGGAATTGTCTACATAAGTATTGCAAAAGGCTGCAAACAATTTTTTTTTCATTTCTTATTTATTTATTTTTTTGATAAATTTTTTATCCTTCAAACTATATTGGAAGTGTCTACATAAGTATAGAGAAAGGCAAAAATAATTTTTTTAATATTCTTAATTTTTCTAAAAAAAAATTCTTCAATTATTCAAACAATGGCAAGTGTCTATAAAAGTATAGAAAAAAGATGAAGTAAATATCTCAAAAATTCTATTTTTTTTATAAAATTGAAAAACTTTCAAAAAATAAGAATTTATTGTCTGTAAAAGTATAAGAGACGGATAGAATAAACATTTTTAAAAAAAAAAATTTTGGAAAAACCTTTGTAACTTTTTTAATTTTGGTCCTAGAAAAATGCGTCTAAAGAAGAAGTTGCAGGGTTTTGTTCCAGTTAAAAGAAAAAATGTCAAAAACCCTTCAAAAATAAAGTGGCAAAAAGTTACCGAAAATTGAAGTTTCAAAATCGAAAATTTTTAGTGATTTTGGAAAAACCTTTGTAACTTTTTTAATTTTGGTCCTAGAAAAATGCGTCTAAAGAAGAAGTTGCATGGTTTTGTTCCAGTTATTGGGAAAAATGTCAAAAACCCTTCAAAAATAAAGTGGCGAAAAGTTACCGAAAATTGAAGTTTCAAAATCGAAAATTTTTAGTGATTTTGGAAAAACCTTTGTAACTTTTTTAATTTTGGTCCTAGAAAAATGCGTCTAAAGAAGAAGTTGCATGGTTTTGTTCCAGTTATTAGGAAAAATGTCAAAAACCCTTCAAAAATAAAGTGGCGAAAAGTTACCGAAAATTGAATTTTCAAAATCGAAAATTTTTAGTGATTTTGGAAAAACCTTTGTAACTTTTTTAATTTTGGTCCTAGAAAAATGCGTCTAAAGAAGAAGTTGCATGGTTTTGTTCCAGTTAATAGGAAAAATGTCAAAAACCCTTCAAAAATAAAGTGGCAAAAAGTTACCGAAAATTGAACACAGAAAAAATGTAGTATAAATTTTGTTACGGGTAATTTTAACCAATGCTAACTCGCATAGACAGTGGCGCCCTCACCTAGGTGAAATTTTGTTGCAGTGAATTTTTACCCCAAAATCAGATTGATTCCGTTGAATATGCATCGAAATAATTGAATTAAAAAATTTTCAATAAATTTTAATGTTGCACTGTCTGCTTAGCTGTGGGTGTTAGTTGCTTCTTCCCTCGGAGTTAAGTCTACCAAACGGGATTCGAATCCCATCGACGATAATTTTTTTCTCCCTTAAATACTTACTGTTATCAATATAATTTCCAACTTTCTACTAATATTAATTAAAATATCACTATTTACAAACAACTATTTTAATAAAAAAAGTGAAAATTTTCCAAATTATTAATATATTTAAAAAATGTTTAAATTCAGAAGAAAAAAAATTTTTTTAGAAATAAGTTTTTTTCTGGGATAGGGAATAATGAATCAGAACAAAAACAATTTTTTTTAATCACAACAGATATTATATATAATAAATCGTATCTTTACAGAGGCTAATACATTGCAAAATAAACAAAGATATTGTTTCGAAAATTTACACGCGTTAATTCGTACGATGATTTTAAGAAATCGATCGGCAATCCTACTATTTACAAACATGAAGATATTTTCCTTATAGATTTCCCGATATCTCTCCTATTTTCCCCTCTTCTCTCTTCACCACATTTCTCCAAAATGAAAAAAATCATTTCTAATAAAAATTTAACATTTTGACATGTTAAATCTTTTTTTTCGTTTGAAAGAAAGAAACATTAATTTGAATAAAGTTAAAAATCTTTTTTTTTCAAAAAAATTTTTTTTTCCATGCCCAATATTGGTCAAATTTGATTCTTTTTGGAAAAATTATCCAAGTATGAAAAATTGACCGAAAAAAATTTTTTTTTCCAACTTAGAGATCAAGAAATTAATTTTTTTTCTCGTACATAAAAAAAATTCGCATTTTTTTTTTTTTTTTGCTGTATTTCATTCCTACTGCTTCTCAAGCAGAAATCAAGCTCGCTATTATATTAAATCTCTCAAATCCAATGCCAATCTCGGTAATTGTAATTACGGAAATCGTCGCCGAATGACAATTATTACACATTTTTAAATAGCTTGTGCAACATTCACAAATCTCTAAAAATCCTTAATTTGTTAAAAAATTCATTTTAATTTCGATTCTGAGTTAAAATTTTCAACACAAAAAAAAGGGAAAAAAAAATTTGTAAAAAATATTTTTTTATACTTGCCATTTTCACTCACATCGAAATTATTTTAATTTACTATTTTATTTAATATAATTACATAATAATAGTAATAATAATAATAATTGTAATATTAATTATAAGAATAATAGTGATGAAAAAAAAATAATAATAATAATGCTAGAACGTATTATTTGTTACTTTATGTACAATTTGCCATTAAAGCTTTCCATCGAGGGAAACAAAAAATCATTTCGTTTTTGAGCTTTTTTGGGAAATTTTTCTTATTTTTCAATATCAGGTCGATTTCCAAAAATGTGTGAAAAATAAGTAACTTGTAATTTTTTGCTTTTTTTACATTTTTTGGTCATTTAGGTCTTTTTTTTGGGCAAATAGGTCTTTTTCGGCCAATTGAATACAAAAAATACTAAAAAATACCAAAAAATACTTAAAAAGTAGATAAATCGCTACAGAAATGAAGCAATTTCGTTCTTTACATTGGTCAAAATGGCCTAAATGGGCAAAATGACCTAAATGGACAAAATTGACCAAAATAACAAAAAAAAAAACAATTTACCCAATAAAAATCAAAATTTTTCGGCTAAATAATTTTTTTTTAATTTATTAACTAAATTTTACACAATTAAAATTTATACTTTGCTTTTGAAGAAAAGAAAAATTTCCCAATATTTGCTAAAACGAGCTACGTTATATGCTTAAGTACACTGAATAATTTTGGTATCTCTCGCTCTCTCTCTTTCTTTCTTTCTCTTTTTTTTCTCTCTCGTCGCTCGCTCCACTTTTATTGAGATAACCGACTTGTGCTTGCAAAAACTTTCTTCGACTTCAGGACGGAAGAGAGAATCGAAGATTATGTTTTTCTCAGAGCAAAAGCAATTTCTATCGACGAAATTATTCCATTTTAACAAAGTTAAGTACTTGCAGAAGACATTTTTATTTCATTTGCATCATTTAAGTTTCCACTGTCGTTTATTCTCAATCTCTCTCTCTCTCTCTCTCTCGCGCTATTTTTTCTCACATATACAAAATGCCAACTTTTCGGTTTAATTCAAAATTAATTGAAAAAAAGGAAAATTTTCTTTTCGAAAAAACTTTTATTTAATTTGGAAAAATAATTTTTTTTCATTTTAAAATAAATCTTTTTTAATGAAAAATATTTTTTATTTAAGAAATAATTTTTTTAATTAAAAATGTAATTTTTTAACCAAAAAATTACATTTTTAACTAAAAAATTACATTTGTAACTAAAAAATTACATTTTTCAACTCAAAAAAATATTAATAATTTTTCATTTAAAAATGAATCTTTTTTAATGAAAAATATTTTTCAATTAAAAAATAATGTTGTGAATTGAATATGTAATTTTTAACCCGAAAATTACATTTTTAGCTAAAAAATTACATTTTTAACTAAAAAATTACATTTTTAACTAAAAAATTACATTTTAAACTAAAATATTACATTTTTAACTAAAAAATTACATTTTTATCTAAAAAATTACATTTGTAACTAAAAAATTACATTTGTAACTAAAAATTACATTTTTTAACTCAAAAAAATACTAATAATTTTTTATTTAAAAATGAATTTTTTTTTTTGATAAAGAAAAAATATTTTTTCAAGAATAATTTTTTTAAATCAAAACGTAATTATTGTGAACTAAAAAAGATATTAATAATTTTTCATTTAAAAATGAATCTTTTTTAATGAAAAATATTTTTTAATTAAAAAATAATGTTTTTAATTGAATATGCAATTTTTTAACCAAAAATTACATTTTTGATGAAAAATTACATTTTGTAACTAAAAAAATACTAATAGGTAATTTTTCATTTAAAAATGAATCTTTTTTAATGATAAATATTTTTTATTTAAAAAAAAATTTTTGTTAATTGAATATGTAATTTTTTAACTCAAAAAATACTAATAATTTTTTATTTAAAAATGAATCTTTTTTGATGAAGAAAAAATTATTTTCAAGAATAATTTTTTTAAATCAAAATGTAATTATTGTGAATTAAAAAAGATATTAATAATTTTTTATTTAAAAATGAATCTTTTTTAAAGAAAAATATTTTTTAATTAAAAAATAATGTTTTTAATTGAATATGTAATTTTTTAACCAAAAATTACATTTTTAGCTGAAAAATTACATTTTGTAACTAAAAAAAATACTAATAATTTTTTATTTAAAAATCAATCTTTTTTGATGAAGAAAAAATTATTTTCAAGAATAATTTTTTTAAATCAAAATGTAATTATTGTGAATTAATAAAGATATTAATAATTTTTTATTTAAAAATGAATTTTTTTTAAAGAAAAATATTTTTTAATTAAAAAATAATGTTTTTAATTGAATATGTAATTTTTTAACCAAAAATTACATTTTTAGCTGAAAAATTACATTTTGTAACTAAAAAAAATACTAATAATTTTTTATTTAAAAATGAATCTTTTTTAATGAACAAAATTTTTTATTTAAAGAACAATTTTTTTAATTCAAAATGTAATTTTTTTATCCAAAAAATTATTGAAATTTTATTTATTTCAATTTTAATGAAAATAAATTTTTTCTATTCTTTTTATTTGAAAAAATTTATTACAATTTCAAAAAATTATTTTCCTTTTTAAAAACAAATATTTTCTGTTAAACATTGTTCTTTGTACTGAAAAAAAATTTTCCTTTTTTTAATTACTCGAATGGAATATATTGTATTTTTTCTCAAAAAAAAAATTATTTTTTTATGATTTAAAAATTATTTTTTTGTCAAGAAAAAAATTATTTTTTTATCAAGAAAAAATTATTTTTTTGTCAAGAAAAAAATTATTTTTTTATCAAGAAAAAAATTATTTTTTTTATTAAGAAAAAAATTTTTTCCTTCCTTCCATATCCATTGGGAATGTATAATAACTATTTTTTATTTCTTCCTTTTTTGTTCTTTTGATATGCGATTCAAATTTTGTTGGCTCGGAAAACTCAATATATATATTTTTTTCTGTATCTATTCTCGCTTCTTGTTTTTTTTCCCCTATCATCTCCATTTGTTTTCTCCCACAATTTTTTTTATTTTTCTTTTATTATTAAATATATATATGTATATAATAATCACTACTTTATATTTATATTTATATATATACATTGCATACATAAGGCGAGACAATGGCTGTGCGAGAATTTTAATTTTTTTTTCAATTTAATTCTTCATTTCCTTCTTCCTTTTCTTTTTCTCGCCATTTTTCATATATATTTTATTGTCGAAAAAAAAAATTTTTTTTCTCCGTCATTTTTTTGTTTTGTTTTGTTATTTTGGAATTATATATAATTCATATATTTATTTACAAGGGAAAAAAAATTGCGGAGAAAAAAATTTTTCTACAAAAAAAATTTTTTTTTTCTCGACGTTTTACTTTTTCTTTATTATTTTTTAATTATTTTATTTTATTTGTGGTTTTTTTTTATAGAAGCCGAGCGTTTATAAGTTTGTGTCAATACTGATAGATTTTTGTTTATTTTACGCTTTTTTGTATATATGTCATTATATTTTATTTTATATATATTTTTTTTTTATTGAACTCTTTAGCGATAATTTTCATCGATAATATTTTGGGTGTGAAAAGTGAAGGTGGGGGGGGGGGCAAAGCGCTTAAAAATGCCCGAGTGCAATATAATTGGTCGACGGAAATTTCTTTTTTTTTATAATCTAGTCAACTAACGATATGCTCGCTTTGGAAAGAAAAAATTGGATTCTAGTCGAAAAACTACAAGTTTTGCTAGTAACAATTTTTTTTTTTTTTGCTTTTTTTGATTTTTCTCGAAGAGGCTTTGGAATTTTGTTTTTTTTTTAACAATATTCCCTTTTTTTAAGCCCTTGGTGTAAATTAAATGCAAAATACGTGTGTGTTTTTGTGTTTATCAAGAAAAAAAATAAGTTTCTGATTTCTCTTTCAAAAATAAAAATTCTGGTACGTATCAAATTTATTTCTAAATAAAAATTTTTGATTCATTGAAAGTTTCGTTGAAAATAAATATTTATCAAACAAATAATAATTATTTGTCAAGTATTTATCAAAAATGATTTATACCAAAAAAAATTGCAGTTTATGACAAAATCTGGTACGAAATATGTTGTACCACAAAAAAGTGGTAGATTCGAAAAAAAATTTCTAACCACAATAAAATCTTGTACGAAGCGACAATTTTTGTGCCAAAAATTATTGTTTATAAAAGAATTTGGTAAAAATATGGTAACCTTAAAAATATGGTACAGTCCAGCAATATTTTTTGTCAAAAAAGTGGAAAATACCCGAAAAAAAATATTTTTACAGCAAATTGTGGTACTACTCAAAAATTATTTTTTGTTAAAAAACGAGTAAATACAATATAACGCTATAGAAATTTATTATTTAATTAATAATCTGGTATGCACTCCAATTTATTTTTAAAATTGTAATCTGGTATGTACCAGAATTAATTTTTAAATTTGTAATCTGGTATGTACCAGAATTAATTTTTAAAATTGTAATCTGGCATGTACCAGAATTAATTTTTAAAATTGTAATCTGGTATGTACCAGAATTAATTTTTAAATTTGTAATCTGGCATGTACCAGAATTAATTTTTAAAATTATAATCTGGTATGTACCAGAATTAATTTTTAAAATTGTAATCTGGCATGTACCAGAATTAATTTTTTAAATTGTAATCTGGTATGTACCAGAATTAATTTTTAAATTTGTAATCTGGCATGTACCAGAATTAATTTTTAAAATTGTAATCTGGTATGTACCAGAATTATTTTTTAAAATTGTAATCTGGTATGTACCAGAATTAATTTTTTAATAATATTTTGGTACGTTTCAAAATTTATTTTTTTACCATAATCCGATAAGTAGAAAAAATTAATTTTGTACCATATTCTAAAACGTACTATTTTTGTACCATATTCTAAAACGTACCAATTTTGTACCATATTCTGAAACGTACCAATTTTGTACCATATTCTAAAAATTACCAATTTTGTACCATTTTTCTATTACGTACCAAAATTAATTTTCTGCTCTATATTCTAGTATGTACCAAATTTTTATTTCGACATATATTCTACTACGTACCAGAATTAATTTTTTGTCTTATTCTGGTATATACAAAAATTTATTTTACAAAGTATTGTTTACTCTCATATACATGACAATGTTATTTCGTACCATAATTCTAGTGGGAAATAAATTTTCTATTTATAGAAACAAAATTTTGCTTGAACTGAGAAAGAGAAACTAAATTTCTTTTTTCTTGACAATTTTTGTGTAGAATACTAGACAACGACAGAGTATAAGAATTTTTCTTTTCATTCCATTCTATGTGTAGAACATTTAATTTTTTTTTTTCATTTTACTTAATTGATTTCCATTCTGTCACAACAATCTTTCTCACAATATTCGTAGATTAGCACAAATCGCTCTAAAAATTGATCTTTTTTTTCTTCATTTATAACGATTTTGAGCAACGTTTTTATTTTGACTCATTTCTTTTTTTTGTTTTCTATTCGCCTTTTCTTGTTTATGGTACTGGCCTTCGCTTTAGTTTTTTTTTAATTCGTATCACAGTTCTTGTTTTCTCCGACTTATTTTTCTTGTGCATCGATATTTTTTTACTTTTATTAAATATTTATTTATTATTTTTATTTTATTTTGTTTTCTTTTTTTTCTTTTGTTTTGAAAATTTGAAATTAATTTTTTTTCTGAATTCGTTTAAATTTAAAACGAAAAAAATTTTTTTTTAGAGAAGTGTAAAATTTTAAGGTATATTTATATTTATAATTGTTTTTTTGTATTTTTTCTAAGGGCGGGAAGGAATATTTTGTAAATTTTCGTGCTGAGGTTAATTTAATGGTGCGCATTAGAAATTTTTTGACTTTTTTTTTCTAACGTGAATTACGATTTCTAGAATACTAATTTTTTTCACTACTTTTTGTGCGCCTTCATTTATTTTTGTACACATAAATTTCTTTCAGATCAATAATGATCTAAACTAATCAGATTTTTTTTTTTGAAAAAGAAGAAAATTTTTCCAAAGAAATAAATTTGTTTTCAAATAATTTTATTTGCATATTATTTTTTTTTAATTTCAATAATAATTTTTTTTTCTTTCCCTTTTCATTTCGCTAAAGAAAAAGAAATACAACGATTTATTAACAATTCGAATAATATTAATAAATATAATAATAATCATAGTAATAATAATCATTATAATAATAGTAATAAATAAAAAATAATAAAATAGATTATTTTCTAATTTTCCAAAAAAAAACTTTTTTTTACCTAAATTTAAATACAAAAAGTAAGGCGAGAAAATTTAATTTTTTAAATTAAATTAATCGACTTTGTTGTTCTTCGAAAATAAACAAATCTTTTTCGAATAGTGAAAAAAAAATTTGAGCACCAATTGTTTTTCTTTTTTTTTCGAAAAATTCGGAGAAGAAAAAATAAACATATTTTTTGATAAGAAAAATCCCTTGAAGGCCATGTGTGCGTTTTCTGAGCAGAATTTTTTTTCATTTAAAAAAAATTTCACTAAAACGAGATTCTACTGTATAATAGTAATTTTCTCTCTCTTTTTCCGTTTTACTGCTTCAGAAATAGCGTACAAGTTGTGCCAAAAAAAAAGAAAAAAAAACAAATGTACAGTATAACAGTTTTGGACTCAAGACAGTGAAAACGAGGTTTTATTTAAATTGTTTTTCTTAAAAAGGTTCTACTGTATTGTGTCCATTACAAAGATATTTAACTGTATTAAATGCGATACAAAAAGGCTTCACTGTTTTTTTTTTCATATTGTGACCTAAAGAAGGCGAATAAATTTCTACTATATTAACAATTTTAAAGGTTCTACTGTATTCGTCCTACTGTTTAATTCTACTGTACTAGAGTAGAGCATGTTCTGCTGGTCAATTGTCTTTTTATTTTTATACATTCGGCTTCCCAGTTGGGCAAGTTTTACTGTATTTGCCACAATTTTTGAGTGCACTACTGTATTTTCAGTAGTTTCAGTATTACTGTATTTACAATAGTTTCGGTATTACTGTATTTTCAGTAGTTTCAGTATTACTGTATTTACAATAGTTTCGGTATTACTGTTTATTAACAGTAGTTTCGGTATTACTGTTTATTAACAGTAGTTTCGGTATTACTGTTTATTAACAGTAGTTTCGGTATTACTGTTTATTAACAGTAGTTTCGGTATTACTGTATTAACGGTAATTTCGCTATTACTGTATTAACAGTAATTTCGGTATTACTGTATTAACAGTAATTTCGGTATTACTGTATTAACAATAGTTTCAGTATTACTGTATTAACAGTAGTTTCGGTATTACTTACTGTATTTACAGTACTTTAGATAGTACTATAATAACAGTAAATCGACGATTAAATGTAATTACAATTTTGCAGATATTACTGTATTTGTCAGTACTCCAGAATTATTCGAATGTATCAGTATTACAGTACTACTGTGACTAATAGTATTAACGAGTGTTACATAGTTACTGAGTTTGAGAGTATTGCAGTATTACTAAATTTTACAGTATCTTCAAAATTTTCAGTTTTACAGTTTTAACCACTACTGTACAGTGATACTGTAACAACTCACTTAAATAGTAATTCTCCAAATACTGGATAATATTGTAACACAGTAATTACTGGCTAATACTGTAAATACTGATTAATACTGTAAATACTGATCAATATTGTAAATACTGATCAATACTGTAAATACTGATCAATACTGTAAATACTGATTAATACTGTAAATACTTATTAATACTGTAAATACTGATTAATACTTTAATACTGACTAGTACTGTAAGACTGGCTAACGCTGTAATACTGGCTAACACTGTCATACTGGTTAATACTGGAATACTTAATATTACTACTAATACCTACTAATAACTGTATTAGCCAGTATTACAATATTGGCTTGTACTACAGTATTAACGAGTATTACAGTATTAGTCAGTATTGCTGTATAAATAAGTGTGACAGTTTTACAGTATTTGACAGTAATACAGATTAACATTATTTTTTAGTATTACTGTAATTCACAGGTAACAGTACTACAGTATTTGACATTATTACAGATTTACTTCATTTTTTAGTATTACTGTAATTCACATGTAACAGTACTACAGAATTTGACAGTATTACAGAATAACTTTATTTTTTAGTATTACTGTAATTCGCTGGTAACAGTATTACTCTAAATGGAAAATGACAGTACTGCTATATTTGCCAGTATTACAGTAATAATATCAGTATCAAGTTACAGGTTTTACTGAACTTACTATTATACCCAAAGTATACCACTATTACTACAAATACTGTTTTGCAGATACTGAAGTACTTTACAGTATTAAGTTTATTCCTGTAAGTGTAGTAGTGCAGATAATACTGCAAGTATCCTATTATTAATATTAATTCTTCATTTCTTAGTGATATAATAGATTTTAATGCATATTTCAGATTTTAATGCATTTTCCAGTGTTACAGTAGTGACAGTATTAAAAGTACTACATTACTTACAGTATTATCACTCTTACTGTTCATAGTAGTCTTCCAAATATTAATGTACATATTCAGAACACGACATTTACTAACTTCAAGATACAGTACTGTAAGTACAATAGTATTTACAGTACTGTAAGTGCAGCAGTATTTACAAAACTGTAAGTACAATAGTATTTACAGTATTTAAACCGTTTAATATTTGTAGTATTACGGTTAATACTATTTTTGACAGCACTAAAAGTAGTAATGTATTTATAGTATTGCTGGCATTATAAACAGTATTGAGTTTTTAGTATTACAGATATAACTGTTGGTATTGTATTCAAAACAAAACAGTACTGTAATTACTGTCAAACAATTACTATTATTAATAAGGTAAGTACTGAATTACATATAAATACTGTAATACAGTTGTTACTATTAATACAGTAAAACTGTAATACAGTTATTACTATTAGTACTGTAATTCAGTCATACTATTAATATACTGTAATACAATTGTAACTATTATTACAGTATACTGTAATTACTATTAATACTGTAATACTGTAATGCAGTAATTACTATTAATACTGTAATACAGCAATTACTATTAATACTGTAATACTATTACTACAGTTAGTACTGTTAATACTGTTACCACAGTTAGTACTGTTAATACTGTATTACAGTTACCACTGTAAATACAAATTGACAGTTTCCACTGTATTGAAAGTTTGACAGAAACGCCAATTTGACAGTTCCTACTGTATTCAGAGTTTGACAGTATTCATTGTATGGCCAGTTTGACAGTTTTCATTTTTTTTACCAGTTTTACAGTTTCCACTGTATCGAGAGTTGGACAGTATTCACTGTAGTGGAACGTTGACAGTTTTCACTGTTATACTAGTTGAACAGTTTCAACTGTATTGAGAGTCCTTTTTGCATTAACAGTGTTTACTTCATTTACTGTTCTTACTGTAATTTTGTCAATTTGACAGTTTCCACTTTTTTGTCAATTTCTACTGCATTAACAATTAAAAAGTTTCGACTGTTTCGATAGTTTCAGAGTTTCGACTGTATTGTCAAATTGAAAATTTCTACTGAATTTACAGTTTGACACTTTCTACTGTATTGACAGTCAAGTTTGACTGTATTGACAGTCGAACAGTTTCTATTGTTTTGACAGTCAAACAGTTTCTACTGTATTGACAGTTGGACAGTTTCTACTGTATTGACAGTCAAACAGTTTCTACTGTATTGACAGTCGAACAGTTTCTACTGTATTGACAGTCGAACAGTTTCTACTGTATTGACAGTTGAACAGTTTCTATTGTTTTGACAGTCAAACAGTTTCTACTGTATTGACAGTTGGACAGTTTCTACTGTATTGACAGTTAGACATTTTCTACTGTATTGACCGCTTCGACATTTTCTACTACATTGACCGCTTTGACAGTATCTACTACATTGCCAGTATCTACTGTATTGACCGTTTTTGACAGTTTTCTACGACATTGACGACAATTTATCGTACTTTTTTTCCTACTAATAACAGATTCGTTTGTTTTTTACATTATTGCAATTCTTTCAGTTCCTATCGAACTCACACATTTTTTTTTACAACACTGTCAATTATCTTCCACGAGTTCCACTGCGACAGTTTTTACTGTATTTACAATTTTGTACTGAGAATTAACCAAAAAAAAATAATAATAATAATTTCCAACTTGTTAATATTGACAATTTCTTTTTTCGTTTTTCTATTTAATTAAAAGGAAAAAAGAAAATGAAAATTGTCATTTTTTCCTTCAGAAGTGACAATTTTTTTTTTAAATAGAATTTTTTTAGTAATAGAATTTTTCTTAGAAATAGAATTTTTCTTAGAAATAGAATTTTTCTTAGAAATAGAATTTTTCTGAGAAATAGAATTTTTCTTAGAAATAGAATTTTTCTTAGAAATAGAATTTTTCTGAGAAATAGAATTTTTCTTAGAAATAGAATTTTTCTGAGAAATAGAATTTTTCTGAGAAATAGAATTTTTCTAAGAATCAAAAGACAGTTTTTGATTCTAAATTAAATAACAAGTGTTTTTTAAAAATAAAAAATGAAATGACGACTTTTATAGAAAAAGAAAAGATATCAATTCTCACTTGGACGTGTCATTGTGATTCGATGAATTTAACGTGACACGTCATTGTGTATTTGTTCGATAAAAGTTGGCTATACTGTTGACAAACTCCTGACGCTATAATTGCACCTGGAAGGCTTGCGTTGCATTGGGCATGATAAATGGATTTGTTTGTGCGGCCTGACGAAGATTGCGCGCCGCAATTTCTGCCCATTCGGCGTCGAATGGGTCCGAGGGACCGCGCGACGGTTGACTGCCCAATGAGAGGGCGCGGGAATGAAGGGGCGGAGCCCGCTTTGGACTCGATGGTACCGGCGGCACCGATTGCACTGTTGGTGGGGGCACTGACCCCGTTACACTGCCCAACCATTGCTCTGGTTTTGGTAATTCACCAGACGCCTGGACTGGTTCCACCTAAGCAAAAAATATTTTTTTTTATTTTTCTATTTATCAAACTAAAAAAAAATTTGCTAAAAAAATATCCCCCTACTCCCTGCAGGAAAATAATAAACCCTTCTTAAAATTAATTTTATTGACAAAAATCCCCTAAAAGAAATAAGAAAAGTAATATTACATTTTTAAATTTTGATTTTCGCGCCAAAATTTTTTTTATTACAAACTTACATTAGCTAGAGACTGATTGGCCTTGGTTGTGATTTGACTCACTTCACAGGCAGTTGACGATTGTGCTGACGACACTGAAGTGACACTGGCGTTCGGCGAACTCGTCACAGATGCTGTGATTGGATTCACAGGAACTGGAGATCTGCTTAGTAATGATGATGACGACGGTGGCGGTAGTGGTGCACCGCTACTTAATGACGACGTTGACGCTGTACTGAATGCGGGACTTGCTGCCGATGTACTGCCAAATACTGATGCACTGCCGGTAGTTGGCGCTGGTGTACTCATAACAACTGATGACGACGACGAGACGCCTGTCCTCGTTAAAACTGGACTGAGATTACAACTTCTATTTAATATTGGCGTGAGTCTATTATTTGTTGCGAGAATTGGCGATGATGACAATTCATGTTGCGTTGTGTGGTCAATTGTTTGCTCTGAACCATTTTGTAGTTTTATATCGTCAAGTGAATTGCTATTCGTCACTGAAAAATTAAAAAAATTTATTAGCAGAGAAAGAGAGGGGGGAAAATTTTGGTTTTTTTTGTAGGAACATTTTTGCCATTTGGGAGAAACGATTTGTGGAAAAATCATTGAAAAATATTTATATTTGGGCATTTTATGATGAAAAGAAAATTCGAGGTGGAGTAATTTGGAGGTTAAAATAATTGTTATTAATGTTATCCGCAGTTTTTTATTCTTGCCATCGAGTAGAGTCGATAGCAAAAACGATTGTAAAAAAAGAACCATTTTTGTTGTTTTTACAGACAAAATAAAATTCGAGGTGGAGTAATTTCGAGGTTAGAATAATTGTTAATAAACTTATCAGCACTTTTTTATTCTTGCCATCGAGTAGAGTAGGTAGCAAAAACGATTTGAGTAAAAAAACCAATTTTCTTGTTTTTACAGACAAAATAAAATTCGAGGTGGAGTAATTTGGAGGTTAGAATAATTGTAATTAATGTCATCAACATTTTTTTATTCTTGCCATCGAGTAGAGTAGGTAGCAAAAACGATTGGAAAAAATGAACCATTTTTCTTGTTTTTACAGACAAAATAAAATTCGAGGTGGAGTAATTTGGAGGTTAGAATAATTGTTATTAAAGTTATCCGAATTTTTTTATTCTTGCCATCGAGTAGAGTAGGGAGCAAAAACGATTTGAGTAATAGAACCAATTTTCTTGTTTTTACAGACAAAATAAAATTCGAGGTGCAGTAATTTGGAGGTTAGAATAATTGTAATTAACGTCAACAACATTTTTTTATTCCTGCCATCGAGTAGAATTAGTATTATTAACAAACTATGAAAAATGACAATATTTGCAGTTTTTACAACAAAAACAAACTTCGAGGTGGAAAATTTCGAGCCAAAAATAATTGCAACTAAAGTTGCGAACATTTTTTAACTCTTGCCACCGAGTAGAATTAATAACACCAATAAACTATCAAATCGAAACATTTTTCTTCAATCTACAGAAAAAATAAAATTCGAGGTGGAGTATTTTTAGGTAATATTAACTTTGACCTCAATCGTCATTATTTCCCAATTCTTGCCATTGATTAGAAGCCATTAACTCAATAATTTGAAAAAACTGAAAACATCTCTACACAATAGGGGCAAAAAATTATTCGAGGTGATGAAATTTCGAGGTTAATGAAACTGGAACAAAAAAAACACCTGCTCTTTCGCAATAAAGAAAAAAGAAGCCCAAGGAAAGAAAACAAAAAGAAAGTAGTAAATCTCGACAATATTTCAGAAACAAACAAAAAAATTCAGGAGACAAGAATTTTTCTTGAAGCGTATAAAATTGAGATTAGACAAGACAAAATTTTCAAAGTATATATATATAACAAACCTTGAAGCGTTGAAGTCGTGGTGCTTGTGAAGAGTTGTTTCGCAACCGTACTCGTGACAGCAATCATAGTTGTTGGTCCAAAATCATCATTACTCGATAAAAGACTAAGACCTTGTGTGACTTGTTGACACATGGCTGACAAACTTTCATGGCCACTCGGCGATATCTCCGGTATTGGGCTCACTATAAAAATTAATTCCAAAAAAAAAAGAAATATTATTTCACAAATTTTCTCCCCAAAAAATTACCATGCAATAAAGAGAAGAAATAAAAATTAAAAACTATTTTCCATATTACTAATAGGGTACTTAATAATTTTTCCTTATATTTACATATTTATTATTATTATATTTATTATAATAATTGTGCTGCACAGTGCTGATGCCTACAAAAAACATGCTTCACGACACATAGTGCTGGTGATAGTAAAATATAAATTTTTTTCTTTTTTTAAAACTAATAAAACTACAAATTACTTTTTATTCCCTTAAATTATTTTTTATTTAATAAAATTAATTTGTAATCTCCTCCATTATTTATTATTACATTTTTTACGTCGTGATATTTAGAATATTTCTTTCTATCTAACAAAAAAAATCGAAAATAGATCGACAAGATAATCGATAGTATCGTATTCTCGATATATCGACAGGAACTCGAAAAAAAATTTGACTAATTTTATAATGAAAGAATATCGATTTATCGAAACGATTAAATATCGATTTATCGAAATAAACATGTCAATATTCGATTTATCGAAAACAAACATTTAATTATCGATTTATCGACATAATTGATTTATCGAAGCGAACGTTTAAATATCAATTTATCGAATTAGTCGATTCATCAAAACAAACGTTTAATTATCGATTTATCGACATAAATGATTTATCGAAACGAACGTTTAAATATCAATTTATCGAATTAGTCGATTTATCAAAACAAACGTTTAATTACCGATTTATCGAATTAGTCGATTTATTAAAACAAACGATATATCGAAACGAACGTTTAAACGTCGATTTATCTAAACAAACGCTTTAACATTGATTTATCAAAAAGAATACTTAAATAACGATTTATCAAAATGAACGTTTATATATCGATTTATCGAAATAAACGTTTAAATATCGATTTATCGAAACGAACGTTTAAATATCAATTTATCCAATTAGTCGATTTATCGGAACGAACGTTTAATTAGTTTAATTATCGATTAATCGCAAGAATTAATTAATTCGATTTATCGACATAATCGTCTCATCGAAATCAACGTTTTAATGACGATTTATCGAAATAAACGTTTAAATAGTCCTTTTAGAGATTTAACTATTAAAAAGATGTTTTAGAGATACAAACACTTTTTAATAGTTATTAAAAAATCAATTTTACGAAATAATCGAGTAAATATCGATTTATCGAATACTTGATAATTACAACAAAAGAAAAATTAATTTTTAATTTTTTGTTTTAATTTTACTACATCTATAACTACTGGGACCTACAGAACTTGTATTGACACTTCGGGAGCGATTTTAAAAAATGAAAATAATTATTAAAATCGCCATTTGAAGTATATTTAGAAGGAAAAAAAAACTTTAAAAAACTGAAAAAAGGGTGGCAAGCAGGCATATTAATATTGACGAATGAAATTTGGTAATGACCTTCGTCATATCCATCGTATTCTGTTTGTCACGGGACCACCAACAAAAAAAATTATTTTTTTCATATTAAACAGTTATTTAAATTTTAATTCTACCTGATTTATTTTTTTTAATAAATTTTTTATTACTTAATTTTTTTTTCTCATTGGTAGAAATATTAAAAATTTATATTCTAGGCAAAAGAGAATTTGAGAAAAATTTATTTTTATAATCAGTATTTTTTTAATGTATAGTAACAAAAAATATTTTTTTAATATAAATGAAAAATACTTTATTTTAAAAATGGAAATTAAAAATACCTCTTTTTAAATGGAAATTAAAAATACTTTTTTTAAAATGGAAATGAAAAATACTTTTTTTAAAATGGAAATTAAAAATACTTTTTAAAAATGGAAATTAAAAATACTTTTTTTAATGGAAATGAAAAATACCTTTTTTAATGGAAATGAAAAATACCTTTTTTAATGGAAATGAAAAATACCTTTTTTTAATGGAAATGAAAAATACTTTTTTGTAAATTAAAAATACTTTTTTTTAATGGAAATTAAAAATACTATTTTTAAAAGGAAATTAAAAATCCTTTTTTTAATGGAAATGAAAAATACTTAATTTTAAAAATGGAAATGAAAAATACCTTTTTTTAAATGGAAATTAAAAATACTTTTTTTAAATGGAAATTAAAAATACTTTTTTTAAATGTAAATTAAAAATAATTTTTTTTAAAATGGAAATTAAAAATACCTTTTTTTAATGGAAATTAAAAATACCTTTTTTTAATGGAAATTAAAAATACTTTTTTGTAAAAGGAAATTAAAAATACTTTTTTTAAAATGAAAATTAAAAATACTTTTTTTAAAAGGAAATTAAAAATACTTTTTTTAAAAGGAAATTAAAAATCCTTTTTTTTTAATGGAAATTAAAAATACTTTTTTACGGAATTAAAAAAATGTTCTTTTTTCATTAATAATTGAAGAAAAATAAAAAAAAAATTGAAACTCACCCGGTGGTTTTAGAGGTAAAAGGTGTGACAATGCTGGCATTCGAGAGAGATCCGTGGGTTCTAAACTGTGACTTCGCGTGCGTTCTAAATTGCTAGGAAGATCATTAATACGTAAACTGAGCTGTCGTTTAAATGGTGAGGCTTGATTTAATTGATTAAATCCGCGAAATGAGCCCTGTCTTTCCAGCATTGATGGCGTTGCGTGGGGCCTTTCAATTGCAAATGGATTGTAGACAGGTTTCACTGGAGGAACATCTAGAAAATTGGGAAAAAAATTTTTTTATTCAAATACTGCTATTCAAAATTTCTTTTTTAATGTTTTAAAATTTTTTTAACTATAAATAATTTTTAAATTTTCACATTCAAAAATAGTTTTTAAATTTTTACATTTAAAAGTAATTTTTAAATTTTTACATTTAAAAGCAATTTTTTAATTTTTACATTTAGAAATAAATATTAATTTTTCACTTTGAAACATAATTTTTAATTTTTTTTATATTCAAAAATGTTTTTAAAATTTTTACATTTAAACACAACTATAAATTTTTTACTTTTAGGAATAATTTTCAATTTTTTACATTCCAAATTATTTTTAAAATTTTTACATTTCAAAATCCTATTTTTCATTTTTTTACATTAAAAAATAATTTTTAAATTTTTACATTCAAAAATAATTTTTAAATTTTTACATTCAAAAATAATTTTTAAATTTTTACATTCAAAAATAATTTTTAAATTTTTACATTCAAAAATAATTTTTAAATTTTTACATTCAAAAATAATTTTTTAATTTTTACATTTAAAAATTCTATTTTTTACATTTAAAACAATTTTTAAATTTGTACATTTAAAACAATTTTATGATTTGTACATTTAAAACAATTTTTAAATTTGTACATTTAAAACAATTTTTAAATTTGTACATTTAAAAGTCCTATTTTTACATTTAAAAATAGTTTTAAATTTTTACTTTTAAAAATAGTTTTAAATTTTTACATTTAAATATACTTTTAATTTTTTACATTTAAAAATAACTTTAAAATTTTAACATTAAAAAGTAATTTTTAAATTTTTCACATTTAATAACAATTTAAAAATATTAACATCTAGAAATAAAATTTAATTTTTTTTATTAAAACATAATTTTTAATTTTTTTCAATAAAAAATATTTCAAAAATTTTTAAATTTAAACATAACTTTAAATTTTTTACATTTAACACTAATTTTTATTTTTTTTACATTCCAAATGATGTTTAAAATTTTTACATTTAAAAATCCCATTTTTTAATTTTTCTACATTGAAAAATAACTTTTTGTTTTTTACATTTAAACATAATTTTTAATTTTTTATTTTTATATTTTTAATTTTAAATTTTCATGTCATTCAAACAATTTTTTCGTACTTGCATTTTTTAATGTAAAAAGAAAAAATTGTAATCATGATGAAAGTAAAATTAAAAAAGTATAAGTGATAAATTTTTTTAAATTCAAAGAGTGAAAGGTATAACAAAGAAAAATTGAAAAAAATTTAAAAAAGAGTAAACTAGAAAAAAAATAAAAAACTCTTTTATATTCATAATTTTCGAAAATTTTACACTCTTCCTTTGTTAGTTTTACAATTTAAAAATTGTTCTCTTTCTATGAAGAAAGTAAACATAGAAACGAAAATAAGTAAAATAAATATAACAAAAATTTCTTTTTTATATTTTAAATTCTTCTTATTTTTACAATTTTTTAAATTTTACACTCTTCTGGTATTATTTTTACATTTAAAAAATTTTTTTTTATTTTTTGTTCTTTTTATTCAATTTATTTCAATAAACAAAAAATAAATAATTTTATTCTTGACAGTTTTATTTGAATAAATAAAAGTTTCATTATTATTTATTTTCTAAATTTTTTAATTTTCTTCTGTTTTTATATTTAGTTTTTCAATTTTTCACATTTTTGAAATATTTACTTTTTTTAAATTTTATTACTTTTTATGTTTACTTTTTTGAAATTTAATTACTTTTTGTGTTTACTTTTTTTATTTTTACATTCTTTAATAATACTTTATTTATGTTTACACTATTTTATTTTCATTTCATTTTTATTAATTTTATTAAAAAAATTTATATTTATACTTCGTGTAATTTTAATTTTTTATTCTCATGAATTTTGCTGTTTTTAGTTTTGATTTTTGAATTTGTACTTTGCTAACTTGTATTTTTTCTCAGTTTTACATTTTCAATTTTTACTTTATATATTTTAATTTTTTTAGTATTACTTTCTTCAATTTTACTTTTTTTACTTTAACTTTGTTTATTTTTACACTTTTACTTTTTCTTTTTACTCTCTTATTTTTTTTTTTACTCTTTTATTTTTCTTTTTGCTCTTTTATTTTTTTCTTTTTACTTTTTTATTTTTTTCTTTTTACTCTTTTATTTTTTTCTTTTTACTCTTTTATTTTTTTCTTTTTACTCTTTTGTTTATACTTTTTCTTTTTTATTTTTACTTTTTATTTTTACCCTTAAAATTTTACTTTTTATATTCTTACTTTTTTGTATATTAATTTTTACTATTTCAAGGGTATTTTTTCTCCCCCTACCTGGAATTTAAATTCCCAAATACAAATTCGCATTTTAAGACTATTTTCTGAGAAGAAAAAATTATTATCCCACAATTTAGTGTATTTAGTCTCTTAAAGGGTCAAAATTTAAAAATAAAACATCAACAAATAAAAAAAATAAATAAACCCACCAACGGCACGTTCTCGTGAGTCCTGTAGCCTTTCGGTAAGGCTCGGTTGCCTGAAGCTGCCACTTCTTGTAAAAGTCGACGTCTTAGAGTCGAAGGTCATTGTAACTCCACATTCTTTGTCTCGACGTTGTTTCCTTTCTAAGCATGCAGCGAATGCACATCCCACTGCGTGACTCAGTCTTTCACCCTGCGAACGGAATCGATAATTAATTGTATTGAAAAAACAAATTTTTTTTTTTTTTGTAAAAAATGAAACAAAAACAATTTCTCTATTCAGATAAAATACATAAATATTTTCTTGCCACTTAGTAGAACAAGAGGAAACAAACAGAATTCGAAAAGCTCAATTTTTGTATATTTTACGAACAAATGAAAATTCGAGGTGGAGGAAATTTGAGGTTATGTTTACTTGGGAAGTTGGGACAGTGGTTTATCAACTCTTGCCACTTGGTAGAACCTGATGAGGCAAACAGGATACGAAATAAACAATTTTTGTATATTTTACGAAGAAATGAAAATTCGAGGTGGAGGAAATTTGAGGTTATGTTCACATTGGAAGTTGGAACAGTGGTTATAAATTCGTGCCACTTGGTAGAACCTGATGAAACAAACAGGGATCGAAGAAATTAATTTTCATAAATTTGACGAACAAATGAAAATTCGAGGTGGAGGAAATTGAGGTTATGTTCATTTGAATAGTTAGTTCAGTAGTTTTTCATCGCTTGCCATTGGGTAGAAAGCGATAAAACAAACAAAAGGAGAAAAGATAAATTTTTGTAAATGTTGCGAATAAATGAAAATTCGAGGTGGAGGAAATTGAGGTTATGTTCATTTGAATAGTTAGTTCAGTAGTTTTTCATCGCTTGCCATTGGGTAGAAAGCGATAAAACAAACAAAAGAAGAAAAGATAAATTTTTGTAAATGTTACGAACAAATGAAAATTCGAGGTGGAGGAAATTAAGGTTATGTTCAGGAGAATTAAATTAATCAAAAAATATTGCTTCTAGTAAAAAAACAGCCCCAATGAAGAATAGTAAATTTTCATAATTCAAAGCATTAATTAACAGTATTTTTAAATACAAAAAATCGATAAATAACCAAAAAGAAAGAAAAATGATGGAAAGAATTAAAGAATAATTTTTTTAAAAAAATTTAAAGAACTCTGACTTACCGACTCTTTTAGAGCAAGAAACCCGTGACACATCCATCGTCTTGTGGTGCCATCTCGACAAATATAACTGAAACCCTTTTCGTGATTTCGATCTGGAGCACAAAATGAGACTTTTTCTATCGTTTGATCGACAAGTAAACCCTTTGTTTCATCCTCGACTACCCTTAAACCGTCGCCGGAAACGTGTAGGGTGGCCCTGATGGGTTTCCGTCTCGAATTCTGCAAAATCAATACCCAATCAGACAAGGCTTTCGTTTTAGCAGCGAAAAAAAAAATTTATCCTTGAAAAAATTCAATGACAAGGAAAAAAAAATAATAAACTATATTGAAATCTATTTAAAAAAATGTTAATAATAAATTTAGTTGAATATTTTTTTATTTCGTTGATAAAAATGTTAAAAATAAATTTGTTAAATATTTTTGTTTTGTTTATTTCTTATTTATTGGTAATTTTCAAAAAAAATATTTAAATAATTTATTAATATAAAAATAAATAATATTAAAAATAAATAATATTAATAATAATATTAAATATTCTTAGAAATTAATTATCAAAATTCATTTCAAAATCAATTTCATTCGAAATTCTGAAATGATGAAAGAATTTAAATTTAGAATGACGTGAATGTTGCGTTTAAATTCGTAATTTTTCTCGGCTATTTGAATTCACGAACAACTTTGTGGGAGTCGTTCTAAAAATGAAAGTCAATTTTTGCACATGGAAGAACTTGAAAGCAAATGAAACAATTGAAAAATATTTTTCCTCCTTTTTTTTATTACCGAAACCGTTAAATTATATTTAATTAATCTAAAATTTTAACTCACACTTTTGTTGCCGAAAAAATTAAATAAAATTTGAAAATAGTATTTCATGAATTAAAAAACAAAAAATAATTTCATTTGTTACTTTTTATTTTCGATTTAAAAAAAAACGGGTTTCAAAAATAAAAAGTTGAAAGTAACAAAAAAAATGATTTCTTTTGTTACTTTTCGTCTTCGATTATAAAAAAATGATTTTAAACATAAAAAGTTAATATTAACAAAAAAAAATTATTCATTACTATTATTATTATTATTATTATTATTATTATTAATTTACTATTTTTCATCTTCGATTATAAAAAAATGATTTTAAACATAAAAAGTTAAAATTGTCAAAAAAAAAAAATTATTTCATTTGTTACTTTTCATAAAAGTATTCATAAAAGTTTTTTATATAAAAAAACGATTTTAAATATAGAAAGTTAATAATAAAAAATTTACGTAAAGAAAAAATTATTGTGCAAGACGTAAATTATTTTTATCATTATTATTTACAATAAAGATGAAAATAATTATTGATTTTCTTTTTCTTACCCTAAGAACCTTCAGGGCTTCCTCGCAAACTTGCATTCCCCTCGATTCGAAGACTTCAACGCAACCTAAGTACTGAAAAATAAAAAATCAATCGCCTTTAAAATACTTAATTAAACAATTATTTTCCCACTGTAAAAAATATAAAATAACTATTTTTTTAAATTAATAATAACTTCTATAAAAAATTAATAAATTCCTTCGAAATGGTTCATTGGTGAATTTTTATAAAATGCAAAATTCAACGATAAATATAAATATCTGTGGAAATGGCGCACCTCCAAACTTTTCAGGTGGTGTCACACCTCAAGAGTTCATTAACATTCAATTTCCATCAAAACTCTATATTTTTTAATGAATTTTGCAAGTACTCAAACAATTGAATGGCAAAAATTGTTTCAAATTTGAAAGAAGTAAAATTCATGTGAAGAAATTTGTTGAAAATGGAAAAAAGTGAAAAAAAAGTGAGGTTAGGTTAATTTTACTTTTTCTCTTTTACCTTAACGTGAAATTGACAAGTTGCCGATCTAACGGCACTTTCATCAGCTTGCCACTGATGCGGTTTACTCGATTCCGGAACATGTGGATCTTTCCTTCTTCGAAAACTCTCCCGAAAACTTCTCCTGAGACGCTCCATTCTTTTGCCTGGAGATCTCTCTCTTTTCTGTAACAGGAAAAAATTTCGAAAAATTAATAATTACGAATATAAATCAAAAAATTTATTTATATTTTTAATTTGATTTTTTCTCCAATCATAACATTCAGTCTTATTACCCAAAAAAAACTATTTTTTGTAAAGAAAATTTTTATATAAACAAACATTTTTTATAAAAATTTTTATGTAAAAGTATTGACTTTTACATAAAAATTTTTTTTAAAACTAAGTGTTCTTACAAAAATAAATAAAGTAAATAATAAAAAAAAAATTTAATCAAAAAAATAATATTTTTGTTTAGTTAAAAAATTATTTTCCCATTTAAATAGAATTCTAAATTGTCGAAAAAAATAGTAGTACCAAAAATACGACAAAAAAATAACACAGATCTCAGTCTTGCCATCGAGAGGAATACATGATAGCAAGAAAAATAGAAAATTTTCCCAAAACACGAAATTTATCGTCAAAAGAAAATTCGAGGTGGAGAAAATTCCTGTATATTGTTCAAGGTTATTTCAATGTCCTCTCGACGACACTTGTTTTATTAAACAACTTTGTTTTTTTTTCTTCTTATTTATTTTTTTGGTCGCACTATTTTGAAATTTCACAAAAGCACAATTCTTTTTAAAGATTAAAATTTA
The DNA here is from genome assembly GCA_032873175.1 of Leptopilina drosophilae. Lineage (NCBI taxonomy): Eukaryota > Metazoa > Arthropoda > Insecta > Hymenoptera > Figitidae > Leptopilina > Leptopilina drosophilae. Next base: position 39,700,152 of record CM065486.1, on the reverse strand, counting down.
CAAAAAGTCATAATTACAAAAAATAAATGCACCACCATCTCGCGAGTTTTGTTAACAATTTTATTTATTAACAAAAAAACTATTTTTTCTTTTTTTGGATTTTTTTTCTTTTCATACAAATGATAAATATTTTTTCACAGTAATTAGCGAATTGATTACTAATTAGAGCGATTAAAAAGTGAGGTTATGTAAACTGTGGATCGAAACCGAGGGGAGGGGGGAACGAGAATTGACAAATGCAAAACGTTATAACGAGACTCTGAGTTAATTACGTGGGTGAACGATTAGTCTCACGAGGGATGTAAAAAGAGGGGAAAAAAAAATTTTTCTGAAACAGGAGGGGGTGGTAATGGGTGAAAACGTCGAAAGTGTCGAAATTCAGGAAATATATACAGTTTACGCTCCTCATATGGTCATTTCTCGTATGTATCTGACACATAACAAACACAGGAGAGCTTCACAAGCCCCTCTCGTCTCCTTCTGATGCACCACATGCGATATAATATTAATAGATCACGTGTCTTCAGTCACATGCCTCGTATCGATTCTCCGTAGGGAATTAAAATCTCTCCAATACCGAACACACACACAAATTCATCATTCACATTACGACTCATCCAAAGCATTTGACTCTATAAACGAGTCGTTAAAAAAAATAAACCCTAAAGGCCTAAATTATCAAAGAAATCTCCAAAATACGATTTGGAAAATTTTCTTTCCTCCATAATTATTTTCTCCCTCAAGTAAATTTAATATTTCCACCAGATTTACAATAGTTCACTCGCCAATTTTCATCTCTCAAAAAATAGCCACTTAATATTAACAATTACCAATTTGGTGGGTCGACAAACTTTCCAGGTGGTGCCACCTCGAAAAATAATTATCAAAAATCCCCCCCTAATTCTTGAGGAATATTATTAATTTTTCCATGAATTGTTAATGCAGAGTGGCAAGATTTCATCTGTAGAAAAAAAACTTGATTTCCAGCAACCTTTGTGTCAAAAAAAAAAAAAAATTAATCAAAAAGTGAGGTTAGGTTCAGGTGGTAAATTTTCTCAGATTAGAGATTTATTATTGCCAGGTATTTTACAGGTTCCCATAAGGTCCACGACCCTAGAATTAGTAATATGTCCATTTTCGAAGAGAACACGAGAGAGAAACAGAAGAAGAGAGAGAGAGAGAGAGAGAGAGAGGGAGACGTTGTCTCATAACGTCCGACTCGAGCCTGTGATCGAATCTTGAAGCCGGTTCCCAAAGATTCTTTTATATCAGAACCCTCCAAGGTCTCTCCCCTAATACCAAACCACGTATCTACCCCTCTAATAGGCACCCCTCGCGTAACCGTCAGGTCGAGACGCTTATATGCAGTATTACACTGAGAGAATTTCTTTTCTATCGCTCGCTGTGCGACGAGTTAATATTAAACCATCCTCCCTTCCCCTCCTCTATTGTTATTTCTAAGAAAAGTCACCGATTTTCCCAGAAATTAACGAAAAACGTCACCTCTACTCCACCTCGAGTTTTTAATATTCGATAAATTTTACAAAAGTGACTAAAAAAATGTTTTCTTGCAACAAATAGAATCTTCGGGATGGCAAAAGTAGAGGAGAGTAGGAAAAAATTTTTTTCACTTAACTCCGAATGAGAATTTAATGATAAAAAATTCGAATTTTGAGGTTATTTTTGTAATTCGCTGTATTATTTGGTAGTAATTATGTCTATCGATTGTATTTTATGTAAATATTAGAGATTTAACGAAATAAGAGAGAAATTGATTCGAAAAGTCCAAATTTGACACTTTTTACCAAAAAATCCCCCACCTCGAGATTTAAAATTGGAATCATTTTGACAAATCTCAATGAAAAATGTTTAAAATCGTCTCAATGGATTCTATGGATCGGCAAGAACCGACGAGAAATTTGAAAAGATTTTTTTCCTGTTTAGAAATAAAAATAAAATGGAAAAAACTCATTAATTTTGAGGTTATGTACGTAACCAAGCGAGCTAGACGGGAAAATAGTGAAACGGGATTAATATTCATTGAATTTACTTGAAAAAAAAACCAAATAAAAACAAGTAAAAACCATATTTGGTCCACAATTGCAACAAAATACCACAAGATTTTCACATTTTTCCCAAAATTCTCCACCTCGAGATTTTAAATGACGATAAATTTGACAAATCACAATGAAAAATATTCGAAATCGTCCCAATGGATTCTGTGGGATGGCAGAATTTGGCTAGAAATTGCGAAAAAACAATTTCTTGGATAAAAAAGAAAAGTAGAATAGAAATAATATTTAATTTTGAGGTTATGTAGGTCTAAAAAATAGTTTTCTTACGAAACATTCGTTCGGGACAAAACTTCAGTGAATGTAAACAACTGCTATTAGAAAATAGATCAAAAAATGGATTTAATCAAAATATTTTCAATTTTCCCCTTCTAAAAATAGTCCATCTGGAAATTTAAATCAACAATAAATTCGACAAATCTCAATGAAAAATCATCAAAATCATCTTAACGGAATCTGTAGAATGGCAAAAATGAATCCTAAATTGCAAATATTTATTTCCCCGCTAAATTTCTAGAATAAAATCATTTTTTCAATTTTGAGGTTAAGTAGGCAAAAAATGTCAATTCAAACACGAACAATAGTGAGAAAATATTAATAAATAACCAACAAAAGTATATTATCGTAATTTTTTTTCCCTCAAGGTTCCAGTGAATTGCAAATTTATTGTAAACTTATTTTCTGTTGTTTTTTCCTTCTTTTTTTCTTTTGTTTTTTCTCTTTTCGTTTAATAAGAAATCTCGTTAAAGGAGAAAAATAATGGAAAGGCAAAAAAATAGAGACAAGTAATTAACAACGTGCAACAGTTGTGATTCTCAGCATTGTATACAATTTAATGACACATGAAATCATTGAGGCGAGCGAACGATTCAGAATAAAAATTCAAGAGACAATTTTTTTTTCTTCTTCGGCTCGTTTATTTTTATCATCCATTATTTAATCTCGTTAAATGCGTAAAGATTTGTGTCGGTGTTGCTAAAAATAAATTTCTTCCAGATGGGAGTGAATAAAATTGATTTATTGGAAAATTTCTTCTTTTTTTAATTTTTAGCAATTTCTTTTCTATTTTTTTAAGTTTTATTTATAATTATTTGTATTTTTTTCATTTATTGATTTAATTCATTCTTTTTATTACTTTATTTTCATTTTTTGTTTTTTTTTATTTATTTTCATTTACTGTGTTCACTCATTTGTTTATTTTTATATTATTTATTGTTTTTTTTATCTATTTTCATTTATTGTTTTTTTTATCTATTTTCATTTAGTGTTTTTTTTATTTATTTTCATTTACTGTGTTCACTGATTTGTTTATTCAATTGTTTATTTTCAATCACTATTTTTTAATTATTTTGTTTATTCATTTGTTTATTTTTATATTATTTATTTTTTTTATCTATTTTCATTTATTGTTTTTTTTTATTTATTTTCATTTATTGTTTTTTTTATTTATTTTCATTTATTATTTTTTTTATTTATTTTTATTTACTGTGTTCACTTATTAATTTTTTTAATTGATTATTTTCAATCACTATTTTTTAATTATTTTGTTTATTCATTTGTTTATTTTTATATTATTTATTGTTTTTTTTATTTATTTTCATTTATTGTTTTTTTTTATTTTCATTTATTGTTTTTTTTATTTATTTTTTTTTACTGTGTTCACTTATTCATTTTTTCTATTGTTTATTTTCAATCACTATTTTTTAATTATTTTGTTTATTCATTTGTTTATTTTTATATTATTTACTGTTTTTTTGATCTATTTTTATTTATTGTTATTTTTTTATTTATTTTCATTTATTCTTTTTTTTATTTATTTTCACTTACTGTGTTCACTGATTTGTTTATTCAATTGTTTATTTTCAATCACTATTTTTCAATTATTTTGTTTATTCATTTGTTTATTTTTATGTTATTTATTGTTTTTGTATTATTTATTTTCATTTATTGTTTTTTTTTTATTTATTTTCATTTACTGTGTTCATTGATTTTTTTTATTCAATTATTTATTTTCATCCACTGCTTTTTAATTATTTTGTTTATTCATTTGTTTATTTTCATATTGTTTATTTTTTTTATCTATTTTCATTTATTGTTTTTTTTATTTATTTTCATTTATTGTTTCTTTATTTATTTTCATTTACTGTGTTCACTGATTTGTTTATTCAATTGTTTATTTTCAATCACTATTTTTCAATTATTTTGTTTATTTATTTGTTTATTTTTATGTTATTTATTGTTTTTGTATTATTTATTTTCATTTATTGTTTTTTTTTTATTTATTTTCATTTACTGTGTTCATTGATTTTTTTTATTCAATTGTTTATTTTCATCCACTGCTTTTTAATTATTTTGTTTATTCATTTGTTTATTAATTTGCTTATTTTCAATTATTTTGTTTATCAATTTGTTTATTTCCAATTATTTTGTTTATCAATTTGTTTATTTTTATTTACTATTTATATTAATTTGTTTATTTCTATTTATTCGTATATTTTTAATTAATTGTCTTGTATTATGTTTATTTGTTTATTTAGTTTTATTATTTTTCATATTTATTTATATATTTAAATATTTTTCATCCACAGAATTTTTTTTTTTTGAGTTAGTTAATAAAAATTAAATTCGTTTGTGTTGGGTATGAAAAATATTTTTCTTCTCATCTATACTTAGATTGAGAAAAAATTTTTTTTGTTCGCCTTTGATAAATAAATTCATTTTTTTCTCTAACAAAACAAAAGGAATGAAAAAAAAATGAAAAGAAAAAAAGAGGAAAGAAAAAAAAACCGAAAATATATCATTGGACGATTGCTAATGGTTAAAACGTGCGAAAGTAAGCACCTCTCGATACAATCGGATTAGCATGTTTACTTAGCAAAGTAATAGGCTTAACAATTCTCTGTCTCTCTTTTTCTCTCACTTTTTCTCTCGTTGAGTTTAGAATAAAAATAGTCACGTGTGTTAGAGGAGTGTGAAACACACTACATTGAACGAGAGCACACGATCTGCTCCACTTCAATTACAAAAGACCTTATCATTGAGCTCGATGCAAATAAGCACGTCTGTTCTGGTGACGATAATAATATATTTAAAAAAAAATAATAAAAAAAAATCCCCCGTCAAAGTAGAAGGAAATTAAAATATAATAATAATTCACGCACATTGTCAACCTTGTAGAAAATTTTTTTTCGAAAAATTTACCCCAAAAAAAATAGTTTTCCTCCTCAAAAAATTTTTTCCTTATTTTCTTAATTTTTTTCCTTCTTTACTTTTCCATTTTCTTCATTTTTTTCCTTTTTTACTTTAATTTCCCATTTTCCAAATTTTCATTGCGAAGAATTTCTATTCATTTATTTTTTTCTCATACTTTGCTTTTTAAATTTTTTCTTAAATTTTATTTTACGGAAAATTCGGAAAAGGGGAAAAAAGAAACAAAATCGTTCACAGGGAAAATTATTTGGAAAAGGGAAATTATGTTTAAAAAAAAGGAGAAATCGAAGGAGGAAAATTTTGAAAATGGAAAAATTCGCGAATGGAGAAGAAAAATTATTTGAAAATTCGAAGAAAAATAAATTTTCCCCATACATGGAAAAATTAGAAAAATATAAATATTAAATATATTAATATATATTAAATATTCATAATAATAAGAAAATGTTAAAAATGGTGGAAAACATTTTTGTGAAAATTCCTTTTAAAAAAAGAAGAAATTTGTAAAAATTGGGAAATTAAAGAGCAGTTAAATTAAAATAGAATATAATTTTTAAAAGAATGTTTTAGAAATTTAAAATTCACTATTAAAAAAATAAAATTTAAAAAGTAAGGAATAAAATACTTTTTTCGGTTCAAAATTAATTTTCCTTTGTGCATTGTTATGCGGATATAAATTGTTTTTTTTTAGAAACTATATATATGCACACAATGTCAATTATAAGGTGACATAATAAAATGATAGCACTTTAACACTTGGGTCAATTGAATTAAATTCTCTTAACGATACTACAATGATAATCTTCCTCTCGAACCGCTTATCCCCCCCCCTCTCCCTTTCTCACTCTTTTCTACCCGGACGTTAATAAAAATGCGAGCTTTATACCATTTGCCACTTGATTCAATTGTCTGTGATACATTTTCATTGGAGAATTTCCGATAGCCCGCATTTAACCCTTTTCACTTATGTAACCCTTTTATTTTCTCTCTCTTTCTCTCTCTTTATCTTTTAAGTGAAAAAAAAATTCAAAATACCCATATTTTTTTAATTCATATGGAAATAATTAGTAACGTAAAGAAATTTTTTTTTCTTCACTCAATGGCATTGAAAATAAAATATTAATTATTAATAAGAAGAAAGGTAAGGTGATTGAAAATTAATAAATTATTAAAATAATTTCTTTATTATTTTTAAATTAAAAAAAAATTTTTCAATTTACGAAAAATAAGTTTTTAATTTAAAATAAAAATAAAATAATTTATTTAGTTGTTAACAAGACATTCATAGAAAATATGTAAAGAGTTATTGAAAACCTAATGAATTGATACTAAATTAACAATAAATTAATAAATTAACAATAAATTAATAAATTAATAACAAATTAACAATAAATTAATAAATTAATAACAAATTAACAATAAATTAATAAATTAATAACAAATTAACAATAAATTAATAAATTAATAACAAATTAGTAATTTAATAACCAATGAATAAACAAAAATGACAAATTGATCAATTAGTTAGAAATTAATAAACTAATAACAAATTAAAAAAATTAAAAATAAATTAATAACAAATTGATAAATTAAAGACAAATTAATCAATTGGCAAACAAATTAATAAATAAATAACAAATTAATAAGTAAATAACAAATTTACAAACAAAAAAAGACAAATTAATCAGTTAGTTACAAATTAATAAACTAATAGTAATAACAAATTAAAAAATTAATAATAGATTAATAACAAATTGATAAATTAAAAACAAATTAATAAGTTAATAACAAACTAAAAAATTACTAACGAATTTCCCACAATCTCTGAACGATTTAATAAATTTATGATAAATTAATAAATTAACAACAAATAAACTAATAACAAATTTAAAAAAATTAATAATAAATTAATAGCAAATTGATAAATTAATAGCAAATTGATAAATTAACAACGAATTAATAAATTAATAACAAATTAGAAAATTAATAACGAATTTCCCACGATCTCTACACAATTTAATAAATTAATGACAAATAAATAAATTAACAGCAAATTACTATACTAATAACAAATTAAAAAAATCAAAAATAAAGTTATAACAAATTGATAAATTTAAAAACAAATTAATAAATAAATAACAAATTAATAAGTAAATAACAAATTTACAAACAAAAATGACAAATTAATGAATTAGTTACAAATTAATAAACTAATAGTAATAACAAATTAAAAACTTAAAAATAGATTAATAACAAATTGATATATTAAAAACAAATTAATAAATTAATAACAAACTAGAAAATTACTAACGAATTTCCCACAATCTCTCAACGGTTTAATTTATTTATGATAAATTAATAAATTAACAACAAATTAATAAACTAATAGCAAATTAAAAAAAATTATAATAAATTAATAAGAAATTGATAAATTAACAATAAATTAATAAATTAATAGCAAATTAGAAAATTAATATCGAATTTCCCACGATCTCTCAACGATTTAATAAATTTATGATAAATTAATAAATTAACAACAAATTAATAAACTAATAGCAAATTAAAAAAAAATTATAATAAATTAATAACAAATTGATAAATTAACAACAAATTAATAAATTAATAGCAAATTAGAAAATTAATAACGAATTTTCCACGATCTCTCAACGATTTAATAAATTTATGACAAATAAATAAATTAACAACAAATTAATAAACTAATAACAATTTAAAAAATCAAAAATAAAGTTATAACAAATTGATAAATTAACAACAAATTAATAGATTAATAGCAAATTAGAAAACAAATAATGAATTTCCCACGGTCTCTCAACAATATAACAAATTAATGACAAATTAATAAATTAACAACAAATTAGTAAACTAATAACAATTTAAAAAATCAAAAATAAAGTTATAACAAATTGATAAATTAACAACAAATTAATAAGCTAATAGCAAATTAGAAAACTAATAATGAATTTCCCAAGATCTTAATAATATAACAAATTAATGACAAATTAATAAATTAACAACAAATTAGTAATGTAATAAAAAAATTAATTAACTAATAACAAGTAAAGTAATTTAAAATAAGTTAATAACAAATTAATTGAATGTTATAAAAAATTGGCAAATTAGTAACAATTTAATAAGTTGATAAAAACATTGGAAAGTTAATAACAAAATAATAAATTAATGAGAAATTATAAAATTAGCAACAAATTAATAATTGAATAGCAATTTAAATAAATGACAAATTTAGGAAATAAATAACAAATTAAGAAATTAAAATTAACAAATTATAAATTTATTAATAAATTAACAAATGAATAGAAAATCAGCAAAAAGGAGTTAAAAATTTATATCAAAATTAATAATATAATAAATGGACTAAAAAATAATTTAAGAAATAAATAATTTGAAAAATAAATAAAAATAATTAAAATTAAAAAAATAAATAAAAATTTAAAACATAAATAAAATTAAAAAATAAATAAAAATTTTAAAAATAAATAAAAATTTAAAAAATAAATAAAAATTAAAAAATAAAAAAAAACAAAAACATAAATAAAAATAAAAAATAATAATAATAATAATAATAATAATTTTTAACATAAATAAAAATAAAAAAATAAATAAAAATTAAAAAAATAAATAAAAATTAAAAAATAAATGAAAATAAAGAAGTTGTAAAATAAATTACAAAAATTATCTCCTATGCAATTAAAATTATTAACCATTGTTAATTCGGTCCAAGCGAATGTACAATAACAATATTATTTTTTTTTAATTGTTAATTGAAGTATGTCAATTAGAGAAAATGATTTTCTGATGACAGGAAACTGTTTGAATGATTCTGGGACAACGTGACCTTGTTCGAAGAACAATGAGGTAATTTTATGAAAAGATAAACAAGACCAACGACACTGGTCTCGTGAATCATCTCCTTGGCCTGCTCAGAATGTCCGCTATTTTCCGACACACGCACAAATACACGTATTATTTACACATTTATGTACTATATGCAATATATATAGAGAATCAACTGACTTTCTTTTCCTTCAACAAAAAATTTTTTTTTTTTTCATCAATTTTTATGCTACATTCCAATGACTCAGAAATATTGTACATTATGATAAATCCGCTGAATACACGTCTGGTATTTCTCGCCCCGTTTTCTTTTTTTTTATGTGTATAGCATACCTGATAAAAATAATGCTGCTGAATGTGCGGAAATTTTTTTTTATTGTTAAAATAAATTTAATTGATTTGATATAAGTTAAAAATAGTTTAATTAAATAAATAAATAAATAGTTTTTTTAAGTAAATAAACAATTACATAAATAAATAAACAGTTTTTATAAGTAAATAAATAATTACATAAATAAATAAACAGTTTTTATAAGTAAATAAATAATTACATAAATAAATAAACAGTTTTTATAAGTAAATAAATAATTACATAAATAAATAAACAGTTTTTATAAGTAAATAAATAATTACATAAATAAATAAACAGTTTTTATAAGTAAATAAATAATTACATAAATAAATAAATAGTTTTTATTAGTAAATAAATATTAGATATATTGAAAAAATAAGTGATTTTTTTGCTATTTAAAATAACTTAATTGATAAATAAAATACAGTTAATTTAAATAAAAAAAACGGTTTTTCTAAATAAATAATTTAATAAATAAATAATCAAATTTCTAAGGTAAATAAAACAGAGAACTGTTATTTGTTACTTAAAAAAGATAATTGTAAAGCAAAAAATAGTTAATTTAAAATTTAAATAAATAATTAGTTTTTATAAATAAATAAATAAATAAATAATTAAATAAATAAATTATTAAATAAATAAGTTATTTAATTTGTTGAATAAATAATTTAACCAAGAAACTAATAGGTAAACAAATAGGCAAATAGTTAAATGAAATAATAATTAATATTTAACAAAAAAGATTACAAAATAAATAAATTATTAAATAAATAAATTATTGAATTTGTTAAATAAATAATTCATCTAAGAAACTAATAGGTAAACAAATAGGTAAATAGTTAAATAAAATAATAATTATTAATTAACAAAAAAAATTACGAAATTCTAAAAATAATAAACTATTAAACAAATATAAAGAAAAGAATAAACAAATAGTTAAATAATTAAATAGTCTTAAATTAATTCAATTCAAAAATTAAATCAATAAATAATAAATAAACATTTCGATAAACTAATCACATTATAAAATAGTAAAATAAATAATTAAAGACAAAAATATTTAAACGTTTAAATTTAAAACATATCAATTAACAAAATAGATAATTAAGTAGTTCTATAAACAAATAGTTGAATAATTATTTATTACAATTATTTATGATAATAACATCTAAATGATTAGCCAAACTACTAATTAAATTCAATTAAACAATCAACTTATAAATAAATAAATAATTAATTAAATAAATTTAAACAAATAATTAAAGAATTTGTTTCAATTTGGTTTAATTAAACAATTACACAAAATTAATTTATTTTCTTACACATTAATAAACTAATAACCAGTTTTAAAAATTGAAAATAAATTAATATTTTAATAACAAATTAGGAAACTAATAACAATTTAATAGAAAACTAATTGAAAGTTATAAAAATTGAATAAATTAGTAACAAATTGATAATAATTTCAACAATAAAATAGTCCAGTTTTCTTTACGTATTTTAAGAAATAAATAAACAATTACTAAAAAAACAGTAAATAATTCAAAAAAAAAAAAAACAATAACTGAGAAAAGTAAATAATTAATAAATAAACAATTAATGAAAAAAGTAAAAAAAATAATTATTAGTAAGAAAATAATTAGAAAGTGAATTAGTTGTATAATTGAATAATTGAATAATTTGTGAAATTATTGAATAATTAAATAATTTGTGAAATTATTTAATAAGCAAGTAAATAGTTAAGAAAAAAAATGATTAAATAAAGAAATAATTAAATAATGAAAATAATTAATTTGTTAATTAAATAAAATTAAGTAGATTAGTAAATAGTAATAAAAATAAATTAATAAATTAGATAAATTAATTTAGAAAATAAATTAATAAATTAGATAAATTAATTTAGAAAATAAATTAATGAATTAGATAAATTAATTTAGAAAATAAATTAATAAATTAGATAAATTAATTTAGAAAATAAATTAATAAATTAGATAAATTAATTTAGAAAATAAATTAACAAATTAGATAAATTAATTAAGAAAATAAATTAATAAATTAGATAAATTAATTAAAAAAATAAATTAATTAATTAAACAAATTAATTAAACAAATTAGTTAAATAAATAAATTGATTAATTAATTGAATATTGTTAGTATATAATTAATTACATTAATAGTTTAATCTACGTAATTAGTTGAAATAACAAAAATTTAATTGTTTAAACAATAGTTTAATGAAAAATATTCGTTCGTTTTACAGTTAAGAAAAAAAAATTGGTCACACACCTGTAAAATTTCTGAGCATGAGAATTGCGCGCATTCACCTGGGGGACGAGTAATTTATTTTCAGAAATTTTACAACGTTTTGACGTTGCGGTGCGAGGGGACAAGGGGGACAAGGGTCGTGACACGTCATTGGGGCCCCCATGAAATTTTCTCTCTCTCTCTCTTTTTTCTTACTTCAAAGAATTTGAATTCACTTTTGACAGGTTAGTGTGAAATACAAAAGCTTCTTGAGCATATAGAGGGAAAGTTACGAGAGTAAATTCTAAATTGAAAACTTTTTCAACGAGAAAAAAAATTTCACCCTTATTATTTTCACCAAGAAATCAAAAGTTCAATGACCTTTTACGAAGATTTTTTTTTCTAATTTTTCCTTTTTTTAATTTTTTGTTCATTAAACTTTTCTTTTTTTGTACATTTCTTCACTTTCGGACTGCAGACTCTAAAAATAAATTTTTTAAATTAATTAAATTAATTTAAATTAATTAAATTAATTTAAATTAATTTTATTCTTAATAAACTTTTATTCAAATTATTTTCTAAACATTTTTTAACATTTTTTTTATAAAAAAAATTATTTCAATTAAATTTTTCAAAATTTCCAATTAAATTGAAAGTTTGAATAAAGCTTTACTTACACGATTATTTAATTTTATGGAGAAATGTTTTATTTAAAATTTTTCAAAAGATTATTTTTCTTCAAAATTTCCAAAATAAATAATTCGAATAATTTTTGTTTAATAAATATTTAATTTAATTCTATTGAATTCTTGTCGTTCTTATTATATTTCATTCTATTCAATTCTTTGCGATTCTATTTTATTCTACACGATTCGTTTCTATAAAATTCGATTCAATTTTAATTTTAATTTTAAAAATTTTTTTAATTTTAATTTTTTAATTTTAATTTAAATTGAATTCTATTTAATTCGAAGTTTATTCGATTCAGTTCTATTTAATTCAAAGTTTATTCGATTCAATTCTATTTAATTCAAAGTTTATTCTATTCAATTCTATTTAATTCAAAGTTTATTAGATTCAATTCTACCTTTTAGAAAATTTCAATTCTGAATAAATTTAATTAAAAATTTTAAAGAACTTCAATTTTTGAAAAATTTTAATAATTGAAAATCTTTTCAAATTAATTAAATTCGCGACATTTACATTTAATTAATTATTTTAATTTAATGGATTTAGAGAGGAATTTTAGTTAAAAACACTATTTTAAAGAACTGAAAAATGTTTAAAGAAATTTAATTAATTTCAAAATTATAATAAAATTCTTATTACAAATTTCAATTATTTTCTAAATTGGAAAAAAATCTCATCAAAATCCCAATTATCTTCGTAAATAATAAACTTTATCTCTAAAATTTAATTACTTTCAAAAGTTTTAATAAAATTGTTATCAAAATTCCAATTATTTCCTAAAATCTTCCTCATTTGAATAATAATTTTCCACATATTTACTATTTTAATAAAACTACTCAAAAGATTTCAATTAATATTTTTAGAAAAATTTTAATTGAATTGTACGAAAACATTTAATTATTTTCATAAATAGTAAAAACTTCACAAAAATTTAATTATTTTCAAAATTTTCATAAGTTTCTTCTCAAAAATTTAATAGTCAAATAATAACTTTAAATTAGTAAAAATTTCACAAGAATTCAATTACTTACAAATTTTTTAAAAATTCGTCAAAAGAATTCAATTATTCAAAAGTTTGCCAATAAAATTCTTTATAAGAAAAAAAAAACTAATAATAATGAAAGAAATTCATAATTTTGTATTGAATTTTTAAAAAATTGCATTTTTGCATTATTAATAATTTTTATCGAGTGATATTACTTTTTTATGTTTTTTAAATAAATTTCAAAAATTAATATTTTTTATTTAAAAACATTGTTAATTAAATTTATTAGCGAAATTTGTTACTGTTTGTAAATGTAATTAATTGGAATTAAATGAAATATGAAATGTAATTAATTGGAATTAAATGAAATATGAAATGTAATTAATTGGAATTAAATGAAATATGAAATGTAATTAAATTGAATTGAAAAGAATTAAATAAAATTAAATAGAATTAAATGGAATTAAAAAGAATTAAATAGAATTAAAAACAAACTGAATAGAAACAATTTGTTTTTTTTATCAATACTGAAAATAATCGAATGCTTTAAACCAAATTTTATTGAATTGAAACAAAAAAATTTAATTTTTAATTAATTATTATCGAATTTTTGAAAAATTTTATTGTTTTTAAAAGTAAAATAAAAAAAAAATCTATTAAAAAGGAAATTTTTTTTTCAAACGAACAGGAAACGAACTAGAAACGAAAATTGTGAATAAAAAATAGAAAATAAATAAAAATTGTTTTTCAAGTCCAATTATCATTTTTCTTGTGATTAGATATTTTTTTTCTTTTATACATAATAAATAGAAAATAATAATTTATTGAGTGGATTATTTATAAGCATTAGTGAGAGAAGGTTGGTGGCATTATTGTACTAACTTTCTCACATGCATTGCACCTGCCTTGTCGGTGAAAGGATTAAAACTGGTCGTAAGTACTCGTAATACTAGTCAGTCGTGCCACTTACAATTCTATATATCTCCTATACTGTATAATACTTTTGCAAAAATTTCTGCAATGTTACACAACAAACTGTCCGTTAAATCTCCTTGTTTTACGTTCAATATTATTTTCCTCTAATCGACACTCATTAATATTTTTTTCATTCCCTGAAATTCGTTAATAAGGAAAGAAAAAAGTTTTCTCCAAAAATTGCAATGAAAAAAAAACCAATTTCTTTTACTTCAATTTTTAAATACATTTAAATTAAATTAAAATTGATTAAAATTTTTAATAAATACATAAAGTAGATTTAAATTAATTATTCTATTTAAATTAATCAAACAATTAAAATAAACAAAAGTTAAATTAACAGTTTTTTGTAAAAAAAATGTTTTAAAAATTCTTTTTGTAAAAGTTAAATTAACTGTTTTTTGTAAAAAAAATCTTTTAAAAATTCTTTTTGTAAAATTTAAATTAACTGTTTTTTGTAAAAAAAATGTTTGAAAAATTCTTTTTGTAAAATTTAAATTAACTGTTTTTTGTAAAAAAAATGTTTTAAAAATTCTTTTTGTAAAAGTTAAATTAACAGTTTTTTGGACAAAATTTTTTAAAAATTCTTTTTGTAAAAGTCAAATTTTTATAATATAAAAAACAATTTTTTCAAATGAAAAATAAAGTGTTTTAAGAAAAAAAGCCGTTTTGTAATTAAAGTAAATTTTTACAGAATAATAAACCAATTTTTCAAAAAGAATAAATTGTTTTGGTAAAAATAGCGAAAATTCTGTTTCGTAAAAAATAATATGGCAAAAAGTAAATGTTTATCTAATAAATGATTTTTTAGAAATAAAAAATAAATTCTTTTGGTAAAAATATAAAAGAAAAACAAAATGTGTTTGTAAAAAGTATTATTTTTTGTTAAACATAGTTTTTCTTTATATGAAGTTCAAGCTAAAATTATTTATTTATTTATTATTTATATATTTTTTATTTTTTTATTATTTATTTATTTTTTATTTATTTATTATTTATTTATTTTTTATTTATTTATTATTTATTTTTTATTTATTTATTATTTATTTATTTCTTATTTATTTATTATTTATTTATTATTTATTTATTTTTTATTTATTTATTATTTATTTTTTATTTATTTATTATTTATTTTTCTGTTTTTTCTATTAAAAAATATTGAATGCGAGAAATAATTTCGAAATGGGAGTAAAATCGATAAATACGTTCCTGGAGGCCAGTGTCCTTAACATCCTCTAGAAATAGGAGTACAAGAATACAGGTGCATGCACTTTCCTGATCGGTGTAAGAAAAATAAAAGAGCGCATAGCCATTTTTGTTGAAGGTTATATATTGCATGAATACCGTCTC
Organism: Leptopilina drosophilae; assembly: GCA_032873175.1. Lineage (NCBI taxonomy): Eukaryota > Metazoa > Arthropoda > Insecta > Hymenoptera > Figitidae > Leptopilina > Leptopilina drosophilae. The sequence continues at coordinate 39,684,401 of CM065486.1, read as the reverse complement.
TGGACGTAGCAAAATTATCCAATTTTACTATAAATACTTCAATCTTCTGCTATTTTTAACATTATTGTTATTATTATTATTTTTTTTTTTTCTTTCAATGGAATTAATTCGAATTGCATTGAATTTAATAGAATTAAATAGAATAAAAATCGGACAAAATTAATTTGCATCGAATAGCCTTCGAAGTGATGGAATTTAATCGAATGAATCGAATTAGATCGAATTTCAACGAATTTGATCGAATTTAATCTAATTCAATCGAATTCAATCGAGTTCAATCGAATTAAATCGAATTTAATTAAATTGAATTAAATTGAATTGAACATAATCGAATAGATTCGAATTTAGTCGAGTTGAAATTAATTCAGTCGAATTGACATTAATTTAATAGAATTAAAATGAATTTAATAAAATGGAAATTAATTTAATTGAATTTAATCAAATTGAAATGATTTAAATCTAACTGAATCGAATTTGATCGAATACGGTCGATTTCAACGAATTTGATCAAATATGATCGAAGTTAATCAAGTGTTATCGAATTTCATCGAATTCAATCGAATTCAATCGAATTCAATCGAATTTAATCAAATTTAATAGAATTTAATTAAATTGAATTGAACTTAATAAAATTGATTCGAATTGATTCGAATTTAATAGAATTGAAATGAATTTAATCGAATGGAAATGAATTTAATCGAATTTAATTGAATTTAATCGAATTTGATCGAATTTAATTAATTTGAATTGAACTTAATCAAATTGATTCGAATTTAATCGAATTGAAAAGAATTTAATCGAATTGAAATGAACTTAGTCGAATTGAAATGAATTTAATCAAACGAAAATGAATTTAACCGAATTGAAATGAGTTCAATCGAATTGAATCGAATTAAAATGGAATTAGATCGAATTTCAACGAATTTAATTTAATTTAATTTAATTTAATTTAATCGAATTGAAATCAGTTTAATGGAATTAAATCGAATAATTTCGTATTAAATAGAATTTAGTTGAATTGAATAAAAAAGAATTGAAATAAAAAAAATAATATAGAAACAAATAGAATTAAACAAAAATGTATAGAATTAAACAGAAACGAGTAGAACTAAATAAAAATTTATTACATTTTAATAGAAACGAATTGAATTGAATTTGAATCGCATAAAATTGAATAGAAACTAATATTTCGATTTTGAATCGAGTAAAAATGAATCAATTTGAAAATAAGAAAATTTGAATAGAATCAAATAGATTTGAATGGAATTAAATGGAATAGACTTAAATAACAACGAATAGAAACGAATGAAATTGCATAAAACTGAATAGAATCAAATATTGCAATTTAAAATCTAAAAAAATTAATTTGAAACGAATAGTGTTCAAATTGTTTAAAATGAAATAGAATTAAATCGAATTTAATAGAATTGCATTCAATCGAATTTAATAGAATTGAATTAAATCGAATTTAATAGAAATGATTTTATTCGAATAAAATAGAATTGAAGTAAATCGAATTTAATAGAATTGAATTCAATCGAATTTAATAGAATTGAAGTAAATCGAATTTAATAGAATTGAATTCAATCGAAATTAATATAATTGAATTAAATCGATTTTAGTGGAATTGAATTCAATCGAATTTAATATAATTGAATGAAATAGAATTTAATAGAATTGAAGTAAATCGAATAGAATAAGCCCGAATAGAATGTGATAAAAATAAATAGAATAATTCAATTTAAAAGGAATTAATTCGAATTGAATGGAATAGAAACGAATAGAATAGAACCGAATAGAATTGGATAAAATTAAATAAAATTGAGTGGAATCAAATGGATTTGAATAGAGTAGAAACCAACAGAATAGAAGCAAATAGAATTGAAAAGAAGCGAAAAGAATTGAATAGAAGCGAATAGAATTGAATAGAAGCGAATAGAATTGAATAGAATAAAATGAAATTAAATGGATTTAAATAAAATTGAATAGAATTAAATAAACTTGAATAGAATTAAATAAACTTGAATAGAATCAAATTGAATGTAATCGAATTGAATCGAATAAAATCGTATTGAATGGAATTAAATTGTATTGAATGGAGTAAAATAATTAGAATTGAATTGAATTAAATTGAATTTATTGAATAGAATTTAATTAAATTGAATCGAATTGAATTTAATTGAATCGAATAGGATAAAATTGAATTGAATCAAATAGAATTACATCGAAATGAATAGAATTGAAACGAATAGAATTTCAACATTTAGAATTGAATAAAATTTCGATCAACTTGAATTAAATCGACGAAAATTGAATTCAATTGAATTAAAAGCTGAAAATAAAATCAAATAAAATCTGTCTGAAGAAATTTCTTTTATTTTAATTTGAAAAAAATTGTAAAAAACAAAAAATTAATTTGTTTGTTTTTTTTCCTAAAAATGTATATATTTAAAAATGAAGAATCCAGATTGGCATTTATAATACAAGAAAGAAGACTGTATACTTCGAAAACCCGACAGATTTCTCGACCAGTTATCCTTGAGGTACGATCCCCTTGCTCTCGAGTCTAGATCTCGACGATGAGAATAAATTTTCTATAATACACACTACCTTTTATATTTGTTACTCAAAATTTCAGGTGAAAGCCAAGCGAGAGATGATGATCTAATCAGAAACCACTTCTTGATGCGAATTTAATTTTCAAGACTATTCATTACTAGTTTTTTCCCTCATTATTAATAACATTTTTTTAAATATTATTATTATTATTAAATTTTTATATAATTATTAATTTAAATTATTATTTTATTTATTATTATTATTATAAATATTATTACTATTATTATTATTATTATTATTGTTATTATTATTATTACTTTCATTATTATTATTATATTGGCCTGATAGTAAAAATAATATAAATAATAATACCCAAAAATTTAATTAATAATTAATTATTTATTTATTATGTTTAATTAAATAATTATTTATTTATTATTATAATTATTTATTCTTTTATTATTAATATTTATTTAATACAAAAATATAAATGTTCATATTTATTATGTTTTATTAAATAATATTATTGAAATTAATATTTTTTTTTCTTCCCTTTATTTGTCGACTCGTTTCTCTTAATATTGTTACTATTATCATTTATTTTCATTCAAACTGAAAAATTAAATAACTCAAAACAAAAAAGAAAACATTGTGTAAAAAATCGAAAATTTACATTATGAATTTTAAAAAATGAAATCAATTGAAAATCAACGCGTGTGTATAATTCAAGGTTTATTTGCATTTCAATATATTTTTACCTCAAAAAAAAATTCTTTTTTTCATACATTTGTTTAACAAAATAGAATCAATATATTTACACTCAGTGAGGCAAATGGTTTACTTTGTTTTTTTTTCAAACAAAACATTTTTAATTTAAAAACTTTCTTGTTAAAGTTTTTTTTTAAATTTTTTTATTTAATATTTTCTTTTTTGAGAAAATATTTCGTAACGTTTTTCCATCGTAAACGAAAGAAGTTGAAAAATATTTTTTTTAAGAAATAATTATTTTAAAGAATAGTAATTTTTTAATTATTAAAAAATATTTTTGTAATTATTGTAAAGAATAGAATTTTTTGAATGTTATTATTAAAAAACATTTTTGTAATTATTTAAAAAAATAGAATTTTTTAATTATTGAAAAACATTTTTGTAATTATTTCAAAGAATAGAATTTTTCTGAATTATTATTAAGAAAAACATTTATGTAATTATTTTAAAGAATATAATTTTCTGAATTATTATTAAAAAAACCTTTTTGTAATTATTTAAAAAAATAGAATTTTTGAATTATTAAAAAATACTTTATTATTTATTTTAAAGACTAGAATTGTTTTAATTATTATTAAAAAACCTTTTTCGAATATTTTATTAAAAAAACATTTTTTTTTGTAAGAAACCATTATCTAAAAACAACAGAATTTTTTCTAATTTATTATTTAAAAAAACATTTATTTTTATTTTGTTAGAAATATTCGTTTCAAAAAATTTGAATTCTTACTAAATTATTCTTAAAAAAATTTCTTGTTTGTAAAAAAACATTTTGTTTCTATCAAACAGAAAGAAATAGAATTTATTTGAATTATTCAAAATAGACAATCGAGGGAAGTGAATTTTATATTTTGTGTGAACAGAAAAAACAAGACAAAAATTTATCCAAAAAGGAAACTTGGAAATAATGGTTGTTGGAATCGATTTGAATATCAAATTACCTAAAACGAATAAATAGCAAAAATTCCTCTTCATTTTCAAGCGCGCGAGTATAAGAGATCATTTTATGCAAAATTATTCTCTCTCTCTCTTCCATCAGAGTAAAAAAAAAATACGTTTAAAAAAAACGTTTCATTACGTAGAAAAATTTATTTCGTTCGACTAGTTTTTTTTCCTTCTCTTTGCTACATATTTTAATATTTTGTTTTTTTTAATATTACTTTTCATTATTTTCTATTTTTTGAAATTTTAATTAAATTTTTTAAATAAGAATTTCGTTCGTTTGTCTTTTAATATTTTTCTCCAACTCCATCTCTTTCTGTTTTTTATTTTTTTTTAATACCTTTTAAATTATCTTCTACTTGTTCCTCTTAATTTTAATTACATTCTTAAAAATGAATTTTGTTTCTCTGTTTAGTTAAAAAGTGTAATAATAATAATAATAATAATAATAATTTTTGTAAACATTATAATTTTTACAAATTGTTTAAATAATAAAAGTATTAACAGCAATAGTTATTATTTAATAAAATAGAAAAAATATAAAAGTATTTGCCAAACTTCACTAGCGAATAGTGTTTAAAGTTACAAGTTTTTGTTTAAGTTAAAATAGTGTTTAAAAATCATTTTCTTATTTAATGACGAAATTGAACGTTCCCATAATAATGAATCAGAGATTATTTTTATAAATCCGCACGATCAGCGTCGATTCATTCCCACAATTCTAAAATATCGTTGCGTTAATTCTTGATGTGAATCAGCTGTTCGCCGTTCGCCATTTTGTTTTTTTTTCTATAACAACTTTCCTTTTTTCGCGCCTTTTTTTCAAAATAAGAGTGACGAACATTTTTTTTATTTTTATTTATTCATTTATTGAGTTAAAAATAAAACAAAGGGAAAATAAATTTGTTATTATCGTTAATATTATTTTTACTATTATGACTAATAATGCATTTTTGTTTATATATTATGTAATTTATTTGTTTATATTTTTTATTTAAACAAATTTATTCTGATATTTATTTTTATTTATTTGCTTACAAAGGTAAACAAGCAAATGTATTTTATTTACAATATTAAGTAATTAATTCAATTGTTTATATTATTTATTTAAACAAATACATTCTACTTTTTACTATTATGAGTAATATTTATTTAATCAAAAACATTCTACTTTTTATTATTATAACTAATATTTATTTACAAACTTACAAAAGAGAAATGGATAAATATTGCATTTCAGTTAATTTATTTTAATATTATTAATTTATTTATATTATTTGTTTAAATAAAATAATTTCCATTTATTTATTTAAAATCTTGTCTTTTATTTTATTAATAAATTATTTATTTTCCTAATGTTATTTATTTAAGCAAATAAATAAAAATAAAATGTCAATAGAGTAACGATAAAATTATTTATTTAAATAAACAAATTCAGTCATTTTAATAAAAAAATAAATAAAAAAAAATAAATAAAAAAAATAAATAAAAAAATGTAATAAATAAATATTTGATTAAACTGCAAAATTGTAAATTTAATTTTTTTCTAATTCTCGTTGATTTTCAATTACTTGTTGATTATTAATTATTATTAATAATTAATAATTAATAATTAATAATTAATTACTGTCGTAGAGGGTAAAAAATTTCTTTTTTTTTTGCTTGTTTTTATGGAAATGTAACGAGTTTTGAGCCTGTTTGAATGACAAGAGAACGACGAGTGTGTATTTAAAAAGAAAACAAGGTGGATGACCCTTTCAGACCATTCTGCAAATAAAATAAAATACAAAAAAAAATAAGAAGAAGACGCAAAAAAAGCGATGAAAAAAAAAACTCGTTTGTCTCGTTTAACTAGAAAAGAGTAACTTAATATGTACACGAACCCAGTTCACGCAGTGCCTTTCACTCTATAGAAAATTTCCTTCTCTAAACAAATTTTTCTCCTATATAAAGAGAGAGAGAGAGAGAAATTACATTTTTCCAATTAATTTTATTCGAAAATGAAAAAAAAAATTCTTTTTGTATAATTTTCATATTTTTATTCTACTTTTCTTCATTTATTTTCTATTATAATTGTTTATTTCAAGTTATTTATTTATTTTACTAACAATTATTTATTATTTCAATTTTCTTTTTCCATTAATTTCTATTTCTTTTCTCTAATTTCTAATTTAAAGAAAAAAATTAGAAAATCAATTTTTCCTTTAACAGAAAATAAAAGTGGAAATTTACTTTATCTCCTCCCCCCCCCAAAAAAAAACAAATTAAAAATTAATTTTCTATTTTCCGTCGCACCTGAAAAACTGAAAACTAATTTTCCTCTTTGAAAAAAAATCCAATTTTTATCTTTTATCTTAAAAAAAATCCAAATTTCAAACTTCCTCTTCTTCTGAAAAAACAAAATAATTAAAAAAAATCTAATTTTCAATATTGCAAAGAAGATAAAGAAAAATCAATTTTTCAGTTGAAAAAAAATTGAAAAATTAAAAAGAAAAAAAAAGAAAAATTTGAAAACTAATTAAAAGTCATATGTGTACAAACTTGACTGTTTGAGAAAAGAATAAAAAATAAATTGCAAAGGAAAAAAAAAGAGAATTCTGAATAAATGATTATTATTTTACATGCGCAGAGGCGTCACTCGTGGAAAATACGTCATTTTACTGTCAAGTGAACGTTACGCAAACAACGAACCGTAAATATATAGACAACACAAAAAACCCACAGACAATGTAAATTTTAAATACAAATAAATTCCTAGCGTCTATTTGACGATAAAATTCTATTTTCTTGCGGAAAAAAAGGAAAAACTCAATTTCATTCGAATTTTCGCGAAAAAAAATTTACCTTTTCTTCTCGATAATTTATTATTTTTCTATATATTTAATAATTATTTATATCACATTAATTATTTTGATTTTTGTTATTTTCTTTATATTTATTTTTGTTTCTTTAATTTATTTTTCTCTTTTTAATCATTCAATTTTGAAAAATAAAAATACGTCAAGCTTTTCACAATAAAGTCCAATTAAATAAGGAAATAAAAATTGAATAGAAATTTATTTTAAATTTATTAAATTTGGATTAAAAAAACCCATTGAAAAAAATTTTTAATACAATATAAATAATGATAATAATTTGTAGTACCAAAAAAAAATAATAATAATAATAAAAATAGTTTTCTAAATATTTAAAATTGTTATTAAAGAAATTTTGTATAATTTTTTTCTAAAAGCAGAAATATTAACAAAAGAAAAAAGTTATTTTACAAAATTTACTTTTACTAATAATAATAATAATAATAATAATAATAGTTTTATAAATATTTAAAATTGTTATCAAAAAATTTTTGTACAATTTTTTTCTAAAAGCAGAAATACCAACAAAAGAAAAAAGTCATTTCACAAAATTTAGTCGACTATAAAGGTAAATTTCCTTTTTGTAAACTTTATATAAAAAATAAAAAATCTCAATTAAATACACAAGAAAGCTTTAAAATATCAAAAGAGAAAAACTTTCGTTTCAAATTTACAAAAAAAAATACATTTCAATACCTTTTGATGCTGACTATTTTATTTCCTTCAAAAAAAAAAAAAAAATGCAGCGTTAGTTTCACAAAGGATTGCGCACAATGAATTTCCTGGTTTTAATTCAGACAAAAAATAAAGTTTCGTTTTATTAAAATATGTGTCTAAATATCTAAGTGAAAATAGATATTTTTTTCTAACTAAACAAATTTTTATTGAAAAAGAAGTTTTTTTTACTGAAAAAGAAAATTTTTTATTGAAAAAGAAAATTTTTTATTTAAATTAACTATTTTTTTGTATATCACTTTATTTAATCAGACTAATATATTCTCGACTATAATTGTTAAATAATTAACACAGTTTTATATTTAAAAATTGCATATGTAAGCAAAATAAAAAAAAAAAATTTTCGAGAAAAAAGTTTTAAAAAAAGAATTAGGAAAAAATTTTTTATTGAGAAAAAAATGATAGAGAATAAAAAAATTTAAATGAACAACAATATTATCAAAGTGTTTGTATAAAACAGGGGGAAAAAATGGTCGATTCTCCAAATCTTTAGAATCTGGGAAATAAGAAAAGATCGTTATCGCGTAACGCTTAGATGAATCAATTAATCACTCATAATATTTGTTCAGAGGAAAAAAAAATCATGAAAAATATCTCAATTATGAATAAAAAATAATTTTTTTTCCTTAATAAATTTTTTTTTATTCACTTTTTGTTGTTTTTTATATTTTTTGTTGTTGTTTTTTATATTTTTTGTTGTTGTTTTTTATATTTTTTGTTGTTTTTTATATTTTTTGTTGTTGTTTTTTATATTTTTTGTTGTTTTTTATATTTTTTGTTGTTTTCATATATTTTTTTATTTATACATTTTTTATGTACTACAAATTTAAATAATAATTCTCATAATATTAAACTTTCTCGTAATAAATAGCAAACAAAATAAATAATTTTTGCAAATTTTTACGAAAAATAAATAATTATTATTATCTTTCATTTGCTATTTGTCACGAAATAGTTAAATACTAATTAATTGAAATTTGTAATAAATTACATAAAAATAATGAAAAATAACAAAAAGAGTGAATAAGAGAAAAATTAGGAACAAACAATTAAAACATAAAACAAAATAAGTAAAATAAAATAAAATAAAAAAACAAAAGGAAAATAAGTAGTAAAAATTATTGTTTATATAGTATTAAAAAAATAATAATTATGCTAAATAATTAGTAGAAATTTAATTGTTCACTCGTGAATTTTTATTGGCTACAAAAAAAAATCCGTTAATATTCACGTTTATACGACTTGCGTACATGTGAACTTCTCAGGTGGTGCCACCTCGTAAACTAAATTTCAAAAAATTCCCCATAAAATGAAAGTTTTCTGTCAAAATTGACACAATTCGATAGTTTGCGATGGCAAGAATAATTATTTGCAAAAAAAGAATATAAAAGATCTCAAAGAAAATCGACTTCTAAGTAAAGAAAAAATTTGTGGTGAAAAAGTGAGGTTAGGTTCCACGTAAAGTGCAAAATTTTGTTCTCTACTGCGTTTACTGTTTACTTATACGTTATTATAAACATATGTATAATTATTATTATATTTTATAATAATAATTTATTTATTTAACATTATTTATTTATTTAATAATAAAAAAATAATAATTTTTAATTATTTCATTATTATTATTATTATTATTATTATTATTATTATTATTATTAATATAGTTATTATAGTTATAATAATAATAATTATTATTATTATCATTATTATTATTATTATTGTTATTATTGTTTTTATAGTTATAATAATAATTATTATTATAATTATTATTATAGTTATAATAATAATCATATAATAATATTTTTGTCATTGAAAAAAGTTAAAAAGTTAAGAAAAACTTGAATAGATAAAGACGAGTGTAAAAGAAGGAGAGAAAAAGAAAATAATGTGAAATTCCATAGAAGAGAAAAAAATAGGAAAAAGGGACTCGTGCGAAGAAAATAAAAAAAAAGGAACAGCTGCAAATCAAAAATTGAATAGTGAGCGTGAAACCTTTTTCCAAGAATGAAACACCACCATGGGCACACAGTGACAGCTGGTCCATCCTCAACAACATTACTTTCTTGATCATCAGTCGTCGAGAAAAATCTTTATCTCTCTTTCTCTCAAATATTTTAATGAATATTTTTTTTCTCCCACCTTAATAATAATTCTTTCACAAATTCATTTAAATACATTAAACAAAAAAATGTTTTCGTTACAAATTTTAATTAATTATTATTTATATTTTTCTCTATATTAATTTTACTAAATAAATTTTTACTAAAATAACTTTTATTTAGTTTTGTTATTATTTAAATTAAATTCGAGTTTAATTTCAACATTTTAAATTAAATTTTAATTTAATTTCGGCATTTTAAATTAAACTCTAATTTAATTTCGGCATTTTTAAATAAATTTTAATTTAATTTCGTCATTTTAAATTAAATTCTAATTAAATTTCGGGATTTTAAATTAAATTTGACTTTAATCATTTTTACTTTAATTTTAATTTAATTTAATCATTTTTACTTAAAATTTTAATTTAATTTAATCATTTTTACTTAAATTTTAATTTAATTTAAGCATTTTGAACATGAATTTTAAGTTAACAATTTTTAATATTAATTTTTTTTAAATTCCCCATTTTTACCACAATTTTAATGTAATTTAATAATTTTCACTTAAATTTTAATGTAATTTAATCATTGTTAGTTAAATTTTAATTTAATTTAACCATTTTTACTCAAATTTTAATTTAATTTAATAATTTTTAAAATTAATTTTATTTTAATTTCACGGTAAATCGTTAGGTATTAAAATAACACCAAAATGGATTAAAATAACACTAAATTGGATTATTTTAATCCTTTTTGGTGTTATTTTAATACCTAACGATTTACTGTGTTAAGCCTTTTAAACATGAATTTTAATTTAAGAATTTTTAATATAAATTTTATTTTAATTTCCCCATTTTTAACTAAATTTTAATATAATTTAAATATTTCAATTAATTTTTTTTAGTAACTCAAACGAAGTAGATTAAATAAAAAAAAATCTTGTGTTTTCAAAAATTACGAAAACACTATTTTTAAACAATAAAAATTTTCAAATATAAAAAAATGACGATTTTCCAGATTGAAAAACAATTTTCCCACATTCAATAGGAGATTTTTTTTAAAAGAAAAAAGTAATACCTAAATAGTAAATAGTCAAAAAAAAAAAAAATTTTTTTTCTTTTTTTGTTATTAAAAAAAAACATACCGATAGTCGAATTCCATTTCCACGATTGAATGTAGCTCTCTCGAGCGGTTGGTGGGCGGATGGGTGATTCCCCATTTTGCCTTCTTCTCTCTCGTTTCACTTTTTTTTTTTTTTTTTTTTTTTTATTTCGTTTAATTCCTTTTTCACACTACTCGATATTTTGAACTGATGTTTTTCGATTGGTCAGTATGTGCAAAAAGTTACCGAACGAGACGCGGCTTATAGCCGAAGACACAACGGTCTCTCTTTCAAAAGCAGGGTTCACCAGACACGATTGTAGTTGTAAAACCATTGAGCGACCTTCCTGTTTGCAGGTGTGGCCTTTTTTTCCAACCACAATATCCGGTTTGCACTTGCACTAATATTTATTTATTTAAAAAAAAATAAATAAATAAAAATCAACACTACACACTTCCACTGTTACATTAATTTATTAAAATAAATTTTTTCCACTTCTTTTTTCTTTTTAAATTAACAAAACAATAACAAACAAAAAAAAACGTTTCAATTAGAAGCAAAAAGTGAAACACACGCGCTTTCACGTCCTTCGCATTCTCGAGTTGTGTGCACCTTTGGATACATCAAATAATAATAATAATTTTCAAGCCGCCGGCATCAAGAATATTGTGTAGGCTTCCCCGATCGACACCAATCTCCTTTATGACACACACAACATTTCAACATCGCACACCTATTCTCGTTGAATAGAAGGGTTTCTTCACATTCTGTAAATAAAAGGGGTTTCACGTTAGTGGATTTATTTTTTAATGGGGAGGAAATTTTTTTCAGTCAGAAAATACCTGTGGATATGTAACCGAGGAACGAGCAACGAAAAAATTAGATTTAGAACCAAAGTTTACAAACAGCGGGTGAAAATTGTCCTTTCTAGAAGGTAAATGATCTTTGTTTGTTGAATTAGCGCGGTGGAGTGATACAGACTTGAATTTTTGGTCCATGGAAGCTTGATGCACATGTTTTGAAGTCGTAGAATCTTACTGCGCACGTCTAGATGCGATAGAATCTTACTGCGCATGTCTAGATGCGATAGAATCTTACTGCGCATGTCTAGATGCGATAGAATCTTACTGCGCATGTCTAGATGCGGTAGAATCTTACTGCGCATGTCTAGACGCGATAGAATCTTACTGCGCACCCATTGAGGTTCATAGAAGCTTAGTGCGCATGTCTAAATGCGATAGAATCTTACTGCGCATGTCCAGATGCAAAAGAAGCTTACTGCGCATGTCTAGACGCGATAGAATCTTACTGCGCACCCATTGAGTTCAAAGAATCTTACTGCGCATGTCTAGATAAAATAGAATCTTACTGCGCACCCTTGGGACTTATAGAAACTTGGTGCGAAAAAAAACCCAAACCCTCTCCCCCTCCAACAAACTACACGCACTTGAAATTCGGCAGACCGAAAATTTTCCACCATTTAAAATTGAAATATCTCGAAAAATTACTAATTCCCCCAAAAAAATTGTAACAAATAAAAATTGCAATAATAACTAAAGAAAATTACAATGCTTCTCGAAAACAAAACAATTTTTCATTGAAAGAAACAATTTACTTCAACTTCGTTGCGCACTATTTTTTATATAAAACCTTACTGTAAATTTTTATCCGCACGTGAATATTTTTCAGGACCAATGAAATAGCTTCGGAATTTATTTATCTAACTAAATTATTTGATTGCGCAGAAAACAATTCCATAGAATTCCACTGCGCAGTTACAAACTACTCGCAATTCAATTCGGCCACCGACAATTTTTGCCCCATTTAAAATTGAAATATCTCCAAGAGTTTTTTAATATAGAGAAAAACTTTCTAAACAAAAATTGTCGAGCTTGAAAAAATCTTTAAATATCACCCACTTATTTTGTATTTTATGGAAAAATATTAATTAATTTAAATAAAAAACATAATTGTAAATCCTAAAGTAGATTATTTTTAACAAAATCGTTTCGGAAAACATATCCAAAAGTAGGGGCGGGGGAAGGGGAATTAAAATTTTCTGCCAAGGAATAAAAAATGTTTTTTTTACATTGCGTTTGGACTATTTTTTATGCAATAATAAATTTGTTAATAAATAACAATAAATAACGGCAAATAATGATGATAATAATAATAAATGAATAAAATAATAAATGAATAAAATAATAAATAAATAAAATAAAAAATAGTAAATAATTTATAATAATAATAATAATTTTTTTATTATAACAATAACAAATAATAAGAATAAATAAAATAATAATTTATAACAAGCAACAATAATAACTAATAATAATATTAATAACAAATGATATTAAATTCCAAGAATTTATCACCTTTTCATTCTCGAAAATTGTTTTTCGATTTTTTCCAAACAAAGTAAGGAAAAAAAATTAAAATTAGATTTAAGAAAAAAATAAAGAAAATAATTAGTTGATCAAAATATAATTAAGTAAAAAATAAATTAAAAAACAATTTTTATATTTGTAACAAGTAGTTAAATTTGTTTATAACAAATAAATAATAATAACAATAAATAATTATAATAACTAATAATAAATTGTAGTTAATAAATAAATAATAAAAATAGTTAATAATAATAAATTATTTACTAATTTTTACTATTTTGTTTCAATATTATTATTTGTTATTATTATTTAGAATTAATTATTATAAGCAATTAAATTTGTTTATAACAAATAAATAATAATAACAATACATAATAATTATAAATAATAAAAAAATAGTAATTAATAAATAAAATAATAAAAATAATAAAAAATTATTTATTAATTTTTATTCTTTTGTTTCTATATTATTATTTGTTATTATTATTTATAATTAATTATTCTAAATAATTAAATTTGTTTATGACAAATAAATAATAATAACAATACATAATAATTATAAATAATAAAAAAATAGTAATTAATAAATAAAATAATAAAAATAATAAAAAATTATTTATTAATTTTTATTATTTTGTTTCTATATTATTATTTGTCATTGTTATTTATAATTAATTATTATAAATAATTAAATTTGTTTATAACAAATAAATAATAATAACAATAAAGTATAATAATAAATAATAATAAATTGTAATCAATAAATAAAATAATAACAAATTGTAATTAATAAGCAAAATAATAAAAATAATAATAAATTATTTACTAATTTTTATTATTTTGTTTTTATATGATTATTTGTTATTATTGTTTGTTATTATTATTATTATTATTACTTATTTGTTATAAAGAAATTTTATTTGTTTCTTTATCAAATATCGAAATTGTTATTTTATTGTTGTTAGTTTATTTAATTATTTTTATTTGTTTATTTATTTAAAAAAATAAAAAAAAACTAATTTTAATATTCTTTCTTCTTCTTTATTTTGTTTTGAAAAAATCAATTGAGACAATTCTCAAAGAATGAAAAGGTGATAAATTCCTGTAATTTAATAACAATAATGTTCTAATTACCGTTGTCATGAAATATGATCTTGCAACGATAGATAATAATTTTATAATCTTATCAGAATTTAATGAAAATCTATTTATTAATTGTATATATATGTTATTTTTCTAAATTACACTTTTGAAATATCATTGAACTGGAATTCAATTGGGAAAAAAAGTAAAAAAAAAGTGAAATAAAAATATTTAAACCAAAATGAGGCTAAATGTAAAATATAAACAAAATAATGCAAAATATAAAACTGCAATAAAAGAAATAATAAAACAAAAATAAACAAATAAAATGGAAAATAAAAAAAGAGAAAAATGAAGGAACATAAATATTGGAAAAGTTGAAATATGGAAATTTGGTTAAATTTTGAACAAACAAAATGGCAGAAAATTTCAGTGGGGATTTTTGTTTAGAGTAAAAATTTTTTTAGATTGAAAAAAATTTCCTTTGTAAATTCAAAGTGGCTGTAATTTAGCTCCATACGGAAGAAATCCTCACCAATTATTAGTGCACACTTTTTTTTATCCACAATGATCCAAAATAAGAGGAGTAAAAAAAATGCAAAACAATTCACTACAAGACGCTTGAGATTTTCGATCTCAACCGAAAAAGCCGATGCACTCGATTTTATTTCCCTCAAGAAGCATTTTTTTTTCCAAAAACACCACAAGCGAAGCACCACAAAACACAATAATCCTCTTTTTAATGCAGCAAATCGCACTAAGGAAATTTTTTCACTTTCCTCCAATTATTTTCTTTCTTTCGGCTCACAAATAATAAACCAAAAAAAAAATAAATAAAGAAAGAAAAAATTGATTTTTTATTCCTGATCAGCAGAGCCGGCCGGCAGCTCGCTGGAAGCACTTTTGCTTCTTCCCTTCTCGTAGCTCGAGCACAAACTGGTCATACAGCTTGTGGCAAACCTGACGTCATTTGCTTTTGCCTATAGAGTGGGATGTCCAACTGGTCGTGGACTTGCTGTATCATATATCCCTCTCCGCAAAGCACACTCATAACTGAGAGGCCTTTTCTCTCCTCCAAGTCCCAAGTTCTTTGCGTTGAAAAAAAAAAAAATAAATCCTATTCCTTTCTTCAAAGATCTTCTTTGTATCCTGTTATCTGCTCAAGTGTTCATTTACTTTCTTGATTTAAACAAAGAAAAATGTGTTTTGAAAAGTTTTTCCCTTCTCTCATCTTCCCATGGGAGATGATGAAACAAAATAAAAATTACTCCTGATCGACAAAAAATATTTACAACACGAAAGAATGGTACGTTGCCTTGTTGGTTCCATACGGAAACACATGTTCATTGCCATTTGCTGATTTTTCCGTTAATTTTAATGAAACCTGGTGGATTTTCTCCCTATTCGAATGCACCAACTGGTTGTAAAAGTTCCGAATTGTTTCAAAATACAAGCTCTTTGATAACTTATGTTTTGTCACTTCGTACCATCATCCGTGATTTTAGCAAATGTCAGTTATTTCAATTGTCAGTTATTTTTCGAGTAAATTTTAACTCAACTAAATTTTAACCTGCTGGATTTTACACCGATTTATATGCACCAACTAATACAAGTGACGATTTATTCCAAATTTGGGGAAAAAACGAAAAAAAATTGTTGAGTGTAACAACTATTTGCCGTTAGGGAAACTAACGTTTCCTTGTCAACCGGTTATTTCTTCGTAAAATTTCAATCAAACTTGTTGCATTCCCTTCCATTTGCTATGCACCAACTGAAAGTCTCCTTTTGATTGAGAATTCCCGTTTTGTTTAAAAAAGAAATTCTGTAATTACCGGTTTATTCACTTTGATCCGTTTGGTATCGACTATTTTTTTTTGCCAAATTGGCATTTACTGGTGAATTTCGATCAAACTTGTTGCATTCCCTTCCGGTTCTTGGTCTCCAAGTGGTACTAAAAGTTCCCTGTAGTTTAAAAATCACAACACAAAAATTAAACTTTTATTTATTTTATTAAGGTTTCATTCACTAATGTTCGTTACAGATTTACAAGGTGCTTGTAAAACAGTCACTTTTGGGTTAAATTCCACCGGACCTGGTGGATTCACTTCCGTTTCGAATTCAGAAGCTACTGCAAAAAGTACCGAATAGTTCAAAAATTGCAAAAACTCGGAAAATATTGATTTATTTACTGAAAATTTTGTGTTTTTCACTACTGTTCGTTAGGGAAACACAAAATGCTTGTAAAACAGTTAATTTTGGGTAAATTTCAACCGGATCTGGTGGATTCTCTTCCGGTTTGAATACAGGATCTAGAGCAAAAAGTCCCAGTGTTTAAAAATCCCGAATCGTTGACAAAAATGGTTTATTTACGAACAATTTGGTGTTTTAACTATTGTTCGTTACGGAAACACAAGATTCGCTTTACTTTTTTTATTTGTCGATTAATTTCAACCGGACCTGATGGATTCTCTTCCGGTTTGAATGCAGGATCAAGAGCAAAAAGTTCCAAAGCGTTTAAAAATCCCGAATCGTTGACAAAAATGGTTTATTTACGAACAATTTGGTGTTTTAACTATTGTTCCTTACGGAAACACAAGGATCGTGTTATTTTTTTATTTGTTGATTAATTTCAGCTGAACCTGGTGGATTCCCTTCCGTTTCGAATGCAGAATCTGTTGCAAAATTTCCGAATTGTTCCAAAATACCCAAGTTTGGAAAATGTTTATTTCAGGCAAAACATTGTTTTTCACTACTGTTCGTTAGGGAAACACAAAATGCTTCTAAAACAGTTATTTTTGGATAAATTTTAACCGGTCCTGGTGGATTCTCTTCCTTTTCGAATGCTCCAACTGAGTCAAGAATTAAAAATTTTTTTAAAAGTACAAAATATGGAAAAATATTTGTTTATTTAGGAAAAAACGGATCTTTTCACTATTGTCCGTTAGGGAAATATGGAGACAGAGTTATTTTTTGATCCAGACCTGGTGGATTTAGTTTTATTTTCAATCCTCCGGCACTTGTTCCAAATAATTATGAATTTGTTGCAAAATTTGTTTATTGTCATAAACAAATATTGGAAAAATATTGTTTTAATTTAAAAAAAATTTTTTTAAATTTTTTCCGGTGAAAATCTCTTAAAAGTGTAAAATTCTCGAAAGGATAATTTGTTTTCTAATTCAACCGATTATCGAGAAATAAATCGTCGATGACCTCTGAATGTGAGAGTGTAATATTATGGTTCCCACGTTTTTCCGTTAGACTCGTCACGCTCAACAACTTCCGGTGACCCCACCGGAACTAGAAATACGTTTAATTCTTCTTCTTCTTATGCGATTATCGTCGAGAGGATTTTTCCTTGAAATAAAAATGAAGAAATTTACAAAAATTGGTGCAAATTTTTTTTTCTCTTCGGATAAAATAAAAATTCGGTTTTTTTTTTGGCGTCATCTACCGGCGCCGATGGGAACACTCACTAGAGGAGAATAAAAAAAACAACACAATTCACTGAAGAAAAAAAAGAAAACGAGAAGAAATTTTTAATCATAATTTGTCATTGTTTCACGAAATATTCGAGTGATAAAATAAATAAACAAACGCCATTTTTCATCCACGACACACGGAACGAACAACGAGAGATAGTAAACCCCCCAAGAATAAAAACGTGAATGTTGTATATAGTTTGGGGCCCTGGTTTTCTGCTAAAGAGAGAGAAAGAGAGAGAGAATGACTCGACGCCCTTGCCAGGAGCGTAATTAGTGATTTTCAGGACCCCTCGATTAGTTGTGGGGGGGGGGAAATGGGGCCTTTTTACCAGAGAGAGAAAATTTTTTCTCCCCAACAATTTTTGCAGGGAAAAATAAAACTTTTTTCCCTTTGGTAAATTTTAATTTCACGAAGAGAATTTTTTTTTTCTTTTTTCAATTTTAGTTTAAGTGAAAATTTTTTTTTGATGGGGCACAGGTAATTTTTAGGCACGGCAAACAAAATGATTTTCAAACAGAAAGAGAGAGAGGAGAGGAGGGAGGGGGGATAACAGCTGCCACAGCAAATGCTTTAACATCTGCTGAGACAGCGAGTTTGTATACCTAAAAGTGCTAGAAGTGCGGATCAACCAAAGAGGAATTGAGGAGAGAGAGAGAGAAAAGGAGGTGAACAACTTTTTGATTTAAGTTTCCTTGCGGTTCTCTCTTTTTCTCTCTCTCTCTCTCTCTCTTTCCCTCAGGAAATGAACCACGACGAGGGTGGACCACAAAATTGCTTTTAATCCTTCAAAGGAAAAAAAAAATCATTTTCTCATTTTCTCCCTTCAAAATTTCAAACGCAAAATTTAATTAATTTTCAATTATTTTTATTAATTTTTTAAACCCTTAAAATTGGGTAATTAGAAAAAAAATTTTCTATTTTTAAATGAACAATTATTTTTTTATTACAAAAAAAAAAGAAAATTGAACTAAAACAAAAGGGAAAAAAATGGGTAAAAAAATTTATATTTCTAAATGAACAATTATTTTTTTATTACAAAAAAAACAAGAAAATTGAACTAAAACAAAGGGGAAAAAATGAAATAAAAAAAGAAATGAAATAAAATAATTAGAAAATTATTGTCTAGAAAATTGAACTAAAACAAAGGGGAAAAAATGAAATAAAAAAAGAAATCAAATCAAATAATAAGAAAATTTTTTCTGTTTTTCTAAATGAACAATTATTTTTTATTTAAAAAAAAAACAAAAATTGAACTAAAAAACAAAAGGAGAAAAGAATTAAAATAAAAAAAAGAAATGAAATAAAAAAAAATGAAGAAAGAAAAAAGAGGGGGAGAAAAAGGGGAAAAAAATATTTCGAATTAAAAATTAGTAATGAGAAAAATAATAATATAATAAAAACAAAAAAGAAGGAGGACGAAATTATAATTTAAAAAGAAGAGAAAATATTAATTCGAGTTAACAATTAGAAATAAAAAAAAAATAATAAAAATAAAGGGGTGGGGGATTGTAATTATTCAACAAATGAAAAAAAAAGTATTAATTCGAGTGAAAAATTATTAATAAAAATTTGAATGATAATAAAAAAGAAAAAGGGGAAAAAGAAGTTATAACTAAAAGAAAAAAAAATTTGATTTAGAAATTAGAAATAAAAAAAAATTCAAACGGGGGGAATTATAATTTAGAAAAAGAAAAAAAAGATGAAGAAAATATTAATTTGGGTTAAAAATTTAAAAAAAAATGGGGTTGATAACAAAAACAAAAAACCGGTGATGAAAAATTTAATTAGACAAGAAACAATTGGGGGGGGGAGAGAATTATAATTTAAGAAAAGAAAAAAAAATGGAGTATTAATCAGAGTTAAAAATTAGAAAAAAAATTAATAAAAAGAAAAAGAGGGGGATTATAATTCAAAAAATAAATAAAAAACGAAAAAAATATTAATTCCACTGAAAAATTATAAATAAAAATTCGAATGATAATAATACGAAAAATGAAATGGGAAAATTTATAATTAAACAAAAAAAAATTCGAGTTAAAAAGAATCTTAAAAAAGGGGGGGGGGGATTATAATTCAAGAAAAGAAAAAAACATGAAAAAAATATTAATTTAAGAAAAAAAGATGAAAAAAATATTAATTTGAGAAAAAAAGATGAAAAAAATATTAATTTGAGAAAAAAAGATGAAAAAAATATTAATTTGAGAAAAAAAGATGAAAAAACTATTGATTTGAGGTAAAAATTTATAAAAAATTGGAGTTAATAATAAAAACAAAAAAACGAGAGAGGTAAATTTTAATTAATCAAACAAAAGAGGGGGGGGGGAGGAATGTTAACTCGAGTTAAAAATTGGAAATAGAAAAAAATAAAAACCAAAAAGAAAGAGGAGAATTAAAATTAAAAAAAATAAATTAATTCAAGTAAAAAATTTTAAAAAAAAATTTTTTTGATAAAGGAGAGAGGTAATTATATAATTAAAAAAAATCGAGTTAAAAATTAGAAACAAGAAAAAATAATACAAAGAAAGAATTATAATTCTTTCTTTGTATTATTTTTTTTGTTAATAACTCAGGAAAAGAAAAAAAATGAAAAAAATATTAATTTGAGTTAAAAATTAAAAAAAATAAGGTTCAAAATAAAAAAAATTGAGGTTAATAATAAAACCAAAAAAGGGGAGAGGTACATTATAATTAAAAAAAGAAAATATTAATTCGAGTGAAAAAGTATAAATAAAAAAATTTTTAAAACGTGAGAGAGGTAATTATAATTTAAAAAATAAAAAAAGTATTAATTCAAGTGAAAAATTATAAATAAAAATTCGGATGATATTAAAAACAAAAACGGGAAAAAAATAAGTTATAATTAAATGAAAAAAAACGATTTAGAAATGGGAAATAAAAAAAAAATTAAAGGCGGGGAAAATAATATAAGAAAAGAAACAAATATGGCAAAAATATTAATTTGAGTTAAAAATTGAAAAAAAAATTGGGGTTATTAAAAAAAACAAAAAAAAAATGGAAATTAAAATGAAAATTTTAATTAGTCGAAAAAAAGGAGGGGGGGGAGAAAAATTAATTCGCGTTAAGAATTATAAATAAAAAAAATATTCAAAAAGGGGGGATTATAATTTAAAAAAAGAAAAAAAGGGGGAAATTATATTTAAGCGAAAAAAAGAGGGGGAAAATATTAATTCGAGTACAAAAATTGTAAACAAAAAACACCAAAATACGAAAGGAGAAATTTTAATTTAAAAAATATTAATTAATATTAATAAATATTAAGTATTAGTAATTAATATTAATAATATTAATAAATATTAAGTAAATATTATTAATAATAATTAGAATAATTAAAAAAAAAATTAATTAATTATAATTATTAATTATTATTATAATAATATTATAATAATATTATTATTATTATTATTATTATTATAATTATTAATTATAATTATTAGAATAATTATTTAATAATTATTAAATTATTAATTATTAATTATTAATTATTAAATTATTAATTATTAAATTATTAATTATTAATAATTAATATTAATAATATTAATAAATATTAACATCTAATAATTAATATGAACAATATTAATTAAATAAAGCTAATATTAATTCGAATTAAAAAATAAAAATTTGGTTAGTAATAAAACCCAAAAAGTGGACGGAGGGGGGAAACAAAAAAAAAGATTAGAAAACTATTAATTCGTGTTAAATATTAAAAACAAAAAAAAATAATAAAAAAAGTCGAGGATAAAATTGTAACTAAACGAAAAAAAAATTGAAGGGGGAATTATAATAAAATTAAAAAAAAAGAGAGAGGGGGGGGGGAATAATAATTCGAGTTAAAAATCGATGTCATATACTGTTGAAGAATCTCGTGTTCATTGTTACCCTATAACATGGTGAGTATAATATAATTGTGGGTCAATATAATATATAGTAAACAGGTAGAGAGGGGAAAAAATCGTGTGAGAAAGAAGAGCGAGGGGGATGGGAGGGGTGATAGGGGCGAGAAATGAACTTACCCCAATTGCAGGTTTGTGTGGACACTCAGAAAACAAAATCGTCGCACTTGACTGAAAAAGGGGTGTTTATTAATTATTTCAAGAGAGGGTGAGAGAGACTCCTTCTTTTGTGAAGTTCAAAAAAAAAAAAATAAACAGGTTGTGTAAAACAAATTAACAAGTATTTAAGAAGTAATGTTTTTTTCATTTTGTAAAATCCAAGGGGGGAATAATTTCTAACAATATTGCAATTGAATGAGTATAAGTTTTTAAATGTTTTATAATACGTTTTCAATAAACTGTTCCTGGAGTCATGTTACAGAAATGGGTGTTTGTTATACAAAGGGATTGTTTGTTAATAAATAATTGTTGGGTCAGTTGAATTTTGTTGTTTTTTTGGTGCTTTAGATGGATGTAATAGTTTGGATTATTAAAAATTAACAGGCAGGGAGAAAATCGTCTTTTTATTACACTATGAACCCAAAAGAAGTTTGATAAAGTTGTACGGAAAATAATAGTTATTTCCAGCGGATTGTTTATTAATGAATTTTTTACTAAACAATTGCATTTTGTAGCTTTAGTAGTGCCTAAGATGGAGAAAAAACTCCTGCTAGTTTAAAAGAAACTGGCAAAGAGAAAACCGATTTTTTATTCTACTATAAACCCAAAAGAAGTTTGATAAAGTTGTACGGAAACTAATAGTTATTACCAACTGATTGTTTATTTATAAATTTTTTTCTAGACAATTGGATTTTGTTGCTTTAATAGTGCCTAAGATGGAGAAAAAACTCCTGCTAGTTTAAAAGAAACTGGCAAAGAGAAAATCGATTTTTTATTTCACTATAAACCCAAAATAAGTTTGATAAAGTTACGGAAACTAATAGTTATTACTAGCGGATTGTTTATTAATAAATTTTTTCCAAGACAATTGGATTTTCTTGTTTTAATAGTGCCTAAGATGGAGAACAAACTCCCAAATGTTCAAAAAAAACAGCTAGAGAGAAAATCATCTTTTTGTTAAACTAATGATTAAATTTTATGGTTTGCAGAAACAAAGGTTTGTCAAAAACAGTTGGTTTATTTGTTAATTTTTGTTTTTTCAATTGGATTTGGTAGCTTCTACAGTGGCCGATTTTGAGAAAAACTTCCTGATTGCTGAAAAAAAACGGCGAGAGAGAAAATCATCGTTTTGTTTAACTACGATATTAGTTGCAAAAACAAAAGTTTGCTACTGACAATTGGTTTAGTGATAAATTTTTGTTGGTTCAATTGGATTTTGTAGTTTTTGTAGTGTTCGAAGTGAAGAAAAAAGTCCCGATTGTTTGAAAGAAACGGCCAGAGAGAAAATCGTAATATTTTTGTTTGACTACTTTGGCAATAGTTACGGAAGCAAAGGTTTGCTGTTAAGAGTTTATTTATTGATTAATTTTTGTTGGTTCAGTTAGATTCTCTTGTTCTTATAGTGCCTAAAGTAAAGTATAAACTCCTGATTGTTCTAAAGACACCTTTAGAGAGAAAATCGTCCTTTTGTTCACCAATTACGAAAAAGTGAACGTTTCAAATATAGCCAAAAAAACGAATGTTTTTCATTGCTTGCCTATTTATTGGATTAATTTCAACCGGACAAATTGTATTCACTTCTTCCCACAGTGCTTGATGGGTAGAAAAAATTCTCTATCTCTCAGATTTCCCAGTTAGGGCAAAAATCGTCTTTTCCTTTATTCTCAATTGTTTCGAAAACTGTTACGAGACCTAATATTCAATAACTGTTCGCCTATTTATTGATTAATTTTCACTTTACCAATGGAATTTATTTCTTCTCCCACTGCCTGAAGAGTAAAAAAATATTCCAATATTTAAAAATCACCCGATTAATCGAAAATCGTTGTTGTCAATTTTCTGATAGATTCGTTAAAGAAACTACTGTTTGGTATTTATGGATTATTTTTCGATTAATTTCGATCGAAACAATTGTATTTACTTCTTTTTGAAGTGTCTAGTAAGTGGCAAAAAATTACTTTTCTTAAAAATTACTTGTCCGGGCGAAAATCGTCTTTTTCTGTCTCCAATCATCTACGATTCGTTGTCATCAGAACTATTATTCAACACTGTCAGTTTATTTATTAATTAATTTCGATAAAACCAAGTGGAATTACTTCTTCTCCTACTGCCTGAAGGGTGAATAAATATTCAAAAATTTAAAAATCACCTGATTGGTCGAAAATTGTTCTTATAATCGGACTGATTATCGTTACGGAAACTAATATCTTTAATGTAGAGATTGTTTTTTGATTAATTTCGATCAAACAAATTGTATTTACATCTTTGAGGAGTGCCTAAAAAGTAGCAGAAAATCGCTGTCGTTAAAAAGCACCTGTCCGGGTGAAAATCGTCTTTTTCTGTCTCCAATCATCTGCGATTCGTTGTCATCAGAACTATTATTCAACACTGTCAGTTTATTTATTAATTAATTTCGACAAAACCAAGTGGAATTACTTCTTCTCCTACTGCCTGAAGGGTGAATAAATATTGAAAAATTTAAAAATCACCTGATTGGTCGAAAATTGTTCTTATAATCGAATTGATTATCGTTACGGAAACTAGTATCTTTAATTTAGAGACTATTTTTTGATTAATTTCGACCAAACAAATTGTGTTTACATCTTTGAGAAGTGCCTAAAAAGTAGCAGAAAATCACTGTCGTTAAAAAGCACTTGTTTGGGCGAAAATCGTCTTTTTCTGTCCCAGCGACCATCGGCACTTTATTGTTATCCCTTAAGGAAGCAAATATTCATTACTGTCAGCTTATTTATGGATTAATTTCACCGGGAAAAAATTTATTCTCTTCTTTTCCTAGTGCCTAGATAGAAAATAAAGTTAACGATTCTTTAAATATTCCCTCATTGATAGAAAATCATTTATTAAATTTGATTAAAATTCAAATTTTGAGAAATTAATACTGAAATAATGGAAAGTAGAATTTAATTTTTGAATTAATTTTAATTGAAGTAATTTAAGGTAAATTTCGAATTTAAAATTTTAAGGGAACTATATTGAAATAATCGAAAATGAAAAAAAAATTATTTTTCGCTTGAAAATAAATAGTAAATAAATTGTTAAGTGACAAGCGTTGTATGGGCATGGGAATTTCGTTTTTACTTGTATATGTGTATATATTGTCAAGGCTCTTGAATGCAATTTCAATTTCGAACAAAAGCATATGGTGTGTATTATGGGTAGAGTTGTCGGCAGAGTTCATAGTAAATACAATAATACAATAGATATGCGGTTTTCACATTGTTAATGGTTGAGGGAATCACGTAGGCATTAATCGTGACACGAAATCGGGTTATGGCAATTAACCAACCGTGTCACTGTCCTCACATATATATCGAAATTAGATTTAGCATTCACACTGTATAGAAAATTAATTTTAACTTCACTTTACAAGTATGAAGGAAGAAAAATCAATAAATTACTTTACAATAATTCTTTAGAAGTTGATAAATAATTTTACTCACCTACATTTTTTAAAACAATTCTTATAATAAAAAATATAAATTCATATAAATGTTGTGTTAATAATTTTTTTTATCTATCTTTATAATTTTTAAACATAAAAAGATATTTTTTATACTTGAAAAATAAAAAGATAGAGAGTACACAAAAATTATTAACATAACAATTTTAACAAAATTACAAACAATTTTTACAAAATTGCAAACAATTTTAACAAAATTACAAACAATTTTTATAAAATTACAAACAATTTTTACAAAATTACAAACAAGTTTTACAAAATATAAAATTTATGATACACAAAATGTAGAGTTTTTAATAAAAAGTAATATTTATGATTAAGGTTGTGGCATAAAAAATAAAATTACCAAAGAAACAAAATTATCATTTTACTTTCCTGTATCATACATTTTACTATTTCGTAATGTAAAAATTTACTTCTTTCTATGATAATTTTACCTTTCTAAATTTATTGATAAAAAATTATTATTAAAACTAAAATCATCATACAAAGAAGCAAATTTTTTTAATACAAAGAAGTAAAATTTATGATAAAGAAAAATAAAATTATAATACAGAAAATGTAAAATTTACGATACATAAAAGTAATTTTTTTAATTCCAGAAAGAAACAATTTTTTAAATAAAAAAGAAAGTCTAATTTGTAAAAAAAGAAAAATTTAATTTAAGGTAAGAAAAGTAAAATTATGATACAACGAATGTAAAACTTGTAAACATATTTATAACGTTTACATTCGTTGTATCATAAATTTTACATTCCTAGTATCATAATTTTACTATTCCATAATATAAATTTTACCTAATTTTTTCTTTATGCCAAATTTTACTCCTTGTATCATAATTTTTTATGATAAATTTTTACTAATTTAAATTTTACATATCAATATTAAAAAAAATTTTACTTCCCTTGTATCATAATATTTACTTCTATATCATAAATTTTTCTTTACTCTGTCACAAATTTTACTTTTTTCTATTTTTCTGGATTTCTAAGATTAAAATAATTGAGGGCTGAGACTTGAATAAATAAATAAATAAATAAATAAATAAATAAATAAATACATAAATAAATAAATAAAAATAAAATTATAAAAATTTACATCTTTCTATGATGATTTTTTTACCTTTCTTAATTCAAGAACAAAAAATACAATGATACGAGTAGTAAAATTATAGGTAGAAGTAAATTTTTATATTTCAAATAAAAGAAGTAAAATTTATAATAAAAAAATTGAAATTATGATACAGAAATTATAAAAATTCATCACACAGTGAAGTAAAATTATATATTACCAAAAAAGTACAGTTTAAATTTAGAAATGTAAAATTTAAAAAAAATGTATATAATAAAATCGAGAAAATTTTAATGTAAAATGTAAAATTGCGAATAAAAAAAGTAAAAAAAGTAAAATATATGTCATAAAGAAATAAAAACTGAATAAACATATTTAAATATGAAATATGAAATATCTTATAAAAAAAAAATTTTTTTTTAATTCAACATTTAATATTATAATCATTACAGTCGAGTACATGCACAGTTTTTCTTGATTGCTCATCATGTGACACTGAATCTATTTTTAAATCCGAGACTTTTAATTAGTACATACTGCACTTTCACTCATTCACATAATAAACTGAATTATGCTGTTTAGAATTCAATGTAATTAATTTTAACCTCTTTATTCTATGATTTATTTTTCATAACGTAACTTTACTTTCAAGTATAGTAGATTTTAAAATTTTTCCATTCTAATTGTAAAATTTTTTACTTCATTATTTTATTGTTTTTAAAATTGGAATCTAAAGTTTTTGTAGTGCAGAATTTTAATTTTTGGTAATAAAATATTTTTTTTTCTACTACAGAATTTTACTGTATTTTGTATCATATTTTTACCTTTCTGCTTATCATAAATTTTACATTCTTTCTGTATTGTACTTTTTCGTATCACAATTATTTTTTCATATATTAAAAATTAAAAATTTACTGAATAATAATTTTACGTCTATGTATCATAATTTAAGTTTTCTGTATCATAATTTTACTTCACTGTATCATAATTTTACTTTTCTGTATAATAAATTTTACTTTTCTGCAACAGAATTTTACTCCTCTACATTATATTTTTACGATTCTTTTTTATAAAATTTTTAATGTAGCAAAAGTTTACTTCCATGTATCATAATTTTACGTCTCTGTATCATAATTTTACTTCTCTGTATCATGATTTTACTTTCCTGTATCATAAATTTTACTTTTCTGCAACAGAATTTTACTTCTCTACATTATATTTTTACCATTCTTTTTTATAAAACTTTTTCTGCAGCACAATTTTACTTACCTGTATCATAATTTTACTTCTCTGTATCATAATTTTACTTTTCTATATCATAAATTTGACTTTTTTATATCATAAATTTTACCTTTCTGTATCATAATTTTACTTTTCTATATCATAAATTTTACTTTACTATATCATAAATTTTACCTTTCTGTATCATAAATTTTACCTTTCTGTATCATAATTTTACTTTTCTGTATCATAATTTTACTTTTCGATATTACATTCTTTCCGTTCTTTATCATAAAAATTTTACATTAACAAAATTCTACTTTCCTGTATCATAAATTTTACTTCTTTGTATCATAATTCTATTTTGTTATCATAAATTATACTTGTTTCTGATATAAATTTTACATTTCGTTATAAGAATATGTTACATATTCTTGGTATGATAATTCTATTTTTTGTATCATAAATTTTACATTTTTTATTAAAATAACTTTTTCTTTTGTGTTATGATTTTTACATTTTTTCTATAAATCATTATTTTACTTCTCTGTATCATAATTTTATTTTTTTATGATAAATTATCTTTTTCTTCTGATTTATAAATTTTGCATCTTTGTTTAAAAAAATGTTAGTTTTCTGGTATGATAAATTTATTTGTATGTATCATAAATTTTATTTTTTTTGTATCATAATTTTATTTTTTTTGTATCATAATTTTACTGTCTTATATCATAATTTTACTTTTTTGTATTATAAAATCTACTTATATCAATGATAAATTTGACTTTTTTGTATTATAAATTTTACTTATCTCCATGATAAATTTTACTTTATTGTATCATAATTTGACTTTTTTGTATTATAAATTTTACTTATATCTATATGATAATTTAATTTTTTTTCACTGTATAATAATAAATAATGTTACTTTTTCATTTTTTAGTAATTATTTCTCTTTACTTCTCTTTTTCATAATTTTACCCATCGTGTCATAATTTTAGCCAAAAATACAAATTTATATTTTTACTAAATTAAATTTTTTTTATAATCCTTTATTTCTTTTTTTTTATTTTCTTGAAAATTTAATTTTACTTTCCCTATAACGTTTATTATATGTATATTTTTTATCTTTGATTTTGTTCTTTTTCGAATTCCAATAATTTTTTTTTTTTTTTTGTTTTTAGGTCAAAAAAACATAACCTAAAAAAATTTAAAGAATTTGAAGAAAAAAAAAGGGTGAAAAAATTGTAAATTTTCTTCCTCAGTCTCTTCTTATTTTTATGTATAATAGAGATTCTCTCATAATTCTGCGGAAACGTACAATTTTTCTTCCAACTTGTTTTCTTATTATCATAAATAATAGTCACCTGTATCAATATCAATATAATTTTTTTTCTTCCTTTTTTAAATAATTACCACTCTAACCTTTGGTAAATGTAACTTTTCAACTTTTTTCCCCTCTCATTTTTACAAATGCCTCGTGAGCGTGTGACTCGATATAATGAACCAATGGAAAACCAAGGTTGATTTACACGCATTAAAGAATCTTGTCAAAGAGCGTTTTTCATTTAAAAAAAAAAACCAAAAAGAAAAAAATTAATAAATAAAAATAAAGTAAAAAATCAGTAAAATTTAAAAATAATATTTGCAAATTATTTATTGAATTACTTAATTAATTAATTATTGTTATAATTGTATTATTATTATTACTTTTATTATTATTATTATTATTATTATAATTATTATATTCTTCTTCTTATTATTATTATTTATTGAGAAGTATGACAATAGAAATATTTTTCAATTATTTATGAAATTATTATTAATTTATTCATTTGTTTATTGTGAAAAAATTTCGGTTATTTTTTTATAAAAAATATTTATCAACTGTTTACTTGTTTAGTGATTTAAATAATAATTAAATTTGATTATAACAAATAAATAATAATAACAACAAATAACAATAAATAATAATAATAATAATAGTAATAATAAATAATAATAAAAAATTGTAATTAATAAATAAAATAATAAAAATAGTAAATAAGAAGGAATTTTAAAAAAATGTCTCTGCAATTTATTTATTATAAAACTTATTTTATTTATTAAAAAATTTATTTATTTATAAATAATTATTTACAAATTAATTATTTGTTTAGTAAAAAATGAATTGTAATTTTCGAATAAAATAATTATAATTTCGATAAAAGAAACGATGTTTGTGTTAATTTATTCGTGAAATTATTAATTAACAAAATAAATTATTTATACATTGCAAATTTTATAACTAATATATAAAAATAAATAAAAAAGAAAAAAAATAAATTAAAAAATGTTTCCATTGTTAATGAATTGAAGTTAACAATAAATTTAAAGAAAACAAATACAAGTATTATTTATAATTAATTGAAAAATATTTTTTAATTTGTTTATTTAATTATTTACCTATTTTTTACATGTAAAGTGAAAAATTTACAGTTAATAATATTCACCATTTATTTATATTTTATTATTATTTATTTACATTGAAAATTGTTTAGAAGAAAAAATTGATAATAACAATATTTGAAAAATTATTTATTGAAACAACAATTTAATTTATTTATTTAATAATTTATTAAGAAAAATTGCTTATTAATTGCAAGATGCTTTTTAATTTATTTAGTAAAACAATTTTAAAAAAAACAAAAAAAAAAAACAATATTTAATATTTAATTAATTTAATTAATTTATTTTATTTTATTAATTTATTTTATTTAATTTAAATTTTGTACTATAATAGCAAAATATTATTTTATTTTTTTCCCGTTTTTTAAAAATGTTTAAATAAAATGAAACAATTATTTATGTAATAATTTATTCTACTATTTTTATTTCTGAAAAAAAATTTAATTAATTAAATCACAATTGCTAATTTCGAAATAAAATCTTCCTCTCAGAAATTATTCACTTTACTTTTTACTCTTAATGCATTAGGAATAAGAAATCAATATTTAATTGATAATCGATTGAAAAATGAGAATTAAAAAAAAAAAATAAATAAATTTGCAAATATTTTTCTTCCTCTCCTTTTTTCAATCGTTGAAAAATGGGAAACATTAGTCAGCGCACTTTTTTTTATAAGTATGTGATTGATCACACAGCATTTCCCGAAAGGTAAGGTAGAACATATTTTATGATGAAGGGATCTCTCTATATATATTTGACGAAAAAACCGGATGAAGACGAGAGTGGGGGGCGAAAGCGATGGGTAGGAGGAAATGGGAGGTGGAGGGAGGTAAAATGCAATCGATACGATACTTCCGTTGTGGAGGGCAAACGTGACATTCCTCCTTCATTTCTATGTGTCGAATACACATAAAAATAAGTATATGCAAAGGAAAAATCTAAAAGTAGACAGAAAATTTCACACACACACATTTTTTTTCTTGTTTTTTCAAATAATTTATGTTCATTAGGTGTTAAAATAAAATGTCAATAGTAATTCTTTTGATTTTTTTTTTTTTTTTTGAAATTTACTGTAATTGCCTGTCTCGAGGGTATTTTTGCAATTGTCCCTTTTCTACTGTTTTTATAAATGACCCTTTTTAAGTATTTTTGTGTATAAATTTTTTGCTTTTCCGTATAGTTTACCAATTTTCTCCTTTTAGTATTTTTCTAATTTCTCTTTGTGTATTTTTTGTAATTATTTTCATGAAATTATTTTTTTCCCCATTTTTATAAAATTAGTTTTTTTTCTTTATTTTCCAACTAATTTTAAATTTTCCTCACTAATTTTCTAATCGTTTGTAACTTAAAGACAACTCCTTTATACAGGAAAAAATCAATTTGGTCCTAAATTAAAAAATTATTGTTTTCTTACCACTTTTTAAAATCACTTTTTTGGGTACAGATGCAAATATTTGGCAAAAGTCGACAATTTTTTTGTAAATTTTAAAAAAATTTCTTCTACTCGCCTCTTCTCGCAGAGCCTAAAGCAGAGAAAAAAATTCCAATACTTAAAATATTATCTAATTGGCCGAAAATCGATTTTTTTTGATAATTTTATCCGTTACGGATACTAAGTACTGCTATTTTTTAAATTTCTCAACCATTAATTTCGATAAAAGTACTCACATTTATTTCTTCCCCTAGAGCCTGAAGAGAAGGAAAAATTCCCGATGGTTAAAAATTACTTGCTTCGGAGAAAAATAGGTTTTTATTTCAAAACACCTGTAAAAATCCGTTAAGGATCCTGATTTTCGCTACTAATAAATTATTTCCAGGTCAATTTCTACAAAACGAATTGTATTTACTTCTCTTTGCAGTGCTAGAAAAGTGGAAAAAAATCGCAACTGTTAAACATTACCCGATTAGGCGAAAATCGATTTTTTTGGGATAATTTTATAAGTTACGGAAAGTAATAACTGCTATATCTTAAATTTTTCAATGCTTAATTTTGATAAAAGTATTTGTATTTATTTCTTTTCCCAGTGCCTGAGGAGAAGAAAAAAATCCCGATGGTTAAAAATTACTTGCATTTGGATAAAAATAGTTTTTTCTTTCAAAACACCCATAAAAATCCGTTAAAAACAACATTTTTGCTACTTATAAATTATTTCTTGACCAATTTCTACAAAACCAATTGTATTTACCATTTTTTGCAAAGCCAAAAGAGTAGAAAAAATCCCAATAGTTTAAAATTACTCGACTAAGTGAAAATCGGCATTTTTTCCGAATCTTCTATACGAATCCGTTACGGAAATAAAATTCTGTTAATTATTGACTCATTGTTTATAGAATTCAACAAATCGAATTGTATTTGCTTCTTTCTACAATGGTCTACGGGGCAGAAAAATTCCCACAGATTAAAAAGTTCATCCCGATTCGATAAAAATAATTATTTTTTTAGGAAAATCGTATACTTATCGAATTTTCGTTGTAAAACTGTTACGGAAACTAATTTCAACTATTTTTCTATTAATTTTCGATCAATTCCAATCGGAACACTTGCAATTACTTCTTTTTACAATGCCTAAAATGTGGCAAAAATTCCTAATTGTCAAAAATTATTTAATTTGGCGAAAAATCGTGTTTATTTTCGATTTTTTGTTGTAAATCCGTTACGGAATGTAATTTCTACTATTTTTATGTTACTTTTCGAGCAATTTCGACCGGACAACTTGCTTTCACTTCGTTTCGTAGTGCCTTAAGTGTACGAAAAAAAATCCTAATAATTAAAAAGCAACTGATTGGATGAAAAACGTGTTTATTTTCGAATTTTTGTTGTAAATCCGTTACGGAATGTAATTTCTACTAAATTTAGATAGCTTTTCAATAAATTCTGACTGGAATTTTTGCTTTCACTTCTTCTCGCAGTGCCTAAAGTGTTTAAAAAAAATCCCTGCCATTAAAAAGTAATTGAATTGGACGAAAATCGTTTTTGTTTTTAAATTTTCGTTGTAAATCCGTTACGGAATGTAATGAATAATTTGTTTAGTACTAATTTTTTGCTATTATTATTATTATTGTCTTTATTATTATAATTATTATTATTTGTATTATAATCATTATTTTTATTATTATTTGTATTATAATCATTATTTTTATTATTATTATTATTATTATTATTAATATTATTATTATTATTATTATTATTATTATCATTATTATTAATATTTTAAATATTATTTTCATTCTTATAGTTATTATTCTTTTTTATTTTTATTATTGGCATTATTATTATTATTATTACTGCATTATAGCTGCAGAATAATAAAATTAATATACTATGAAAAACTAAATTCGTCCTCTAATTTATCTGTTCTTTATTGTATTCTTATCTAATGCAGAGATTTAAAGTAATAAAAATTTATATATACATATATATTTAGTATATATGTAGAGAGGTAATAAAGCAAACAATTATTATTGACTCACCCAACGATTTGCTTATGATTCAACGTTATTCTCAGACACTTCCTGAAACAGAAAGAAAAATGATTAGTTCATAAATGTGAATTCATGAAAAATTTTATCCTGTTGCAAATTTAATTATTAGCCTTGATATTATAATAGTCTGCATAGGAAAAAAAATAATTTTAATTTTTTTGTCAATTTACATATATATTTGAAATTTAAATGTATAAACAGTATGAAGAAGTTGATTTGGGATTTTTTTTTAAAAAGAAAATCTTCAACAACTTGCTAGTAGTTGACACCCTTGATGATGATGATGATGATGATGAAAAAAAAAATTTCTTTATATTGAGCGAGACGGTTCCCACGACACCCCGTTGCACCAATTCTATGGGAACGCTTTATATATATGTGTATAATATACAATATATTGGGGTGAACTTTTTTATATATAAATTTCTCTCTATGAATGAATATTCTACAAATACTCTTCGTACTTGTTCATTTTCTCTATTTCAAGATTTAAGTAGATTGTGATCCGATTGATTATTTTTACAATCGCATAAAAAAAATAAGAAGCTCTTGGATTTATTTCTTATTATAAAAATAATATTTATAATAATAAATAAATAATAATAAATAATAAATAATAATAAATAATAAATAGTAATAAATAATAAATAATAATAAATAATAAATAATAAATAATAAATAATAAATAATAAATAATAAATAATAAATAATAAATAATAAATAATAAATAATAATAATAAATAATAAATAATAAATAATAAATAATAATAAATAATAATAAATAATAATAAATAAATATTTTTCTTATTTCAAAAAAATTTTTTAAATAATTTTTGAAGTAGTAAATAATAATTTAAATCTAAGCTTAAATTTAAATTATTATTTACTACTTCAAAAATTATTAAAAAAAATTTTTTTTCACCTTTCGTAGGTCCAAAGTTAAGTAAACATTGATATAATTTTCAATTATTATTATTCCAGGATCAAATTCCTTAGAAGTCTTCATTTTTTTTCTTCAAATTCTTTAAATTTTTTTAGGTTATGTTTTTTTGACCTAAAAACAAATTAATTTTAAGGTTATATTCTCCTTTCCTAGGTCTACAGTTGGATTAACATTGACCTAATTTTAAATTATTATTTTAGGTCAAATTCTCAAAAAGTCTTTATTTTTTTTTCTTTAAATTCGTTAAAAATTTCTTTTGACCTGAAAACAAAAGTAAAGCCAGAATTTTAAAAATTTAAATAAAAAATAATTAATTTTTTTCTTTATTAATTAATTTATTAAAACCTAATTTTAAAGTTATTTTCACCTTTCGTAGATACGAAGTTAAGTAAAAATTGACCTAATTTTAAATTATTATTCCAGGATCAAATTCCTCAAAAGTCTTTATTTTTTTTTTTTTTCTTTAAATTCTATTTTTCCTATTGCTTTCAAGATATTTTCTAATTTTGAACTTTAAATAAATAAAAACAATAATTTTCGTCCTTTAATTTTTGTTTTTTATTCAATATTTTGTAAAATGAGAGAAAATTTTAATAAATAAATTTTTCATTTCATTTTTTAATTCTCAAATTGCGAAATAAATCTCTATAAAATAAGATTTTAACCTTGATGATTGTCTATTGCTCTATAAAGAGAGGGAAAATTCAAACATTATCAAACTCTTAATACATAAGCCAATCATTAAAAGTGTCAAAAAAAATTTTTTTTCGTTATTTTTTTGTTGACATTATTTGATTCTATTTTACACACACGACACACAAATTTTATCATTAAAAAAAAAAGTGAAACTAGTCCAATTCCCACGATTTTAATCATTATTTTTTTTTGTTCTATGCTTATAACTGTGAAACATGTCAAAATATTTTCCCTATTTTTGTTCAATTATTCTTCTCGTCATTTGTGTAAGTTTTTTATATTTATTAAAACTGTTTTTTTATATTGTTTAATTATTATTTATTTAATTGTTTAATCATTCAATTATTCAATTATTTAATTATTAAATTATTTAATTTTGTTATTATTTGACTATTCAATTATTTAATTATTAAATTATTTAATTTTGTTATTATTTTATTATTCAATTATTTTATTATTAAATTATTTAATTTTGTTATTATTTTACTATTCAATTATTTTATTATTAAATTATTTAATTTTGTTATTATTTTATTATTCAATTATTTTATTATTAAATTATTTAATTTTGTTATTATTTTACTATTCAATTATTTAATTATTAAATTATTTAATTTTGTTATTATTTTATTCATTGTTTTATAATAATGCATTTTCTTAATTACATTCAACATAAGATGAATTACTTATTCAATATTATTGTTTAATGAATTATTAATAATTATTTTTGTATAAAAAATTTTTTTTTTAATTAAACAGTAAGTAATAGAGAAAAATGAAAAATGGGAAAAATTAAATTAATAAAAATTGTTTAGAAAAAATGTAAACTATTTTTTAATGATGACAAATTTATAAATATTAATTACTATTGATTTGCATTATAATTAATTAATATTATCTTTTATTGTAGTTACGAAAATTTAAAAATTGTATTTTGTTATTTTTTTGTAATTTAATTTTTTTACTTTAGATTGCTAGTGCTGAGGAGAAGAATTCACGATGGAACTCAACAGTTGATCTTTTGAAAGCAAAAGATGAATTAATAAAATTTCTTAATAAACAGGAAACGATATGTAATGATTTAAATGTTTTATTTCAATCGAAAATGCAAAAAAGCAATGAAATAATTAATCAAGAGGCTGAAAATATATTCGACACATTGAAGAAAAAAACATTTACTTCAACAAAAAACGTGAGTATCGATTATTTAATTTTACATTTTTTTCTGTGTATTTCAATACTTTATAATTATACTTAAAAGGAATAATCAAATTATACAATAAAATAATAAATTAATAATAAATTCCTTTTTTTTAAATAATTAATATAATAATAAATTCTTTTCAAACTAAAAAAAAATTCTAAATTCATTTATATTTAAAAAGAAAATTATTCACTTCTATTTTAATTTTAATAATTTCTCATTAACTTCAAATTTTCATTAAAAAAAATTTTTTTTTTTTTTTGTTAAAAATAACATTTTTCAATAATATATTTCACTTTCAAATTCATATTTCATTTTTTCGGAAAATTAATTATTAATAACACATTTTATTTTTTTATTAACTATTTTTAACTTGCTAAAAACTAAAAAATAAACTAAAAACTAAAATAACTAACTAAAATTTATTATTATGCAATTCATTTATTTATTAATTTATACAATTAACTATTTTTGCCTTCAAGTAAACAACTAATTATTATCTATGTAACAAAGTATGAACTAAAAACTATAAATAATAGTTATTTAATAGTTATTTATTTTTTAGTTATTTTTATTAGTCAAATTATTATTTAAACAATAATTTATGTTTATATTTGACAATAGTAATCGATACAAAATTTTTTAATCATTTCCAAAAAATTATAATAATTATTTAATTTTTTTGTCCATTTTAACAGATGAATAAAGAAGAGAAGAAAATTTTACAATCCAATTTTCAAAATGCCAATATTGACATGTCGGAATGTCACAATATAAAATTAAAAACTGCTAGAGACAGTTTCAATAAATTAGAAAATTGTCGCACTTGCTTATTTCATGTCACATCCAATTTTCTACTAGAAGAGAATAAATTGAGAGAAAAATTTCTTCTTATCAAAGAAAAATTGGAACCAATGAAAAACAAAATAGAAAATTGTGTTGAAAATGACATTGATCGAACACCAAAATCAGAAGAAATTCAATGCATCGAAGAGGTTTGTTATGCAGAAAAAAAAATTTTTATTTTATTAAACTATTAAAAAATTAATTTAGTCACTAATTTTTGAATAAGTAATTAGTAAATTAACTAAAAAAAAATTATTGGTTCAATTATCATTAGGTATCAATTAATTATTAATTACTTACTTCTTATGTAATTATTAACTAATTATTAATTAGTTATTACTTATGTAATTTTTAACTAATTATTAACTACTTACTACTTATGTAATTATTAACCAAATATTAATTAGTTAATTATTAACTAATCACTAATTGTTTAATTATTAACTAATGACTAATTAAATAATTATTAACTAATTACTAATTAGTTAATTATTAACTAATTACTAACTTGTTAATAATTAATTACTAATTACTAACTTGTTAATAATAAATTACTAATTACTAACTTGTTAATAATTAATTACTAATTACTAACTTGTAAATAATTAATTACTAACTAATTAAAAACTTGCTAATAATTAATTATTAACTAATTACTAACTTGTTTATAATTAATTATTAATTAATTACTAACTTGTTAATAATTAATTACTAACTTGTTAATAATTAATTACTAACTTGTTAATAATTAATTACTAACTTGTTAATAATTAATTAATAATTAATTACTAACTTGTTAATAATCATTATTAACTAACTACTAACTTGTTAATAATTAAATATTAACTAACTATCTTGTTTATAATTAATTATTAATTAATTACTAACTTGTTAATAATTAATTATTAACTAACTACTAACTTGTTAATAATTAATTATTAACTAACTACTAACTTGTTAATAATTAATTATTAACTAACTACTAACTTGTTAATAATTAATTATTAACTAACTACTAACTTGTTAATAATTAATTAGTAACTAATTAGACAAAAATTACTTTAAAATAATTTCTAAATATTTACTTATTATTTACTAATTAATTACTACTTAATTATTAACTAATTACTAATTTATTAATAATTAATTATTATCTAATGACTTGATGATTAAATAGCTACTTATTAATAATTAGTTACTAATTAATTATTAACAATTTAGTAATGAATTAATATTTAAGTAGTAACTAATTAGTAAATATTGAGTAAATATTAAGAAATTAGTTAGTAATAAAGTAGCAAATATTTAGTAATTAGTTAGTAAGTAATTAGTTACTAGTAAATAATAGAAAAGAAATAAGTTAATAATGAACTATTAATTAGTTATAATTAAATAGTATTTAGTTAATAAATGATTAGAAATTAGTTAATAATAATTAATTAGTAATTAGTTAATAATAATTAATTAATTAGTAATTAGTTAATAATTAATTAATTAGTAATTAGTTAATAATTAATTAGTAATTAGTTAATAATTAATTAATTAGTAATTAGTTAATAATTAATTAGTAATTAGTTAATATTAATTAATTAGTAATTAGTTATTAGTTATTAATTTATTAGTAATTAGTTATTAATTAATTCGTAATTAGTTATTAGTTATAAATTAATTAGTAATTAGTTAATAATTAATTAATTAGTAATTAGTTACTAATTAATTAATTAGTAATTAGTTAATAGTTAATTATTTAGTAATAAGTTAATAATTAATTAGTAAATAATGAGTAAATATTTAAAAAATTTGTGAAGAGTTATTTAGTAATTAGTTAACAGTTATTTAGTAAATATTTAGTAATTAGTTGATAATTAAATATTTAGTAATTAATTAGTAATTAGTTAATAATTAATTAGTAAATAATGAGTAAATATTTTGAAATTAGTTAATAGTTATTTAGTAAATATATTTAGTAATTAGTTAACAGTTATTTAGTAAATAATTAGTAATTCGTTAACAGTTATTGAGTAAATATTTAATAATTAACTAGTAATTAGTTAAAAATGAAGTTTTAATTAGTTTAGAATTATTTATTAGCATTATTTTTAAATAAATAATATTTCTTTATTCCTTCTAGATGTCGAGGAATGTGTCGCGTTTGAAAGTGTTTGACATTCAAAATTTGTCTCTTGGCGTGAATAAAAAAACATTGAAAACTTCGTATATCAGTGAAAAACTTCAAAAATGTCAAATTTGTTTTGAAGATAAATATTTTTCATCCTTAATTGAGAAATTTTCTAATTGTACAAAATCTATTGATAATCCTAAGGAACAAAAGGAAAAAGAGTTTGGGGCGATCACTTTTCGAAATTTAAAATAATATAAGAAATAGAAGAAAACTATCTTTTCTTGTGTTGAGAATGTAAAAATAAACTTTGTAATTAGTTAGTTTAAATATTAAATTTTTCCTGTCCGAAAAGTGTAAATTAATAAATAATTTTAATATTCTGTGACTATTTTTTAATTTTTTGAATTGTAATTTGTAACATGTATTATAATAAAATCTTTGATTAGGAAAAAAGTGTTTTATTTATTTACCCTGATAGTATAGCAACCCGCCTTTCATTGAAGTATTTTTCTCATTTTACTTTATTTTGAAAGTCATTGATGATATTAAATGTATACTTTTTATAAATTTTTACCAATTTAAAAAATTTAATGTAATTATTAATAATTTAGTTTTAATTAATTAATTTTTTTTTAATTTTTTATTATTTATTAAACATCTTTATTATTATTTATTAAGTTCCCCAATTCTTTACTTTTACCATTTTTCTTTTATAGCAATATTTATATAATTATGTAAATAAATATATTAATATATAAATAAACAAATATATTATTGAATAAATAAATAAATAAATCAATCATTTAATAATAAATCACTGAGTTACTTCTAAGAATAATTACTGTAATTACGACATTCAAAAAAAAATTTCTTTACCTTCTTTACTTTTGTTATTAACAATAATTGTTTAAACAATTTTATAAACAAATATGTTTTACACACAAAGTAATTTTTCAAAGAGAACTCGAGATGAATTTCACGAATAATTCCCACAATTTAAGCGGAAGTTAGAATTTTTTTAAAATTAACAATTTTCGTATTTGTTTAAACAATTATATTGAAACAAATTAAAAAATAACTATTTTACTTTAGAATAATTAAATCCGTTAACAGAGTAAATTAATATCATAAATAAATTAAGTTACTTTCACTTCAAAGAATTATTTACAATTTTAGAACCAAAATTAAAATTATTAGATCTAATTTGTTTATAACAATTTTATAAACAAACGGATTTGGTAAAGAAAATTTCACATTTAGTAACTAATTATTATTTATATAAAACCTTCAAAATTTATTTGAAGGTTATTGTTTATTTGAAGGTCCTTTGGAATTAATTGAAAATTAAATTTTCCAAAAAGTTTAATTGTGTAAAATTTGTTTAAACAAATATTGTTGTTAAAGAAATTACAAACTCGGAAATTTAGTTAACAAATTTTATTTTCAGAGTGCTTAAGAAATACAGTAAATTCATTTTATTTGAAATGAGTCTGCTTTAAATTTAAGTAAATTTTAAAAACTCATTTGTTAATAACAATTTAATAAACAAAATTGTTTAAACAATAATTGTTGTTGAACAAAATAAAAAATAAAGTATTATGAGAGACATTTTATTTTTATTTTGGCTTAAAAGCTCAGTAAATATATTTCACTTGTTACGTAAGGAATAAATTAATAAATGAATTAATAAATAAATTAATAAACAAATTAATTTAATAAATAAATGATTAAATAAGAAAATAACAAAATAACTGACAGAATTCCGTTTTTTTCTAAAAATGAATTACAAATAATAATTTTTGAAAATTAAGTTCCTTTTCTTCCTCTTCTTTTGTTCTTAACAATAATTATAACATTTTGTTTATTTTATAACAATAAATATTTAAATAAATATTTTATTATTTTATAACAATAATTTGTTTACAAAATAAACGATTTTATAAACAAATAAATTTAACTAACAGATAGTATTTAATAGAATGTTTTTACCCAAAATTCCCCCAAATAAATTAAAGAGTTGAAAAGTTTTTGTATTTGTTTAAACAATTATGATTGTTAGATAAATTAAAAAATAAACATTTACGACAATTGTTTATTTCTATTTTACTGTGAGAATGCAGTAAGTTTATTTTGATTGAAAGGCGCGTCTTCTTTAAATTCAAATAAATAACAAAACCTTTAATTGTTTATAACAATTTAATAAACAAATGAATTTTATGAACAAACTTTTCAAATTTAGTTTAAAAAAAATCAATAAAAATTGGTATTTTTTGAAATTTTGTTTACAAATTGTTTAAACAATTTTTATAGAAGAAGAATTGAAAAATAAAAATCATTTTGCTTTCTTTCGATAAATTTATGATTTTTTAAACTTAAATCTTTTGTCCGCCTTTCTCTTGAGATTTAATAATAGAGAGAAAAATTTATTTTCCTAAAATATTCAAGTCAATGACGGAATCAAAATACTGTAAATCATGTCGTCTATTTCAACAATTCCGTTGCTCCAAATTAATTTTTACAATAGATAAACAAAAAAAAAGGAAGAAAAATACAAAATAACAAAAAATCTCATCTAGTTATTAATTAGTATTCATGGCAAGAGAATCGTGATGATAAAAAATGCTTTACTCGAGTATTTGGTTTTTATTCTTTAATATAATCACAGTGAGTAAACAAATAAGTGAACAATAGTGTAAAAATTTACAATAATATAATAAATTATTTTTATTTTTAAGTAAACAAAATTTTCAAATTTAATAAATTTGATTTTTAATAATTAATAAATTCCAATTTTTAATATTTAACAAATTAACAAATTACAAAAATAAAAACTAAAATAAAAATAAAAAAAAAATTTTTTAAAAATAAATAAAAAAAAATAAAAAAAATACTAAAATACTAAAATATTTAATTTAATAATTAATAATTTATCATCTCGTTAATTTAATTATTTAAGCAATTAATAACAAATTGACAAATTTGTTGACAAATTTGTTGTTAATAATTCAAAAAATTTTATAAACTAATTAATTAACAATTTTAACATTTTATTAACAATATAACAATTTGAACACTTTTGTTTA
The DNA here is from genome assembly GCA_032873175.1 of Leptopilina drosophilae. NCBI lineage: Eukaryota > Metazoa > Arthropoda > Insecta > Hymenoptera > Figitidae > Leptopilina > Leptopilina drosophilae. The sequence continues at coordinate 39,641,720 of CM065486.1, read as the reverse complement.
ATAATTAATTAGGAAAAAAATTTTTTTTGAATTAAAAAGTGTTATAATTTTTTCATTTACAAAAATTTTTAATATTTTTGTTTAATAAACAATTGAAATATTTTCAATTAATAAATAATTGAAACAATTTCTTGAAATATGCCATTAAAATATTTTTGTTCAATAAACAATAAAAATATTTTTAATTAATAAACAATTCAAATATTTTTTTTAAATTAACAATTGTAACACCTTCGACAACTAATTAATCAAAAGTTAACAAAACTATTTATTAGTTAAAAATTATTATCAATATATATTCATAATCATAATAATAATAATAATTATTATTATTCGTAATAATTTTTAATTAATTATTTTAACAATTGTAATACAATAAAAACTTTTAATTGAACATTAAATTTTTTAAGTTATAGTAATTATTGTTATTGTTATTCATTATCAATAATTAATAATACTTTTTAATTATTAATTTTTTAACAATAAACCCATTGCAATTAGACATGAAATTGTTAAAAATTTTATAAAATTAAAAAAAAAATTTTATCTCACGATATATTTAGAAAAATGAAAAAAATGTTAATAGGTAATTAATATCATCGAAGGTAAAGGATTTTATGAAAGAAAATTGGCTAAAATCGAGAATGTAGAAAATGAATTTGAAGACACAATTAAAAATTATAGTGAGGAATTTGAAGAAAAAATGAAAATATATTCGAAAGAACATTTGGAAGCTGTAAAAAAATTAGAAAATGAATTTCGAAATGTTATCTTAACTACTCATCAAGAAATAAATGACAATCGAAAAAAGGTAATTTATTAATTTAACACTCAATAATGTTTGTTAATTTATTTATTGGTTTATTAATTTATTAATTTATTTATCCATGTATTTATCCATGTATTTATTAATTTATTTATTAATTTATTTATTAATTTATTTATTAATTTATTTATTAATTTATTTATTAATTTATTTATTAATTTATTTATTAATTTATTTATTAATTTATTTATCCATGTATTTATTAATTTATTTATTAATTTATTTATTAATTTATTTATTAGGTAACAAGTGGAATATATTAACTGAATTTTCAAAGCACAATAAAATAACTTATAATTTTTCATTTTTTAACAATGATAATTGTTTAAACAATTTTACAGAATTAACAAATTTTTATTAATTTCAATTTTACTCGATTCAATAAAAAATTTTTTTTATAATTTTGCACGTTTCATTTCTTCTAAATTGGGAAAGTTCATTTGTAAAGTTCATTTGTTTATTAAATTGTTATAAACAAATTAGTTTTTAAAATTTAACCCCTTTTAAGACAGAAGAATTTAAAAAATTGTTTATTTTTAAAAATGTTTTCAATTCTGATTTATTGTTGGGAATTATTCCTAGAACCATTCTATGAAAAATTATTTTGTTGATACAATTTATTTGTTTATAAAATTGGTTAAACAATTATTGGTTAATAACAAAAGTAAAGGATGAAAGTTAATTTTTATTTTTTAAAATTCTTATTTGTAATTTATTCTTAGAAAAAACGGAATTCTATCAATTATTTTCTTATTCAATTATTTATTTATTGTATAAACCAATTTGTTAATTAATTTATCTATTATTTTTTTATTAATTTATTTATCAAGTAGTAAGTTAAATATATTTTCTATAATATAAATATATTTTAGTTTCTAAGGCGGAATAAAAATAAAATAAGTCTCGTAAGTCATGATATTTTATTTTTATTTTTTTCAACAATAATAATTGTTTAAACAATTTTGCAGAATAAACCAAATATTCTAATAATTTCAATTTTATTTGATCTTACGAAAAAATATTTCTCACCTTTAAATACAGTTCGTTTCTTATTAAACATAAAGGTTCGTTTATAAAATTCATTTGTTTACAAAACTTTTATAAACAATTTAAATCTAATATTTTAATTTTTTACTAAAAAATTGTAAAGAATTATTTCTAACTTAATATGTTTACAAGTAGTCGATTAATTGCATATCATTATTAAAAAGTAAAATATTTTTTTTAATTTGTTTAAATATAATTGTTTAAACAAATACAAAAATTGGCAATTTTAAAAAATATTGAAATTTTTTCTAATTTGGGTATTAATAGTTTTCTATGTAAAATTATTTTGTTTGTAAAACTTGTTTGTTTATAAAATTGTTTAAACAATTATTGTTAATCACAAAAGTTATGAATGAAAAGAAACTGATAAATTGTTTAATATTTTTATTTGTAATTTATTTTTGGAAAAAATGGAATTTTGTCATTTATTTTATTATTGAATCATTTATTTATTTAATAATCAATTTGTTTATCTATTTTTTTCGATTTTAGTTTTATTAGTTTATTTTATTTTATTTAGTTATTATATTTAAAAAAATGTTCGTTTCATTTATTTATGCAAATTAATATTATTTTCATAAATTGCTAATAATTCCAATTAAATTTCATATTTTTTTAAAATTAAAACAGGTTAATAATGAATTGCACAAAAATTTAAACAATAGTATTTATCTTAATTTGACAAAATGCGTTGAAATAGCACAAGAGGTACATCAAGAGAGTATAAATATTCTTTTTGACATAATTGATTGTTTAAGAAGAGCTGTTGAAAATTTCAATATTAATCTAGAAAATATAAAAACAAATGTTAACGACTTTTTTAAAAATATGTCAATATTGAATAATGACTCGAAAAATTGTGTCAGGCAAACAAGAACAATAAAAGAGGCCATCAAAGCTTATTATTGCAGTAAAAATGTAACTATAAATTTAATTTACTTTTATTAAACATTAATTTAAAAAACAAATGTTTTTCCTTTGAAAATTTTCAATTATTTACAAACAATTAATAATTTTTTAAATTCAAAACATTTTATTTTCATTGAAAAAGTTTTTTAGTCAAAAAAATGTTTGTTTTATTTTATTTATTAATCTTTTTGTTAATAAACAAAACAATTTATTAAGCCTTTTGTTAATAAATAAACAATTTATTAATCTTTTTGTTAATAAATAAACAATTTATTAATCTTTTTGTTAATAAATAAACAATTTATTATTCTTTTTGTTAATAAATAAACAATTTATAAATTTTTTTGTTAACAAATAAACAATTTATTTATTGAAAATAATTTCTTATATTTTTTTGCAGTCATTAAAATATTTACAAAGATCGAGAAACAAAAATGCTATTAATTTACCAAAGGAGAGAAGAAATATGAAGAGAAATTATGAAAAAATTCGAAAAACTCTATTTAATTGTCAAGCAATTAAAAATTATCAAATCTTCAAGAAAAATTATCCAAATGAATTTATGAAAATTCAAAAATGCATTGAAGAAAGTAGAAAGCAGATTATGCAGAAAAAAAATTTGTTATCCATAAAATTTTTTTAGTTTAAATATATTTATATGTAAATTATTTTATTTATTGTAAATAAAAGTAATTTATTTAATTTTACATTTATCGAAATTTATTATTTATTTAATGATTTTTACTAATTAATTTATTCAACAAATTAAAATTTTTTTAATTAACATTTACTTTTCATTTATTTAAACAATTGACATTTAATTGTTAATCTATTTGTAATAATTAATTTATTTAACAACTTGTGCTAATATATTTATTTAACAATTTATACTAATTTATTTATTTAACAAATTAAAATTTGTTAAGTAAACATTTATTTTTTATTTATTTAAACAATCGATTAATTCTTAATCTTTTTGTACTAATTTATTTATTTAGCAAGTTGTATTAATTAATTTATTTAACAACTTTCACTAATTTAATTATTTAACAAATTCAAATTTTACAAATAAACATTTATTTTTTATTTATTTAACAAATTGTTTTAATTTATTTATTGGAACATTTAATTTTTAGTTAAAAAGTATACTATTTAATTTGTTAACAATTTCAAATTTTGTAAATAAACATTTTTGTTTATTTATTTAAACAATTTTTATTCAATTATTTATCAATTTTGTACTAATTTATTTATTTAACAATCTGCTTTTAGTTCTATGTAAATTATTGTTTAATTTTATAACAATTTCAAATTTTATAAATACTTTAATATTATTTAATATAATTATAATTAATTTTTAATAATGTTTACTAATTATTAATAATAATTTTATTATTATGTTGCTTTCACTGTTATTATTATTTTTGTGTTAATATATTTTTCAAAATTAATAATTTTTATTTGATACATTTATTTATTGCCAATTAGAATTTAAATAAAACAGTAAACTTAACTGTTATTCTTTTTTATAAATTTCTAAATTTGTTAATAATTTTATAACTAAAAATTTGAAGGAAAAAAATAATTTTTGTTAATAAAATATTTTATACAAAAAAATGATCAATTTTCTATTTAAAAAAAATTATGAAATGATTTCTTTTCGTTTTATTGCAGTGAAATAAAAAAAAAATTTTGATTTTCTCCAAATTGATAATAGAGAAAAATCAAACTTCTCATCACTTGACCTAAATTATATTATTTGAAAATAATAAAATAATGATATAAATATTAAAATCTTTTTCAAAGTTATATCAAGTTTAAACAAAGGTAGGACCCTGAATTAGATCGTAAATTCGTGTATCGTGCATTTTTATTTACCAATGGATTCATTCCAACATATCACAGTCTCGAATATATAAGTTGAGGAGAAAAATGATTTTCCATCAGTTTCAACAATTGTGACCATCAATAGTTGGAAATACATTAAAGAAAATTAGAGGCGAAAAAAAAGAAAGAAAAATGAAGATTTTCTACTTTGTATTATCTATTGTTCTCTTGGCCGTAAGTATAGAAATATTTTTTTCCCCAACAACTTGTTACATCATCATTTCTTTAAAATATCTTTTCTTGTTTCCCATTAATTTTCCTTTAATAAAAAATAATTTTTTTCCTTTTTCAAAATTTTCTATTTTTATTTCAATATTTAGTGTTTTTTGATGTATTTTTTATTTAAAAATTTATAACTTAATTTAAGAAAAATAATGTATGCACGAAAAATAATTTATTATTAAATATTGAAAATAAATTAAAAATAAATTTAGAAAAGAATTTAAAAATTGCCATTAATTTATTTATAACAATTTATTTATTTATAACAATTTATTTATTTATAACAATTTATTTATTCATAACAATTTATTAATTTATAACAAATTATTTATAACAATTTATGAATTTATAACAATTTATTAATTTATAACAATTTATTAATTTATAACAATTTATTAATTTACAACAATTTATTAATTTATAACAAATTATTTATTTATAAAAATTTAGTAATATATTACAATTTATTTATTTATAAAAATTTATTAATTTATAACAATTTATTTAACAATCATTATTAATTTGTTTATTTAACAAATTAATATGTAAATTTCCATCAATTTCTACTAATTTGTTTTTAAGAAAAATGTAAATATTTAACAATTTGTATTTATTTATTTTTATAACGATTTTTATTTATTCATTTACAATTTGTTCTATTTTGTTTAACAATATTTAATTATTTAACAATTCGTATTTATTTCTTCAACAATTTGTATTTATTTATTTAACAATATGTTCTATTTTGTTTAACAATATTTAATTATTGAACAATTCGTATTTATTTCTTCAACAATTCGTATTTATTTCGTCAACAATTTGTATTTATTTATTTAACAATTTGTTTATTTAACAATTTGTATTAATTTGTTTATTTAGCAATTTGTATGAATATTATATATTTATTAAACAATTAATTTGTTTATTTAACAATTTGTATTAATTTGTTTATTTAACAATTTGTATTAATTTGTTTATTTAACAATTTGTATTAATTTGTTTATTTAACAATTTGTATTAATTTGTTTATTTAACAATTAATTTTTTTCAGGTTAATAGTGTCAGCAGTGCAAATAATGCAACAAAAGACGATGTCGATGATGCTCTGAATAACTTAAAATCATTGATAGATTGTAATAGTAAAGGTGTTATTGATGATATTGCTATCATACCGAGACGTTCAGTTGGCCCTCAAAAAAAAATTCATGATCAAATTATGATTACGAGTCAATCAATGTATGATATTTACTTCAATAATGTTGACGGTGTAAGTTCAATTTTATTGTTAGCATTTTTATCATTGAAATTAATAGTTTTGTTTCAATTGTAGAATGAACAATATTTTAAGTTTAATTAAAATATTTTATTTTATTACTCATTAGGAATGCAATTCAAATTCTAAATCTGTTTCTAATTCCATTGTTTTTTTTTTTAATTTTTAATTTTAAATCCAATTTTTATTTTTAGTCTAATTCTAATTCAAGTTCGAAGTCTAATTCTAATTCAAGTTCGAAATCTAATTCTTTTTCTAATTCTAAATTAAATTCTTGTTCGAAATCTAATTCTAATTTTAATTTCAACTCTAAATTTAATCCTAAATTCTTATTTTAGTTTTAATTTAAATTGAAATAATTCTTTATTTTGTTTCTAATTCTGCCCTTAAAAACGAAAAATAATTTTGATTCTAACTTTCATTTTTAATTCTAATAAATTTGAATCTGAATATTTTACTCTTTATTATTATTATTTATTATTATTTATTATTATTCATTATTATTTATTATTATATATTATTATTTATTATTATTTATTATTATTTATTATTATTTATTATTATTTATTATTATTTATTATTATTTATTATTATTTATTATTAATTATTATTATTTATTATTATATATTATTATTTATTATTTTTTTATTTGTTTTAATATTTTGAATATTTTCTCTCTATAAGTCAATTTTATTAGTTGAAAATAATTAATGTTTTCTTTAATTATAATTTTTTCTTATTTCTAAACAGTCGAATGATGAACTACAAGAGGGAGTGAAGAATATTTTGACAAATAAAACTGAATGTTTCGATGAATTGCAAGCGTTTGAAACCGAAAGTTGGCCAATAATGGAAAGAACACGTGCTTGTTATTTATCAATTCTGAGTGATGTTGAGAAATACATTCAAAATGTTACAGTAGTTGCACAAAATCTTTCAGTAGAATATAGAAACTTTAAAACTGAAGCTGAAGAGTGCACTAAACAACCAGGTTGTATTTATAGCCAACAATTAGACTGCATTGATAATGTAAGTAATAATTATTTTTCTTTGTAATTTTTTTATAATTTAATATAAGTAATGAATTTATTAATATCAAAAAATAGTATAAAACTGAATAAATAAAATAAAATTTTAAATAACAAAAATTTAAAAAAAATAAAAAATGAAATAAAAGGAATTAAAATAAAATTTTATTTTTTATAATATATTTTGGTAACAATCGATTTCAGATTAAAATTTTTTAAAAATTTTATTTCATTTCATTTCATTTTATTTCATTTCATTTGATTTTATTTCATTTTATTTTCATAAAATGAAAATATCTATAATTAGAAAATAATTTAATTTGTAATTTAAAAACATTTTTTTTCTATCTTTTTAAGGTTCGTATGAAGTCATTTGATTTTCTAATGAATCAACTCTACAGAGGACTTTACAACATTATTCATATAGAAATTGAAATTTATAAAATTGCTGATACATTACCAAATTGTAGGACTACTGAATTAATTGAGTTTGAAAACAGTCAAATTGTTAAAAATGTGCAAGATTGTATCAACCGAATGAATAAGTAGAGAATGAAAATTCCTGTAAATATTGAAAGTTAACTTTAAAATAGAAGATTAATTACTTAATTATTGACGAAAGTAATTTATCAATAAATTTAATTATTTATAACTAATTTATAAAACAATGTTCAAAAAAAAATTTTTTAAATCAATAAATTATTGTCAATGCTAATTATGTATTTGTTCAAATTTATTTACTCACAATTTTCCAATTTTCGAGAGGTAAAAAAAATCCAATAATAAAATATTCTTATTCAATAGTTATAACAATTCAAAATTGTGAATTAACATTAGTTAATTAATTTTTAGTTAATTAGTTATTAAATTTTTAAATTTTTTCAAATGGCAGCTGAGTGGCTGATAGTGTCAAAAAATTTTAAAAAAATAAAATAAAACGCTCTATTCTTTAAGACGGTCTAGGACTCAGTCCCTGCTAAAAGACAGATGATTTTCCGATGAAAAAAATATCAAAAATTGAAAGAAACAAATTTTTAAAATTTATTCAAATGGCAGCTGAGTGGCTGATAGTGTCAAAAAATTTTAAAAATTGAAAAAAAATGCTCTATTCTTTAAGACTGTCTAAGGCTCAGTCCCTGCTAAAAGTCAGATTATTTTCCGATAAAAAAAATATTAATAATTGGAATAAACAAATTTTTTAAAATTTTTTCAAATGGCAGCTGAGTGGCTGATAGTGTCAAAAAATTTTTAAAAATGAAATTCAATGTTCTATTCTTTAAGACTGACTAAGACTCAGTCCCTGCTTAAAGTCAGATGATTTTCCGATAAAAGAATATTAAAAATTGAAGAAAACAAATTTTTAGAAAATTTTTCTAATGGCAGCTGAGTGGCTGATAGTGTCAAAAAATTTTAAAAATTGAAATTTAATGTTCTATTTTTTAAGACTGTTTGAAACTCAGTCCTTACTAAAAGTCAGATGATTTTCCGATAAAAAAAATATTAAAAATTGGAAGAAACAAATTTTTTTTAATTTTTTCAAATGGCAGCTGAGTAGCTAATAGTGTCAAAAAAATTTTAAAAAAATAAAATAAAACGCTCTATTCTTTAAGACGGTCTAGGACTCAGTCCCTGCTTAAAGTCAGATGATTCTCCGATAAAAAAATATCAAAAATTGAAAGAAACAAATTTTTTAAATTTTTTTCAAATGGCAGCTGAGTGGCTGATAGTGTCAAAAAATTTTAAAAATTGAAATTTAATGTTCTATTTTTCAAGACTGTTTGAAACTCAGTCCTTACTAAAAGTCAGATGATTTTCCGATGAAAAAAATATTAAAAATTGGAAGAAACAAATATTTTTAAATTTTTTTCAAATGGCAGCTGAGTGGCTGACGTGTCAAAAAATTTTAAAAATTGAAAAAAATGCTCTATTCTTTAAGACGGTCTAGGACTCAGTCCCTGCTAAAAGACAGATGATTTTCCGATGAAAGAAATATCAAAAATTGAAAGAAACAAATTTTTTAAATTTTTTTCAAATTTCAGCTGAGTGGCTGATAGTGTCAAAAAATTCTTAAAAATTGAAATTTAATGTTCTATTTTTCAAGACTGTTTAAAACTCAGTCCTTACTAAAAGTCAGATGATTTTCCGATGAAAAAAATATTAAAAATTCAAAGAAACAAATTTTTTTTAATTTTTTCAAATGGCAGCTGAGTGGCTGATAGTGTCAGAAAATTTAAAAAATTGAAAAAAAATGTTCTATTCTTTAAGACTGTTTGAAACTCAGTCCTTACTAAATGTCAGATGATTTTCCAATGAAAAAAATATTAAAAATTGGAAGAAACAATTTTTTTAAATTTTTTCAAATGGCAGCTGAGTGGCTGATAGTGTTAAAAAATTTTTAAAAAATAAAATAAAACGCTCTATTCTTTAAGACGGTCTAGGATTCAGTCCCTGCTTAAAGACAGATGATTTTCCGATGAAAAAAATATCAAAAATTGAAAGAAACAAATTTTTTTAATTTTTTTCAAATGGCAGCTGAGTGGCTGATAGTGTCAAAAAATTTTAAAAAATGAAATTTAATGTTCTTTTCTTTAAGACTGTCTAAGACTCAGTCCCTGCTAAAAGTCAGATTATTTTCTGATAAAAAAAATATCAAAAATTGGAAGAAACAAATTTTTAAAATTTTTTCAAATGGCAGCTGAGTGGCTGATAGTGTCAAAAAATTTTTAAAAATGAAATAACATACTCTATTCTTTAAGACTGTTTAAGAATAAGTCTCTGCTAAAAGTCAGATGATTTTTCGATAAAAAAAATACTAAGAATTGGAGGAAACAATTTTTTAAAAATTTTTCAAATGGCAGCTGAATGGCTGATAGTGTCAAAAAATTTTAAAAATTGAAATTTAATGTTCTATTCTTTAAGACTGTCTAGGACTCAGTCCCTGCTTAAAGACAGATGATTTTCCGATGAATAAAATATCAAAAATTGAATGAAACAAATTTTTTAATTTTTTTTCAAATGGCAGCTGAGTGGCTGATAGTGTCAAAAAATTTTTAAAAATGAAATTCAATGTTCTATTCTTTAAGACTGTCTAAGACTCAGTCCCTGCTTAAAGTCAGATGATTTTCCGATAAAAGAATATTAAAAATTGAAGAAAACAAATTTTTAAAAAATTTTTCTAATGGCAGCTGAGTGGCTGATAGTGTCAAAAAATTTTAAAAATTGAAATTTAATGTTCTATTTTTTAAGACTGTTTGAAACTCAGTCCTTACTAAATGTCAGATGATTTTCCGATGAAAAAAATATTAAAAATTGGAAGAAACAATTTTTTTAAATTTTTTCAAATGGCAGCTGAGTGGCTGATAGTGTTAAAAAAATTTTAAAAAATAAAATAAAACGCTCTATTCTTTAAGACGGTCTAGGATTCAGTCCCTGCTTAAAGACAGATGATTTTCCGATGAAAAAAATATCAAAAATTGAAAGAAACAAATTTTTTAAATTTTTTTCAAATGGCAGCTGAGTGGCTGATAGTGTCAAAAAATTTTAAAAATTGAAAAAAAATGCTCTATTCTTTAAGACGGTCTAGGACTCAGTCCCTGCTAAAAGACAGATGATTTTCCGATGAAAAAAATATCAAAAATTCAAAGAAACAAATTTTTTTAATTTTTTTCAAATGGCAGCTGAGTGGCTGATAGTGTCAAAAAATTTTTAAAAATGAAATAACATACTCTATTCTTTAAGACTGTTTAAGAATAAGTCTCTGCTAAAAGTCAAATGATTTTCCGATAAAAGAATATTAAAAATTGAAGAAAACAAATTTTTAAAAAATTTTTCTAATGGCAGCTGAGTGGCTGATAGTGTCAAAAAATTTTAAAAATTGAAATTTAATGTTCTATTTTTCAAGACTGTTTGAAACTCAGTCCTTACTAAAAGTCAGATGATTTTCCGATGAAAAAAATATTAAAAATTGGAAGAAACAAATTTTTTTTAATTTTTTCAAATGGCAGCTGAGTGGCTGATAGTGTCAAAAAATTTTAAAAAATAAAATAAAACGCTCTATTCTTTAAGACGGTCTAGGACTCAGTCCTTACTAAAAGACAGATGATTTTCCGATGAAAAAAATATCAAAAATTGAAAGAAACAAATTTTTTAAATTTTTTTCAAATGGCAGCTGAGTGGCTGATAGTGTCAAAAAATTTTAAAAATTGAAATTCAATGTTCTATTTTTCAAGACTGTTTGAAACTCAGTCCTTACTAAAAGTCAGATGATTTTCCGATAAAAAAAATATTAAAAATTGGAAGAAACAATTTTTTTAAATTTTTTCAAATGGCAGCTGAGTGGCTGATAGTGTTAAAAAAATTTTAAAAAATAAAATAAAACTCTCTATTCTTTAAGACGGTCTAGGACTCAGTCCCTGCTTAAAGTCAGATGATTTTCCGATGAAAAAAATATCAAAAATTGAATGAAAAAAATTTTTTAATTTTTTTTAAAATGTCAGCTGAATGGCTGATAGTGTGAAAAAAATTTAAAAATGAAATTTAATGTTCTATTCTTTAAGACTGTCTAAGACTCAGTCCCTGCTTAAAGTCAGATGATTTTCCGATAAAAGAATATTAAAAATTGAAGGAAACAAATTTTTTAAAATTTTTTCTAATGGCAGCTGAGTGGCTGATAGTGTCAAAAAATTTTAAAAATTGAAATTTAATGTTCTATTTTTCAAGACTGTTTGAAACTCAGTCCTTACTAAAAGTCAGATGATTTTCCGATGAAAAAAATATTAAAAATTAGAAGAAACAAATTTTTTAAATTTTTTTCAAATGGCAGCTGAGTGGCTGATAGTGTCAAAAAATTTAAAAAAATGAAATTTAATGTTCTATTCTTTAAAGCTGTCTAAGACTCAGTCCCTGCTAAGACTCAGATGATTTTCCGATGAAAAAAATATCAAAAATTCAAAAAAAACAAACTTTTTAAAATTTTTTCAAATGGCAGCTGAGTGGCTGATAGTGTTAAAAAATTTTTAAAAATGAAATAAAATGCTCTATTCTTCAAGACTGTCTAAGACTCAGTCCCTGCTAAATGTCAGATATTTTTCCGATGAAAAAATATTAAAAATTGGAGGAAACAAAATTTTTTTAATTTTTTCAAATGGCAGCTGAGTGGCTGATAGTGTCAAAAAATTTTAAAAATTGAAATTTAATGTTCTATTTTTTAAGACTGTTTGAAACTCAGTCCTTACTAAAAGTCAGATGATTTTCCGATGAAAAAAATATCAAAAAATGGAAGAAACAAATTTTTAAAATTTTTTTCAAATGGCAGCTGAGTGGCTGATAGTGTCAAAAAATTTTAAAAAATGAAATTTAATGCTATATTCTTTAAACTTTTCTTAGAAGTCCCTAGTCAGATGATTTTCGATGAAAAAAATATTAAAAATTAGAAGAACAAATTTTTAAATTTTTTTTTGCTGATAGTGTTAAAAAATTTTTAAAAATTCTTAGACTCAGTCCCTGCTAAAATGTCAGATTATTTTTCCGATGAAAAAAATATTAAAAATTGGAGGAAACAAATTTTTTTTAATTTTCAAATGGCAGCTGAGTGGCTGATAGTGTCAAAAAATTTTAAAAAATTGAAATTCAATGTTCTATTCTTCAAGACTGTCTAAGACTCAGTCCCTTGCTAAAGTCAGATGATTTTCCGATGAAAAATATTATGGAGGAAACAAAAAAAATATTAAAAAAAATTGGAATAAACAAATTTTTTAAAATTTTTTTCAAATGGCAGCTGAGTGGGTGATAGTGTTAAAAAATTTTTAAAAATGAAATAAAATGCTCTATTCTTCAAGACTGTCTAAGACTCAGTCCCTGCTAAATGTCAGATGATTTTCCGATGAAAAAAATATCAAAAATTGGAAGAAACAAATTTTTTAAAATTTTTTCAAATGGCAGCTGAGTGGTTGGTAGTGTCAAAAAATTTTAAAAAATGAAATTTAATGTTCTATTTTTTAAGACTGTTTGAAACTCAGTCCTTACTAAAAGTCAGATTATTTTCTGATGAAAAAAATATCAAAAATTTAAAGAAACAAATTTTTTTTAATTTTTTCAAATGGCAGCTGAGTGGCTGGTAGTGTCAAAAAATTTAAAAAAATGAAATTTAATGTTCTATTTTTTAAGACTGTCTAAGACTCAGTCCCTGCTAAAAGTCAGATGATTTTACGATGAAAAAATATTAAAAATTGGCAGAAACAAATTTTTTTTAATTTGTACAAATGGCAGCTGAGTGGCTGGTAGTGTCAAAAAATTTTAAAAATTGAAAAAAATGCTCTATTCTTTAAGACTGTCTAAGGCTCAGTCCCTGCTAAAAGTCAGATAATTTTCCGATAACAAAAATATCAAAAATTGGAAGAAACAAATTTTTTAAAATTTTTTCAAATGGCAGCTGAGTGGTTGGTAGTGTCAAAAAATTTTAAAAAATGAAATTTAATGTTCTATTTTTTAAGACTGTTTGAAAACAGATGATTTTCCGATGAAAAAAATATCGAAAATTGGAAGAAACAAATTTTTTTAAATTTTTTCAAATGGCAGCTGAGTGGCTGATAGTGTCAAAAAATGTTAAAAAATGAAATTTAATGTTCTTTTCTTTAAGACTGTCTAAGATTTAGTCCCTGCTAAAAGTCAGATTATTTTCCGATGAAAAAATTTTCAAAAATTGGAAGAAACAAAATTTTTTATAATATTTAATATACATATATCCTAGATGAAAATGTGTCCATATAACCATGTTTTGAAAAATTGATAATCGTCACAAATGCAAAGCTTCCTTATGAGGAAGCAACAAATAATAATTAGAAAAGTTGTTATAAACAAAGATTACTTTTTTTAATACATTCTTTTAGCAATTAATTAAAAAACTATTTTATTAACAATAGAAAATTTTTTACTAAATTTAAATTTTACAAAGCTATATTAATGTTAATAAAAAGACGTTATCCAACTGTTAACTCTCAGATGTTAATAAAAATAATTGTTAATTAACAAAAATAATGACTAATGATTATTATTAAATAATTGTTTATTAACAAAAATTTTAACGAATTATTATTCAAGAATTGTTTATTAAATGTTAATAAAAAATGTTACTTGACAAAATGAATAGTAAAAAATGTTAATTTACAAATGTTAATAAACAAATATGAACTAATTAATTAGTCAGCATATTAATTTTAGCTTGGTTAATATTAATAATAATATTTAATAATATAAATTTATAATAATAATTAATTTGTAAATACGTTAAAAGTAAATTTGTTAATTAACAACTATTGACTAACTGTTAATTAGCAAATATTTGCTAAAAGTTAATTAACAAAATAAAATGTGAACTGTAAGTTAATTAACAAAATGAAATGTAAACTGAAAGTTAATAAACAAAAATGTTAAGTGAATGTTTATTAACAAATGTCATTTGTCAGATAAAAATATTACAACTAAATTGCAATTAACAAAGAATTAATTATCAATATTTATCATTAATTAATTAAAAAATGTTATATAGGTATATTTATTTATAAAATTACATTTTTCTTCTTTCCTTACTCTTTCTTTTAAGAAAAAATACGACAAAGTAAATTGACGTGTTTAAGTTAAAAGTAGACCACAAATTTTTTTTTGTTTAGATAGAAGAAAAATGAATTACGGAAATTGAAGTAAGTAAATTATTTTAATGAGATTAAAAAAGAAAAACATATTTTCCATGCAATTCGGCGTACATAAAAAATTTAACTTCCCCAAAAAAAGAAGATAACTTCAATTGACACAGGTGTTAATTAAAAAAAGTATTATTCCATTTTTAAAATAATTAATTTTATATGACGGAATTTTGTTGTATAATATAAAAATGTAAAAAATTTTAAGTAAAATAAAATAATTTGAAAATAAAGAATTTATAAATTAATAATTAAAAATAAATTAAATAACAAATATTAATTAAGTAAGAAATAATTATAAAATTAAATAATAATTAACAATTAATTATTTAACAATTAATTAATTAACAATTAATTAATTAACAATTAAGTAGTTAACAATTAATTAATTAATAATCAATTAATTAACTAACAATTAATTCATTAACAATCAATTAATTAACTAACAATTAATTAATTAACAATCAATTAATTAACTAACAAATTATTAATTAACAATCAATTTATTAACTAACAAATTATTAATTAACAATCAATTAATTAACTAACAATTAATTAATTAACAATCAATTAATTAATTAACAATCAATTAATTAACTAACAATTAATTAATTATGAAACAAATAATTAACTAACAATTAATTAATTAACAATTAATTAATTAACTAACATTTACTTAATTATTTAACAATTAATGAAGTAACAGTCAATAAATTGATTATCATTTAATTACGTAATAAACAATTATTACATAACGTTAATTTCCTTTTCATATTAAATGCAATTTTGTTACGCATTACTTCTTGTTCTTTTATGAAATGGAAATATTTACAAACAAATAGTTAGAAAATGTTAATTTAAATTTTTAAAAATACGTTTTTGACGTCTTTTATCGTAAATAGGAACTTATAATAAACAAATAGATAATTTCAAATTTACACAAGTGTATGGCGTAGAAAATGGAAAAATCTACGTCAATGGCTTTTACTATTACGAATTATTTCCTGAAAAAAATTTTTCTTTTTTTTGGTATAAAAGCAAGAAGAAAATTTTAATTCTTTACACTTTTAATTTCAATTCAATTAATAAGTTATTTCGAAAAGATAATTAAATAATGTCTAAATTAGTTATTCTTTTTTGTGCCTTTCTCTTGGCTGGGGTAAGATGATTTTAATTAATTAGTAAATTAATTAATCTCCAATTACTTTAATAATTTTTAATAATAATTAATTACGTAATATTAATTACTAAATTATGTAAAATTTAATAAATTGAAAAATTTTTAATTAATTATAAATAATTTTGCAATTGGTAGTAATTATTAAGTAATTTAATATTAATGTTGATAATATATTAAAAAAAAATTTTTTTATATTTTTTGATATATTTATATTTTATATAAATATAATAATATATAATAAATAATAATAAATAATATTTTATATTTTTTTTATTTTTTTTTTTATTTATTTATTTATTTTTTTTTGTTATTAATTTTGTTATTAATTTTAGACTGTATATGCACAAATTACGGAGGAAGATGTTGAGAAATATGTATTTAAACGAAGTTTAACTGAGAAACTTGCAAGTTCAGTTGTGGGAAAAGTCAGTGGAGGAATTAAAAAAATTAATGATTATTTTGAAGTTGTTGAAACTGTAATGGCAAAAGCCACCGACAGTGTCCAAGATGAGGCGTTGAAAATTGTTAAATCATTTTCCGATGACTTAACTAAAGTGCAACAAACGGTAATTGAAAATATTTTTCATATTAACATTTACTATTTAACGCTTCTATTATTAAAGAATTATTTTTTCCCTCTTCGTTTTTTTTTCTTTCTTTTCATCGAATTTGTTATAAACAATTTAGAAACAAAAATATTAATTATTTAAAAGTTGCTATATTTTATAGTTAAAAAGTTAGATTTATAAAACAAAAAATTATCTTAAGATGCCTTTAATATTTATTTATTTATTATTTGTTAATTTATTTAGTAATTAATTAGGCATTTTTAATAAACAAATAAATAATAGAATTGTTTATTAAATAGGATTAAAAATAGGAACACTTACATTCGTAGGCAAGTTGAAAAAAAATTTATTCCTTTTTTCCTTTTAATTATTGCAATTGTTTAAAAATAATTGTTATAAACAAATTATGCCAAATAAACAATATTTTATCAACGGCATAAATAAACAAAGTTTGAGTGTGTAAAATTAATAAGTATTTGGATTCGTAAGCAAATTGATAAAAAAGAAATGCCTGTTTTTTATTTTCAATTTGCAATTGTTTAAACAAATTAAGAAAAAAAATTTAATTTTTTAAAAATTGTTGACGCCAATCGATTATGTGCAACAAAATTTTCCGTGGGTCATTTTTTTTTCTATTAAACTCGTATTTTGTTTATAAAATTATTATAAACAATTTATTCTAAATGACCTTTGTTTATTCTAAGCGTAAACAAATTGACAATAAAAAAGCAAAGAGCAGCATTTTTACAATTTTCTTTTAGAATCCAATTGTTAATTTTACCTAAGATCCATTTGTTTATCGTTGGAATGAAATACCATTTAATCAGGACAATTTTGTTTAAAACAATTTGATGAACAAAATACGACTTGAACAATAAAATAGCAAATACAAGAATTTCTTAACTCTTCACACAGAATCGATTGGGGCCATAAGTTTTTAGAAATAAAAAAATTTCCATTAATTTGTTTAAACAATTATTGTTAAAAAATTGGAAATTAAAAACAAAATATATCTTTTTACTAATTTAGCTTTGTTTTTTTAATGCGAGGGCTGGTTTCTTCATGAGACTTAATGGTTTAAATTTTGAAATTAAAATTTGTTTAGCATTTGTTTATTAGGATTGTTTAAACAATTAATTATTGAATATTGTTATAATTTTATTTCACCACTTTTAAATGTCAGATGGTTCTATTAAAATTATTTTGTGTAAAAAATAAATTACTTCCTTGTAAAAATAAAAAATACCAGGTATTTATTTATTAAAATTGTTTAAATAATTAATTATTTATTATTGCATTGCTTATTTGTTATTTCGTTGTTTTAACTTTAGAATCGAATACATGGAAAGATTTTATTAGTCAACAACATAAAAAATAAGCAACTGCAATTAACAATTCTATTATTTATTAATTTGTTTATAAAAAATGCTGAATTAGTGACTAAATTAATTAACAAATCATTTTTTTCAATATCCTACTTACAGGAATTATAAAATTTTTTTCCAACAATTTAACTTTTAAACCAAAAAGTATAGCAACTTTTAAATAATAAAATGTTTACTTTCTCAATTGTTTATAACAAATGCAGAAAATTTCTTTTTTGCAAACAAAAATTTTAATTTTCATATGGACTTAAAAAAATTTTCTCTTTTATTTTCCAGTTGAATGGGGAAATTGAGTTGGCAATAAATGATAAAAACTATGGTGACATATCGGAATGCGTAAAACACAGTGCAGCATTTAATGAAAGCATTGAAGTGGCAAAAGTCAAAATGTCCAAATGTACGAATGAAGTTGTCAATGATACTGACAAATATTTATTAGAAGTAAAAGAAGGTTCTGATGCTATCCAAGAACATTTATTGCGTATTAACGAGAAAGTCGAAAAGTGTACACAAAATATTGATGGCTTTTTCTCAGGTGCAAAAGCTTTATGGTGTGCGAAAAAGGTCAGTAAATCCCACCCTCTCTCTCTCAAAAAAAAAAAAAAATTATTAATTTTTAGTCCTATATTCTTGATAGACTCAGATAGTTTCTACCGGCCCCCTGGGGGGGACGTTACGTTTTGTAATAGCTACAGTTGCAGTAAATGTTTACTATTAAATCATATTTCATTTTTATATTATTAATTTGACTATTAGAAGAAATATAAACGACTAAAACTAATTAGTTAACTAATTAATTATTTAATTAAAAAAATTCTTTTATCACAAAATATAATTGCCATTCGAATGAAGTAAAATTTTTTTTTTCTTCTCATTTCTGCAGGCGTCTATTAAGAAAACTTGGACAGCAACAAAGAATCTTCCAGCCTTTTTGGTCGATTTAGGAGAATTAATGTGGAAAGTAGCGACTTCAATGACGGACCTCGAGGAATGTAAAATTTCAGAGGGAATTGAAAAAGCCATTTCGGATTCGAAAATTATTGGCCTTAAAGTTCGCGACTGCATCAGAGAGAAGCTAAAATAATTGTACACGTAAATTTATGAAATAATTTGTAAAATAGGTTTTTTATAATATAAGATAGAAAATAAAATTAAAATCAGTATAAAAAAATTTAACTATTTATTTATAAACAATAAGTGACTAATTAACAAACATCAGATATTTTTTTTAATGAACAATAAGATACTAATGAACCAATAATTAATGATTAGTTAATAAATAATTATCAATTACTTTAAAGTAGGTAATTATTATTTTTATTATTAATTAAGGAATAATTTACAAATAAACAAATTATTAACAATTAATAATTAATAAAAAACATATAATAGGCAAATTTGTAAGGTCATAGTTTCTCATCAAAATCAGTTCGAAACCAATAATAATAAACAATAATAAACAATAATAAACAATAATAAACAATAATAATAAAAAAAACTATTTATTAACTATTTATTTACCATTTTTAAAACTATTTAATAATAAACAAATTAACTATTTATTTATAAACAATTAACTAATTATTTATAAACAACTATACATTTATTTATAAACAATTATCTATTTGTTTATCAACAATTAACTATTTATTTATCAACAATTATCTATTTATTTATCAACAATTAACTATTTATTTATAAACAACTATACATTTATTTATAAACAAATATCTATTTGTTTATCAACAATTAACTATTGATTTATAAACAATTATCTATTTATTTATCAACAATTAACTATTTATTTATAAACAATTATCTATTTATTTATTAACAATTAACTATTTATTTATGAACAATTATCTATTTATTTACAAACAATTATCTATTTATTTATCAACAATTAATTATTTGTTTAAACAAAAATTTGTTAAAAAATTGTTTTTTTTGTTTTTTTATTTGTTTAATTATTTGTTTTAATTAATTATTTGTTTATTATTTGTTTTAATTATTTGATTAATAAACAAATAATTAGGAATTAATTAATAAAAAATTATCTATTTATTTATAAACAATTAGTGACTAATTAAGAAATAATTAGCAATTTGTTTGTAAACAATTAGTTATTTAATTATTATAAATAATTAAAGATTCATAAATAACAAAATTATCTATTTATTTCTAAATAATAAGCTATTAACAAACAAATAACTATCAATTATTTCAGAAATAATTTGTTATTTATTTACAAATAAATAGCAATTAAATAAATAAACAAATAATAAAAAAAAATTAATAACAAAATTATCTATTTATTTCTAAATAATAAGCTATTAACAAACAAATAATTATCAATTATTTAAGAAATAATTTGTTATTTATTTATAAATAAATAGCAATTAATTTTTTTTATTATTTGTTTATTTACTTAATTGCTATTTATTTATAAATAAATAACAAATTATTTCTTAAATAATTGATAATTATTTGTTTGTTAATAGCTTATTATTTAGAAATAAATAGATAATTTTGTTATTTATGAATCTTTAATTATTTATAATAATTAAATAGCTTATTGTTTACAAACAAATAGCTAATTATTTCTTAATTAGTCACTAATTGTTTATAAATAAATAGATAATTTTTTATTAATTAATCCCTAATTATTTGTTTTTTATAAAAAAATAATTAAAATGTAGTTAGCTATTAATTAAGAGATAAATAACTATTTGTTTATAAACAATTTGTAAAAAAGTAAAAAATAATTTGCTATTTATTTATAAACAATTAGAAATTAATTAATAAATAATTAGATATTTGTTTGGCTAATAATTAGAATTTAATTTTAAAAAATTATTTATTATTATATTTATTATTATTATTATTTATTATTATTTATAAAAAATTAAATAATTATTTAAATAATTAATAATTATTTTAATAATTAATTTCTTATTTATTTATTTATTTAGAATTAATAAACTAAAAATACTTTTCCGTTACAACAAAAAAGAACAGAATTTTTTCACTCTTTTTTCCTTTCAGTCTTGATATTCATTATTTGTTTATTTTTAGTGGAATTTTTTTTTTAATTCTTCTTTCGTGCACATGTCAAAAAGATCTCTCTTTTGTGGACAGAGCCAAATTAGAACGAATGAAATTAATGAGTGTAAATTATTATCATTAGTATTATTATTATTATTATTTTAATTATTAATATTACATTTTATATTATAAGTAATAAAAAAGTCATTTATTATACAATAATGTACAATTCCATCAGTAAGAAAAGGAAAAACTTGTTTTTTTATGAAAGAAGAATGATAATTTCAATTGACACAAGTGGTTTTATAATAAACTGCAAATAGAAATATGTTAATTTTTACTTTATTTTAATATTATTTAAATGAAAAATCAGATATAAAAAGCTTGAAAAAATTTTGATTCTCTCAATATTATTTCAGAAAAAATTTGTTTTCTTTTTTAATTTTTGTAAGATTTTGCAAAATAAAATGTTTAAACCTTTAATTCTTATTTGTGCCTTTCTCTTGGCTGGGGTGAGACATTAATTTTTTAAAATTAAAAATTACATTAAATTTATGATTATTAATAAATTTTTATTTATTATTTTAACTATTTATTCTAACTTTTAGTACTATTATTAATCTTTTGATTATAATTTTTTTGGATTCTCGTTTCGTTCTTTGAATAATATTTCATTTACTATTTATTTATTTGTAATTTATTTATTTCTTATTAATATAATAATAAATAATGTACAATAATAAATAAATTATAATAATAAATAAATAATAATAAATAGTGTATAATAATAAATAAATTATAATAATAAATAAATAATAATAAATAGTGTATAATAATAAATAAATAATAATAAATATATTATTATAATAAATGTATTATTATAATTAATTAATCAATTAATAAACAATTAATTATAAATGAAATAAATAATTTACCTTTAATGTTTATTATTTAATTATTATTAACGATATTTTAATTAATATAATTTTTTATACTTGATTCCGAAATGTTTATAATTATTTTTATTATTATTATTATTATTATTATTATTAGTATTATTATTATTGTTATTAATTTTGACTTTTGCTTTAAGGCCGTGTTTGCTGAAAATACGGGAACCCAAACGGAGAATCATGAAGAGAATCCAAGTTTAGTTGAGGAAATTAAAAATAAAGTTGTCGGAGTTGTTAATGAAGCAATTCGCCAAGTCACTGATTATCTTCATGAAGTGCAAGAAAAGACGGGACAAATTATTAAGAAACTTAAAGAGGAAGCGATGAAAGTGACAAAAGCTGTTTACGATAAAATTGTCGAGGCACAACAAAAAGTAAGCGAAAAATTTCTCATTTCTCATTGCAATTCAATTGGAATTAAAGTTCTATTAAATTAATTTTACTACAAATTAATTCTACTTTTAAATTCAAAGTTGTGTACTAGATACGAAACCTAATGGTAATTTATTGATGAATGTTGATCATCATTAACTAAAGTGAATGGTACAAAAAAGTTGTTACATTATTAACTGTTGTTGATGATCATTAACTAAAGTGAATGGTACGAAAAAGTTGTTACATTATTAACTGTTGTTGATGATCGTTAACTAGAGTGAATGGTACAAAAAAGTTGTTACATTATTAACTGTTGTTGATGATCATTAACTAAAGTGAATGGTACAACAAGTTGTTACATCATTCAATAAATACTGTTTCATTCGTTGTATTTAATTTTTGATGATAATTACAAGCAGCAGCATCCACTAAATGTGGTTTATCATCTATTGAAATTATCTCCAAGTAGTCAATATTCATCATCTACTAAAATGGGTGCAGCATCCACAAAAGATTGTTAATCTTCTGTTGAATTTGGTTCTACTAAATGATTAGCAACAGCATCACTAAATACTTTCACTTAATGCTGATTATCGTCTGTTAAATACATTCCTAGATGATAAGCAGAATCCGTTAAATATTCTTAAATGCTAGATGATAAACAGCATCCACGAAATATTCTTTATCATCTTTATCATCTTTATCATCTTTATCATCTTTATCATCTTTATCATCTTTATCATCTTTATCATCTTTATCATCTTTATCATCTTTATCATCTTTATCATCTTTATCATCTTTATCATCTTTATCATTTAGTAATCATATTAATATTTAGAACTATCTACTAAAATGGATGATAGACATAAACCAACAACATCCACAAAAATATTGTTTATCATCTGTTACAATTAAACTTTACATCATCTGCCAACTTAGGTGTTTGGTAATAACCAACATTCCCTAAATATTGTCTATTGAATGCAATGCTAGATGATAAGCAGCATAGACGAAATATTATGTATCATCTGTTGTTAATCAAACTATCATTTAATGTTTATCATCTACTGCACTTGGTACTAGATGATAGGCAACATCCAATAAACATTCTTTATCTTCTGTTGAATTTAGGGGTAAATGAAAAACAGTATCCACAAAATGTTGTTTATCATCTGTTTAAAAGATCTGTTTTCATCATCTACTTTTTTGGGTTCCGGATAATGACCACCATCCACTAAATGTGTTGAATTTAGTGCTAGATGATAAGCATCCAATACATATTCTTAATCATCTGTTGAACTCATCTCTTAGTTGCTAACCTTTATCATCTAACAAAATGAATCATGGGTACAACTCACAATGATGTTGTTTCTGACAAATCCTTAGCTCTTGAATTCAAACAGCAGACAATACCGAAAATACTCTTAGAATACCTATTATATTTTTAGGAAAATATTTCCACTTCTTTACCAAGTAGTATTTTTTTCCAAAACAGGTCAAATCGGAAGTTGACAAGGCAATAAAGGAGGCAATTAATTACAATGTAACCGAATGCGCCGAGATGGCAAAGGCATTTGACGACACTGGTGTTCAGGCAATGGCGGAAGTTTCACGTTGCGTCACTGACGTTATGGAGGACGCCGATGGTTACACGGAAAACATGAAACACAGCACCGATGTTGTTATGAAAAATTTAACCCTCATTAAAGACGAGGCAGAGAAATGTGTGGAAAATGTCAGTAATGTTGGATCAGCAGCCAATGCATTGTGGTGTGTCAATAAGGTCAGTAGATCCCTGTAACTTTTGCTTTACGTTTTTCATTTTTAAAAAAGTAGCACTTGTCTTCCTTATTGAAATTTCAATTCTTGATAAAGGGCTTTTTTTGCTTTTAGGCGGCTGTCAAAGGAACGTGGGCGGCAACGAAAAATGTTCCTGCACTATTGGCAGACTTGGGCAAACTAACGTGGAAAATAACGACATTATTGCCCGAATTGACAGTGTGCTCGACAGTGAATGGCGTTAAGAAAGTTAACGATGGATCGCAAATTGTCGTCGAGAAGGTCCGCGAATGCATTAAGGCCAGAAAGGAACTTGCCGAATCGCAAAAAGTCGAATGATAACTATCTGATAACTAATTTTTATTGATAACTATCTGCAAACATTGTGATGAATTAAGAAATTATACGTGACGTAGGCTAAAAAGTGTAACATAATAATTAAGAAAATAAAAATAATTAAGTTTCTATTAAAATAATCACCTAGTTCTTAAATTTTTCCTTTACTTTAATTTTTCCTTTAATTTATTATCACTTATGGTTTATTTTAGTTTTTACTTTAATTCCGCTTGAAAGTGGTCTACAACATACAGTGAAAACTGTTGATCTGCTAGTGCCTGTTGCTTATGATCTACTAAACTGAATTCTAGAAGAAGTAAAAAACTGTTCAGCAAATATTGCATTTTATGCTGAATGATAATCAACAGCAGTCATGAAATATTCTTCATTTTCTGTTGAATTCAGTTTCAAATGATAAACAGCATCCACTAAATGTTTGCCATCTGTTACTAGTTAATTTTTCATCATCACCTTGGGTTTTGGATAATAACCAACATCCACTGAATATTGTTTATCGTCTATTGAATTCAATGCTATTGAATTCAATTCAGAATCCACTAATCATAGTTGATCATAGTCATCATCCGTTGGAATAATCTACTATTAGCTAATACCTCTTGCTCACTTGAGCATTAAGGAATTGTTATGTCTCAAAACAAAACCAACATATCCCAAAATAGGTTTTTAAATTGCCCAACATTAGTGATTCGTACCTGATTTATTCACAGAGTGGAAGGTTCTGATATTAAGCTACAGGTTTTAAGAAAAATTGACTTAAATTGAAATTAAATCATCAAAGTAATTTATTTGAATCCTTTGCAATTAGAATCAGAGAGAAAGAGTAGATCCAGATGTCATCAGGGACAGTGGAACAAAATTAGAACTTTGTGGAATCAATGGAGAATTAAAATAGGAACAAAATTTAGAAAGTACTAGTTACGTGCCTTTTAAAATTATTCTTAGAGTTGTAGACCCAACAACCCACCTAAAATTTGTATTGTATTGACCAAAAGGTAACGATTATTGACCAAAAGGTAACGATAAAAATTTTAACCACTGTATAAAGCTAGTGGGGACCCAATAGTAAGGTCCCAAAATACAACCGATCATATTTGATTCCTGCCATCGATTGACATCTACAGTTCTTCTAACTATTAATTCTAATAATTGACCCTTTAGATGTATTATGAACTTGAATGCGATAATGCTTTAAATTGACACAAGTGTTCTATTGTCGCGAAACAAATAGTATCATTAACATTCCTTTTCTATGCTGCAATTTTTACATTCTTATTTTTCGATATAAAAGGCCAATGAGTCCTTGATTTTTCAGTATTAGTTTAACTTTTCTCTAACATCTAGCGAAATTATGTCGAACTTTGTGTTTCTTCTCTGTGCCATCCTCTTGACGGGGGTAAGAATAAAACACTAATTCAGAAAACAAATTAATTGTTGAATCGTTGGGTATTGTTGATACTATTTTTTATGTGAACGTAAACATCTTTTTTAACTAATTATTTCTATATCTACGGATCTAAGGATTCTTAACAATTTAACAATTTCAGACAGTCTACGCAGACGAGAATGACAATGAAGAGGCGAAAATGTCCAATGCAGGTATTGTCGGTGCAATAAAAAATGAAGTAGTAGGAGTTTTGGATTTAGCAATTTATCAAGTCAAGAATTATGGTCAAGAAGTGATGGAAACAACATCAAATGCAATTCAAACTCTTAATGATGAGGCATTGAACATTACGAAAGCTGTCGTTGGTAGAATCGTTGAGGTACGACAAAATGTGAGTAAATCCTCAAACATTATTAATCTCTAGCACATTTGTGTTCACTCTTGCACTTTTATGTCCACTCTAGCACCTTCATGTTACCTAGCTTTCATGTCCCCCTAGCACTTTTGCCCTAATTTCCCATTAATTCTTCATTAATTAATCTAATCCTTTTTTTAATTTCTGCAGATAAGAGCCGAAGTTAATACAGTCTTAAGGGAAGTAATCGGACAAAATGTAACCGAATGCGAGCAAATAGTGGATTCTTTTGACCGAACTGCCAATGATGCACAGGCCGAGCTATCACAATGTATGGATAAAGTATTAGAGACTGCCAATGACTATAGCCAAACAATGAAACAGAGTATTGAGGCAATTGTGCAAAATTTGACAGTCATTAAAGATGAGGCCATAGATTGTGTTCAAGATATCAGCACCGCACGTTCGAGCACCAGAGCCTTAGTCTGTGTCAAGAAAGTAAGCAAACCTTTCGCTTCAAGAAGAAGCAAAAATTTCCATCTCTTAAAAAAACCCCAAAAATCCCTCTTCCTATAAAAAAAATTGATATTAGTATTCTAAGTTCAAATCTTCATTTTTCAGACTGCTGTGAAAGGAACATTAGCAACAACGAAAAACGTTCCTGCCTTTTGGGCCAATTTCGGAAGACTAGCATTTAGGGTATCAACACTAGTACCGGATTTATCATTTTGCTCGACTGTGGATGGACTTAAAAAAGTTCACGACGCATCTCAAATAATCGTTCAACAAGTTTGGGAGTGCATTAAGAAAAAATTGTAAAAGATAATTTATAAAATTAAGCTAATACTTGTAAGTTGTAATTTGAAAATAAATAAGGATCTAAATAAAATGTTTCTAAGTACCAGAATAAATTAATTTTTAATTTTGTGTCTTTTTGGTTTCATTAGTTTTTCCTAAGTGATGCCTTGATTCCTTCCATCCGTTCGTCCTGCCGGTTACCATGATCCCAAACTAGTATTACTCCGCCAAAAACAGAAGCGTAATTGCTGTCAAAAATACTCCGGGGTTAGGTTGTCTCGCTTCCTGAGATTTTTACTTTTCAATTCTTACTTTCCTCGTCGTCAACCTCTGAAATTCTTTAGTTGTCACTGAAATCAAGAAACCTGATTTCTATAAATCAAAAAGGGGAAAATTGAGATCAGTGACATAAGAAATTCAGACCTTGGCAAATGAGAAATATAGAGAAATTCCCTTTGCAATATAGAGAAATTCCAGGGACCATCCTGTTCAATAGTCAATCTCCTAACAATATTGAGATTCCAGTAAAATCTGCTAAATGTGGAAAATAATTCTAATTTACTCAAAAGGTTATTTGTGAGATGATTTTTGCGTAGGTTGGATTCAAAAGGTGACAGTACCAATTAAGATAATTCACTAAAATTAGCCAAAGATTCTGAAACACTTTTCAGAAAAGTTCCCAAAGATTCGAAGTTAAACGCAATTTTCCTTTTCTAAAAAAATACCAGACTTGTATCTATTGTGACGTGACTTGTTTGCTAATTAAAAATTCTCCATGAATTAAAAGCTGGAGCAAACATTTCTTCATACTTGCACACTATCTCTATTGAAAAGTGATGATGTAGATTGACACAACTGTTTTTTGCATGACGTAATTAAATGGAATGTAAGTAAATCTAGTAGTTCAACAATGTTCACGAAGTCTATGGATGAAAATTTTTTCTCGATATATAAGGCAGAGGAAATTTTGGTTCTCCATCATAACTTCGATAATACTGCAAATAGTACAACAATCGTATTTCTTCGAATAGCTTTTGAAAAATGGCAAAAATTGTATTTCTTCTTTGTGCCTTGCTCTTGGTCGGGGTAAGAATAAACATAATTGCAACATAATTAAGATTTTTTTAATTTCTTGATGATGAGGATGATTACCTTAAATGTTTACTGATTCATTTAGGTTTCTAAAGTTAGTTATTATATTTAGTTTAGTTATTTCTTATTTTTAATGCTAGGCAGTGTATGCTGGAAAGAAAAACTATCAAGAGGAGGGAAATGCCAATTCACGTATTCTCGATAAAGTTAAAAATGAAATGTTGGCAATTGCTGAATTATCACGCAGCCAAGTGGCGCATTCTGCTTTTAATGTTGTAGAAGCATCGGAAAAAACAATTTTAAAACTCATCCCACAGGCAACGAATATGACGAAGGATGCTTTTTATAGAATTGCTGATGTACAAGAAAATGTAGGTATAAATTTCCATTTTCTCCTCAAATACACTTCTACTATTATTCTACATATCCTCTAAATTTTTTCTTTCTCCTGCAACCCTTGATTTTACTCTCTTCACCTTTTTTCTTTACTGATAATTTTTTTCATTACATCCTTTACTACTTCATAGCATTCGTTTTATCCCAATTTTTTTACACCTTTTCCTAACTTTATAATGGAACTAGAGTTTTTATTTACGATGGGAGTAGAATAATATTTTTCTTTCAATATTTCAAGACAGTCAGTTTCCAGATCATCCATGACAATGTCAGAAACAAAGGATTGGGGAGCTCATTAATTTTTCTTTCTCAATTTTTTTTTTTTAAAGGTAAGAACCAAAATTACTGAAGTACTAAAGGAGAAGTTAAAGAACAAGACGACAATTGGACAAAATGTTATCGAATGCGGGAAAATATTGGAGTCTTTTGAGCAGACTGCCACTAAAGCACAGGACGAGGTAAGTCACTGTGTCGACAGTGTGGCAGCTAGTGCCACTAACTATGGGCAACAAATGAGACAGAGCATTCAGGCTATTGTGAAAAATTTGACAGACATTAAAACTGAGGTCTTAGGATGTGTGCAAAATGTCAATAGCGAGGGTTCAACTCTTAAAGCATTAAATTGTGTAAATGAGGTAAATATAAGATCCTCTCGTAACCTTAATCATTAACCAATACAAACAAATAGTAAATTAGAATTAATTTCTCAAAAACAAAGTGCTAATTCATTTCTTTGAAACGAATTGCTAATTTATTTCTTTGAAACAAATTCCTAACACGGTAAATCGTTAGGTATTAAAATTACACCAAAAAGGATTAAAATAATCAAATTTAGTGTTATTTTAATCTATTTTGGTGTTATTTTAATACCTAACGATTTACCGTGAATTCATTTCTTTGAAACAAATTGCTTATTTTTTTTTTAAATTGTTAATACATTTCTATCAAACAAATTGCTAATTAATTCCTTTTGAAAATTTTCCTCCAAGGTTCGTGTCAAGGAAACATTGATAACTACCGAACATGTCCCTACCTTTTGGATAAATTTGGGAAAACACTCCCACATAGTATCAACTCTAGAAGCAAAAATGTCATCATGTCTGAAAATCAGTGAGATGAAAGCATTCAACGCCGCATCGAAAACTGTCGTTCAACAAATTCATAAGTGCGTTGAGGAACAATTGTAGATAATAATTTGTAATTTTTGTTTTTTAACAAAAACACCATATTCAATAATTGTACTTTGCAATAATTGAAAAATTGAGAAAAATCAAAAAGTTCGAATAAAATTGTTTAAACTATGTGAATTCATCTTTTAATTGAAAGTTACCTTTCAGTTATAAACAATTATAATTATGATATCAAAAATCAAGATATATCATAAGAAGTTTCTAAAGATTAAAAATCCGTACAATAAATTTCAAAAGTTTGTAGTTTACACTTTACAGTTAGTTGTTGTTTGCTTATTTGTTTCCCAACTTTTTTAATAATTGTTTTTTTTTAATAAAAATATCTTAAATTATTTTGTTGAAAATAATTGAATTTAATTAATATTTTTAAAAATAACTGTATTCTTTCGAGAAATTTTACTAAAATTAAATTTAAAATAATTGCATTCCTTTCTTATAAATAATTAATTAATTATTTCCTTATAAACAAATAGTTAATTAATTGATGGCTCATGAAGAAACTATTAATTAATTATTTCCTTATAAACAAATAGTTAATCAATTATTTCCTGATAAACAAATAATAAATTAATTGTTATCTTATAAACAAATAATTAATCAATTATTTCCTAATAAACAAATAGTTAATTAATTATTTGTTTATAAACAAATTGTTAATTAATTAATTGCTTTTGAACAAATAGTTAAATATTAAATTGTTTATAAACAAAAAGTCAACTAATTGTCTCCTTATAAAGAAATAGTAAATTAATTGTTTTCTTATAAACAAATAACTAATCAATTATTTCCTAATAAACAAATAGTTAATTAATCATTTCCTTATAAACAAATAGTGAATTAATCGATTGCTTATGAACAAATAGTTAAATATTAATTTGTTTATAAACAAACAGTTAACTAATTGTTTCCTTATAAGGAAATAGTAAATTAATTGTTTTTTTATAAACAAATTATTAATTAATTATTTGTTTATAAAAAAAGTTAGTTGTTTCCTTATAAACAAATAGTTAATTGATATCTTATAAACAAACAGTTAATTAATTAATTCCTTATGAACAAATAGTTAATTATTTCCATATAAACAAATAGTTAATTAATCATTTTCTTTTAAACAAATAGTTAATTAATTGATTGCTTATGAACAAATAGTTAAATATTAATTTGTTTATAAACCAAAAGTTAACTAATTATTTTCATACAATCTAATAGTAAATTAATTTTTTTATAAACAAATTGTTAATTAATTATTTGTTTATAAAAAAAGTAAGTTGTTTCCTTATAAACAAATAGTTAATTGATATCTTATAAACAAACAGTTAATTAATTAATTTTTTATGAACAAATAGTTAATTATTTCCATATAAACAAATAGTTAATTAATAATTTCCTTATAAATAAATAGTAAATTAATTGATTGCTTTTGAACAATTAGTTAAATATTAAATTGTTTATAAACCAAAAACTAACTAATTATTTCCATACAATCAAATAGTAAATTAATTTTTTTATAAACAAAGTGTTAATTAATTATTTGTTTATAAAAAAAGTTAGTTGTTTCCTTATAAACAAATAGTTAATTGATATCTTATTAATTATTATTAAGCAAACAGTTAATTAATTAATTCCTTATGAACAAATAGTTAATTATTTCCATATAAACAAATAGTTAATTAATCATTTCCTTATAAACAAATAGTGAATTAATCGATTGCTTATGAGCAAATAGTTAAATATTAATTTGTTTATAAACTAAAAGTTAAGTAATTGTTTCCTTCTAAGGAAATAGTAAATTAATTGTTTTCTTATAAACAAATAATTTATTAATTATTTCCTTATAAACAAATAGTTAATTAATTATTTCCTGATAAACAAATAATTAATTGATATCTTATAAACAAATAGTTAATTGATATCTTATAAACAAACAGTTAATTAATTAATTCCTTATGAACAAATAGTTAATTATTTCCATATAAACAAATAGTTAATTAATCATTTCCTTATAAATAAATAGTTAATTAATTGATTGCTTTTGAACAATTAGTTAAATATTAAATTGTTTATAATCCAAGAGCTAACTAATTTTTTTCATACAATCAAAGAGTAAATTAATTTTTTTATAAACAAATTGTTAATTAAATATTTGTTTATAAACAAAAAGTTAATTGTTTCCTTATAAACAAATAGTTAATTGATATCTTATAAGCAAACAGTTAATTAATTACTTCCTTATGAACAAATAGTTAATTATTTCCATATAAACAAATAGTAAATTAATTTTTTTTATAAACAAATACTTGATTTACTATTTTCTTACAAATAAATAGTTAATTTATAACTTTTTTAAATATATTGTGGGAAAACTCTCTTTTAAAGTATCAACGCTAGTAGCTGTTCAGCATTAAGTGAGATGAAAAAATTATTATTGTAAAAAATAATTGTTATTAATTAATAACATAATTTTATTAATTAATAATTGTTATTAATTAATAAAATTGATTTATGATCCACTTTGGATCGCGGGATCTTATGTTGTAAATAAATAAATAAATTAATTAATTAATTATTTTAAAATTATTCTAAGAGTTATTAATGTTAATAATTATTTTAAAATTATTATAAATTATTCGAAAATCATTTCAAAAAGATAAAATGAAAGGAAATAGAAATTACTTAAAAAATTAAAATTAAAATACTTAATAGGAAATAAATCAAAAAATTCTCATAATGAAAGTCTAAAAATATTAAAAAAAAATAATTTGATTAAATAGAGGAAGTGTAATGTGTCTTAAAAAAATTTTATTAGTATAATTCAAATAGTGAAATGAATATATTATTATAATAGACGTCAAATGTATTGTTTTTACTTCCTTATGAATCCAAAAACACACTGATAACAATGAAAAATAACGTCTATAGTTGACAAATATTTTTCTCATTTTTACTATATTTTGGAATAATGAAAATATGTTCGATATATATAAGAGAGCAAATGATCTGAAACTTCATAACATTTCGAATTGAAGAGAAGCTCATATCAAATCATGGCGAAAATTTTCTTCATTTTTTGTGCCATCCTCCTTGTCGGGGTGAGTAAAGAAAAATTATTTAAAAATAATTTTTGCACTTTGGGCAAATTTTCAATTTAGCTAGAAATAAGTTTTTAATATATATTCTGTCCATTTTCAATAATTTTTTATTATATTTTCTCTTTTTTGATATTTTTAACACGAAAGTATATTTTTTATTTTGTATACATAAAAAATATAATAAAATAAAAAATTATATTATATTATATTTATATTTTTAATATTGTTCACATTTACTATTTTTAATATTACATTTTCTATTCCACATTTTTTATTTTGTATTTTAAATAAAATTTAGTAAAATTTACATTTTCTATTATATTACATGTTTTTACATATTTTTTAATTTTTTATTCCATATTTTGAATTTTAATTCAAATGTAATATTTTATGTAAAAAAAATTAGGTATTTACTTTTTTTGCTAATATTTGTTAATATATTTAAATTTTTTCCTAATTAATATTTTCAATATTATATTTTTATTTCTTTATTTATTTAAATCCTACTTAAATTTTTAACTAAAATAAAATTAATTTATTTAACGAAAATAAAATTAATTTATTTAACTAAAATAAAATTAATTTATTTAACTAAAATAAAATTAATTTATTTATTTAATAAATTAATTTTATTTTAGTTAAGTAAAATTAATTTATTTAACTAAAATAAAATTAATTTATTTAACTAAAATAAAATTAATTTATTTAACTTGAAATAAAATTAATTTATCTAACTGAAATAAAATTAATTTAAACTGAAATAAAATTAATTTATTTAACTTTAAATAAAATTTAATGCTTTAATTTTTGGCACTAATTTTCCAATTTACTTCTTCCTTACATACAATTTAGTAGTTAAAATTTTTTTTATTCTGTAATTTTTAAGTAAATTATATTTTTTGACATTTATTTGAAAAAAAAGACAGAAGTTTGTAATTGAAAATTTTTTTTTATTTAAAATATTAATTTACATAAGAAATGTGTATATGTAATAATTTAATTTTCTTTAATTTAGACAAGTGTTTACGGCGCCGAAGATGCTGGTTCAATAATGAAACTAAAAAATGAGGTTGTAGAGGCAGCACAAAAAACACATGCTTTGCTTAAACAAAAATTAAATGAATATTCAGTGAAAATTAAAGATTTGATTTCCAAATTACAAAAACAAGCAATTGATTTGCGTAGTGTTGCTTTTAAAAATGTTGCCTCCACCGAGAAAGATGTTAGTATTGTAATAATTATTTTCCACTTAAAATTTTCTTTTACTCTTTTTGCAAAGTATTTTTTTTTAAACTAATTTTACAGAAGTAGTCTCTAATTTATTTTAATTTAAAAAAAAATTGTATAACTTAGTTTATTTTTTTATAACTTAGTTTTTTTTATTACTTAGTTTTTTTTATTACTTAGTTTTTTTTATAACTTAGTTTTTTTTATTACTTAGTTTTTTTTTATTTCTTAGTTTTTTATTTTTTTATATCCTAGTTTTTTATTTTTTTTACATCTCATTTTTTTAATCTATTAATTAAAAAATTTTTAAAAATTATTATTATTATTATTTTTAATTTATTTAGAAAAAATTTAGTTTACTATCGCTTTTACTGGGACAAATAATTTTTTTTTCTATACATTTTATTGAAAAAAAAATTGCATTAATTAAATTTTCCTTCTATTTTCAATTTAGGTTTTGGCAAAAATTGATAACGTTCTGCAGGAAGCAACGGGTACGGATGTAGAGCAATGCAAAAATATGGCAAAATCTTTGAAACCAATTGTGAGCGAAACCCTCACTGACGCGAATGATTGTGTCGAAAGTAGAATTAAGCGGGCAATTGATACTTGGAAGGATTTATATCAGCAGGCGGAAAAATCCTTGAAAACTTTGATCAAAGTCGAAAATGATGTTGAAGAATGTGTGAAAAATATTAATAACTGGCGTTCACTTCCATACGCATCGTATTGCGTCACTAAGGTTGGTTTTCTTTTTTTAAATTTAACTAAAGAATCATGAAAAAAATAAAAAATAAATAAATACAAAAATTTAATAATTTTCTTCAAATTTTTTTCAGGTCGCTGCAATTGGAACTTGGGAAACAGTGACAAATGTTCCATCAATTATTTTGAATATCACCAATTTATATTTACAAATTCAATCATTCTTCCCCGAAGTTCAGACATGCGTCTCATCGCAAGCTATCGGCAATATGAAAGAAACTAGTGAACAAGTTGTAACCAATGTTATCAGTTGCGTTAAAGCCGAAGTTAAAAACAAACATTCAAAAGCACCAGGAACATCCTGGTTTAAAAAATTCGTTCCATGGTAAAAAGAATGTCGACAAAAAAAATTTTTCCACTTTGTTTTTCATTAATTCTCAAACAATTAGAAATTAATTCTTTATCACAGTAAATCGTGAGGCATTAAAAAGTGTTGCAGATTAAATTAACACAAAAAAAAATTTTTAATAATCAATTTTTGTGTTATTTTTTTTCAATGAATGAAATTTTAGTTTATTAAATTTTTTTACAACTATAAAACATGGAGATATGGATAACTACGACTCTTCGACTCATATTTTGTAATAATTAAAGATGACCATGTAATAAAATCATTATTTTATCTATTACATTATACTTCTTCAAAATTATTTTCATTATTTCAATTCAATTATTATTTTCAAAAAATTTTTAACTACAATTTTACTTTATATCTATTAGTTTTAATAATAATTCATTAATCAAGTTCGCGAAATTTCAATGATTCCTAAATGCTTTAATTAAATGCATATTAGAAAATAAAAACTTAAAATAATATTCAAAAAATTCAATAAAACTTTTTCAAAAATATTAGTTTTTATAATATAATAATAATAATTAATAATATAATATAATATAATATAATATAATATAATATAATATAATATAATATAATATAATATAATATAATATAATATAATATAATATAATATAATATAATATAATATAATATAATATAATATAATATAATATAATATAATATAATATAATATAATATAATTAATTATAATTTTTATAATATAATAAACACTCCATATTTCTTTTAATATTCAATTATAATCTAAAATTCTAACTGAAATTCATTTTTATGAAATGAAAATACATTTTTATTAGAAAATTCAACAAGAATTGAATTATTTAAATGCAAGAGTAAATAATTTATTGAATAATTGAATGTTTCTTAAAATTCAATCCTCATAAAGAAGTTTAGTAACAAATTTTTTAATAATTCAATTTTTTTGTCCAATTTTATTAAAACTTGCATAAACATAATTACTTTTTTCAAGAATTCAATTATAATTGTATGAAAAATAATTGAAACACTGCGATGAGTTTTATAAGAATTTTTAAATTTACTAGTTTATAATTCAATTTTACAAAATTTCAATTATTCGGAAATTCTGCAATTAAACATACACTGAAAAATAAAAACTTGAAATAATTCCAATAAAAAACCTATCAAACTTTTAAAAAGAATTAATTCTACAGAATTTTTTGTCAAAAATATGAAAAATTAAGAATTTCAATTATTTTAGTTTAAAACATTTTCAAAATTTAATTATTTCCAAAAATCCACATTATAATGCCTTTAATACTTAAGTAGAATCTTAAATTTTAACTGAAATTCATTATTATGAAATGAAAATCAATTTTTATTATAAAATTATACAAGAATTTAATTATTCAAATGCAAAAGCATAAATAATTTTTGAATAATTAAATGTTTCTTGAAATTAAATTCTCTTAAAAAATGTTATCAACAAATTTTTTAAACCATTAAATTCTTTGGACGAATTTTAATAAGATTTTTAAGAATAATTACATTTTTCGAGGTATTTGATTAAAATGTCATTAAAAATCATTAAAATTCTGCAATAAGTTTTATTATTTATGAAAATAATTGAATTATTGCCAAGAAATTTATAAAAAATTTGTAAATAATTGAATTTCTGTAAAAAAATTTATTGTTTATGAAAATAATTGATTGCGTTTGCGTAGAATTATATTCAAATGTTTTTCAATAATGGAATTCTTTTGGAAAATTTTATTTAAAATAGTAGATATTGAAATTTGTGGAACTTTAAAAGCTTTTGAAAATAATTGAAATTTTGACAAGAATTTGATTAAAATTTAGTAAAATAATTGAATATCAGAGAAGAATTTTTCCAAATCGTTGACTTTGGTGTTTTATTTAAAATAAAATTTCATTCATAGTTAAAAAATAACACCAAAATAGATTATTTTAATACTTTTTAGAGTTAATTTAATCCTAGAGGGATTAAACTGTTGCAGATTATTTTAATAAATTCTGGTGTTATTTTAACACCTCACGTTTTACTGTGATAGTATTATTCTTAATTCCTAAAATACTTCTTAATCACTATTCTTAGTTAATAACCAATAGTTATCAATAATTAAAACCAGTAATTAACAATTATTACTTCATTAATCGTCAATTAGTTTTTATAAAACAAAAAAAAAATTTAAAAAACTCACCTGAGAATTCCATTGATTGTTACAAACTGCAATTTATAATCCTCTTCTGAATTGTTAATCCAAATTCTGTAAAAAAAAGAAAACAAAAAATTATATAGTTTTAAGCAAATAAAGTTTTTCTAAATAAAATATTTAAATACTTTCTTAAAAATATCCGCCATTTTGAATTTTGAAAAACCATCATCGATTTCGTCGTCAGCGACCCCGAAAACCCCCAAGTGTTAAGTTTCAAGCGAAACCAAGAATTTTTCCAAAAACTATCCGCCATATTGGATCCGCCATTTTGAATTTTGAAAAACTGACATCGACTTCGTCATCGTATTAAAATAGAACAAAATAAATAGAAGTTTTTGGCACCGAAATTCGTACCTAAATATCAATTATTTAAAAAGAATTTTATAAAAATTCGTCGCAAGAGTTCAGTTATTGAAAAAAAATTTAACAAAATTCTTTTCAAGAATTCAATTATTTTTAGAAATAACAAATTACTTCACCGAAATTCAATTATTTTTTTAAACTTCAATAAAATTCGTTGAAAAAATTAAATTATTTTCAAAAGTATAATAAAATTCTTCGCAGAAATTCAATTATGTTCAAAATTTTTTGCCAACATTTCAATTATCTTTATAAATAATAAAATTCATCAATATTCAATTATTTACAGAAAATTTTTTAAATTCTCGTCAAAATTTCAATTATTGTTATAAATAATACAATTCTTCTTCAAAATTAAAATATATTTAAAGACTTGAATAAAATTCTTGTTAAAATTTCATAGAAATTCAATAATTTATGAAATTTTCAATAAATTTCTTTGAAATAATTAAATTATTTTCATAAATAATAAAATTTCCACGCGTTTTCAATTATTTAATATACAAAATTTTATAAAAGTTTTTGAAAAATATCAATTTTTTTAAAAAGATTTTTATAAAATTCGTCGCAGGAATCAATAATTCAAAAAAAAAATTAACAAACTTCTTTACAAGAATTGAATTATTTTTAGAAATAGTAAAATTCTTCACTGAAATTCAATTATGTTTGAAAAATTTTAATAATATTTTTGGAAATTTTTTAAAATTCTTTTCATGAATAATAAAACTCTCATCGCAAGATTTTAATTAATTTTGGATACAATATTTCAAATAAATTCCTCGAAAAATGTAATTATTCTTAAAAAATTTTATTAAAATTTGTCAAAAGAAATCAATTATTTCAAAATTTCTTTGTTAAAATTCTTTATGAGATTTCAATTTTAACAAACATTCAATTATTCAATAATTTATTTATTTTTCAATTTAAATAATTGAATGTTTCTAGAATTTTCTAATAAAAATTGACTAAAAAATAAAATTACCAAATAATTGATTTATTGTTTATGAAAATAATTGAATTATTGCAACGAGTCGTATTATAATTTTTTCAAATAATTGAATTTTTTTTTTTTTTTGAGAAAATTTAAGCTACTTTTAAAAATAATTGAATTCTTGCGAATGATTTTATTAGGATTTTTGTAAATAATTAAATTATTAAATTAAATCCTAAGCCGGATTCAGGTGAATTATCTTGGATATAAACAAATAGTGAAATGAAAATATATTATAAATTCGAAAACAACTGATAACAATGAAAAATAACATTTACGGTTGACAAATATTTTTCTCATTTTCATAATAATATTATGTAAAAGTAATAGTGAAGATTGTAATATAAAAAAGAGGGCAATAATTTTGAAACCCAATAACATTTCAAATTTGTTGTGACAATTGTTTGAAATCATGGCGAACATTTTTTTCATTCTTTGTGCTGTCCTCTTTATCGGGGTGAGAGAAAAAAAATTATTTAAAAATTTTCCACATTAGACAAATTTTCAATTTAGATAAAAAAAAAGTTTTTCATATTTTTTTGAGCACTTATTTTTAATATTCTTAAAACAAAAGAAATATTTTTATTTCCTATTTTAAATAAACTGTAAATAAATTTACATTTCCTACTCGTTTTTATTTTATATTTTGCATTTTTTTATCTTATTTCTCCTTAGAGAAATTTTCTACTTTATTTTTTTTTCTTTAAATACCTACAATTTTGAGATTTTATTCCTTTCTTCGGTACTTTTTAAGTAAAAAAAAAAATAAATAAAAAAATAAAAAATTTAAAATTTATGTTTTTTAATTTTAATTTTAAATAATAATTAATTTTTAAAAAAATTAGGAAATGCGTCTCATCGGAAAGTATGGAAAACTGTCGAGAAACTACAAAGCAAATAAAAATCAATGTTCTCACTTGCATTGAAGCCGAGATCATCCAATCGATAACTAAAGCACCTGAAAAATCCTGGATGACCAAAATTTTTGGATAGTTGAAAGATTGTTAAAAAAAATTATTTAAAACTATTTTTAATGTAAATTTGCTAAAATAAGGAAATAAAAAGAAGTATTTATTGGAAACAGATAAATTTTTACTCAAATGCTCCTGTTGTGTGTAAAACTATTCCTACAATGCCAAAAGATTAAACCTGACATTTATTGATAGTCATTGCATAAGATTATTCACTGTAATAACAAAATATAATTTTGTAATATCTCTTATTCCACTGTTTCTAAAGCCTAATTGGATGCAATTGGTCTTTCATCCCAAATAATATTTATAGCAGTTCTTAAAAATTCTGCTTGTTTTGACAGTCAACTAATGTTGACTCTTGTTAACATGTGAATCTCTTGTCTGATGTTGAATCTTCATTGTTTGGTATGGAAAACATGAAAACAGAATAAAAAGTTCGACGAGGGTTTAAAAGATTTTAAGAGAATACCAGAATACTATATTATTACTATACCAGTCCACTATTAATTCTTTAGTTGCAACATCAAAAATAATTGTATTATGTTAACAATTTTTGCCACTACCTTCTGAAGAAAAAATATCTACTTTCGTAATCTTCATCATGTTCTATAACATCATCACAATATCAAAAAATTTAAGTCGTTCATTAAGTAAACTTTCAATTAGAATAGTTATCAGCTATTAAAAAATTTCTTCCACGTGCTGCTTCTACAAAAGTATTAATGCCTTCGTATACATTTGTATCTTTAAATGAAAATGATTTAGCGCCACGTGCATAAAGT
Source organism: Leptopilina drosophilae (assembly GCA_032873175.1). Taxonomy (NCBI): domain Eukaryota; kingdom Metazoa; phylum Arthropoda; class Insecta; order Hymenoptera; family Figitidae; genus Leptopilina; species Leptopilina drosophilae. Next base: position 39,601,235 of record CM065486.1, on the reverse strand, counting down.
AGCAACGTTCTCAAAAATTATAATTCATTGTCTTATTATCATCTTTATATCCTTTTATTGCACTACCATGTCCATTGTAACAATATTTAAATAAATATTTAATACCACCTGTACTACCACACGCTACTATGTTAATAACATGAAAATTTATTTACTTAAATACCAAATTTTTTTTATAAATAAATAATTTTTTATTATTAAATAATAAAAAATCAAATAAATAATAAAAATAAATAATAAAAAATAAAATAAATAATAAAAATAAATGATAAAAAATTCAAGAAATAATAAAATAAAAAATAAAATAAATATTAAAAATAAATAACAATAAATAAAATAAATAATAAAAATAAATGATAAAAAATAAAAGAAATAATAAAAATAAATGATAAAAAATTCAAGAAATAATAAAATAAAAAATATAATAAATATTAAAAATAAATAACAATAAATAAAATAAATAATAAAAATAAATGATAAAAAATTCAAGAAATAATAAAATAGAAAATAAAATAAATAATAAAAATAAATAACAAAAAATAAAATAAATATTAAAAATAAATAATAAAAAATAAAATAAATAATAAAAATAAATAATAAAAAATAAAAGAAATAATAAAATAAAAAAAAATAATAATAAATTAATAAGATTAAGTAATAAAATCATCAAAATGTCAGCAGTACATAAAACTAACCAGTCCCTAATTCAAAAAAATTATTTTTTTACATCATTTCTCCATCTGCATAGCGGATAATTTTTTTAATTAATAATTAATTAATAATGTTAACATTAGATGAATTTTTAATTTAGATCAATAATTATTTAAAAATTTACAACATTAGATGAATTTTCAATTTAGATCAATAATTATTTAAAAATTTTCAACATTAGATGAATTTTCAATTTAGATAAATAATTATTTGAAATATTTTAACATTAGATAAATTTGCAATTTAGATCAATAATTATTTAAAAAATGTTAACACTAAATGAATTTTCAATTTAGATCAATAATTATTTTAAAATTTTCAACATTAGATGAATTTTCAATTTATATCAATAATTATTTAAAAATTTTCAACATTAGATGAATTTTCAATTTAGATAAATAATTATTTGAAATATTTTAACATTAGATGAATTTTCAATTTAGAGTAATGGAATCGCTAATTTTTTATCTAAAAAAAAAATTATTAAATTAACAATCCACGCTATTGAAATTTACTTTTCCTTTATGCCAACGACAACTAAATTTTCTTTCACAAAAAAAAATTATTTAAAAAATAAAAAAAATTAATTAAAAAATGAAAAAATTAATTAAAAAATAAAAAAATTAATTAACAAATAAAAAAAATTAATTAAAAAATAAAAAAAATTAATTAAAAATTAAAAAAAAATTTATTAAATAATAAAAATTGAACCAAAGTAAATTAACTGATTAATCCACGTGCCAGCGAAATTCTTACCGGATCTAGATAAATTTTCTAAGAAAATACAAATATTATTCTAGTGAAAAATAAAATTTCTTTGTTTTTTTGTACCCATATCGAAAACAACTGATAACAATGAAAACTAACAATTAAAGGTGGCAAATATTTTTCTCACTTTTATTATAATATGTAAAATTAATAATGAAAATTCTATTATATAAAAGGAAAGCAATAATCAGAAAACTTATAACATTCGAAATTGTTGTGATAATTGTTTGAAATCATGGCGAAAATTTTTTTCATTCTTTGTGCTGTCCTCTTTATCGGGGTGAGAAAAATAATTATTTAAAAAATTTTAACAATTAGATGAATTTTCAATTTAGATCAATAATTATTTAAAAATTTTCAACATTAGATGAATTTTCAATTTAGATAAATAATTATTTGAAAAATGTTAACATTGGATGAATTTTCAATTTAGATAAATAATTATTTGAAAAATTTTAACATTAGATGAATTTTCAATTTGTATCAATAATTATTTAAAAATTTTCAACATTAGATGAATTTTTAATTTAGATAAATAATTATTTAAAAAATGTTAACATTAGGTGAATTTTCAATTCAGATAAATAATTATTTAAAAAATTTCAACATTAGATGAATTTTCAATTTAGATAAATAATTATTTAAAAATTTTCAACATTATAGGAATTTTCAATTTAGATAAAAATAAGTTTTCCAATTTTTTGAAAACTTATTATATTTTTAATATTCTTAAAACAAAAAAATATTTTTATTTTATATTTTTAGATAAATTCTAATGAAATTTACAATTAGTATTTTTTATTGTTGCAGTTTTTTATTCTATACTTTATATGTGTATTTTATTTGATACAAAAATCATTCAGCAGAATTTCCATTTTTAAAGTAAAAATACAATTGATTTGACATTTATTTCACATTTATGTAAAAAAAATTTATCCCAAATGGGAATTTTGTTAAATGGAATTTATGCCAAATTAAATTTTATATCATGTAAATTTTATGTTAAATAAGAATTATGTTAAATGATATTTACGTCAAATAAAATTTTTGCAAAGTGAATTTTCTGTAAAATGACATTTATGTCAAATAGATTGTGTGTTAAATGAGAATTATGTTAAATGGAATTTATGTTAAATGGAATTTATGTCAAATTAAATTTATATCGAGTGAATTTAATGTTGAATAAATTTTATAACAATTAAAATTTACGTTAAATTAAATTTTTGTCAATAAATATTTATTTTAAATGATTTTCATGTCAAGAGAAATTTATGTTACGAGATTTTTATGTCAAATGGGAATTATGTTTTATGAGTTTTATGTAACATAAAATTTGTGTTAAATGAATTTTATGACAAATGATATTTATATTAAATAAATTTTATGACAATTGATATTTATATTAAATAAATTTTATGACAAATGATATTTAAATTAAATAAATTTTATGACAATTGATATTTATATTAAACGAATTTTATGACAAATGATATTTATATTAAATAAATTTTATGACAAATGATATTTAAATTAAATGAATTTTATGACAAATGATATTTATATTAAACGAATTTTATGACAAATAATATTTATATTAAATAAAATTTTATGACAAATGATATTTAAACTAAATGAATTTTATGACAATTGATATTTATATTAAACGAATTTTATGACAAATGATATTTAAATTAAACAAATTTTATGACAATTGATATTTATGTTAAATGTTTTTTTTTGCTGCTCAATGAAATTTATGACAAATAATGTTTATTTCATGTAAATTTTAAGTTAAATGTTTTTATATCATTTTGTCAAAAAAGTTTTCAAAAATAACCTCGCATCTCAAAACAATTTAAAAGTTTACATTTTTTTAATAATAATAACGATTATGATTATATTTACGTGCAAATTTTATCGAAATTTTTTTTTTGCTCTGTACGTAATTTTCAAGTAAATTATAAATTTTTTAAATTTATCCAAAAAAAAAGAAATTTATAATTAAATAATTTTAATAAAATTTTTATCGTTATTTACGCATGTGTAAAAAAAATGTGTGTGAAATAATTTTATTTTTGTTTAATTTAGACGAGTATTTACGGCGATGAAGACGATGGTATTTTAATGAAACTGAAAAATGGAGTTGTAGAGACAGCAGAAAGAACATATTCTTTGCTCCGACAAAAATTGAGTGAATATTCAGGAAAAATTGTGGCTTTAATTTCCGAATTAAAAGAAGAAGCATCTGATTTGCATGTTGTTGCTTACAAAATTATTCTCTTCACCGAAAATAAAGTTAGTATTATTTTTAATTGTTATTTTCAAATAAAAATTCTCTTTTTGCTATTGCAGAGTATTTTCTTTTAATTTAAACTAATTTGCCAAAATCGTTTTTAATTATTTTAAATTTTTTTTATAACTTTTAGTTTTTTATTTTTTAATTTATGGACAAATCATTTAATTTATTCGTTTTCACTGAAAGTAAATATTTTTGGTGAATATTCTGTTGAGAAGATTGAATTCATTTGTATTAATTATTAATTATTTATTAATTATTTATTAATTATTTATTAATTATTTATTACTTATTTATTACTTATTTATTAATTATTTATTACTTATTTATTAATTATTTATTAATTGTTTATTAATTATAATTTATTTATTTATTTATTTAAATATGAATTCATTTGTATTAATTATTAATTATTAATCATTTATTAATTATTTATTACTTATTTATTAATTATTAATTATTAATTATTAATTATTTATTAATTATTTATTACTTATTTATTAATTATAATTTATTTATTAATTATAATTTATTTATTAATTATTAATTATTTATTAATTATTTATTAACTATTTTATTTATTAATTAAATTTTTTTTTAAATTTTGAATTTAGACAATGGCGGCAATTGATGAGATAATAAAGGGAGCAACGGGCACAGATGTAGAGCAATGCAAGAATATGACAAAATCTTTAAAACCAATTGTGAGTGAAACTATCGCCGACGCTTATAATTGTGTTGACAGTAGAATTAAGACAGCAGTTGATACTTGGCAGGATTTATATCAACGATCACAAAAGTCCTTGAAAGCTTTAATCCAAGTCAAAAATGATGTCGAAGATTGTGTCGAAGGTGATACTAACTGGCGAACAATTACATTCAAATCACTTTGCGTCACTAAGGTTAGTTTTTTAATTGGAAATCTTTTTTTTTCTATTTTCCATTTTTTTGAGATTTTTTTTTTTTGTTAATTTTTGCTTTCAATTTCAAAAATTTAAATAATAAAATAAAATAATAAAAATAATAATAATAATAATAAATAAAATAATAAATTAAAATTTTTGAATAATAACATCGTTATCATTAATGTTATTATTAATTTTATTTTTATTTTAAAATAAAATTTGAAATTCGTTAAATAAAAGTTAAATAAAGAACGTTAAATAAAAGACAATGTTTTAAAATCAAATTAATATAATAATTTTTTAACTGATTTTTTCTTTCATTTTTTTATTTTTATTTATTTATTTTTTTTTCTTCAGGTGTCTGCAGTTGGATCTTGGGAAGCGGTGACAAATGTTCCGCACATTATTTTGGATATCACCAGTTTATATTCTCAAATTAAATCATTTTTCCCAGAAATAAGGGAATGCGTCTCATCGGAAAGTATGGAAAACTATCGAGAAACTACTGAAAAAATTAAAAACAATATTCTCAATTGCGTTCAAGCCGAACTCAATGTCCTACAGCCAACTAATAAAACTGAAGAAGCAACTGAAAAATCCTGGATGAAAAAAATGTTTGGCTTTTAAAAAAGAATTAAAAAAAAATTTGGAAATAAAAAATTAATTAAATTAAATTAATTAATTAATTAACTTGAATGAATGAATTAATTAATTAACTTGAATGAATGAATTAATTAATTAACTTGAATGAATGAATGAATTAATTAACTTGAATGAATTAATTAATTAACTTGAATGAATGAATTAATTAATTAACTTGAATGAATGAATTAATTAATTAATTAACTTGAATGAATTAATTAATTAATTAACTTGAATAAATTAATTAATTAACTTTAATGAATGAATGAATTAATTAACTTGAATTAATTAATTAATTAACTTGAATTAATTAATTAATTAACTTAAATGAATGAATTAATTAACTTGAATGAATTAATTAATCAACTTGAATTAATTAATTGATTAATTAAAATTAAATTAGGAAAAAACACCTGAGAATTCCATTCATTGTTAAAATCTACGATTTATAATCTTTTTTTTTTGGAATTTTCAAACCTTTTGTAAATAGTTAATAAAAAAATTATTTATTATAAACAAATAATTTTTTAACTCAGTAAATTATTTAAATACTTTTTTTTAATTTCTAATAAAAATATTTCAGTTTCACTTGTTTGAAAGTTGTTTACAGTTGTTTCGGAAAGTTTTTTGATAGTTTAATAATAATAATAATAATAATAATAATAATAATAATAATAATAATTTTGATAATAATTATAATAATCATTTTGATAATAATAATAATAATCATTTTGATAATAATTATTATGAAATAAATTTATGAGAATAATTTGGTAGAAACAAATTCTGTAATATAAGAAAAAACAATATTCTAATTTCACATTAACACAAGTGTTTTAGGTGGAAAAAAAATAATTATTTGACTAGTGGATCTCAATAAGAATAAATAGACTTGTTTTATATATAAAAGAAAATTATTGTACACTTGCTATTAAACGTTTTGTAATTTATAAAAATGATGTCGAAATATTTAATACTTTTTTGTACATTAATTTTTGCAGTGGTGAGTAAAATTTATTTCAACAAACAATTTCTCTTCTTAACGCAAAAAATTTAAAAGAAGAAAATAAAAAAATTCAATTACAACAATTTTAATTTTTTCACTATTAATTTTTCTTCACTATTAATATTGTGATTAAAATTGTGATTGGAATACTTAAAATTATTATATAATTATAATCATCAATATAACAAACTAATGAATACAATAATTTTTTATTCTCTTTTTATTTTTTTACAGTTTATTAATTATTACTTTTCTTATTTATTTTTTATTTAATTTAATTTTTTTTCATTTTTATTTATTTCCAGTTTATTAATTATTACTTTTCTTATTAATTTTTTTATTTATTTTATTTAATTTTTCTTCCATTTTTATTTATTTCAAGTTTATTAATTATTACTTTTCTTATTTATTTTTTTATTTATTTTATTTAATTTTTCCTCCATTTTTATTTCCACTTTATTAATTATTACTTTTCGTTTTTTTATTTATATTTTTATTTATTTAATTTCATTTTTTTCCATTTTTATTTCAAGTTTATTAATTATTACTTTTCTTATTTATTTTTTATTTATTTAATTTATTTTTTTGCAATTTTTACTTATTTCCACTTTATAAATTATTACTTTTCTTATTTATTTTATTTATTTTCTATTTATTTTTTATTTATTTAATTTATTTATTTCCACTTTATTAATTATTACTTTTCTTATTTATTTTATTTATTTTTTATTTATTTTTTATTTATTTAATTTATTTATTTCCACTTTATTAATTATTACTTTTCTTATTTATTTTATTTATTTTTTATTTTTTTTATTCATTTTTTATATATTTTTTATTTATTTGCAATTCATTTTTTAAAATACCTTTACTTCGAATTTAATTTTATTTTAAAAAAAAAATTAATTTAATGATTTATTCACGATTAAAGGTAATTCTTGCTCAAGATGTTGGAACTCAAACGGATGATGAAGAGAGAGCAAAAAATTTTGTTTCAACCATAACGTCAACGTTGAAACAAGCTTATGAAAGTTTATGGGGCAAAATGAAAGAAATTGAAAATTATATTATTAAAGAATTTAAAATACTTGAAAATAAGGTTAATCTCTCAAGATACAGATCGTCTTATGCATAAATAAAATTAATAAAAAAAATTTCACAAACAAAAACTTATATACAAAGTTGTTCACGATTTATTAAAAAACACAAAATTCACCTTTACAAATTATCGACAAAATAAAAAATAAATTATTTCAAGTATTTCTAGAAATTCGTTCCACCATATTGGATCTGCCATTTTGAATTTTGAGAATCTGTTATCAAATTCAACATTTATTAAAAAAAAACACAAAATTCATCATTAAATATATATCGACAATAAAAAATTTTATTTCAAGTATTTCTATTGTATTAAAATTTTGACAACAGATTTTAAAAATCCAAAATGGCGGATGAAAGATGGCGGAACATTTTTTCTAGAAATACTTGATATTCGCCTAAAATTTTCTATTCAAGGGTTTTTTGGGTCGCTGATTACAAATTTGACAAAGGATTTCCAAAATTCAAAATGGCGGATCCAATATGGCGGAACGAAATTTTTTTATAAATACACGATATTCATCTGTAAATTTTCACTTAGGGGTTTTCGAGGTCGCTAATTTTGATTCCGTTATTGGATTTAAAAAAAATATTAAATCCCGGGGGATTTTTGCAATAGCCGAGCATGAATTTTTATAATAACTTTGCAAATTTTAGAACTTTTTTTTTCAAAAAGTTTATTTGTTTTTTGTAAATATATATTTAATCTACACGTGTACCAGGGCAATTATCTATATTATAATTTTCTTGCCAAGAAATGTAAATGAATATTTATTAAATATTTAATATTCTCTATTTTAACGACTAAAATATAACAAAATGAACATATCAAGGTTAATAAATACAATATTAAAAAGGAAGACAATTTGTAACTCATTTTTATAAATACATATATTTAGATAGCTATAAAAAAAAAATGTTATCAAATGTAAATAATTATTTAATCATTTCATAATCATTGAATTATGTTAGAAAATGTGCTTCTATTTTTTCTTTTTGTTAATTTTTTAATATTTATTCGACATTTTATATCCACAGTGAGCGTCTGTGCAAATTGTTGTGTAATTTTTTTATAAATATTAAAATATTATTTCTTAACTTGTTTAAATAAAATTTGAGTATAAATTTTGTTAACATTAATCCATTATAGTTATTAGCGGCAGAAAGAGAAAATTCACTAAAGAAATATGATTAGATTAATATTATTTTTGTGCTTTGTCCAATTCATAAGTGTAAGTATGAGAAGAAAAAATTGGTTTTATTTTCTAAACAAGTAAATAAATTTTTTTTGCAAAATAATTTTAATTTAATAAAAAAGTTAATTTTTTCTATTGTTAATTCTATTTTTACTTTATTTCTATTATTTATTTACTTATCGTATTAAAAAATTTTCTTCCTTTTGAATTTTTTTTATATCTTTTATATATTTTATTATATTTTTAAAATTTATTTTTTTCTTTCTTTTTTAAATATATGAATACATTGTTTATTTTTTCTTAATATACTTTTTTAATAAATAAAGTAATTTTTTAAATGATTAAAAACAGTCTTTTATATCTTTTTTTAATTTTTTCTTCATTTGTTGTTTTTTATAATAATAATAAATATATTTATAATAATAATTATTATTTGTTTATTACTTCGGCTTATTCATAGAGAAAAAATTGTATTTTAAATATTTTTCTTTGATTTTATAGTTTCATATTTACTTTTTTTATTAGCAATAATAATAATAATAATTCTAATAATAATAATAATAATAATAATAACAATATATTTTTTTAGCTTAATTATGCTACAGAAATTGATTATAGTCATTTAAGTGACGCTGACTTTCATGATCTTTTGGAAACCTCGATTACCAAATTAGAAAATATTGAAAAAGATTCTCATGATGTATCTCAAACAGTTATTAAACAAGCTTTGTAAGTTTTCTCTCAACATTTTAATAAATACTTACTTTATTAATTATTTAACAATTATTTAAAAATTATTTATCAATTATTTAATTATTTATTTATAAATTTGTTTATTAACTTATTAATACATTAATTGTTTATTTATCATTGATCAATTATTTAATTATTTATTTATAAATTTGTTTATTAACTTATTAATATATTAATTGTTTATCAATCATTTATCAATTATTTATAAATTTGTTTATTAATTTATTAACATATTAATTGTTTATTAATTTATTAACACATTAATTGTTTATTAATCATTTATCAATTATTTATAAATTTGTTTATTAATTTATTATCACATTAATTGTTTATTAATCATTTATCAATTATTTAATTATTTATAAATTTGATTTTTTTTGTCCCCTTTTTTAATTGTATTGCGAGTAGATACTATTTTTAAAAATTAATTTACATGTTCAAGTTTCAAAAAAAAAAAAAAAAAAAAAAAAAAAATTAAAAATAATATATAATATATATATATATATATATATATATTTATATTAATATAAAACTTAAAAAATATAAACTTATTAATATATTAATTGTTTATTAATCATTTATCAATTATTTATAAATTTGTTTATTAACATATTATTCTATTAATTGTTTATTAATTTATTAATATATTAATTAGTAATTAGTTTAGTAATTTACCAACTAATTATTTACCAATTTTTTAATTATAATTTCGCCAATATATAAATAATTAAAATTAATTAAATTTAAAAAAATATATAATAATTATTAATTATTTTTTATTTCTTAATTATATTTAAATATATTATTAATAATTAATATTTAATATTATTAATATTTTAATTATAGCCACGTTAATGGTAATTCATATTTAGAAGAAATTAATACCAGACTGAGTGAGTTGATTAAATTGGAAGCAGAATACATTCAAGATTATGCGGAGCAAGTGAGTTTTTACTAATTTACTGTAAAAATAAAAAAAATTTCTAATTACAATTTTTTTTAAATCTTTCTAAGAAAAATGTTTTAAAAAATTTTTCTTCTAATTTTTAACAATAATTTATTACATATTTTAATATTTAATTAATCAATTAAGATTTTTACCATGAAGAACATATTTTTAATCATGAGTCAAAAAAAGTAAACCTAAAAAAATTTTTTTAAATTTATGTTAAAAATATTTAGTCACTACATTAAAAAAAATTTGAATTTTAGGCCAAAATTAAGGTCAAGTATTAAATAAAATTTTATAATAATAAAATGAGGTCAAAATTGATATATTAATAATTCATTTTCTAATTAAGGTCAAGAGCGAAACAGAAATTTTGTAAAATTAGATCAAAATCATCATTCAAAGGTCAAAATTAAATTTTAAAAAATACTTTAAATAAAAATTGCAATGCCACTTAATTAATTAATTAGGTAAATAATTAATTAAAATTAATTTGAAATTTATCTCTAATGTAAAATTGGAATTTTTAATTTAGGTCCATATTTGGTTGAAAAGAAAATAAAATAAAATATTAAAATTAGGTCAAAAATGTTTTCAATTTCTTTTCTTTTAATTTGTTCTTTTTTTTACGTACAGTTAGTAAGTAGCAGCGATCAAAAATGCGTAGGAGAATGTATGGAGGTTTTAAGAAATGACAGAGCCACTGCATTGAACAATTATACACTTTGTTTAAATGAAAAAAATGCAGACATAAGAGCATTAGATGTGAAATTTGATCTTCTCCACAAAACAAATGTTGACTTAATTGAGGAAAACGTAAAAAAAGCGAAACAATGTCGCGAAAACGAAAATCGCGAATGCATCCTCAAGGTTTGTATATTTATTATTTATAATTTTATTTTTATATTATTATTTATTTATAAAAAAAAATTAATTTCTTCAATTAGTAATAAATAAATTAATAATAACAGTAATAATAGGGTATAAATAATAAAAAATATATAATAAAGATAAAAAAAGTATTCTTAAAATCAAATTATTAATTAACAATTAACAATTAAGAACTAATTATTATTGACAATAAATAATAAATAGAAATGAAAGAAAATAAATCCAGGAAAAGTAAATTTTACTTAAATATTAATTTTTTGTTAATTATAGTATTAATATTATTATCAATATTATTATTTTTTGATTATTACTAATATTTTTTTGTAGTATAAAATTAATAATTAATAACAATTATTAATAATAATTAATAATAATTAATAATAATTAATAATAATTAATAAATATAACAATTATTAATAATGATTAATAATAATTAATAATTAATAATAATTAATAATAATTAATAATTAATAATTAATAATTAATAATTAATAATTAATAATTAATAATTAATAATAATTAATAATTAATAATTAATAATTAATAATAATTAATAATTAATAATTAATAATTAATAATTAATAATTAATAATTAATAATAATTAATAATTAATAATAATTAATAATTAATAATAATTAATAATTAATAATAATTAATAATTAATAATAATTAATAATTAATAATAATTAATAATAATATTTTATTATTTCAGATAAACCAAATTGTCCAAAACTATTTTACTTGCTTAAGTATAACAAGCGGCTATCGAAGTTGTAATTCAAATTGCGTTAATTTAATGTGCCTTCGAAGATATTATCACTTTTTCCTAATGCCCGACACTTACGAATTTAAGCAACGTGTGGAAAGAGAGTGTCAAATGTTTCTCAATTTTAAATTACAAACACATTTATCATAAAGTAATTGAATATTAATAAAAAATAATAAATAATAATATTAAATTAATAATTCCAAATAGTAGTAGTAAATGAAAAATATTTTTACCAAATTATTAATAATTAACAAATACAATAATAAAAAATAAAATAAAAATTCACTGCAAATTTATTTATCCATCACACTCACCTTTATATTCCATTTGTTGAGGCAAACACCAAATTGAAAAGTCCCTTTTTTTATTGATATTCCAAATCTGTAACAGAAACGAAAAAAAAATTTTATTTGTAAAATTCGATTGAAATTTTTTTTCTGTGTCTTTTGAGAGGGAAAAAGAGGAAAGAAAATTATGTTGTTTTTAAATTAACGCGCGCATTGCAGAGACTATGCGCAGACTCGACTCCGCCTACTCGCTTGGGGAGAGAGGGAGGGGGGCCAATAGCGTGCGGCGACCTTGACGCGAGGACAGGAGTATAAATAGGCAGCAAACTCGGCGGGCGATTCATTCAGTCGGGAGCGGTCAGCGCTGCAAGATTTTCCTCTGAGAAATTGCATCTACAAATTGTATTCGCAGAAAACGAAAAACAGTTATTATTCTTAATGTCTGCTAAACGAAAAACTTATTTTAATAAAGATAAATCGTAACGAAATTTACTTTTCGAATACTTTGGAAAAAAACGAAAGTTAATAAATAACCTATTAGTTTTTTAATAAGTATGGAAAAAACAGTATAAAAAATTAAATACTAATAAATTAATAATTTTTTTTATGAAAAGTATTTATTTTTTATAAATCTTTATATAATTTTTTTTAATTTGGAATTTTTTTTACAAAAAGATTTATTTATATTTATTTTATAGATTGTTTTTATTATTATGTTTTGCAAGTAAAAAAAATATTATTTTACAAATTTATTGTATAGTTATTTTTATTTTATTCTTTCAATTTTCAAACAGTAATTCCCCTTGAAGTAAAAAAAAGTTAATTTACTTTTTAAAGTTCAAAAAAAATTTAATTTACTTTTTAAAGTTCAAAATAATTTAATTTACTTTTTAAAGTTCAAAAAAAATTTAATTTACTTTTTAAAGTTCAAAAAAAATTTTAATTTACTTTTTAAAGTTCAAAAAAAATTTGAATGTACAAAAATATTTCAAAATTAATTCCAAAAGAAACAAAGAAGTAGATTTATATTTTTGGCTCGGAAAATTTTTATTTTTAGAATAAAAGTTAATAGGAGATGGAAAAAATTACTGTAATCGTAAATTCAGATCTATTCAAATATTCTTAAAGTGCAGATGTTTTTTTTGAATATCAATAAATTAAAGTAAACGAAGACAAAAATTCCCCTCAATATTAAGAATGGGATGCAATTTCTTAGAAATGCCTTCCACTTCGATTGATTTCATTACAATGATAATTTATTTTCACCTTTTTATAAATCTACTAATTGAGTGAATCCTTTTTTTAATAAAAAAATTTTTTTTTTATTTGCATGATAAAAAAGTACTTGGTATATAAAATAAAAATCAGACTCTTATTTTTTTCATTAACAATCAATCATGAGGAAAATTGTATTTTTAGTTTCTGCTCTCGCCTTATACAGCGTAAGTGTAAATTCGAAAAATATTTTTTTTTTAAACCCCTATAATGAAAAATTAAATAAAAAATATAATTTTTTTTAACTCCTACAATGAAAAATTAAATAAAAAATATAATTTTTTTGAATACTAACAAATTTATAAATATATAAATAATAATTATAATTGTTGGTTATAACAATAAAAATTTGTAAAATATGAAATAAATATAATTGTAAAATTATAAAAAAATGAAAATATTTATAATTACTTCAATATTATAATATCATTTGTTATTAATATATTATTTATTATTAATTATAATAAATTTATATTTTATTTATATATTATATTATTATTTATATATAATATTATTATTTATATATATTATTATATTATATTTATATATAATTTATATTTTATAATTATAATCAATATATTAATTAATATATAACTAAATATATTAATAAATATATAAATAAACATATAAATAAATATTTAAATAAAATAAAAAGTATGAAAATTATTTTAATACATTAAAAACTGTTTAAAAAAAATATTATTATATTATATATTATTATTATTATTATATTATATTATTATTGAAAAATTATTTTTCATAAGCCCGTAAATAAAAAAAAATTTTCAGTATTAATTATAATTAAAAACTTTTTTTTCCACAGACGGTCAGTGCTTCATTCACTGACGATCAGGATATTTTCCAAAATGACGAACCTTATGACGAAAATGAAAATTTAATGGCAGAATTCGAAAATATCGAAATTGCCCAACTTTTCAAAAAGGCCAATGAATCGACAACAAAAGCGAGAGACGAAGTTTTGTCATTGACAAAAAATTACAAAGAAACTGGAATTAAAGTGAAAAATTCCACTAGAAAATATCACGATGACAATATGAAATACGTGAGTATTTTTCTTTTCAACGCGGGAAAAAAATATTTTTACTCAAAAATTTATACAAAAATAAAAATGAAAAAAAATTGAAATTGAAAAAAAAATTTATACAAAATGGTAAATTTAACAAATGAAAAATAAAGAAAGGGGGCTGAATAAAAAATTAAAATTCATTTAAATCCTTTTACGAAAAAAAAAATTTTTAAACAGTTTCAAAAATTTCAAACCATTAAAAAAATGTTTTATTTTGCAACAAAAATTTTAAAAAAATTCTATCGCATGGTAAAAAAAATAAAGAAAATGAAAAATAATTTTAGTGAAACCAATTTTTTATTTAAATGTATTTCTTTATTTATTTAAAAATAAAAGTTTAAAAATTTATTTCAATCTGTTGTGAGTTTTTGAAAATTTAGTGCAACTTCGAAAAAAAGAAAAAAAATGTGATATTAATAAAAAAAAAATTTTTAATTAAATATTTAGGTAATACAGCAAACGAATGCTTGGAAGACAATTGCACCTGGAGTCGATCTTCAAGAATGTGATATATACATAAGAAATTATGAATCTGAAGTTGCGGCGGCAATTCAAAAAGTTAACGAGTGCGTCGATTCGACTCAAAATTCCGTTAATAATTTTATTGAAAGTATTAATAAAAATATTAATTTTATAAACGACAATTTGGAATTGGCTCTTCAAAGTACAAGAGCATGTGCTCAAAATAAAGAATGCGAGGCAAAGGTCAGTAATATTTTTAATTCCAAAAAATTTCTTTAAATTTTAATTTAAAAAAATTGTTTTCCAACAAAGAAATTTTTTCCAATTAAAAAAAATTGTTTTCCAACAAAGAAATTTTTTTCCAATTAAAAAAAATTATTTTCCAACAAAGAAATTTTTTTCCAATTAAAAAAAAATGTTTTCTAATGGAACAATTTTTTTTCTAGTTTTTTTTCTATAGGAATTTTTCTAATCTAATTAATAAGTATTTTCTAATTAAAAATATGCTTTTTAATTCAAATAATTTTTACGTTAATTAAAACAATTTTTATTCTAAATAAAAAATAAATATTTGTTTCACATTCTTTTATTTTTTTTTCTCCTAATTTGAAAACATTTTCATTATTCAAAGTTGAAAAATTTTGTAATCGAATTTTCGAAAAAAAATAATGACACAAATTTTTTTCTTCTTTAGATCCAAAAGCAAGCATCGACAGTTGTTGCCGACACAGTCAGTGAGATGAAATCGAAAATTTTCAAATTCAAAATCACTTCACTATATTATCGAGCAAAATTATCATTTTGTCCAGCAATTGATGATTTCAAATTATGGCTACAGAGGCCAGCCTATTGTATTCATAAATTTAAATTGTGTGTTCGCGAAAAGAAGCGAAAAGCCAATAAGGATTAATGGAAAACAAAAGTCATTACGTCATTTTTACTTGATGTTGTAAACAAGAAGAAAAAAAAATTAAAAATGTTCTCCTTAGACAAATTATACTTGATAGTAAATAAAATCAACTTTATTGAAAAATTAATTACTTGAAAATTTATTACATTTAATTTTTTCGTCACCTTTCTCAACAAGGAAAAAAGCTTAGGCTAACAAAAATCGTTTTATCAAAACCCAAAACATAAACATTAAGACATCTTACAACTTAAAAGGTTTTTTTGTGACAACAGGTCATCAAAACGATAAAAAGCTTAGGCTAACTATAATCTTGGGATCAAAAAGTAACACTTGATACTCGCGATTTTGATTATTTTAATGACACAGGTCATCAAAACGACAAAAAGCTTAGGCTAACTATAATCGTGGGATCAAAAACTAACACTTGATACTCGCGATTTTGATTATTTTAATGACACAGGTCATCAAAACGACAAAAAGCTTAGGCTAACTATAATCGTAGGGTTCAAATCTAAAACTAGAACTTTGCTAATTGGATTATTTCGAAGATATTAATACAATCATTAAAAGACACCAAAACAACAAGAAGCTTAGGCTAAATACAATCGTAGGATCAAAATCTAACACATAAATCTAGCGATTTGGATTGTTTTTTATGACAACAGGTCACCAAAAGGGCAAGAAGCTTAGGCTAACTATAATCGTGGAATCAAACTAACACTTAAAATTTGTGACTAGGGTTTTTTATGACAAAAGTCATCAAAACGAAAAAAGGTTAGGCTGACTATAATTCTGTAAACATGGGTTCGAGCTAACACTTAAATTTTGTGACTTGGATTTTTATTACGAAAAAAGTCATCAAAACGACGAAAACCTTAGGATAACCATAATCGTGGAATCAACATCTGACAGTTAAATCTTGCAACATTGATTGTTTTAAAGACGTCAAAACAATTATTATCAGACATTAAGACGGCAGAAATCTTAGCAAAAAGCTACAATCGTTAGATAAAAATCTAAAACTTAAATCCTGCAATTTGGAATGTTTTGACACCACAGGTTATCAGAACGACAAAAAGCTTAGGCTGACATTAATCGTGGGATCAAAATCTAAATCGTAAACTTTGGATAATTCTGAAGGGATCAAAACAATAATTCAATGACACTGAAACGATAAGAAGCTGAGGCTAACTATAATCGTAGGATCTAAATCTTACACTTAAATATAGTGACTTGGATTTTTTTATGACAAAAGTCATCAAAACGACAAAAAGCTTAGGCTAACTATAATCGTGGTATCAAAAACTAACACTTGATACTCGCGATTTTGATTATTTTAATGACACAGGTCATCAAAAGGACAAAAAGCTTAGGCTAACTATAATCGTGGTATCAAAAACTAACTCTTGATACTTGGGATTTTGACTACTTTAATGACACAGGTCATCAAAACGACAAAAAGCTTAGGCTAACTATAATCTTAGGGTTCAAATCTAAAACTAGAACTTTGTCAATTGGATTATTTCGAAGACAAGCATTAAATGACATCAACAGGACAAGAAGCTTCGGCTAACTACAATCGTAGAATAAAAAACTAGCGATTTGGATTGTTTTCGATGATACAGATTACCAAAAGGGCAAGAAGCTTAGGCTAACTATAATCGTGGAATCAAACTAACGCTTAAAATTTGTGTCTTGAATTTTTTTTTATGACAAAAGTCATCAAAACGATGAAAAGCTTAGGCTAACTATAATTATGTAAACGTGGGTTTGAGCTAACACTTAAGTCTTGTGACTTGGACTTTTTTTTACGAAAAAAGTCATCAAAAAGGCAAAAAGATTAGGCTAACATTAATTGTGGGAACAAAATCTATAACGTTAATGTTGCTACTTCAATAATTTTAAGGATATCAAAACAATCATTTGATGATATGGTTAGGCTAACTATAATCGTAGGTTCAAAATCTAATGTTTAAATCTAGCAATTTGGATTGTTTTTGATGACACAGGTCATCAAGGGGCACGAAGCTTAGGCTAACTATAATCGTAGGTTCAAAATCTAACGCATAAATCTTGCGATTTGAATTGTTTTTGATGACACAGGTTACCAAAAGAGCAAGAAGCTTAGGCTAACTCTAATCGTTGAATCAAACTATTAAATTCATTATTGAATTTAATTAATTTAATGAATTTAATGAATTTAATTAATTTAATTAAATTAATCCTAACAATTTAATGAATTTAATGAATTTAATTAAATCAATCCTAACAATTTAATGAATTTAATGAATTTAATTAAATTAATCCAATTGTAATTCTATTTCAAAATAGAATTTAATTAATTAAATTAATTTAACTAAATTAAACCAATTTAAATGAAAGGAAAATAAAAGAATCAAATTTCAATTATTACATCACAAGAATAAAAAATATTTCCTCCTTTAAACATTAATATGCACTCGTTATCTTTAAACTTTCCTCTCACTACATATCTAAGAAAAAAAATTAATAACACATTTAACTTTCTAATGAAAATAACACAAAAAAAAAATTTAAATATAAATACGTCACCGACACATGTGTTCAATGAAGTGCAAAATAAAAATCTAAAAATCAATCATTCAATTTTTTTTCTGTAAATACAGTTGGTGTCCTGTTTTCCTTTACAATAATGCCTGCAAAAATTATAATTTAACAAAGAAAAAATAATGTATCTAGAGCTTACAATAAACACTCAAGAAAAAAAAATATATTCTAGATGTTGTATTCTATTCTTCGTGTCAATAAATTTCATTGTAATGATAATTTTCTTTTTTTTTATTGAAATTTACAAATTATGTCAAAAAAAAAAATTCTCTGCAAAAAAAACCGGGGGGAAGGGAGGAAATAAAAAAATTTGCGTAAACAATTTGGGATATAAAAAAGGCAAGTACCATTTGAAAAAGTTAACATTGTAAAAGTAGAAATAATCAAACGAAAAAATGGTGAAAATTTTATTTTTACTCTGTGCTGTCGTTTTGGTTGGTATAATAAAATTAGAAAATTTTTTAAATTAAAGGATTTTTTTTTAAAAATGAATAATTGAATTTTTTTTCCAGACTGTCAATGCTTTTGTCATTGATAGAGAAAATGATAATGGAAATCAAGGATTCGAGGCTGAAACAGGTGAAAATAAAGTAGTTGAACCTGAAACAGCTGAAACTGAAGCAGTTGAACCTGAAACAGCTGAAATTGAAGCAATCGAGGAGGTTCAGCCTGAAACAGCTGAAATTGAAGCAATCGAGGAGGATCAGCCTGAAACAAATGAACCTGAAGTAGTTGAACCTGAAACACCTGAAATTGAAGAAATCGAGGAGGATCAGCCTGAAACAGCTGAACCTGAAGTAGTTGAACCTGAAACACCTGAAATTGAAGAAATCGAGGAAGTTCAGCCTGAAGAAGACGAGTTTGAGGAAGTAGAGCCTGAAACACCTGAACCTGAAGTGACTGAAACAGTTGAGCCTGAAACACCTGAACCTGAAGTGACTGAAACAGTTGAGCCTGAAACACCTGAACCTGAGGTGACTGAGACAGTTGAGCCTGAAACAATAACTCCTGAAGTGCCTGAAACAACTGAACCTGAAGTTACTGAAATTTTTGATCCTGAAACAACAACTCCTGAAGTTACTGAAACACCTGAACCTGAGGTGACTGAGACAGTCGCGCCTGAAACAACAACTCCTGAAGTGACTGAGACAGTCGCCCCTGAAACAACAACTACTGAAGTGACTGAAACAACTCCTGAAATTACTGAAACTGTCGCGCCTGAAACAACAACTCCTGAAGTGACTGAAACAATCGCCCCTGAAACAACAACTTCTGAAGTGACTGAAACAACTCCTGAAGTGACTGAAACAATCGCCCCTGAAACAACAACTTCTGAAGTGACTGAAACAACTCCTGAAATTACTGAAACAATCGCCCCTGAAACAACAACTTCTGAAGTGACTGAAACAACTCCTGAAATTACTGAAACAATCGCCCCTGAAACAACAACTTCTGAAGTGACTGAAACAACTCCTGAAATTACTGAAACAACAACTCCTGAAGTGACTGAAACTGCTGAACCAGTCACTGAAGAGCCAAAAGTTGTAGAAAATGTTGTAATTGGAAAAATTATTCGCGAAGCAAAGATAAAGGTAAATTACAAAAAAGCTTCAGCTGAAAATAAAATCAGAAAACTTAAAGCAGACGGCCAAAGAATAAGACAATCAACACAAGCGAAATATGCCGCTGAATTAAAATATGTGAGTAATATTTTTCTTTCATTTCAAATTCCTTGGAAATGACTTTAGTAATTTATAAACAATTCCCTAAAAATATTATAAAATATTTTTGATTTTTCAATTTTTAGCAGTAGAATTTGTAAAAAAAAATTGATTTACTCCAAAGATAGCAAAAAAAAAAAATAAGTTATAGGAAAAAAAATTTTTTTTTATCTATTTTTAATGAAAAATTTATTAATAAATAATAATTAATAATTTTTTTATTAATTAATTTAATGCATTGCGCCTCATTTTACATAAATTATTTTACAAAAGTAGGGGAAAAAAATGTATTTTATTTGGAAAAAAAAAATTTCTCAACGGGATTCGAACCCAATTCGCCTGTGGTTAACGTATTTGAGCGTTTGCTACGCCTTAACCAATTGAGCTAAAGCAACGACAAAAATTTGTTTTCCACCTGATCACTATTAAAATATTTTTCAATTTATTTTCAACACGTTTGTTTTATTAAAATTAAACTAAATTAATTAATTAATAAATTAATTTAGAAAAAAATTATTTAAATTAATTTAGAAAAACATTAATTAAAATAATTTAGAAAAAAATTAATTAAATTAATTTAGAAAAAAATTAATTAAATTAATTTAGAAAAAATTAATTAAATTAATTTAGAAAAAAATTAATTTAGATCAATTTAGAAAGAAACTAATTAAATTAATTTGGAAAAAAATTAATTTAGATCTATTTAGAAAAAAATTAATTTAGATTAATATAGAAGAAAATTAATTTAGATCAACTTAGAAAAAAATTAATTTAGATCAATTTAGAAAAAAATTAATTAAATTAATTTAGAAAAAAATTAATTAAATTAATTTAGAAAAAAATTAATTTAGATCAATTTAGAAAGAAACTAATTAAATTAATTTGGAAAAAAATTAATTTAGATCTATTTAGAAAAAAATTAATTTAGATTAATTTAGAAAAAAATTAATTGAGATCAACTTAGAAAAAAATTAATTTAGATCAATTTAGAAAAAAATTAATTAAATTAATTTGGAAAAAAATTAATTTAGATCAATTTAGAAAAAAATTAATTTAGATTGACTTAGAAAAAAATTAATTTAGACCATTTTAGAAAAAAATTAATTCAGGTTAAATGACAAAAATTTAGCAGAGAAAAAAAATAAATAGTATTAAGTAATAAATTTTTTTTCAACGTTTTTCGTAACAAAAAATTGCGAAATAAAATTTTACAGTTAAAATAAAGAAGATCAAATTTCAATTTTTTGTTAAAGGTTCAAGAAGCAGCACAACAAGTAGCAGACAACACACAAGGTGTTGATATATCATTTTGCAACAATTATGTATTGGCCTTCGAAAGAGCAGTTTCGGCGGCTGTTGAATCAGTTAATAAATGCATTGACTCAGTTCAAAAGCCAGCCGTCGATTTTGTACAAAACGTTGAGAAAAAGGGAAATAGACTCTTAAGTGTTTTGGAAGCAGCCAACGAAGCAGCCAATAAATGTAATGAAAACCAAAAATGCATTGCAAAAGTGAGTAGAATTTATAAAAAATAAAATTTCCAATTTTTTTACTATGAATTCATTTCTAGGATTAGGAAATTAATTAGCTGAATATTCGAACTAATTAGCTAGTGCATTAATTATACTAATTAGTTACTTAATTATTTAAGGAATTAGTAAACATATTAGCTAGGCAATAAGCTACTAATTTAGTTAACTAATTAGTTAGCAATTTAGTAAATGTATTATTTACGTAGTTAGTCAATATATTTGTTACCTAATTAGTAAACCAATTAGCCAGCAAATTAGTAAACTAATTAGGTAGCAAATTAGTAAACTAATTAGCTAGAAAATTAGTAAGCTAATTAACCAGCAAATTAGTAAACTAATTAGCTAGCAAATTAGTAAACTAATTAGGTAGCAAATTAGAGAACCAATTAGCTAGCAAATTAGTAAGCTAATTATCCAGCAAATTATTAGTAAACTAATTAGCCAGCAAATTAGTAGCAAACAAATTACCTGCATAAGTAGTAAATTGATTAGCTAATAAAATTAGTAAAATAATTAGCAACTTAATTAGTAAACTAATTAGCTTCTAAATTTTAAAACGAATTAGCTGCGTACTGAAAAAACTAATTAGCTACAGAGGAAGTAAAATAATTAGCTGCCTAATTAGTGCAATAATTTACCAGAAAATTAGTTCAATAATTAACTAGTAAATTAGTTTAATGCTTAACCAGCGAATTAGTAAATTATAATTAGCTAAATAATTAATTAACTAAGAAGACAGCTAATCAGTAAACGAATTAGCTGTGTAATTAGTTAAATAATTATTCAAATAATTAATTATATAATTAGTTAAATAATTAGCTACGTAATTAGTATATTAATTAGCATTCTAATTAGTTAAATAATTAGCTACGTAATTAGTATATTAATTAGCATTCTAATTAGTCAAAAAATTAGCTACGTTACTAATATATTTATTAGCTACGTATTTAGTCGATAGATTAGCTATCAAAATTAGTATATTGATTAGCTACGTAATTAGTTACTTAATTAACAACCTAATTAATTAATTTGTAAATTTACTTACTAATTAGCAAAATTAGTTATTTAATTATTAACAAGTTTATTGATTTACTAATTGTAAGTTAATTAACTGAATTATTAATAATAAGTGTTGTTTACTAATTATTTAGAAAATTAGTTTTATTTAGAAAATTAGCTCACTAATTATTTAGAAAATTAGTTTACTAATTGTTAATTAATTAGTTTACTAATTATTAATTAATTAGTTTACTAATTATTAATTAATGTTATTAACTCATAATGAGGTTATTAATTATAAACAATTAGTTTAGTTACTAGTTAGTTGTCTCATTAGTAAACTTATTAGTTAATTAGTTAACTCATTAGTAAAATTGATAGTCAAATTATAATTATAATTGATAAATAGTCAATTAGTTAACTGATTAGTAAAATATTTAGTCATTTAGTTAACTCATTAGTAATATATTTAGTCAATTAGTTAACTCATTAGAAAAATAATTAGTAATTTAGTTAACTCATTAGTAACATAAATAATTAACTAGTTTGTAAATATAAGATATTTAGCAAAGATAATTTTTTAAATTGACATTAATTTCATTGATATTAATTGATATTAATTAATTATATTATAATATTTCAAAATATTTGTTTAATAATTAATTTAATTGCACGTTTCTTTTTATTACTTTCAGATTCAAAGAGATGCTGACATTAGCGTGTACAAGACAGTTTTTTCAATGAACGCCGAACTTGCATCATTCACAATGAAGTTGGCCTATTACTATCCAAAACAGAAATTCTGTTCTCTTATCGATAATGTTAAACTATTTTTGGAAACACCTGATAAAACACTTAGGAAATTTAAAACTTGTGTCAGAAATAAGAAGAAACAAAGTGGTCTGTAGACAAAAGAAAATTCATTTTAATACAATACTTTTGTTTTCACGTAGAGAAATATTTTCATTTTGAAAATAAATAAATAATAAATTATCGTAGAAAATAATTATCATTTAATATAATAATAATTTTTATTAAATATAATAATAATAATAATAATAATAATAATAATAATAATAATAATATTCATAATAAATATATTTTAAATAATAAAAAATAAAATACAGCAATTTTATATCAACAGAAAAGTAGCAAATTTGATATTACCGACAGTAGATAAAGAGAAATTCCACTTTTTCATCTGTCGATAATTAGAATCTCTTTTCTAATTCCGAAATGAAATGTTTTTAATGTTATTTATTGAGAATAGGTCTTAAGGGCTCAAGTAATTAAGTGAACGTTAAGGTAAAATTTGACCCTTCCGACTAATAAAAAAGAAATTTTTTTTTCAGTGAAAAATTTCCACTGTTTCATTAGTCGGTAATGTCGAATTCTACCTTAAAGTTCTACAGAAAAAAATCCACTTTCGTTTTTCTTTAATCATCAATACAAACATTTCTAAATAAACAAAAAAATTTCTGTCGATAATGTCAAATTCTACCTTAACATCGCATTACGCAGTTAATGTTTAGCAATAAAAAAAAAACTCGTTTGTTGTTAGTTGTTGATATTAAGTAACATTGCAAAGAACACGAAATATATTTTTAAAAAAATTAAAAATTCTGCTGTTTTTCATTTATAGTCGGTAATGCAAAACTCTACCTTTGCTACGCAATTAACGAATTCTGAAAAAAAACTGTTGGCTTTTTTTTACTTCAACTATTTTGTCTTTAAAAAAAATAAAAGTCGCAAATTTTTAATACAAGTCGATAAAAGTCGCAAAATTGGAAAATAGTTTTTAAAAATCATAATATCCGAGCCCTGGGAGAGTAAAAAATACAAAAATCCATTATTTCACAAAAAAAATATGGGAAAATTCTACTATTTCGTGAGTCGGTAATGTAGAATTCTGCATAAAAAATTGTGGTTAAATTGAAAAATAATAATCATGGCCTTTAGTTTACTTCAAAACTGATAGCTTTTGATAAAAATGTAAAAGAATTTAGTAAAATTGGGGGAGAAAATTAGCTGAAAAGTGTGATTTTACCTTTTTTTGGAAAATTTCGGATAGAATTTTATTATTTTTGTAATTTTTCTTCTTTCTCTGAATTAATTTTCTTTATAGGTGTAAAATAAAAATAAAATTATTGAATAATAACGATTATTATTTATTTATTGTTATTTATTCATTTAGTTTTATTTATTTATTTAGCTTTATTTATTTAGTTAGTTATTTTGTTAATTAGTTATTTAGTCATAATTACATATGTTAAAGCATGAAAATTTAAAAAACTACAAACTAAGTAGAAATTTGGAAAAAAATAACTGAATTCGAGTCAATAACTCATTGCGGTAGGTCAAGTATAACAAGTCAAGGATCGATTTTCTCAGCAACTTTGTATAGCACGTATTGTATAATGTTATATAATACGTAAAGCGAAAGATGCCGAGGCACTGGCAACACCAAACGAGGTTGTACGATCATCCGCAATCGTCCATCGATCGTCGTGACAATTTTGCGTTAAAATAAATGTAAAACTTTTTTACATTTTTTAGCATTTTTTTTAGCATTTTTTCTCATCATCATCATCATTATTATTATCATTATCATCAGCAGGTAATAATATACCCTTTGCTATTTTTTTCCATTTTTTACAATTAAAAAAAAAATTTTTTTTCTTCTTATAATTAACAAAAGTATAAAATTAGTATTTTTCAATTGGAAATATTATTTTCAGCACTTTTTAATAATATTTTGTCGACAATTTTCATTGTAAAAATGTGCATTTTAATCGACTTTCAAAAATTTATTTTTTAATTCAATGATGGCTCGGGTGGTAAGGTGGGTGACTGTTTCACAATATTGTCAGGCGTTCGATTCTTACTGACTGTGATTTTTTTTTAATTGTAAAGTCGATTTAGTGAATAATAATAATAATAATAATAATAATAATAATAATAATAATAATAATAATAATAATAATAATAATAATAATAATAATAATAATAATAATAATAATAATAATAATAATAATACAATAATAATATTTAATTAATGATTAATTAATAATATAAAAATATTAATAACTAAATTAATTAATTAATACTAAAAAAAATTAATTAAAAATCAATATTTTCCACTTAGAATTATAACTTTCTGACCCCTTCCATTATTATTTTGTAATTTCTTATTAATTTTTGCTATAGAAGTGTTAATTTTATTCTTTTTTAAAACTTGCGAAAAAATATGTTAATAGCTAAGGTGGTAAGGTTCGTGACCGTTTCACAATAACGTCGGGGGTTCGATTCTTATTGACTGAGATTTTTTTTTAATTTTACATTTTTATTTTATTTAGTTTCAATTTTTTTTAATTTAGTGAAGAGAAAATTCAAGCCTACGATTTGTTAACAATGACAATATATAAATAATAAAAGTTAATAATAGACATTAATATAAAAAAAATTAATTAATAATAATTGAGGGTCTGGATCGGATAACTGCCCCTACGGCTGGGCTGGTCATTTTCAAAGCCGTCAGAGGCACCAAAAAGTAAAAAAAAATTTATTTTTATTTTTAATTTTGAAAAACGCCACCTTGTAAAGCATGAAAAAACGCAACTTTTTTCTCCCTGACATTTTTTTGTAGCACGAGTATTATAGTTAATAATAAATAAAAACTGAAAAATTTCCGTTTTTATATTTAATTAAGTTTCAAAACATAAATCGTTGTATCTCCCTTAATTATTGTTCAATTCAATTAAAATTTGGTATACACTTGTATTTAAGTCTAAAGAAAAAGAACAAATTATAAAAATGTTAAAAATCATTAATTGTTTACTTATTTTTTAATAAAAATAGATACCTGTCGGTAACTTTGTTTTCTTGTTTTAACCGAACAAAAGTCTGCAGGGAACTTTTGAATGGAAAGAACTTCCAGTGACAATATTGTTTATTAATATATAAGGAAGTTTTTTGTAAATTTTCATAACGATTTCTCTAACGGTTTCCAAATAATGGATGTTTAAACAATTGCGGGTCGCGCATCAGGCGTCAGCCTCACAGCGGCTACAGATGAATTTGAAAAAATGATTGAATTTTTGACAAAATTTTTTAGATAATTCTGTATTGAAGATTTATTAATTGGTTACATAATAATTTATAATTGTTATTAATAATAAAAATAATTCATTTTTTTATTTAAAAAAATAAAAAAAAACTTTTTTTTATTCAAGAACAATTTTTTAAAAGTTAACGGTTTTTTAAAATATTATTTTTATAAATTAATAAATCTTTTGATTTTATTGTTTTGAACACACTGAACATATTATATTATATTACTACTATTCTCTTTTATTTTAAAATTAATTAATTAGAATTCATTTGCTTGTAAATAAAGCGATTAATAAGTTTGTCGGATCTGTTTAATATAAACAAACCTTACATGAAAGTTGATAATAAGAAGTAATTGGAAGAATTAAAATATAAATTTAATAACTGGATAAATAAAATCAAAAGATTTATTAATTTATAAAAATAATATTTTAAAAAACCGTTAACTTTTAAAAATTTGTTCTTGAATAAAAAAAAAGTTTTTTTTATTTTTTTAAATAAAAAAATTAATTATTTTTATTATTAATAACAATTATAAATTATTATGTAACCAATTAATAAATCTTCAATACAGAATTATCTAAAAAATTTTGTCAAAAATTCAATCATTTTTTCAAATTCATCTGTAGCCGCTGTGAGGCTGACGCCTGGTGCGCGACCCGCAATTGTTTAAACATCCATTATTTGGAAACCGTTAGAGAAATCGTTATGAAAATTTACAAAAAACTTCCTTATATATTAATAAACAATATTGTCACTGGAAGTTCTTTCCATTCAAAAGTTCCCTGCAGACTTTTGTTCGGTTAAAACAAGAAAACAAAGTTACCGACAGGTATCTATTTTTATTAAAAAATAAGTAAACAATTAATGATTTTTAACATTTTTATAATTTGTTCTTTTTCTTTAGACTTAAATACAAGTGTATACCAAATTTTAATTGAATTGAACAATAATTAAGGGAGATACAACGATTTATGTTTTGAAACTTAATTAAATATAAAAACGGAAATTTTTCAGTTTTTATTTATTATTAACTATAATACTCGTGCTACAAAAAAATGTCAGGGAGAAAAAAGTTGCGTTTTTTCATGCTTTACAAGGTGGCGTTTTTCAAAATTAAAAATAAAAATAAATTTTTTTTTACTTTTTGGTGCCTCTGACGGCTTTGAAAATGACCAGCCCAGCCGTAGGGGCAGTTATCCGATCCAGACCCTCAATTAATAATAAATAATTACAAATAATGAATGAAAATCATTTTCTTAAAAATACTATTCATAATCAATTAATTAACATTAGTAAACTAATTAATAGTAAATAAACAAATGGTTAATTTTGCAATAAAAAAAATATTGTTTATTATTATATTTATTGTTATAAAAATTAATTTTAATAAGTAGTTTTTAAAATTCCGATTAGGAAAGTTTTAGTAAATAAATCTATAAATAAACTAATAATAGTTAATAATAATTTATTTTTGAATAAATAAACAAATTAATAAATTAGTAAATATAAATAATAAAATAATTTATAAAAAATTATTATTAAAGTTTCATAACAGTTTATTAGCATTAAATTATTATATTGACTATTATTATTAACATTGAAATATTATATAATTAACTTATGAAAAAGTGTAATAATAAATAAATAAAAAAATGAATAAAAAAAATTAAAAATAAATAAAAAATATTAAATAAAAATAAATAAAAAATAATAAATAAAAATAAATATAAAATAATAAACAAATTCTAATTTTTCAATAAATTTTCTTTTTCCTTTTGAGAAAAAGAGAAGAGGGGGGGGATAATGAAGGAAATTTAGTTTTCCATCGAAAAACGTAAAAACACGATTGGATTTTTAATCATCTAATTAAGAGAGCAGTTGCTTTAATTAAGTAATTTTTGCCTCGGCCTGTGGGACGTGCTTGGAACTATCACAGCAGTGTGTACAAAAGATCTTTTTCAGGCGCAAAATAAAATATTTGACAATCTTCACGAAAAGAGATGAAATACAATTTTACTACTTTTTCAAAAGAAAAAAAAATGCTACTCAAGTGAGAAAATTAATTATCAAATTAAATTGTCTGGAGAGAAAAAAAATTTTTTTTTCAAACTTGCTCAATTTCTTTCATATATATATATATATATATATATATATATATATATATATATATATATATATTCATGGCAAAAGAGTGAGTTAGTCAGTAAATTAAATTTCTTCTTCGCGTCACTGCCAACTCGTCACTTCGTTTATTCGATTTCCCATTTTGAAATGGAAAAGGACTCAATATTGGCTTTTTATTTCCCCCTCAAATAATAATAGACCGCAAGAGATAAAAAGAAAAATTCATTTATTTTTTTAATATGAAAAAAATTCCCCTGTTCAAAATAATAATAATAATAATTCACATCTTTCGATAATAATTATTAAATAAATAAAAAAGTTATATTTCTACATGTTAATAATATTAAATAATAATAGTACACAAAGAATACTAATTTCAATAGAAAAAAAATTATTTTCGAGTAAAAAGTACAGAATTTTGACACTAGGGCGGCGCTGCGACGATTCTTTCTCACAAGCGCTGAATTTTTTGGCTCTAATATTCTTATTTTTCCTTATTTACCATTAACAATGACTTTCTATTGGGAAATTACTATTCACCTAATAATTTTTAATCAATTTTTTGTGTTTAAAGAATTAAAAAATATATTTCAAGCAAAAAGTTCAATTTTTTGACACTAGGGCAGCGCTGTAGTGAATGTTTCTCACAAGTTCGGAATTAAAAAAAATTATTTTCCTATTTGCGAGGAATTTTGATAGAAAAAAAATTATTTTCGAGTAAAAAGTACAGAATTGTGACACTAGGGCGGCGCTACGACGATTTTTTCTCACAAGCGCTGAATTTCTTGGCACAAATATTCTCATTATTTTTTATTTACTATTTGCAATAACTTTCTATTTGTCAATTTCTACTCACTTTTAAAGTTTTAATCTATTTTTTGCCTTTTAAGCATTAAAAAAATATATTTCAAGCTAAAAGTTCATATTTTTAACAATAGTTTTGCGCTTTCCTTAATATTGCCCACAAACTGTGAATTTCGACTTAATAATTATTTAATTAATTACTTAATTTTATTTAAAATATTTATTATTATATATTTAATATATAATTTAATTTTATAATTAATTTAATATATTTTTAATATTTATTTAATATTATATATTTATTTATTTTACTTAATTTATTTAATTACTTAATAATAATTTCGACTTATTTAATTCTTTTTCTATTTATAAAGAATTAAAAAAAGAATATTTTTTAGCAAAAAGTACGAAATTTTGCCACTAGGGCGGCGCTGCGATAATTTTTTCTCACAAGCGGTCAATATTTTTTAATTTCATTTTAGTCGTATCAAATTTAAAAATGAAAAAATATTATCTACAAAGAAAAACAAAAATAGACGAAACGTATTTTTCGAAAAAACTGATTTGTTTTGTAAATAAATTAAAAAAGAAAAATTTTGTCACTTTTATTCATAATTGCAACTCCCCTATAAATATTAATTGTAATTTATTTGTTTATTAATAGTTATTAATAAAATTATTAATTATAAACAGACAGCAACTAAGAAAAAATAATAAAATTTTTTAATTAAATAATTATTTATTGTTCTTATTGATTGTAATGAATTAATTTATAAAAACAAATTATTTGTTGTTAATAAATTAACATTTAATTACTATCGAAAAAATAAGAATAGAATTTATTAAATTTAATATTTATTTATTACTAAAACAGAAAACATTTTTATTTTAATCAAATAATTATTTATTGTTCTTATTGATTGTAATGAATTAATTTATAAAAAAAAATCATTTGTTGTTAATAAATTAACATTTATTTACTATCGAAAAAAAGTATAGAATTTATTAAATTTAATATTTATTTTTTACTAAAACAGAAAACATTTTTATTTTAATTAAATAATTATTTATTGTTCTTATTGATTATAATGAATTAATTTATAAATACAAATTATTTGTTGTTAATAAATTAACATTTATTTACTATCGAAAAAAGTATAGAATTTATTAAATTTAATATTTATTTTTTACTAATACAGAAAACATTTTTATTTTAATTAAATAATTGTTTATTGTTCTTATTGATTGTTATGAAATAGTTTATAAAAACAAATTATTATTTAACAGTAAATTTACATTTTATTACTAACGAAAAAATAAGAATAGAATTTATTAAATTTAACATTTATTTATTACTAAAACGTCGACTTTTCTATTTTTATTCAATTATTATTTATTGTTAATATTTATTACAAAAAAATAAATTTTTTTTTTAAAATAAGATTTTCGTTTGATAGTTGCACCTGAAAGAAGTGAGTGTAACATACGCTTTGCTGATATTGATCCACAGGTAGCGCAATGTCAGATACGGATGCTGCGTTATCGTCATGGACCAGTGGTGGGGATAAGAGGAAAAGAGCTTTAAGTCTTTGTTAAAGTATTTATTTTTTTCCGCATTTTTTTTTGAAATCATATTTTCCATTACCAGCCGCTCTCAAACTTATTGAGATCTAAATAAAAAAAATTTTTTTTTTTCGTAAAAAAATAAAACAAAAAGTTCGACAACAAACTGTAGAATAGAAAATATTTTTTCCTCTAATAATTATTATATGAATAGTTAAAGTAATTAAATAAAATTTACAGTAAACGTTTTTAATTAAGTAAAATTATTATCATAAATAAAATATATTTAATTAAATATATTTAATCAAATATATTTAAAAAATAATGTTTATACAGAATAGAAAAAATTGCGAGCAGAAAGTACACATTTTCGACACTAGGGCGGCGCGTTAGTGAATATTTCCCGCACAAATTAAATTTCACAATAATAAATTCTCCAATTTAGGAAAAATTTTGAAAAAGAAAAAAATTCCTGGAGCAAAAAGTGTGCAATTTTGCCACTAGGGCGGCGCTGCGACGACTTTCTCTCACAAGTGGTGAATTTATTTATCTTTTTTTTTAATTTTTTAACCATAAAAAAATAGTTTTTTAAAAGTCAGAAAAGAAGAAAAGGTCATAAAGTCTTTTTATTTAGCAGAAAATCAAATTTGTTTAGGAAAAAAAATTTTTTTTTTTTAAATTTGTCTGAGTGAATGTTAATTGGGACTCCCCTGTGATGCTTGGCGAGCGCGTCTGAGAGCGGAAAGAGGCTGTCGACGAAAAAACCTCAAGTAGCTTGGGTACAAAACTTTTAGTGGCAATATTACTTTCAGACACGCGTTTGCCAAATACAGGAGAGAAAGAAGCGCACTCTCCATAGTTCTCAGACAATTAGTTAATTACAGTCGACACTTTGTCTTTCAACTTCAGTCGCAAACTTCTTTTCACTACATTCCGTCTCGGACAATGTGAAAAAAATCTATTTTTCATTTCATGAAGGAAAAATAAATTTTGTCAACGAAAAAAATTTTTTTTATTTCTTGAAGAAAAAATAAATTTTTTCAACGAAAAAGAAATTTTTTTTCCTTTTGTTTTGTGTAATTTTAATTTAGTTAATATTTTTTTTATTTTAAAGCAATTTTTTAGTAACATACAAAAAGGAAATAAGGAATAGGAATAATATTTGAGGGGAAAAATTCAGCGCTTGTGAGAGAAAATCGTTGTAGCGCCGCCCTAGTGTCGAAAATCAGTACTTTTTACTCGAGACAAATTTTTTTTCCCATAAAAATTCCTCGCAGAGGGGAAAATTAATTTTTTTGATTCCCGAACTCTTGTGAAACATTCCCGAAAACGTCGCCCTAGTGTTAAAAATGTCCACTTTCTGCTTGAAATATATTTTTATTTCTTCAAACACGAAAATTTGATTAAAAATTAAAAAGTGAATAGTAATTTGCAAATAGAAAGTCATTGTATATGGTAAATAAGGAAAAATAAGAATTTTAGAGCCAAGAAGTTTAGCGCTTGTGAGAAAAAATCGACGCAGCGCCGCCCTAGTGTCAAAATTCTGTACTTTTTACTCGAAAAAAAGTTTTTTTTTTTAAAAAAATTTTTTTGATACAATTTTTAATTCAAAATTTAACTTATTTAACATTTAGCTATCTACTAACTAACATTTAACTAGTAATTGAAATATAAATAAATATTAAAATAGGAAACATAAAATAATAGACAATTGTGAGGAAAAATTAGAACTTTTAGTATGATACGAATTATATTCCGCATACGTAATAATAAAAGAAAATAATAATTATTATTGTTATTGTTATTGTTGTTGTAATAATAAAAAATAATAATTACGTGAAATCGAAATATTTCACTCCCAACAATCACGAATAATGAGATCTTAAGTCGAATTGAAAGTTACGCTTGAAAAAACACTTTCATTACGAATCGAACCAGCGAAAGAAAAAAAAAGAGAGAGAGAGAGAGAGAATAATAAAATTAAAGGTGAAATAAGTTTGGGGAAGTCGATTTTATCTTATTGTTCACTTCCTCAAATTATCGTAACGAGTTAATTATTGTTAACTTAGAGCAAAAAATAATAATTATTATTTATAATGATAATAATTTTTATTAATATTATTATTTAATTAATTTAATTTTTTTAATAATAATTTTTTTTAATAAAATAATAATAATTTTTTTTAATAAAATAATAATTATTATTATAAATAAAATAAAAAAATATTATTTTAAATAAAATTAAAAATTATTATTTGAAATAAAATAAAAAAATATTTTTAAGTAAAAAGGAAAAGTTATTATTTTTAATGAAATAACAAATTATTTTTAATTAATTAATAAAAATTCGTAATAAAAATTAAAGTAATTCTTCACTTTGTTCAAAATAAAATTTTTTTAAGAAATTCTACATAATTTAATTCTGTTTAATATTTTTTTACATTTTTAAATTCATCGCTTGTGAGAATAATTAATTTTAGCGCCGCTCTAGTGTCAAAAAAATGTACTTTCTGCAGCAAAAAAGTTTTTTTTTAACCAAAAAATACAAAAGTTTATTTATTTCAACTTGTTTAAATATATTTCTTCTCTACTATTAATAAAATTAAAAAAATATTATTAATTAATTTAAAAAATTATTTTATATTATTATTATTATTATTATTATTATTAAATAATTAAAATTCTTTAC
The DNA here is from genome assembly GCA_032873175.1 of Leptopilina drosophilae. Lineage (NCBI taxonomy): Eukaryota > Metazoa > Arthropoda > Insecta > Hymenoptera > Figitidae > Leptopilina > Leptopilina drosophilae. The sequence continues at coordinate 39,567,098 of CM065486.1, read as the reverse complement.
AAAAAAGTAATAAGAAACTTAAAAATATTCCGAAAAATTAATGAGAGAAGAAATAAAAAGTAATTCTACACTTTTTGCTAAGTAAATATATTTTTTTAAATTCTGCATAATTCTGCATGAGCTTAAAAATTTTCTAAATTCACCGCTTGTGAGAGAATTTCACCTAATCGCCGCTCTAGTGTAAAAAAATGTACTTTCTGCTGCAAAAAAGTTTTTTTTAAACTAAAAACACAAAAGTTTATTTATTTTAATTAATTTATTTATTTATTATTATGAAGTAAATTTATTATTATTGTTATTATCATTAATATTATTATTATTATTTTTTTATTATTATTATTATTATTATTATTATTCATTGTTTTAAATATACAGAATAAAATTTATTAAAAACAGTTATGGAAAAATTAGATAAATTATAACTGAAAAAAATATTTATGAATAAAAAAAGTGAAAAAAATTGCAAATGAAAATTAAGCAATCAAAAAATGTAGATATTTGGAAAATTTGAAATTTTTTGGTGACAATATTCATTGTTTATCATTTTTTTTTATCATTTGACACTTAACATAGGTCCTTGAGTTGAGAATATGGGTCGTTCATAAATCTCAAATGTCGTTTTGTGCATGTTCTCTTTATGTAAAATTTCTAGAATTCGGAATCCAGCATTTGTGAAAAATTTTCATTATATTATTATTATTCATTTTAATTCTTTTCTTGTGATTTATTATTACAAAAAGATACTACTATTATTATTAATATCATTATTTACTGTTTTATTTATTATTTATTATTTTTATGGAAATTTTTTATTTTTCCTAATTTGTTAAATTTTTTCTTTATTTATTTAAATATATAATTGAAATAGATAAATAAGTAAATAAATAAGTAAATAAATAAGTAAATAAGTAAATAAATAAGTAAATAAATAAGTAAATAAATAAGTAAATAAATAAATAAATAAGTAAATAAATAAATAAACAAATAAGTAAATAAATAAATAAACAAATAAGTATATTTATTATTTATATTAATATGATTAGTATTATTATCATTATTATTATTGTTTATTCATATAAAATTTAAAAAAATTTATTATTATGAATAATAATAAATATTCTAAAAAGTAAAAAAAATTGTTTTTAGTTAATTTTTGTTGACTTAAAAGATTCATATAAAAATGATTAAAAAATGCAGAAGTATGAAATTAAATCATAGAAAAATCAGGCAAACAATAATAAACATTTAATTAATCAACATAAGAAATAAAAATAATTTACCAATTATTTACAGTGAAAAATTAATTTTTTCTTATATGAAAAAGGCAAAATTCATAATTTTAATTCAATAATACAATTTAACTTGACTGTTTTAAATTTTATTTTATGGTAATTTTCCCTTTGTGTTTCCTGTTATTTCAATTTTTTTTTTAATTGCCCCAAGAGTCGTTTCCCACAATAATTGACATTAATTTTCACTGTCTCGTTATTTTTTCATTAATAAAAGGAAAAAAGATATTAAACATTTACTTTCTGTTTTTTTTTTGTTTGTTAATTATATATTATAGGTAAATATTTATAAACAAAAAAATATAAAACAAATTATTTTCAATAACAATTTTTTTCCTTTTTTAATGAAAATAGTTTTTTTACTTTTTTAAAGATTATTTTAATTACATTATTTCTTTTATTACAATAATAATAATAATAATAATAATAATAATAATAATAATAATAATAATAATACTAATAATAAAAATAATATTTTTCTGTTGACAATTTGTTTACTTTTCAAATAATTTTGGTAAACATTTTTAATATTTCTATTTATTTATTTCTTCAATATTTGTATAATAAATATTTTTCCTCCTATTTTTTTTGCAAACAAATTTTTTAAAAATATTTTTCATTTCACTTCCGACAAAAATATTGATAAACCTTTTTTTGGAGGTTACTTTAAAAAAGAAAAAAGTATTAATTTCTATAATTTTATAATTTTATAATTTTATTAATTAAAATTAATTAAAATAAATTTTTAACAATTTTCGCTTTATTGCAACAAAAATATTGATAAAACTTTTTTGAAAAAGTACCAATTTTTTTTTATTTATTAAATAAATTTAATTTAATTTAATTTAATTTAATTTAATTTAATTTAATTTAATTTAATTTAATTTAATTTAATTTAATTTAATTTAATTTAATTTAATTTAATTTAATTTAATTTAATTTAATTTAATTTAATTTAATTTAATTTAATTTAATTTAATTTAATTTAATTTAATTTAATTTAATTTAATTTAATTTAATTTAATTTTTAATATTTAATTTCATTTTTTTTATTTATTACAATGCGAAGTGTAGAAAAAAATTTTATTTGAGGTTATTTTTTCCCCCAAAAAAAGGAAAATAATTTTATTTTTAATTTAAATAATCATACGGGACAGCGCGAACGCAGATCCCGCATTAGTGAAAAATTATGCGCTCGATATACTCACAATAGGAGTACTCAAAAGGTTCAGCTTGTTCGGCTTTTCTTTTTTCCTCACAAGAAGAAATTTTTCAAAAAAACCGTGCAATGAACAAGCCTTGCCCAGGAGGAACCACCTCGTTGATCATGGATATCCTCCGCGCCAAGTAAGTTATGAAAATTCCCCTCTCAATGCACCGATATTTATAGAAACATGAAATCAATCTCGTTTGTGGGATTCACAAAATAATAATTTTCTAATTTCGCACTCTAGCGGTTGAAAATTTAATTAAAATTGTCAAATCTCATTGCGCTCGCTGCATATATACAAACAAATGAATGGCAAATGACTCTCGAAAATTGACATTATAATTGGAATTTTTTCGAAAATATTTTCTATTTTAGTTTTAGTACCTAAATAATGCCCACAAAGAAATAAAGAAAATATGAAAACTGATGAACAGTAAAATTAAGTGATAAAATAAAATTAAAAAAGTAGTAAAAAAATGGTAAATAAAAAAATAAAAATAAACTTTCTTCTCTCTCTACATTATAGTGATAATAATTTTTTAATTTTAGAAAAAAAATTTTTTTTGAGAAGTTATAGAAAATAGTAAATCAAAAATAATAAATAAAAAAAATAGAAAATAAATAATGAATAAAAGTGGAAATCAAATAAAAATAATAAATAGAAAAAATAGAAAATAAATAAAGAATAAAAATGAAAAACAAATAAAAGTAATAAATAGAAAAAATAAAAAAAAAAGAAATCAGAAAATAAAAATTAAGAAAAACAATAGAAATAAAAAATAATAATAATTAATTTATTATGTAGAAAAATTACAAAAATAATTGTAAATAAGAAAATGAAAATTGAAAAATACAAATAAAAAATAAGAAATAAGAAAATAAAAATCGAGAAATAGAAATAGAAATTAAAAAAAAAATAATAAAAAATAATAAAGAAAAACAATATATTAATAAACTATAACAGTAAGAATAAGATTCAAATAGTGAAAAAACTGAATAATAAGAAAATAAGAAAATAAAATAATAAACAGAAATACGATATTAAAAAAGAATTATTAAAAAAAAATTTTTTTATTCTTAAAAAATATTGATATTTTTCAGAAGAAAAAATTAATTTTTGTCAAAAATAAAAATTAACATCTTACTTGAATTCTATTAAAAATTAAAATAAACATATTAATATTTATAAAAAAAACAAATAAGAAAAAGAAAATAAAAAAATATATAAAAAGTGAATAAAAAAAATTTGTAAATAAATTTTTTTAAATTTTAGAATATTAAATATTTTTTTTTATAAGAAAAATAAATTTTACATAAAATGGAAAATTATATATAAAAATGTCAAAAAAGAAATAAAATAACTTTTTTAATAATTATTTTTGAAGCTCTTTTTCAAATACAAAAAGCGTAAAAATTGTAAAGAACACAAAAAGCCGAATTATAAAAATACCAATTGAAATAATTAATTTTAAAAAAATGTTAAAAAGAAATTTTAATTTTGAAAAAACGTTAAACAAAATTTTAATTTTCTTATATACTAAAAAATAATAATATTTTTTAAAAATACAGCTAAATGTTTTTTAATTTAAAAAATTAACATCTTACTTGAACTCTTCTTAAAAAGAAAAATAAAATCAATTAATTTTTATTATTAATAAAAAAATAATTAAAAAAATTATAAAAAATAAAATAAATACAAACTATTATAATAAATACTTTCTTATAAATGAAAAAAATAATATTAATAATAATAATAATAATAATAATAAAAAGTAAAAAAAAATAAAATCAAAATGAATAGAAAAGTGAATCTTTTCAAAAAAACAAAAAAAGTTATAAAAAGTGAAATAAATATAAACTATTGTAATACATATTTTCTTATAAATAAAAAAATAATAATAATAATAATAATAACAAAAAAATCAAAAAAAATAAAATCAATATGAATAGAAAAGTAAATCTTTTCAAAAAAACAAAAAAAGTTATAAAAAGTAAAATAAATGTAAACTATTATAATTAATATTTTCTTATAAATAAAAAAATAATAATATAATAATAAAATAATATAATAATAATAATATAATAATAATAATATAATAATAAAAAAGAATAATAACAAAAAAGTAAAAAAAATAAAATCAAAATGAACAGAAAATAAATCATTTCAAAAATTGAAATAAAAACTACAAAAAAATTAATTTAGAGAAAAAGTAAAAAAAATGATTGAAATAAAAATACTCCAAAAAAATAATTTATAGAAAAAATAATTTTTTTTCTACGTAAATTTTTTAAGGAGAAAATTTTTATTATTCTCTCGTGTTATATTATTATTTTTTGTCGTATTTTACTCTGAATAAAAGTAAAGTGAGAATTGTATTACAGTGGTTGAAACTTAATAAATTTTGTTGTGAGGAGAAGCAGGAGGAGGAGAAGAATATAAAATTGAGCCTCTCCTATCTTGTTAGTTCATTTTTTTTTTCGTTACGCTTTTACGATCAGGGCAATGCAAGAGTAAATTTCGTAATGAGTTACATTGTCGTTGCCACCCGAAGCCAAATGTATTTCTTTTCTTCTCTATTGTCTTTTTATTGTCTTTCATTCATTTTCATTCATTTACTTTTCTTTTCAATGAAATTCTACTTTTTTGTCAGAGTTTCTTTTTAATTTCTTATTACTTTTTCTTTTTCTATTTTTTAGACTATTTATTTTATTAATCTACTTATTTTCATTTGAAATATTGTTATTATTACTATTATTGATATTATTATTTTTTTACTCTTATTTTTATTTTTATTTTCATTTCCATTTTCATTTTCATTTTCATTTTCATTTTCATTTTCATTTTCATTTTCATTTTCATTTTCATTTTCATTTTCATTTTCATTTTCATTTTCATTTTCATTTTCATTTTCATTTTCATTTTCATTTTCATTTTCATTTTCATTTTCATTTTCATTTTCATTTTCATTTTCATTTTCATTTTCATTTTCATTTTCATTTTCATTTTCATTTTCATTTTCATTTTCATTTTCATTTTCATTTTCATTTTCATTTTCATTTTCATTTTCATTTTCATTTTCATTTTCATTTTCATTTTCATTTTCATTTTCATTTTCATTTTCATTTTCATTTTCATTTTCATTTTCATTTTCATTTTCATTTTCATTTTCATTTTCATTTTCATTTTCATTTTCATTTTCATTTTCATTTTCATTTTCATTTTCATTTTCATTTTCATTTTCATTTTCATTTTCATTTTCATTTTCATTTTCATTTTCATTTTCATTTTCATTTTCATTTTCATTTTCATTTTCATTTTCATTTTTATTTTTATTTTTATTTGTATTTATATTTTCATTTTTATTTTCATTTCTATTTTTATTATTTTTTTTTTTGCTTTTGCCAACTTTAAAATTATTATTATTTTTAATACTACTATTATTATTGAGATTTCATAATATTTTTATTTCTTTTTTTTTAAATCAGAAAAAAAATTTTTTCGAGTAGAAAGTTTGTATTTTTGACACTAGGGCGGCGCTGCGATGATTTTTTCTCACAAGCACTGAATTTCTGAGTTTAAATTATTCTTATTAATTAATTATACTTATTCCTTCTTAACTGTTTGTAACTTATTCGATTTTTCTACAAGTCACAGTTTTTTTTTATTATTTCCCTTTTACTAAAATACTAATTAAAATTATTGTTATATTTACTTTATAATTATATTTATTTTATTATAAACTATTTTCTTTTAATGATTTTTAAAACTTATCAAAATTTAACGGATTTACGCGAAATTTAAAACCCGGGGTTCTTTTGAGTCGCTTATTTCGAATTTGATAAAATTTTCAAAAATACAAAATGGCGGATCCAATATGGCGGCACAAAAGTATGAAAAATTTATAAATTTACGCAAAACTTGGTATCCAGGGGTTTTTGGGGTCGCTGGTTACGAATCTAGAGTCAGATTTTGAAAATACAAAATGGCTGAACCAAGATGGCGGCTAAAAATTTGAAAACTTATTAAAAATTAACGGATTTACGCGAAACTTGGTATCCAGGGGTTTTTTAAGTCGCTGATTACGAATCTAGAGTCAGATTTTGAAAATACAAAATGGCGGAACCAAGATGGCGGCTAAAAATTTGAAAACTTATTAAAAATTAACGGATTTACGCGAAACTTGGTATCCAGGGGTTTTTTAAGTCGCTGATTACGAATCTAGAGTCAGATTTTGAAAATACAAAATGGCGGAACCAAGATGGCGGCTAAAAATTTGAAAACTTATTAAAAAATTAACGAAATTACGCGAAACTTGTTATCCAGGGGTTTTTTAAGTCGCTGATTATGAATTTAACACTGAATTCGAATTTTTAATTCAAAAAAAGTCTGTTAATTACAACTTTTGCCTTATTGTAAGTAAAAATAAAACCTAAGAAAGTGATGTTAAGAAATTTTTTGTTTCTTATTTTAAAATTTCTTCTCCTTTCTTTTAGTAATTATCATTAGGTTTTTTTTTTTTTTGCAATTTTTCGGGTCGCGAGGAAAAAAAATTAAAGAAGGGTGTATAATTTCTGGGGTGAATATGAAGCTGAGATAAAAGAAGGGCATCAACGATGCGTGTAGAAATTCTTGAAAAAAAACAATATATATATATACGAACAAACCCCTAGTAAATACAGAAACTACATATCTTTGTCATTTTTTTTTCTTTTGTCTCTCATTATCTACTTTTTCATGTTATACGAAATATTTTCTGTATTTTCTTTCATAAATGTCAATTTCAAGCGAGTTTTCATTTACTTTTCACTTTTCACCTACCAATTTGTTTTATTTCAGAAATATTTTAGTGACACAATTCCAGCGAATATTTTTACTAATTAACAGAAAATAATAATAAATTATAAACAGTTTTTTTTATTTTTTACTATAGTAAAAAATAAAAAAAACTGTTTATAGTTTATTATTATTTTTATACAATTATTATAAACAGTTTTTTCTATTTTTACTATAGTAAAAAATAGATATTTAATATTTTTTACTAAAAAAATAGATATTTAATATTTTTTACTAAAAAAATAGATATTTTTTACTAAAAAAAACTAAAAAAAACTGTTTATAGTTCAAAAAAAGTTTACTAAGTAAGAAATTTTTTTCTTTTTTGTTTATTTGAGAAAAAAAATTGTTTACTATAATTATTAAATAATTAGAGTATTTTCTAATTACTTAGTAATTTATTGAAACATTTTTCAATGAATTTATAAATAAAAGAAAAATACATTTATAGTCTAAAATAAAATAAAATACATTTAGAATAAATAAATTTAATTATAATTAAAAAAAATTGTTTTTATAAAAAATAAATTATATTTTTTTTTAAAATAATTTATTTATTAAATAAATAAAATTTTTTGTTTATTATAATTTTTTAATTGTAAGAGAGAAAAAGAGAGAGGTGGAGAGTGATTTGAAAATAAAAAGAAAAAAATAATAAAACGTGAAAAAGGACAATAAAAATCGTCCATCGGGATAAGTAATGACTGCACACGTCTCGTTATATTTCGACTTGCTATTAAATCTACTGCCACGTGCTCAACTCCACACGCAATTATCGAGCAAAAAGGGTTTTTATTATACGTCAAAAATATTCTCGTGAAATATTGTCAAGACCATAATGTATAAAAAAATAACGAACGAGAATATTTTTCTAAAGAGAAAAAATTTATTCCATTCATATTTTCTAATTCTAATATTTTTTTTTTGCGAATATTTTCTAATTTCAATTTCTAATCTTTTCTAATTGTAAAAATTTTCCAATTTACAATATTTTCGAATTTAGAATATTTTCTAATTTAGAATATTTTCCAATTTCGAAAATATCTTCTAATTTTTAATAGTTCATTTGAAATATTTTACTTCAATAATTCGGAATATTTTTGAAATATTTCTCGAATGGAATATTTTTGAACCTTAATATCATTAGAATATTTCAAATAAAATACGATTATAATATTCCAATGAAAATACTATTAAAATATTCCAAAGAAAATAATATTAATATGTGACGCGACACGAGAAAAGGGACCTATCGATAAAAAAATCATTTTTGAGTTTCTAGTCGTATTCCATAGATTTTGAGTCGCTCTTTCACGTAAAAAAATCAGAACTTAAAAATCTGAAATAGTTTAATTAATATAAAGCCCGAAAGTTGAACGTGTCCGCGTAAATACACGGGTTTTCTGCTCATGGCGTCACTTTAAACGCCCCCCCCTGTAAAATTCTCTTTTGAGGCGATAGGTCCCTTTTCTCGTGTCGCGTCACATATGTTTAAAATGGAATATTATTGAAATATACAAATTTAATATTTTTAAACCTTAATATCATTAAAATATTCCAAATGACATATGTTTAAAATATTCCAAAGAAAATAGTATTAAAATATTCCAAATGAAATATGTTTAAAATATTCCAAAGAAAATAATATTATTATATTCCAAATGGAATATTATTGAAATATACAAATTGAATATTTTTGAACCTTAATATCATTAAAATATTCCAAATGAAATACGATTATAATATTCCAAAGAAAATACTATTAAAATATTCCAAATGGAATATTATTAAAATATATAAATTTAATATTTTTAAACCTTAATATCATTAAAATATTCCAAATAAATTATGTTTAAAATATTCCAAAGAAAATAGAATTAAAATATTCCAAATGGAATATTATTAAAATATACAAATTGAATATTTTTGAACCTTAATATCATTAAAATATTCCAAATGAAATACGATTATAATATTCCAAAGAAAATGCTATTAAAATATTCCAAATGGAATATTATTGAAGTATACAAATTGGAATATTATTTTTATTAATGATATTTTTATGAAATATATTCCAAACGGAATATTTTTAATATATCCCAAGAGGAATGTTTTTTAAATATTCCAATGGGAATATTTTTTATATATTCCAAGTGGAATATTTTCCAATATTCTAAATGTAATATTGAAAAATTTTAAAAGGAATATTTTGGAAACATAATCTTTTTGAAGAGTTCCAAAATGCAACTAAATAATAATAATAATAATAATAATAATAATAATAATAATAATAATAATAATAATGATAAGAAATAATTAATAATTATAGTAATAAAATTATTATAATTAGAAAAATAATAATAAATTTCTGTTCTCTCGATAGTTTTCCAAGACATGCTAAGTGCATTCGTCACGGTCAAAGCTCATCTTTCAATCTTATTTCCTGTGTACCTCACGGGCTTCCTGTGCATGTCTGCCTAATAAAATCGAGTCTTAATCTAACGCACACGAGAAAATTTGCACATGCGAATCAATTTTACCTATATAAGATTATTTATATATATATTTATTCAATATGGATTTTAAGACAAATATTTATGTATTTGGAATGTTGAAGAAATACTAAAAAATGTTAGAAGAATAGTAAAAATATTCCAAAATACAATAATTCCTGCAAAAATACTTTAAATATGCAAAAAATACTAAAAATATTCAAAAAAAATATTGAAAATATTCCAAAATACTTCAAATATTCCAGAGAATACTAAAAAGATTCCAAAAGATTAATAATATTCTGGAATATTAAAAATATCTCAAATTTATAAAAACTACTCATGAATATAGTAAATATTTAATAATATTAAGAACATTCCAAAATACTTATAATATTCCAATGATACTAAAAAGATTTCAAAGTACCTATTAATAATATTCTGGAATATTAAAAGTGTCTCAAATTTATAAAAATACTTTTAAATTCACTAAATATTCAAAAATATTAAAAACATTCCAAAATACTTTAAATATTCCAATAGTAATTTTTTTTTAATCAATAGTATTTTAAATTGTTTCGAAAATAAGAAAAAATATTCCAAAGTACTTTAAAAATTGAAAAAAAATAATTAAAATATTCCAAAATACTTTCAAAACAATAAATATTCCAACTTTAAATATTCCGAAACACAATTATTCCAAACATATTCGTTAATTTAGTTTTAAATATTCAAAAATATTCTATAATTAAATATTGAAAAATAGCATAAATATTCACATAAATATTCGTAAATATTTTAAATATTCCAATACTGAAAATACTTTAAATAACAACAAATTATTAAAAATAATCCAAAGTGTTTGAAATAGTCAAAAAATATTTAAAAAATTTCACATTACTTTGAAAAGTCAGAACAATATTCCAAAATACTTTATGTATTAATTGCAATTCGAAAAATACTGAAAATATTCCAAAGCATTTTAAATAGTCAAAAAAACAATGAAAAAATATCAAAAAGTTTACTTTAAATTATTAAAAGGTCTTGAAATTTTCGATAGTACTTTAATATTTAAATAAAAATATTCGAAAATACTAAAAATATTTTATAGTACTTTAAATAGGCAAAAAATATTCCTTAATACTCTAAAGAATTTTAAGATATTTGAAATATTGAAAAAATACCCAAAAAAATATGCTAAGGTATTTTAAATAGTTAATTTTTATTTAAAAGACTTTAGCGTATTTTTATTGAAAGTATTTTGGAATATTCAATGTATTTTCGAATATTTAAGAATTCTTACATTATTTACAGTATTTTGGAATATTTCTTAGCTGTTTAATGTTCTTGGAATATTTTTAGTATGTTTGAAGTACATTAAATATTCCAAAGTACATTAAATATTCCAAAGTACATAAAAAAGCTAAAAGATATTCCAAAATAATTTAAATACTTTCAAAAAATCTTAAATACTTATTTAAAAAAAAGTTAATGGTTGAAACATTCTAAAAAATATTACCAAGTATTTTGGATACAAATACTTCAAAGTACTTCAAATAAAAATATTTTAAAATAATAGGAATATTTCATAGTACCTACATTGAATAATTTAAAAAAATATTCCATTATATACTTTAAATATTGAAAAGTACTCGAAATATGAAAAGAAACACTAAAAATACTTAAAATAATGTAATTATTAAATTTTTATTTGCGGAATATTATCATTTGAAGTACTTCGAAATAATATTAGTATTTTTGGAATATTTAATGTATTTTAAAGTATTTTTCAGCCAATTTATGCACTTGGAATATTTTTAGTATTTTTTAAATTCTTTAAATATTCCCAAAATACGTTAAATACTTCAAAAAATAATCCAGAATTCTGAAAATATCACAAGTGCATTAAATAGCAAAAAATATTGCAAAATACTTTAAATAATTTCCAGAATACATTCAAATATTCCAAATACATTAAATAGTAACGAAAATATTTCAAAAAAACTGGAAAAAGGCTTAAATATTTCAGAAATACTCCTAAAAATATTACAAGTTCATTAAATAACTATAAAAAAATCCTTTAAAATACGTTTAAGAAATCTTAAATATTCCATAAAATACATAAAATACTTAAAAGATATTTTAAAATACTGAAAATATATTGTAAGTACATTAAATTGCTAAAAAATATTCCAAAATACTTTAAATACTATTAAAAAAAATTATATTATTATATTATTATATTATTATATTATTATATTATTATATTATTATATTATTATATTATTATAGTATTATATTATTATTATATTATTATTATTATTATTATTATTATTATTATTATTATTATTATTATTATTATTATATCAAAAATTGTCGATTATTTGGAAATATTTGAAACATTCATTTTTTATTTCTTTGAGATAAGAAGTTGAGAATTGTATATAAATGAATAAAAAAAAATATAGTTATTTTGTTCGGTGCCGGTCGGAACCAAGGGACCAATTGCACGCCAATGCGGTATCACTTAATAATTTATATATATATATATATATATATATATATATATATGTTTGAAGCAGGGATTTACATTTGAACTTTTCTCCCCCATTTTCATGATTGACCCACGCCCCCATACGCCTGCAACAACCCTTTTGGACGCCCACACTTCAATTTTCAAGAACCGGAAAATACCAACAGCAGTAAATTCTCAATCGGAAACTGTGCCGAATATGAGAAAAACTAATCGGAAAAAGGGTGAGGAGGGGGGGGGGGAGACGAGAAATTAGTTTTATCTCGTAAAAAAAATATTTTTCCATGAATAGGTAATAAGATTTCTCTCCATATTAATACGAATAAATTTTTTCGCTTATAATTTGTAATTTATTTTTAGTCTCAATTATGGAAAACTATTTCTTTAGCCAAATATTAGTATTGAATTTAATTTTCTTTCTGGAAAAAATTTTTCATTCAGCTAAATATTGCAACATTTTTCTCATTTAGCCAAATGGTGAATGAATAAAAAATTTCCATTTAGACGAATTGTGAATGAATAAAATTTACATTCAGCCAAATGGTCAAATTAATAAAATTTACATTTAGCCAAATGGTCAAATGAATAAAATTTACATTCAGCCAAATGGTCAAATGCATAAAACTTACATTTAACCAAATTGTAAATGAATATAATTTACATTCAGCCAAATGGTCAAATGAATGAAATTTACATTTAGATAAATTGTAAATGAATAAAATTTACATTCAGCCAAATGGTCAAATGAATAAAATTTACATTCAGCCAAATGGTCAAATGCATAAAACTTACATTTAGCCAAATTGTAAATGAATAAAATTTACATTTAGCCAAATTGTAAATGAATGAAATTTACATTCAGCCAAATGGTCAAATGAATAAAATTTACATTTAGCCAAATTGTGAATGAATAAAATTTACATTCAGCCAAATTGTGAATGAATAAAACTTACATTTAGCCAAATTTTGAATGAATAGAATTTTTATTTACTAAAAAGTTGTCAGGCAAAAAAATTTCTTCATTTTGCCGAATTGACAGTTTCTCTAAAATTCATTTAGCTAAATTGGCATTAAGTGAAATTTTCATTTAGACAAATTTTTTTTTATTTAGCCAAATTGAAGATAAATTTAATTGTCATTAATTCAATTTCCATTTAACAGAATTTCCATTTAGCCGAATCGCCTAATTTATAAAACAGTTATTTCATCTAAAATTAATTTTTTCTTATTGTCATTAAACCAAACTGTCAACATTAGCAAAATTGGCATTTTCTTCCAAATCTCATTTAGCAAAAATGTCGATTTTTAATTTTCAGCCAAACTGTCATTACATGTAATTACCATTTTGTTTCTTATTTTTTGTTTAATGACGATTTGGCTAAATAGAAATCGTCAAACTAGTTAAACAGCAAGTCAGAAAATTTGGACAATTTGGCTTAATGTCAATGTGGACAAATGACCATTGAGTAAACTGTCAATTCTGTTAAATGAAAATTCGGCTAATTTAAAATTCAGTTTAATGACAATTCGGCTAAATGACAAATGTCAATAAAAAATTCAGTTTAATGCCAATTCGGCTAAATGGCATAAGGCGAATAAAAAAATTCAGTTTAATGACAATTCGGCTAAATGGCAATTAGCAAAAAAAAAATTATAAATTTGTCTGTTTGGTTAAATGGCAAGTTGCTTGAATGACAATTTCAAAATTTGGCAGTTTGGCTAAAGGGAATTTCAAAAATTGACAGTTTGGTTAAACGGCAATTTGCTCGATTGTCAATTTGAAAATTTAACATTTCGGTAAATATCAATTTTAAAAATTGTCAGTTTGGCTAAATGGCAATTTACAAAATTGTCAGTTTGGTTAAATGACATTTTGCTTAAATGTCAATTTAGCTAAATGTCAAATTTTCAAATTGACATTTAGCCAAATTGACAAATTTCCAAATGGACATTCAAGCCAATTGCCGTTTAGCCAAATTGCCAAATTTCCAAATTGACATTCGATCCAATTGACATTTAGCTAAATTGACATTCGAGCAAATTGCTATTTAGCCAAACTGCCAATTTTTGAAAGTGCCGTTTAATTAAACTGATAATTATTCAAATTGACAAATTTCCAAATTGACATTCGAGCCAATTGCCATTTAGCCAAACTGCCAATTTTTCAAATTGACATTTAGCCAAACTGTCAAATTTCCAAATTGCCATTTAGCCAAACTGCCAATTTTTCAAATTGACATTTAGCCAAACTGTCAAATTTCCAAATTGACATTTAGCCAAACTGTCAAATTTCCAAATTGACATTTAGCCAAATTGACGTTTAATCAAACTGTCAATTATTGAAATTGACATTTAGCCAAATTGACGTTCAATCAAACTGTCAATTATTGAAATTGCCATTTAGCCAAACTGCCAATTTTTCAAATTGACATTTAGCCAAACTGACAAATTTCCAAATGGACATTCGAGCCAATTGCCAAATTGACATTTGAGCCAAATGCCAATTTGGAAATTTGACAGTTTGGCTAAATATCAATTTTGAACTTTGACAGTTTGGCTAAATGTCAATTTGGAAATTTGGCAGTTTGGCTAAATGTCAATTTAAAAAATTGTCAGTTTGGCTAAATGACAATTTGAAAAATTGCCACTTTTGCTAAATACAAATTCCCCGAATTTTACGGCCCAGCAATTTAAAAACTCCACTAAGCTGAAAATTCGGCTAAATGAAAATGCAAGTAAATAAAAAATTCGCTTAAATGACAATTTGGTTTAACAAAAAATCCACCCAATTTGCAAATTATTTAAAATTTTCATTCCACTAAATAGACATTTCCCGGAAAATTACCTCGGTTTCTTATAAAAAAAATATATTACAAAAAGAAAATAGAAAGACTAAAAACGAGAATTTAATTTGCAAAAAAAAGTATTTGGAAAATTAATGTGAAATTTTATAAAAGCGCAGTTATAAATAATGTCCCTCATTAATTATTTCTCTACTCCCCCCCACCCCTTCCCTCACACGGCTCTCTCCCTCTTCATTTTTTTTTTTACCTGCCCTCTTATCGAATCGCGTAAAATTGCGAGTGAAATGAGATCACGTTGGTCTGGGAGCAATAAAAGAAGAGGGGGGATGGTGTTAGTTGAAGGGGATAGAAAGGGGGGGGGGAAGGAAGGTGTATCAGAAGGAGAGAATCGATAGCGGGTCACAAAAAGGAGGTTGGTACTCGAATATCTCATGTTGTGACCCCCGCCCCTATTTACACCCACCCCACTCCCCCACTTCACCCACTTGACCGTATATAGTATAGTTTAACTAAAAAACAAAATTGGTCCCGTTAAATTTCATTCTTATATTTCGCCAACAAACAATATTACAGATATTGTGAATTTTTTTTTTTTTTGTTTTTTTTTTTTTGCAAAACCCTAATGGATATATAAAGAGAAAATAATATTTATAAAAAAAAATAAAATAATGAAAAAATAGTCGATGGGATATTTTTAAATTCTTAATAAAAAAAAAAAATAAATAAATAACGAGTGATGGAAAAATAATTTTCTATTTTTAATTGTTTTTGTTATTTGCAATACAATGTATTAAATTTCTATTGCTTTGCTAATGGACTTAAAATTTAAACAAAAAAAATTGAACAAATATATAAAAAAAAATTTTTCTATCACAATCATCATTTTTGTTGTATTATGGAAAAATATCTTTGGAACAAAGAGAAAAATTTATTAATAAATAAATAATAAATAAATAATAAATAAATAAATAATAAATAAATAATAAATAAATAAATAATAAATAAATAATAAATAATAAATAAATAATAAATAAATAAATAATAAATAAATAATAAATAATAAATAAATAATAAATAATAAATAAATAATAAATAAATAAATAATAAATAAATAATAAATAATAAATAAATAATAAATAAATAATAAATAATAAATAATAAATAATAAATAAATAATAAATAAATAGTAAATAAATAACAAATAAATAATAGATAATAAATAAATAATAAATAAATAATAAATATATAATAAATAAATAATAAAAGTAATTTTTATTATAATTACTAATCATCATTATCATTAACATTATTATTTATTTATTATTATTTTTTATTAATATTATTATTCATTATTATTTAATTTATTAATTTATGTTTAATTAATTATAAAATTAATTATACTTCTTAATTATTTATTAATATTTCATTAATCGTATTTCATTACTTAATAAATTATAATTAATTATTGACTACTATTGTTATTAGTTTTTGTAACAATAATTTTTATTATCATTTATTTTTTAAAAATCCCAATTTTTATTATCATTTATTTTTAAAAATCCCAATTTTTATTATCATTTATTTTTAAAAATCCCAATTTTTATTATCATTTATTTTTAAAAATCCCAATTTTTATTATCATTTATTTTTAAAAATCCCAATTTTTATTATCATTTATTTTTAAAAAATTCAAATTTTTATTATCACTTATTTTTAAAAAATTCAAATTTTTACTATTATTTATTTTTAAAAAATTCAAATTTTTATTATCATTTATTTTTTAAAAAATTCAAATTTTCATTATTTATAAAAATTGAATACTCAATTGAAAATAAATTATACACATTAAAAATATTAATAATAATAATAATTAAAATTATTCTATAAAATAAATAAAAAGCATCAGGGGTTATAAAAAAAAATCTCCCTCTCCCCTATTGGTTTAAAGTACATGTGTATAGTTTAAATGTCAACTATTAATGGAAAATTGTAATTAAATCGACCATAAAATTTACTCTTCCATTCCTTGTAATAATTTTTCTAATTATAATTTTATATGCAATTTTTAATAAATTTTAATTGTTAAATTTTTTTTATTAAAAACATAACATTGACACTCCTTGAATATTCCGTTCATATTCCTTAAATATTTCGTTCATATTCCTTTAATATTCCGTTCATATTTCTTTAATATTCCGTTCATATTCCTTTAATATTCCACAGATACATATGGAGAAATTCCCCAAGAAATATTAAATTGACATTCCTGGAATATTTTTTTTAAATAGAGAATTTTTAATTTAAATTCTTGAAATATTCCACTGAATAAAAATTTTTGTAATAATCCATTGAACGGAATATTTTTATGACATTCTTGGAATATTCCATCAATATTTATGTAATATTCCACTGAAACATAAGGGGAATATTTTAATGGAATATTCCATGGCCATTCCTTTGAAATTCCCTTCACATTCCTGTTTTATATTCGATGGAAACAAAATGAAAAGCATTCCTAATTGGAATATTAAATTGACATTCCCGAAATATTTTATAAAAAACGGAATATTAAAATTTAATTCTTCACGGAAAAAAATTTCAGGACGCGAACGAGCAATATTGGGAATATAATTAAAATAAAGAACAACATAACCAACGTTGTGAATTAAACTTAACTACATTAGACAAAAGTTTAGCCAATTCAGTGATAGTGAGCTTTGGTTGAGTGCAATTCGTCAGCCATATTGGAATTTCTGACAGCATAAACATTGAGTTTTCAGTTTTAAAACATAGTATTAATTTCAATAATATACTTAAAAATGTTTGTAATTTGAAACATACGATTGAAAAAAATTAAAATGAGCATTTAATTTTACTTTTTACGCAATTAAAATTGGTTCTGTCATAGGTTGTTTTCAAGTAAAATTCAATATCGCCATTCTAACGATAATGACAATATCGCTCGCTCGTTTTTGACGAAATGTTTGGCTGTTATAGCGAAAAATTTCTCCATTTCAGTTGTACTTTTTTTTCCGTGTTGGAATACTCGACTCAAAATTTCTCAAATACTCCATTCCATGGAATATTTTTTAATATCATTTTTGGAATATTTCATTTATATTACTATAATTTTCCATTACATAGGGAATATTCGTATGGAATATTTTAATCCTTACTTTGAAATATTCCATTATTTATTTATTTTTTGCATATAATTTACAGTTAATTTCAATTTTACATTTTTTTTTGCTATTAATTAAAATTTAAACATAGAGGGAATATTTCTAAGGAATATTTAAATTGATATTCCTGGAATATTACATTACTTCATTGAGTTGAAATTACAATTTAATTCAAGTAAAACTTTTGCGAAATGTTCGATTAGTGAATATGGTTCTAAATAGTAAATATTTCAATGGAATATTTCAATTGATATTCCTGGAATATTCCTGTGAAATATTTCATTTCTATTTCCGAAGTATTCCTTTAGTCAGTCATTTATTATAATTTACGTATCATTTCAACTGAAATTTCTTGATAAAAATTATATTAAAACATAGGGAATTTTGCAGGGAATATTTCTGGGGAATATTGCAGTATTTATATTCCTAGAATATTTTATTACATTTTTTCAATTTACAGTTCAATTAAAGTAAAGTTTCTGCAAAATATTCTATTCACTATTTTGAGTACTAACTTATGGAGAATATTACTGTGGAATATTTCAACTACTTCCTGCAATATTTCTAGGGAATATTGCATTATCATATTCCTGGAATATTTCATTAGTTTTTTTTTTTAAATTTACAGTTCATTTAAAGTATAACATTCCTGCGAAATATTCTATTTCTCTATTTTAAGTTCTAACAGAGAATATTACTGAGGAATATTTCAACTGATATTCCTTGAATATTTCCAAGGAATATTGTATTATCATAATCCTGGAATATTTAATTAGTTTTTTATTTATTTATCTACAGTTCATTTATAAATTCAAAATTCCTGTGGAATATTCTTTTAGAACCTATGGTGAATATATTATTGTGGAATATTTTAATTGACATTCCTGGGATATTTATCTGAAACTATGGCAATATTCTATTTAACATTCCCTGAACGAATTCATTGACTGATTGTAGAAAATTATTGAAAAATATTCCCTACATTACTATATTTATGAGGAATATTTTTCAATACTCTTTCAATACTCCAATGCTCTTAAAATTGACTTTACAATTTGATTTTTACTGCGAGAAATATAAAAGCGAAAAAATTGCCCCATAAATGCATTGAAATGGATGAGATTATTCGGTTCGCCACTCAACGTCTTTTACTGTCATCCCTATTTAGTTCGATATAATCTTTCGTCAGATGTCGCTGCCTGTACAATCGGCAATTTTTTTTCTCTTGCCACTTAATATTTCATTTTTCAAACATTACGTATAAATAAAGTCATTTCTATTATACGTAATTAATGACTAAATCAAGAGAAAGAAAACATTTATTTTCAATATTTAAAAAATATAACTATAAAAAATAATTTTTTTTATAGAAATCTAAAAAAAAAACATAAAAATGTTACCGCAACTGATTTTGGGTGTTTCCAAAAAAATATGTATATACGCATTTAGCAAAAATAAGAGCAATGGTTGAAAATAGGTTGGAATAGATTTCCCAAAAATTGTTAATAACAGAAAACATTACATTAATAATAAAAAATAATAAAAAGTAATTATTACAAAAATAATAAAAAGTAATTATTACAAAAATAATAAAAAGTAATTATTAAGAAAATAATTATTATTATTATTAAAATATTAAAAGGTAATAAAAAGTAATAACAAACAATAATAAAGTAATAATATTGATTAATAATATTAATTAATAATATTAATTAATAATATTAATTAATAATAGTAATTAATAATAGTAATTAATAATATTAATTAACAATATTGATTAACAATATTGATTAACAATATTAATTAATAATAAAATTAATAATATTGATTAATAATATTAATTAATAATAAAATTAATAATATTGATTAATAATATTAATTAATAATAAAATTAATAATATTAAGTAAGAATAAAATTAATACAGGAATAGTAATAATAATATTGAAAGAAATTACAATATTAAATTTTAAAAAATAAATAATGTTAAAAAAGTATAAATAAATAAACAAATTAAAAAAATTAAAATTGACAAAAGTAATCACAAGTAAAAATAATTTTAAAAATAATTTTAATAATAATAATAATAATAATAATAATAATAATAATAATAAAATAAAAAGGTTATGAAAAACCTTAAATTACAAAATTAAGAAAACTAGCAATGTTTAAAAAAAATAAACAAAATATTAAATTGAAAAAATAATAAAAGAAAAGAAAAAAAATATGAACAAAACAGGTATGAAGATTCTTGATTTTAAAACATTTCCTCAATAATAATTCAATTTCTAAAAATAAATAAAATAAATAATTATTTAAAAAAGAAAACTCACCCCAATGAAAGCAAATGTTTCCTCTGTCACCAAAAAATTTGCACAAACATTCAAAAAAACAAATCTTCACTGGATATACAATAAATTGTATAATTTATGCACTGTTCTACTTTACAAAAATCACTATTTAACAAACAACTTTTTTTTTATTGCAAAAAAAAAAAATTTCCCCACAAATTAATACTTTAGAAAAAGAATTTGGAGGGCGGGGATGAATTTTTATATTTTACAATTTCCCCACCAAAAAAAGAAAAACAATTTTTTGTTTTTTTCTACCTGCAAAATGAAAAATAGGTGAAAGAATCAAGGGCAAAAGGGGACCACACACAAACACACATAAATTGATATATATATATTTAGATATATGTATATATATATCTATATACACAAACACGTCTATCACGGTGAACCGCGTGTCATGATCAAAGCGGTATTTTTCACTAGACGCAATTTTGCTTTTCGTAATTCGTATATAACTTGAATACTGTGAACGCTCCTATCGGCGATCTCATAGTGCGCATGCGCGAGAAAAAGTATATACCTTGCGCACGCGTTTCCATTAAAACACCAATTTCGCTTGGTTCGTGTGTGTGTGTGTCTTTTCTTATCAGCCATGACGAGAAAACCCTGTACGCTACACTTGTTTACTTTGCGAGGGAGTGAGGGAGAAAGAAAAGTGGGAGCGAGAGAGAGAGAGAGAAAGTAATATTGGAGCGAGTGAGATGGTTAATTGCGAGTGGGAAAGAGAGGGAGAGAGAGAATTAGCGAAAAGGAGAAAGAGAGAGAAAGAGAATGAGCGAAAAGGAGAAAGAGCGAAAGAGAGAGAGAATTAGCGAAAAGGAGAAAGAGCGAAAGAGAGAGAGAATTAGTGAAAAGGAGAAAGAGCGAGAGAGAGAGAGAGATAGAGAAAAGGGAGAAAGAAAGAAAGAGGAAAAAGTGTAAGAAGAAAACTGAATGAGAGAGAAAGAATTATTGCCAGTAATAAAGGGAAAAAAGAGAGAGAAAAGGGTAGAAAAAACAGAGAGAGAGAGAGGGAGGGAGGGGGGAAAAAGAGAAATAGAGAGAGAGAAAAAAGGAAAGAGAGCGAAAATAGTCGGCGATAGGGGAGAAAGGACGCTCATAGTAAGAACTGAGCATGCGCACTAAAAGCGCAAGGATCGAATCAATCCGAAGAATTAACTCGGGACGAAGAAACTCCAGTGCCCCCCGCGTTTAAATGCCAAAAAATCTTTAGCGAAGAAGAAAAATATAAACACAATCGATAATTTTATATTGAACTGTTTTCGCTATACCAAGTCGATCCAATTGTAACAATCGATATTAAAAATAGTTCTATTTTCAAATATACTTAAAAAAAGAAAAAAAAATCTTCTGCGTCAACTTAGTTGAGTCACTTTGTCACTAGGGGGCAACATACAAGCAAACAGTATCGAAGAAAATCTACCTTAACGACATAAACAATTATTTTTTTTTATTTTTTTTTTTCCCCCAATACATTTTTTTTATATTTCAAATTGTACACTCAGATGCATTAATGCTGTCCTTCCGGTTTGACGTTATTTTTTGCAAAGTCGTATAATTTCTATCAAAATGTTTTTAGTTCATGACATATGAGAACATTCGTATGTCACGAACTAAGAATATTTGATAGAAATGACACGACTTTTCAAAATTCCTTTAAACCGAAAGGACAGCATTAATGCATCTGAGTGTACATCAATAATATTTCTAAAAAAAAAACTTTTTTCAAACTTTCCCCTTTTTTAATGTTTTTTTACCGCGATAAAAAAGTAACGTTATTATCGATAATGAGAAAAATTAGTTAACTCTCGATACTAGTATCGATGCCAAATCGATGCAATAATTATCACTACCACCCCATCGACGACACTTTAAAGGCACTTGCACACTTCCAAATTTATGGACCAGCAGCGAATTTTCACGACCTTGAAACTCACGTTCCTAATTATGATTGGCTTTGACAATAAACTGCGTGAAAATAAACTTTTGTCAAAGCCAATCATAATTAGGAACGTGAGTTTCAAGGTCGTGAAAATTCGCTGCTGATCCATAAATTCGGAAGTGTGCAAGCGCCTTAATGCCTTTCTTCTGGTGCTTCTGGTTTTGACGGCGTTTTAAAAAGTCGTGACGTATCTATCAAAATGTTGTTAGTTCATGACGTATGAAGTTCGCATCTTTTTGTTGTAACGCAGGCGATCTGTCGCAGGTGTGGAAACTTCTCATTCATAATAAATTAATCCAAAATTGATATAAAATGACAAATTTTTTTTTTTGAAATGTTCATTATAATTATTCCAAACAACCTATTCGAAGTAAAATTAATTTTCGTTTTCTGTTAATTATTTAAATAAAAAAAATTAATGACAAATGCAATCAAGTATACGCGGTGAGAAGTTTATCCTGTTTGCGTCAAAAATTCTTCGACATTTGCTGCTTAAAAATTCAATTACAAAAAAATTAAAATATATAAACTCAAAAATTGTTTTAAAAAAAAGAAGAAGAGTGTTGTGAAAGGTACTGAATATATGAAATTATAATTTTGTATTTTAAAAGTTATAAATAAAAAAAGAAACTGGGTGAGGAAGGAAACTCTATAGAATAAGTAAAGCGTCGTTAGGAGCGTCAGTAACTTTACATTAAAAACCTAACCTCACATAAATAACGCAGAGTGTTTTATTTTATTGGGTGTAAATCGACACGGAAAAAACTCGAATGTTAAAAATTTATTTACTCATTCGAATCTTCTTCATAATATTACTTACACTTTACTATATTTTTCATTCTTTCGTGAAAGTTACACATAATTTATTACTCGCTTTTATAGACTCCTGGAAATTTAAACTGCGACCAGTTTGTTAATTGCAGTAAAAATAACCGCAAAAATGCAGCTAAAAAATGAACATCGGATAAATATAAATTTTAACGTTTAAAAACATGGGTTATTGTTTATTTATTACTTATTTCCGTGGAAGTTATAGAATAATAAACTCTATTGAAGCAAAATTTAAATTAACTAAAATGATCAATATTCTAATTATTTTTCTTGTCAAGAAAAAATTATTCTAAAAAGAATTATTACTAAAAAGGCTAAATGAATCTTTTAATCATACTGAAAAGTTAAAAATTACTTTAAAAAAAATAACAAATATTTTGCGAATTATAATTTTTATTAAAAAAGTTAAATATTTTTAACTTATTTCTACTTGTTGAAACATAACCTACAATCGTAATTTTTTTAATCTTATTGAAAGTATTGTGTTTAAAAAGTAAACAAAAATTCAAATTTAATTTTTTAAACAATTTTTTAACAACGTATTTTTTAATGACATTAAAAAGATTACAATATTACAGATAATGTTTCAATGAGTAAAATGAGATATTTTTATAGTTAAATTTGAATAATAATTGTAAGTTTTCTTTGAAGCCGAAATAAAAAATATGAAATGTTAAAAAATCATCATCGGTAAAAATATTCAAACTAAAATAACTTGTATTCTTAATATTTTATAACTAAATCTTTCAAAATATGCTAAAATTGACAGTAATTGCTCAAAAGTATTTTTTTCAACAAAATTTTCGTCTCGCTGATTTTGAATTTTTGAAATTTCACTGCTAGTTCGTGCTAGCAGTGAAATTTCAAAAATTCAAAATGGCGGTTCCAATATGGCGGATGTCAAAATTAAAAATCGATCGGATTCCCTTGAAAATTAGCAATCGGGGATTCCCGCGATCACTGATTACAAATCTACTGTTAGATTTCAAAAAATAAAAATGGCGGAGGTAGAAATTAAAAAAAATTGTACGAATTTGCTTGAAAATGAATACTCGACTATTTTTGCGATCGCTGATTACAAGTGTAGGATTTAAAAGTCTTTTTTTAATTTTGCGATTTATCGATTGAAAGGTCGATAAAATTGAGGAGGAATAACTACATATCTCGATTTCGAAATACGATAAATCGGATTTAAATTAAAGAAATAAATTTCTTTCGTTTACTTACGTGACATTGTTATTTTTCCGTTAGGAAAGAAAATGAATATTTAAATCAAGGTTTTTTTCGCTAAAGTAGAGAAGAAAAAAAGGCAAAATCGTTTTTTTTGAACAACCTTGACTTCGTGGAATTTTGTAATTTCTTCTATATTGATGACACACTGCACGTATTTCTATATGTGTATATATATATTTGTATGTATATGTAATAAGAAAGTGAGGAAGACCGCACGAGGGTTAATCTAATCGTTGCCGCGCACTATTATGAGATCAGACTCGAACAAAAATAACTCCGGCATTGAACTAAAGTCACGTGAACCTTGCACATGGTAATGTTTGTACTGTGGATCATTGACCCAATCAGTTTCTCTTTCTCTCTCTCTGCCTTTTTTTCTCCTTTCGTTAATTACCAACTTGTTTGAAATCGATTATCTTCTTCTTGTGGACATTATAGTGTTTTGTATTCATTTTAGCGAGGGAATGGATAAAAAAAATACTCTTCTTGGATTTTTGTCTAACAAACTTCTTCGAAGCCTTTTGACGATCTTCGTGTCAGTTCATCAATCGCCACCAAGTTAACTAGTTGTGTACTGTCATCAAGTTTCTTCTTCGACCCAAGTCCAGAAGATCTCTTCAAGTACCAAGTGTCCACTTCGAGTCTCATCCTAGTCAAATTCATTCAAGAAGATAATTTCTACTACGAGGCACATTTCTATTTTTCTAAGAACTGCATTACATCGACTTCATATAAATAATTCGGTCCCTCCTAGACTAAGGGTTTGTTTTATCCAACTTACATCGACACCTGAAGCTTTCATTTTGGCACCACACGAAAACAATTTAAGGAAAATCTACTGCATTCTCTGTTTCCGCTAGACAACGTCATTTCTTTAATCTCACACTGAAGAAAGCTTGTTGAGTCTACAACACTAAGAATAATTTTAAAAAAATATTAACTAACTTTTTTTTAAATTTTGTTTCTATTTAAATTCTCAATTGACTCCACAATCTTCTAATTTTGTTTCAGCGTTCCTGCAGACATCTGGATCTACTCTTTCTCTCTGATTCTAATTGTAAAGGATTCAAATAAATACTCTAGTAATTTAACTTCAATTAACCAGTCACTCTTTCTTAAAACCTGTCTCTGAATATCAGACACCGTCCGTTCTGGATAATTATTTTTCAATAGCAACAAATAAAAATGTCAAAAGATTCAAAATTTTGATTCTAAATCAATGTTTCGAGTCTAAATTAAAAGTGTAATTTATAAAAAGCAAAAAAAATTATATTTTAAATACAAACAAACCATCGAAACGTCGCAACTTTAATATGACATAAGCCTTTTTTATGTTTGATACCTTCCTATTGATCGAATTTTATCTTCACATAAAAACAAATGGAGATTGGTCCTCGAATTGTGAGGAAACAATTGTTTGTTGACGGTTTTATGTATTACGAAACAAGAGTGTAGCAGGTATGAAAAAGAATGGATAGAAATGAGAGAATTGTTGAGGACTACAAAATTTATAAATCAGACGCAGTTCTGAAATATCTAGAAAATTTGGCACATACAATAATTATCTAAATAGTAATTAATTTCAAATCATTTCCACTTCATTTTTAAAATAAAATGTTTAAGAAATTAGGAAAAATTAATAGATATTTCAGTTTTTCGAACTAAAAACTTAAAAGTAAAATCAAAACCTCGAAAAAGGTTTTTTTTTGTCATTAAAATATGTATTTAAAACTATCGAAATAAATAAGGAAACATAAGTAACTTTACATTTTATATTTGCGTTAAAACGGATCTGGAACCGGAATTTTTGCCGATTGTCCTTCCAGCATGCTCTTTAGAAGAAAACTGATTTCCTAATGAACAAAAATATTAATTTATTGCTACTTTACTATTTTATTACTACATTTTTTATAATTTTCTACAACCAAAAATTAAAAACTAGAACTTCATTTGAAAAAAAAATGAAGCCTAAATATAAAAATACAGAAATAGAAAAGGAAAAAATGAAAATGTTTTTAAATACATTTTTCTCTCACCTCCTCTCGTTGTTTTCGTAGTCGATCAATTATTGGCTCACTAAAACTCGGATGATTCTCAGGATCCTCTAATTTTATTTCCTCCCTCGCACCCTGGGGAATTCGACTAACAAATATTTGTTTAATTTTCTCAAAATTTAATAATCGTCCCGGAAGATCGAGTTCAATTGCCATAAATGAATCCGTACCGCCGATAATTGTTAACGGTTTTTCGTAATCTGCGCAATTTCCTTTTCTGAAAGAGCAAAAAAAAAAAGAACTGAGCTTAGAAAAAATTTGATTTTTTTAATTTTTTCACAAATGAATATAGAAGAAAAGAAAAATAAACTCACAAAGTTTGTGAACCAAAACCGTAAAATGACAATAAATCTTTGGTTCTGCGAACGAGAGCGGAATCCTTTGACGAATGAAAATGTAACGATGCACCGAGAGCGTGAGCGGCAGCTCTCAAAATCCTTCCAATTAATCCTTTTTTCGTCGAATCGAATTCCTGTAAAAAAAGAAAGAAAGAATAAAATTTTTCTTTACAAACTAATTTTCAATTTTGAAACAAAGACAAGAAAAAATTTTTTTTTAATATCTTAATATTAAAAAGAAAAATTCAAATTCATTAAACACTAAACATTCAAAAAAAATATAAAAATATAAAATAAAAATATAATTTTTATAAATATATAAAAAATAAGAAATATAAAAAATAATAAACCTGGAAAAAAGGGGAAGAATTAAAAAAAAATAAAAAATAAATAAAGAAACATAGAAATGATAAAAATGTGGAAAGAAAAAAAATGTTTTTTTACTTTAAATTCATCGTATTTGCCACCAATGATACAGAGTCTCATTGGAAATGGATCGACAGTTTTCTCCGTGTCTTTTCTTTTTTCCTTTAAACGTCGACTATTCATCTCCTCAATTATTTTCTCATCGTAACTCATTTTCATCGCGCTTCGCACCACCGAAAGACTTTCCTCCAATGTTGACCAAATTATTTCCGGTTTCGATAAATCCAACATTATCATAATTATCACATGATGAGGTGAATGAGTTAATGTCGAACCAATCATTGAGGACGATATCAATGATGATGATAAATGTCCCACCTCCCACACATGCACCACATCTTTCACCTTTAAAAAGAAAAGAAGAAGAAAAAATTTAGTAATATATTTTTTATTTATTGAAACTATTTTTAAAAATTTATATAAATTTCTCGTTGTTTATTTCAAATATTTAAAAATTTGTTTTATAAATAAATAATTTATTACTTATTGAATAGGATGAATAAAATAAGAAAAAGAAAGAAAAATAGTAAATTATTAAAAAAAAAATTATTAAAAAAAAGTAAAGAACATACATAAATAATAAAAATACTAAACTAATAAAAATAAAAAATGACAAAAATAGAAAACTAAATATAAAAAACAAAACTGAGAAAATTATGAAAACAAACAAAAAAACAATAAAAATAGAAAATAACAAAACTACAAAAAAATTAAAAAAAAAGAAATGAAAAATTAGTAGAAATGATGAAAGTGAAAAAAAATAATAAAAACAAAACAATAATAAAAATAAACAATGGAATAAAAAAGCAATAAAAATAGTAAACTTAATAAAATAACAATAAAATAAACAATAAAATAAACAATAAAAAAAATAAAAACAATTTAAAACTAGTAAAAATAAACTAATGTATATTTTTATTTACAAAAATTCAAAAACAATGGAAAAGAATCAATAAAAATTATAAACGAATAAAAATAACAAAATTAACAAAAAGCACAAAAATTAATTAAAATAAAAAAATAATAGAAATAAAATAGCAAATAAAAAGTAGAAAACATCAAAAATAACAAAATTTAACAAACAAACAAAACTATAATGAAAATAGAAAATAGTAAAAATACAAAAATAATTAAAATAAAATAATAATATTATAGAAAAATGAAAAAAATGAAAATACAGAAATAATAAAAAAAAGAAAATAAATAAAATAATAAAAATAGAAAATAAATAAAATAACAAAAATAAATAATAAAAATACAAAATTGGTGAAAAAAATAATAATAATAGAGGAATAAAAAATAATCGAAATACAAAATACAGAAATAATAAAAAAAAGAAAATAAATAAAATAATAAAAATAGAAAATAAATAAAATAACAAAAATAAATAATAAAAATACAAAATTGGTGAAAAAAATAATAATAATAGAGGAATAAAAAATAATCGAAATACAAAATACAGAAATAATAAAAATCGAAAATAAATAAAATAAAAATAAGAATACTAAAAGTTTAAACATAAAAGCAAAAAAAAACAACAAAACTAACAAAAATAAAAGGCAATAAAAATAGGAAACAAAAACATTTTAAAAAACCACAATTTTGTACATAAAAAAGAGGAAAAATAGCAAAATAAATAAAATAATAATAATTAAAATACCTACAAAACTAATGAGAATAAAAAAAAATTAAAAACTAATAAAGACAATAAAAGTAGAAAACCAAATAAAATAATAAAAATAATTAAAAATAAATAAATATTTAATAAAAACAGGAGAAATAATTCTCTTTTACAAAAATTTACAAACAAAAAAAAATTGAGAAAATACATTTTTCTTCATTTTAAAAACTCACCAAACTTTTTCCCGCTTTTCGTCCAAATGAATAATCCATGGCAATTGTTGGTTTTGGCGTTTCTTCTTTATCCAAAAATCTATAAATCATTGTCGTTTTACCCTGAAAATTTTAGGAAAATAAAAAAGTTGTTAATAAAAATATTCTTTAAAAAAAAACTTCTTTAAAAAAAAATCAAGAAAAAAAAATTACACACTTACAACTCCTTTACTACCAAGAAGAATAATTGTTCGTTCGTTTGTTTGAATTCCATCATTTTTCCTTTTATTTTCCTCCTCCAATGACAAACGTATCGCCAATTCTCTTGTATTTTCTCTAGAAAAAAAATTTTTATCAATGAAAAAAAGATGCAAAAAATATTATTTTATCGTTTGTTATTATTATTATCATTTTTTTATTACTATTTTTATTATTATTATTAATATTATTATTATTATTATTATTATTATTATTATGAATTATTAACATTATTATTACTAATTAATTATTTATTTATTCATTTTTTTATCCAAGGAATATATTTTCATTATTTCTTATAATTTTCTCAGTCAACAAATTTTTTATTAATATTAAAATATTTACTGGCAATTTTTTCTTAATAAGTGTATAAATTATTGTTAATAAACTAAAAATTAAATGGACGATCTACAAAAATAATAAATAGTAATAAAGCTTTTTTCTTCGTAAAAATAAATTTTGAGAACGTTTTTTAATTGTATGCCTATTAATATTGAATAAATAAATAAATAAATATATAAGTTAATAAACAGAAATGTAAACAAAATAACAAATATAAAAATAATTAAAAAATAATTAAAACAATAAAAAAAATTAATAAAAAAATTAAAAAAAATAAATAAATAAAATAAATAATTAAACAAAAGAAGAACAAAACATGAAAAAAGTTTAAGTAACAATTATTCTTATTCTTGATGTCATAATAATAAAAATTAATAATAATAATAATAATAATAATAATAATATTTACAATAATGATAATAATAACACGAATATAATATAATAAAAAATATAAATACTATTTTTTTATACACAAAAGAACATAAAAAACTTACGTATAATCCTCGGACATTTTCGGTCAATTAGTAGAGAAATAGAAAAATTCTCTTAAATTGCGAGAAAAATTCCTTTTTGTTTTGTCTTTTTTTTAAAAGAAAGAAAGACAGAGAGAGAGAGAGAGAGAGTCAGGGTCATAAAATGTCAGATGTTTACCAATGAATTCTAATGTTTTTAAAAACTCCACTCGCCGGTTACTATGGAAACACGCCGTCGCAAAATAAATTCACTTTTCTTCCCCCGTTTTTTTCTCTTTCAAATAAAAATACAACAAATTTTTTTTTTTTTTGACGATAATTTTTTTTCTTTAATATACATATACATATATGTATATAATAATAATAATTTTTCAACCACCTTAAAATTAACAATAATCTTATTCAATTAAAATGACTATTAAAAAAAAAAATTAATGAACAAAAACAATCGAAGCCGTGAATTCAAATAATTTTCATTTTCAAAACATTTTCTTTTCACTTTTTCTTCTAGTCGAAATAATTAAATATTAATAAAATTATTCATTTTTTTTTCTATTTTTTAGATAAAAATTATATTTCCGTCAAGAGAAATTTTTCTGTCTAAAGAAACGAAACGTTTTTATTTTTTTTTTTTTAGGTAAAAATTATAATATTTCCATCAAGAAAAATTTTTCTGTCTAAAGAAACGAAACGTTTTTATTTTTTTTATTTAGATAAAAATTATAATATTTCCATCAAGAAAAATTTTTCTGTCTAAAAAAACGAAACGTTTTTATTTTTTTTAGATAAAAATTATAATGTTTCCATCAAGAAAAATTTTTCTGTCTAAAGAAACGAAAAGGTTTTTCTTTTTTTCTTTTCTTTTTTTTTTGAAAGTAGAAAATGTAGTGAAAATTAAAATTATAGTAACAATTGCATTGCTTATATTTCTATTTACAAAGTAGACTAGACAATGGAATGTTTAGGTCCATGACCTTTGACAAATATGAAACACAATACGAGACACAGCTTTTTTTTCTTTACTCTTTCTATTTTATCCACATTTTTATTTTTTGGAATATTAAATAATGCAGGCTATTAATTATTAATAATTAATAATTATTATAATCTATCTGTACATTATACAAGTGATAAAAAATCGTTTTCTTTTTTTTACTGTAACAAATTGTATACAATTTTATGCATATAAAAAAAGCAAAAGCAAAAAAAAAAAATGCAGAAGATGGCTAAATATTTTTAAACAGAAAAATTATTGCCCATTCCCCCAAGTTTTTATTTGCTAAAAATTTATTCAAAAACTATTAAAATTGATAAATTTTTAATGTGAAAATAAAAAATTTTTTACACATAATTTATAGAAAATTATATTGAGAATAATTATTTTTTGTTACTGCATAATTTACTATATTTCACCGTCCATTATTAAACATAAATTAAAAATGAATCACTTTTTCAGTTATAATTTAAAAAAGTTAATAATTTAATAATTTAAATTTTTACTAATTGAAAAAGTTAATAATTTTACTTTAAAAAAATTTTTTTTTCTTCAAAAAATAGAAATAACTTATTTTTATATTTAAGTAAAAAATTTTTTGATGTAGTAGAAATATTAATTATTCCTGGCAGTGGAATTTCAAATGGTTGAAAATAAAAAAAAACAATAATTTATCATTTTTTTCCCCCAAAAAATAGAAGAAAAATTATTTAGATCGAAAATTTTATATTTTTTTTTGTTTAGAATATTTTTTTCGCTTTTATTTATTTATTTTAATTAATGTGATGTTAGTCAGTCTATTTTTTCCCATCGAGAAAAGTTGCGATGAAAGAGAATAAAAAAGAATGTGAGAAAATTGAAAAAGACTTCAGCCTATTTATTTGAATTTTAAAGAATTTAAATAATATTAAGTGAAAGAAAAGAAAATTTAAAAACAATGATAAATTTAACGGTAGAAACGGTAAAAATCAAAAGTGGGAAAGAAAATGAGTTGAAAAATAAAAAAAAAAGCAGAGAAAGAAGAAAGTTGGGGAAAATTTTGCAAGAAAAGGAATAAAATGGAGAAATTTTTCAAACAAAAAGAAAAAAAAAGAAAGAAAGTGAAAAGAAAAAATTAAAAATCAATAATTTTCCATTCTTTTTCTTTATTTTTACCTAAAAAATTAAAAACCTGAAATTTTTTGCTTTTTAGCAAAAAAAAAAATCTTTCTTTCTTCTCTTTCTTCAGAGTGTGACAGAAATTTATTAAAAATAGTTTTAAGAAGTTTTAATTATAAATTTTAAAACATTAAAAAAATAGTAATTAAAAATTTTTAAACAAGTTTAAAAAGTATAAAATAAAAAAATTTACAAACATTCAGAATGAATAGAATAAAAAAAAGGGGAAAAATTTCTTTTTCTCTAAAAAATATTTTCTATTTTTCTCACTTTCATTTTTAAAAAGTAGAAAACAAGACAATGAAAAAGATAACATAATAAATAAAAAGAAGAAAGAAAAGAAAATAGAAATAAAAAGTGAAAAAAGAAAAGCAAAATAAAAGTAGAAACAATGAAAAAAAGGAAAGAACTTCATTAAATCGAAGTTGAATAATAATTTTTTCTTAAACAATTTTTTGTTGTGTATAGGCCATTGAAACAATTATAAAACATGCAATATACTATTTTTCATTTACTTCCCTTTTTTCTTTTTAGATTATGTTAACGATATTTTTTTTCCCTCAGAAATTCCAGAAAGTGGAAAAATTTTCTAATGATTTGTTATTAATATCATTATTATTATTATTGATTTTTAAAAATTATCAATCTTCCAAGTCATGTGAAATTATTTCTAACTATTATTATAATTATTGTTATTATTATCATTATTATTAAAATTAGTGCATAAATTATAAATAATTGCAAGAGTGGTAATAATAATAAGAATAGTAATTGTGATAATAGTTATAATTGTACTAGCGTTTAACTAATGGCAATAAAATGATAATAATAATAAAAATAATAATAATAATAATAATTATTATTATAATAATAATAATTATAATAATTATAATAATAATTATTATTATAATAATAATAATAATATTAAAATAACGATAAATACTCAAGCATTAGTCATCTCTTGCGGTAAAATTTCACCGCCTCTAAAATACAATAAACCACACGCTCTGCATGTTATCTCGACC
Organism: Leptopilina drosophilae; assembly: GCA_032873175.1. Classification (NCBI taxonomy): domain Eukaryota; kingdom Metazoa; phylum Arthropoda; class Insecta; order Hymenoptera; family Figitidae; genus Leptopilina; species Leptopilina drosophilae. Next base: position 39,533,495 of record CM065486.1, on the reverse strand, counting down.
AAACATCATTTAACCATGTGTCATTTAATTCCTCGATAGGCAATACTTTTAAATTTCTCAATGCCTCTAAATAAAATGTTAATTCCGATGTGACAACGCCATGCTGTGGACCGCCGTTATTAACAATATTCATTTTCACCAATTGCTCGCGCAATTTTTCCTTGAACGATACATTCACTGTGCGATAGAGCAATTGCACATCGGCCGGTGGTAATATTCCCGAAACAGCCTCGTGCAATTTCGCCAAGTGCCTGCAAAAAAAAAAAAACAATTGAAAAATACATTCATTACTTTTCATATCTTTTCATATTCTCTCTTCTATTTATTTCTTACTAGCAAATTTTACGTGCGCTGAACGTAACACGTTCAATTTATTATTACACAAATTAGAAAATTTTTTATTCTCAAAATTTAAAGTTTTCGATAAAATCATAATCAAAATTTGAAAAAAATTACTTATTAGGTAAATATTTAACTATTCTTTATATTTTCAAACGAGTTTAAAATAACTATTCGCAAGAATTCAATTATTTACACACATAATAACATTCTTCTAATTCAATTATTATTTTCTTGAATTTTCCACTAAAATATTCTTCTTTAAGTCAATTATTCAGGTTTTTTAAAAATAATAATCGAAAAAGTTCTTCTTAAGTTAATTCATATAAAAAAGTAGAATATTTAGGAATGAATAAAATTAGTAAAAAAATTATCTATCGAAAAATTAAATTTGACGATTGAAAAACTCTTTTTTTCGATTCGGAAAAATAGAAAAAAAACGTATTTTCCTGATTTTCTTGCAAAAAAGTTGAAAAAGTAGCAATTTTCTTTGAAAATAAGTAAAAAAAAAGTATATTTTACGTAAAATAAGAAAAAAACCTTGAAAATGGGCCTTGACAAATGGCATTATCCAAATTTTTTGGAAGAATTCAATTATTTTCATAACAATAGTAAAATTCTTCTCAAAAATTAAATTACTATCAATTATTTTCAAAGTTTCAATAAATTTTCACAGAAGAATTCAATTATTTTCTGAAATTTGCCAAAATTCATTGAAACAATTCGAATATTTTCTAAAGTATTTGCAAACATTCAATTCTCTGAAAAATAATTCAAAAAATGATTTAATCACAAAAATTTCAACTATTTCTAAGATTGTCTGTGGAATTTATTTTAACAAAATCAATTATTTTCCCAATATTTTTGTAAGAAAATTCTAGTAAAATATTAAATTATTTTCTTTAAAAGATAAAAAATGACACAATTTGTTTAGAAAAATTGTATTACGTCAATTTTTTTAATAAAATTTCACTCAAGGATTTAGTAAAATTTTTTTCCAAATTTTTGAATAAAATTTTTCCAAAACAATTCATTTATTTTCCAAACATCTAATAAATTTTTGGAAACAATTCAATTATTTTCAAAAAATAGTAAAATTCTTCGAAAGAATTCAATTATTTTCAGAAAATAATAAATTTTTTCACAGGAATTCAATTATACTGTAAACAATTTCAATAAACTTTAACAATTTTGTATTTAATTGTAATTTTTGCCAGAAGCGATTATTTTAAAAACTAGAAAGAAATTCTTCATAAACTTCAATTAGTTACAAAATTTTAAATCAAAATTATTAATAGAAATAGAATATTTACAAAAAATATTCTTTAAAAAGAATTTAATCATGATTTTGAAATTATTAAATATAATTCTCTGCTAGAATTTAATTACTTTTCATTAATAATAAAATTCTTCAAAGGAATAAGATTATTTTTAATTTAATTGTAGTAAAATTTGTCGAAAAAATACTATTATTTTTAAAACATCAATGAAATTCAGTTATTTTCAAAATTTCTAATAAAATTGTTCGGAAAAACTGAATTATTTTTTTAAACAGTAAAATTCATGGCAGAAATTCAATGATTTTCTAATTGTATTTTAATACAATTTCTCAACAGAATACATTTATTTTTAAAAATATTTCATAAAAGTTTGCAACTGAAAAAATTATTTTGCAAATTTAACAAAAAAATTCTATCGAAAAACTCAATTATTTTTAAAAATGAAGATAAAATTCTTTAGAACGAATTAATTATTTTTATAAATTTTTAAGATTCTTCGCAAGAGTTGTAATGAATTTTATGACATTAATTATGTATAAAATTGAAAAAATTAAAAAGAACAATTATATTAAATGTTGGGAAACAAAAAAGCAAACAACTTCAAATTTTTACCGAAAAAAATAATAAAAGTGTATTTAGGCCTCGAATCGACTTTAACGAGCAAAAAAATTATCTTTAGTCGATTAAAAATAGAAAACAAGTTGAAAAAATTGTTTCTACAATTTAGTCTTGTTGCAAAAATTTTATTTTCTATTTCCCTGATTCTAAAATCTAAATAATTAATTTTTCAAGTACTTTTTCTTTTTTTTTTAAAAGAACAATTATGCAAAGTTTTTTTCCCCTTTTTACAAAAAATAGAAACAAAAGTATTTTTAGACCTCGAATCAAAAATAGTCTTTATTTTCAATTGTCACATTTTTACCTTATTTTCATTGTTTAAAAATTTTTCTTTCTTTATCATGACTTTATTTTTAATAAAATTTTTTCTCAAAATTCTGTTATTTAAAAAGAGTATTAATAAAATTTCTTTACGAACGGCAATAATTATTTGAAAGAATTTTAATAAAATCCTTCTCAAGAACTCAATTATTTTTAAAAATAGTAAAATTTTTCACAGGAATAAAAGTTTTTTGAAAAAATGAAAACAATTCTTAGAATTTGCAATTATTTTCACGAATAACAAAATTCTCTACTGGATTTAAAATATTTTTATTGCAATTTTTGAATAATTTCCTGGTAAAAATGTAATTATTTTTAAAGATTTTACTAAAATCCCTCGAAAGAAATGAATTATTTAAAAACATTTTCGTAAAAAATCTTTATATTTAATTTAATGATATAAACAATTTTTTTTCGATCAATTATTTTTTATTTGTGTATTATTTATGTATTATTTTTTATTTATGTATTATTTATGTATTATTTTTTATTTAAATAATTGATTTTTTCTAGAACTTTATTTTCTATAACATACTTGGAAATTGTCCTAAAAGACTGCGATGGCACTGGTGGTTTAGCCGTCCAATTTGAAATATGACTGCTAAGAAGATTATCGACGATCGTGAGAATTTTCGTGTCAATTTCGCGGACATGCGATCGAATATCCCTCTCGACAGTGTCCAATAATGCAACGCCGCCAGTGACACTCGAAATGCCAACAATCGAACGATTTGTACTCAATTCCGCCAAACCTTTAAATAAACAATTTAAAAAAAATTAAAAACCCCTTCTTTTTTTCTGTCTATTTAAAAGAAAAATCTACTAAAATACATAGAAAAATAGTTTTAACAAATTCTTCAAGTACTCTTTTGTCTTTTTAGAAAAATTTTGTAAAGTTTTTTTTCCTTTTTCAAAAAAAATAAATAAATAAAAGTATTTTTAGGCCTCGAATCGACTTTATCGAGCAAAAAAAGTGTCTTTAGTCGATTAAAAATAGAAAAAAAGTCGAAACAGTAATTTCTATAATTTAGTCTTTTTGCAAAAATTTTATTTTCTATTTCCCTGATTCTTCACTGATTTCTAAATTCAATTAATCAAAACCTGTATATAATTTTGCTAAATAAATATTTTAATTCTTCTTATATACAAAAAATTCAATTTTCATTTTTCCTGATTTACTATTTTACTATTTTATTTTTTTATTTACTATTTCCAATTCTTTTCAAATTTCATTCTTCCAATTCAATTATTATTTTCTTGAATTTTCAACTAAAATTCTTCTTCAAGTCAATTATTCAGGTTTTTTAAAAATAATCTTCGAAAAAGTTCTTCTTGAGATAATTAATATAAAAAAGTGAATATTTAGGAATGAATAAAATTAGTAAAAAAAATTATCTATCGAGTAATTAAATTTGACGATTGAAAAACTCGTTTTATTCGATTCGGAAAAATAGAAAAAAACGTATTTTCCTGATTTTCTTGCAAAAAAAGTTTAAAAAGTAACAATTTTCTTTGAAAATAAGTCCATTATTTAACTTAAATTAAAAATGAATCACTTTTTCAGTTATAATTTAAAAAAGTTAATAATTTAATAATTTAAGTTTTTACTAATTGAAAAAGTTAATAATTTTACTTTAAAAATTATTTTTTTTTTTCTTGAAAAAATAGAAATAATTTATTTTCATATTTAAGTAAAAATTTTTTTGATGTAGTAGAAATATTTAGGAATGAATAAAATTTGTAAAAAAATTATCTATCGAGTAATTAAATTTGACGATTGAAAAACTCGTTTTATTCGATTCGGAAAAATAGAAAAAAACGTATTTTCCTGATTTTCTTGCAAAAAAGTTGAAAAAGTAGCAATTTTCTTTAGAAATAAGCAAAAAAAAAGTATATTTTACGTAAAATAAGAAAAAAACCTTGAAAATGGGCCTTGACAAATGGCATTATCCAAATAATGAGGCGCAAACTTCGAGCAGCGAGAACGAGAATTGTACTCGTTATTGTTTTCAGTCCAGCGACTTTCATGGCGCCAGCACCTAAAACCAATTGGCAGCATCGCGAATTATAGTGTCGCAAAAGTTCCGCCAATTGTCGTCCAATTGTACCCGAAAGTGTTGTCAATTCACTCGCCGTCCTGAGCAAAAAAAAATATTCTCTATTTATAAATTATATTATTTCATAATTTTATTCTTTACTTTTTATTTCATTCTTTTATTTATTTATTTCCTTATTCTTTAATTCTTTAACTCTTTAAGTCTTTAATATACAACTTTTTCTGATAAATAACACAATTAATCCAAAAACTGAAATTTAGAAATTTAGAAAAAATGAAATAAAAAACAAAAATGAAATCTACTATATATTGAAATAGTTTTTTTTTTGTTTGCTTTTCTTACCTGCAATATTCGTGAATTATTTGAACGAGAATGAGAGCGGCGCCAACGACGGCAAATTTTTCATCGCCAATTAATATAAAATTCGTTGGATTTTCATTTGTTGTTTTCGAATCGATTTTAAAGAGTTCGGGAAAATATTTATTCTCATAGAGAAATGTGACGAGCGATTGAAATTCGGCAGGTACATCGGCTTGCTTCCAACGTTCAGTTTCAAGTAAAAGGCTCAATTTTGTCTTTCTCTCATTGTGAAAGCGTTGCACAAATTTACTCGCTTGTGCCTGTGAAAACATTTTAAAACAAAGGTATTATTTCATTTCTGTCTCATCGACTTTAGAAACAAAAAGGAAAAAGAGTCGAAATCAATAATTAATTTTTAAAAACTAGCATTACGACTGAAAAAAGTGGGGGAAAAGTAGTAAAAGAAAGTGTCTGTCGAAAAAAGAAATTCGACAAATAATAATTTAGAAAAAAAAATTCATTTTAGTCGTTTCGGAAAATTCACATACATTTTATTCTTTATTTCCCTGATTTCTATAAAAACTATTCACTTTTTTTCCTATTCTAAAAACATCAATTCTAAATTTTTGATAAAATTCAATTATTTCCCAAACTTTTAATTACAATAATCTTCAATTCGATTGTATTCTAAAATAAGTTTTAAAAAAATTAGAAAACATCTTTTTTGAGTTTAAAATTTATTTCAACTAAATTTGACAAAAATTCCAATTAATTTGGAAAATTCAAATAAATATTTGTAATTTTGACAAGAATTCAACTATATTTTTAACCATTATGTATAATTTGTAATTAAAATTTTTCAAAAGACTATTTTTTAAAAATTCCTAAATTCAATTCATCGAATAATTTTTGTCCAATAAATATAAAAATATATTTATTTTTCCACGGTAATAACAATTTTAAGTAATTTTAATTAAAAATCTTTTTTGAAATTTATCTATTTCTGAAAATTTAAATGTAATATTTAAAAATTATCTCAAATTTTACCTGAAATTAATTTTCAATTCGATTCTTACTTCAAAGATCTAGAAAAAATCCATTATTTAAATATATAAACAAAAAATAATTGATCGAAAAATAATTGTTCAGTTCTTTAAATTAAATATGAAGAATATTTACAAAAATGTTTTTAAATAATTCATTTCTTTCGAGGGATTTTAGTAAAATCTTTAAAAATAATTACATTTTTTCCAGGAAATTATTCAAAAATTGCAATAAAAATATTTTAAATTCAGCAGAGAATTTTGTTATTCGTGAAAATAATTGCTAATTCTAAGAATTGTTTTCATTTTTTCAAAAAACTTTTATTCCTGTGAAAAATTTTACTATTTTTAAAAATAATTGAGTTCTTGAGAAGGATTTTATTAAAATTCTTTCAAATAATTATTGACGTTCGTAAAGAAATTTTAATAATACTTTCTTAAATAACAGAATTTTGAGAAAAAATTTTATTAAAAATAATGTCATGATAAAGAAAGAAAAACGATTAAACAATGAAAATAAGGTAAAAATGTGACAATTGAAAATAAAGACTATTTTTGATTCGAGGTCTAAAAATACTTTTGTTTCTATTTTTTGTAAAAAGGAGAAAAAACTTTGCATAATTGTTCTTTTCTAAAAAGAAGAAAAAGTACTTGAAAAATTAATTACATAGATTTTAGAATCAGGGAAATGGAAAATAAAATTTTTGCAACAAGACTAAATTGTAGAAACAACTTTTTCGACTTGTTTTCTATTTTTAATCGACTAAAGATAATTTTTTTGCTCGTTAAAGTCGATTCGAGGCCTAAATATACTTTTAATATATTTTTTGTAAAAATTTAAAGTTAGTTGTTTGCTTTTTTGTTTCCTAACATTTAAAATAATTGTTTTTTTTAATTTTTTCAATTTTATACATAATTAATGTCATAAAATTCATTAGAACTCTTGCGAAGAATCTTAAAAATTTATAAAAATAATTAATTCGCTCTAAAGAATTTTATCTTAATTTTTAAAAATAATTGAGTTTTTCGAAAGAATTTTTTTGTTAAATTTTCAAAATAATTTTATTCAGTTGCAAACTTTTATGAAATATTTTTAAAAATAAATGTATTCTGTTGAGAAATTTTATTAAAATACTATTAAAAATAATTGAATTTCTCCGATGAATTTTACTGTTTAAAAAAATAATTCAGTTTTTCCGAAGAATGTTATCAGAAATTTTGAAAATAACTGAATTTCATTGATGTTTTTAAAAATAATTGTATTTTTTCGACAAATTTTACTACAATTAAATTAAAAATAATCATATTCCTTTGAAGAATTTTATTATTAATGAAAAGTAATTAAATTCTAGCAGAGAATTATATTTAATAATTTCAAAATCAGGATTAAATTCTTTTTAAAGAATATTTTTTGTAAATATTCTATTTCTATTAATAATTTTGATTTAAAATTTTGTAACTAATTGAAGTTTATAAAGAATTTCTTTTAAGTTTTTAAAATAATCGCTTCTGGCAAAAATTACAATTAAATACAAAATTGTTAAAGTTTATTGAAATTGTTTAAAGTATAATTGAATTCCTGTGAAAAAATTTATTATTTATAGAAATAATTGAATTCTTTCGAAGAATTTTACTATTTTCTGAAAATAATTGAATTCTTTCGAAGAATTTTACTATTTTCTGAAAATAATCGAATTGTTTCCAAAAATTTATTAGATGTTTGGAAAATAAATGAATCGTTTTGGAAAAATTTTATTCAAAAATTTGGAAAAAAATTTTACTGAATCCTTGAGTGAAATTTTATTAAAAAAATTGACGTAAATACAATTTTTCTAAACAAATTGTGTCATTTTTTATCTTTTAAAGAAAATAATTTAATATTTTACTAGAATTTTCTTACAAAAATTGGAAAAATAATTGATTTTGTTAAAATAAGTTTTTTCAGACAATCTTAGAAATAGTTGAACTTTTTGTGATTAAATCACTTTTTGAATTATTTTTTCAGAGAATTGAATGTTTGCAAAGACTTTAGAAAATATTCGAATTGTTTCAATGAATTTTGACAAATTTCAGAAAATAATTGAAATCTTTTGTGAAAATTTATTCAAAACTTTGAAAATAATTGAAAGTAATTTAATTTTTGAGAAGAATTTTACTATTGTTATGAAAATAATTGAATTCTTCCAAAAAATGTTATTATGTGTGTAAATACTTGAATACTTGCGAATAGTTATTTTAAACTGGTTTGAAAATATAAACAATAGTTAAATATTTACCTAATAAGTAATTTTTTTCAAATTTTGATTATGATTTTATCGAAAACTTAAAATTTTGATTTACCTAGTAAGTAATTTTTTCAAATTTTGATTATGATTTTATCGAAAACTTTAAATTTCGATTTACCTAATAAGTAATTTTTTTCAAATTTTGATTATCCTTTTTTCAAAAACTTTAAATTTTGATTTACCTAATAAGTAATTTTTTCAAATTTTGATTATGAATTTATCGAGAACTTTAAATTTGGAAAATAAAAAAGTTTCTAATTTGCATAATAATAATAATAAAGTGAATTTCAAGTGTGGCGCTAGTTATTTAAAAAATAAAGAGAAAAATTATCGAGAATAATAAAGAGAATAATTACCCGAAATGCAGAGCGCAATGCAGTCGATTGTTTACCGCATATTTTTTCGCATGTCTCAGTGAATCCATCGACCATATTTGCGAGTCGACAAACCTGAGCGGCTGTCGCTCGATCGCCAAGCCACGATGATTTTTCACCCCACGATGGACTCTCCTTTTCATTTGATTTTGTTTCTGAATTATTATTATGATTATTATTATTATGATGATTACTATTACTATTATTGCCTGTCGTCGTCGTAGTTGTCGACGACGACGTCGTTATTGTTGCCTTTTCCTTTTCAACTGGACTTGCCGACAATAAATTTCCCAAACGCTCATGACAATAATCACAAATTGACGTCAACATATCGGTCAATTTGCATGTTATTCGATTATATTCCTCCTCTGATAATAAATAATCCGTTAATGAATCGTCCATTGAACCGTCAGGTAATCGTCCCGATGACAAATCCGCCGTCTCTTGCATAACACTGTGAACTGCCTTTAAAAGAAGAAAAAACGAAAATCGAAATTAAGTAAATTGTTCTTTTCCTCTTTTTTGCATGTTTTTTCTCTTCTCTTTTTACTTCTAATGTTTTCTATTTTTTTTTACTTCTTTTCTCTATTTTTTACTATTCTTTTTCTACATTTTTTTCTATTTTTTCTATTCTTTTCTATTCTTTTCTATTCTTTTCTATTCTTTTCTTTTCTATTTTTTTCTATTCTTTTCTATTTTTTTCTATTCTTTTCTATTTTTTCTATTTTTTCTATTCTTTTCTATTTTTTCTATTTTTTCTATTCTTTTCTATTCTTTTCTATTTCTCTTTTTCTATTTTTTTTTTTTTTACTATTTTCTTTATACTAATTTGTACTTTTTTCCGAACAAAAAGAAATAGAAAATTAAAAAATTGAGAAAAGAGTACAAACTATGGAAAGAATGAAAGAAAAAGAAAAATAAAGTAGAAAAAAGACAAGAAAAATAATAGAACAAGAAAGAAGTAACAAGAAAATATAAAAAAATAAATAGAAAAAAATAGAAAATACAAAAAGTATGGAAAAAATTTTTTTGGTAAGGAAAGAGAATTTTTGTCGTACTTTTATTCGATGGAGAAGATGCGTGAGTGATTGTATTGTGTTAAATAAGAGTGTTAGTCTTTCGGCAAGTGATAAACCGCCAACTTCCAATGCCGCCGCTTGTTGATCGCTGCAACAATCGCTCGCCGCTAATGCCTCGATAACGCGTTGCTTTGTCACCGCTCGCACTGCAGTCACTGCCTCCTCTTTATAAGTGTCGACAAATTGCAAATGCTTTTGGCGCAACAAACCCGAGATTATCGAGACAAGTTTGTCCTGAAAAGCAGAAAAAATCGTTTCTCAATTTAAAAAAATACAATACATATATAAATAATATAAATAAAAATATTTTTTCTAGTTGAGAATATAAAACAAAAAAGTATAAAACAAAATCTTAAAATCAATCTTAAGAATAATCGCTGCATTCCTAACTTTAGAAATAAGTTTTTTTTTACTAAAAATGTTTCAAATTTTCAAATTAATTGAATTTTAGGAAGAAATTCTTTTGTTACATAATCGATAGAGCAATTATTTAAGAAATTAGTTAATATCTGAATTTTTTAAATAAATGTTCTATCTGAAATGATTCAAAAATGAATCTGAAATGATTAAAAATAAATGTTTAAAGCTTCGATGCAATAGAAAAAGAATAAAATAAATTGAATAAATTAAATTAATTAATTCAATAAATATTCAACGAATTTATTAAATTAATAAACATTTGTCAGAATTAGAAAAATGAAAATATTTACAATATTAGTGAATAATTTTTCTTAAAGAAAAAGAAGGGAAAAAATTACCCCATCAAGTACTGTATTATCGCCACCTAATGGTCTATTCAAATCTGCAGTTGCATATCTTTCAAATTCGGTTGACAGCATTTTGTCGACTAATTTTTCCATTTCACTTAATTGCGAACCCAAATGTCTGAAATAGAAAGTAAAAAACATTTTTACATTTAAGTACATAATTTCTTTTCGCTCCTTAAAAGATCGAAATAATGATTTATCATTTTTTTAACCGAAAAAGAAAATTAACTACAATGAAAAAATGAAGAAGAAGAAGTAAAAAATACTTGAAAAATAACAAATACGGAAAGAATTAAATAAAATGATGAAAGTATCAAACAAATCATTTTTTTACAATTCAACAACTAATTAAGAATTCTTTTCAATAAATTCGTAATTTCGTTAATTTTTCTTTTCAAACATTTTAATTTGTTTTTTTTCATCATTTTTTTTAAATTATTTTTTTTGTATTTTTTTTTTTGTATTATTTTTTTGTATTATTTTTTTGTTTTATTTTTTTGTATTATTTTTTTACCTAAAACTGTGAACGCCATTCAATTCCTGAAGTAAAATTTCCTGTGTTGTCGTTATGAGATCAAGAGCAGCGACATAATCAGGAGTGGAAAGCAATAATTGTATCATTGGTTGACTTTGATGAACTGTTGCCATTAATTTTAATTTCTCCTGCACCTGCTGATGATTTGATCGCGCCTGTTCTAATCTGCAGAAAAAAATGTACGTTTCCTTTTTATTCTTTTTTTCCAAAAACATTCAAATTATCAATTCACAAGTATTTATTATTATTTTGTAAATTAAAAAATTTTATATATATTTTCAAGAATAAACATTAATTTTTAAATGACAACGGATTCAAAATTTAAAGAATTCACTTATTCATTTATAAGTAATTATCATTTTCATAAATAAAAAAAATGTATCGGAGGAATTCAATAATTTTTTAATACAATTTTTAAAAAAATTTCTCCACAGAAGAGATTTAGTTTCTTAAATATTAATTAAATTCGACTTGATTCAAAAATTTCAATTATTTTCAATTATTTTCAATTATTTTCAATTATTTCAATTATTTTCAATTACTTTAAATTATTTTCCATCAATTCCAATTATTGTCAATCATTTTCAACAATTTTCAATTAATTTCAACAATTTTCAATTATTTTCAACAATTTTTGTGAAATTTTCTATAAAAAATCATTATTTTTCTATCGGAGAAATTCAATTATTTTCAATACAATAATTTTTTTGAAAAAATTTCTCACAAAAGAATACAATTATTTTTTTAAATATTATTTAAATTCAATTATTTTCAAGAGTTTTAAAAATTTCACTATTTAAAAAAAAATTTTAATTCTATACAAAAATTAAATTACTTTTGTAAATAACAAAAGTCCTTTTGAAAAAATAAATTTTTTAAATACAATTTTATTAAATTTCTAGGAAAAATTTCAATTATATGAAATATTTTTTAAAATAAAATTTCTCTAACAGTTTCAATTATTTTTAAAAATTGTAATAAAATTTCTCTAACAGTTTCAATTATTTTTAAAAATTGTAAAAAAATTTCTCTAACAGTTTCAATTATTTTTAAAAATTGTAATAAAATTTCTCAAAATAATTCAATCATTTTGTTTTCAAAACTTTTTATGATTTCAAAAAAATAATTGAAATTTTTGCAAAAATTTTATTAAAATTTTTGAAAATAATCAATTTTTAGAAAAAAAAATTATCAAATTAATTAAATTCTTGACAAGAATTTTAGAAAATTCTACAAAATAATCGAATTTCTGGCAAAAAAATTGAAATCTATTGAAAAATTCGACTAAAACAATTTATATTGAAAATAATTGAATTGTGGCGAAAAATTTATTACAAATTTTATTAAAAACATTTAATTTCCTCTAAAAAATTTATTATTTACGAAAACAATTGAATTCTTGCAACAACGAATTTCATTAAATTTTTTGCAACAACTATTTTTTTTTTTGGTATTTTATTACCAATAATAATAATTTAATTCTTGCAACGAATTTTACTATTTATAAAAATAATTAAATCGTTTCAAAAAGAATTTTATTAAAATTTTATTAAAAATAATTTTATTCTTGTAACGAGTTTTACTATTTATAAAAATAATTAAATCGTTTCAAAAAGAATTTTATTAAAACTTTATTGAAAATAATTTAATCCTCGCCATGAATTTTATTATTTATAAAAATAATTGAATTTTTAAAGAAAATTTTTATTATTTCGAAAAATTGATATAAAGAATTTTGTTAAAATTTTATGGAAAATAATTTAATCCGTACCATGAGTTTTAATATTTATAAAAATAATTGAATTTTTAAAGAAAATTTTTATTATTTCGATAAATTGATATCAAGAATTTTGTTAAAATTTTATTGAAAATAATTTAATCAGTACCATGAATTTTATTATTTATAAAAATAATTGAATTTTTAAAGAAAATTTATATTATTTCATTAAATTCACTTTTTCCAAAGAATTTTGTTAAAATTTTATTAAAAATAATTTAATTCGTACCATGAGTTTTATTATTTATAAAAATAATTCAATATTTAAAAAAAAATTTTTATTATTTCAATAAATTGACATTTTCCAAAGAATTTTATTAGAATTATTTATAGTAGAAAATATCTGAATTCTTTACAAAACTCAATTCTTTTCAAAATTTTCAGTAAAATTTATTTTTAAAAAGTTCTACTATTTTCAAGAATATTTCAAAAAAATTATCAAAACCAATTGAATCATTTTAAAGAATTTTAGTTAATATACGAATTTTTTTTAATTTAGAATCTAAAAGCTTTGAAAAATTGAAATTGATTTTTGAAAATAAAGAAAACGAAAAATTTCGACGGTAAAATTAAATACCGAATTTACTGGAATTGTTTGTGATTTTGAATAATTAGATTGTTGAATAAAAATCACGCTAGTTGGAAATTTTGTTATTTTCTTTTCACCTTAAAATTTGAAAAGAACTCTTCACCAAACTGTCGTCGATTTGATGAATATTCTTTCTTAGCGCCTTTAAAACGGTAATTGTTTGCGTTAATTGTTCCATTAGTGCATCGTGTGAGGTCATTGCGTGAAAAAATGCCTGCGACTTGGAAGCAACTTGTTCGGCGATTCGCACTTCAACAGTGTCTAAATATTGCGTCAACTGTTAATTACAAAAGAAAGCGAAAGTTATTTTATTATCACCATTTTTTTTCTTCAATTTAAAAAAAAATGTTGTTAATATTAATAATTTTCTGTTTTTAAATTTCTTTTCAATTTTATTAATATTAACATTTTGTTTCCTTTCCTTTTTTATTAAAAATAATAATATTAAATATTAAAAAATATTTTCCTTCTTCAATTTATTTCTTTATTAATATTAATATTTTTCTGTTTTGATTCTTTTTACGAATTTTTTTTTTAATATTGATGAGTTTAAAAGGAAAAAGTAATGCTAAAATTTTCGAAATTTGCAGATCAAACCTGTTCTTGAATTATTTTCGCTTGAACGCTGACATTTCCGCTATGATCGAAAAGACCATCTTTTGCGAATGAAAATACGGCGTCGAAATTTTCCTTCTTCGACAAATCAAGATGAGGGCTGAGAAATATTTTTGGTATATTGGCGAGATCAAATTGCGAACGCTCTGGAAAGAGAAAAATGTAAGAAAATTAACACAATTTATTAAAACCAAAAAAAAAGAAAAAAAATGTGTCAAAAAAATTAAATTTTCAAAAAGAATTAAATTTTTAACGACAAAAAGAAAATAGTGGAAAAAAAGAGGCAGAAAGAAAGAGAGTGAAGTATTTAAAGTAGAAAAAAAAATTTACCTGTAGGTCCATTAGTTGTTGTCAAACTTTTTGTTTTTCTCAAGTTTGGAAAATTTTGCAACAATTCATTTGGCGACGTTGAACGATTTAAATTTGAATTCATACGCGAATGCTTTCTGTAGCGCTGAAATATTGCAATAATTTCATTAAAAAAAATTATTTTTAAAAAGAAAAAAACAATTTTTCCCATTTTTCAAACTATTTGTATTTTTATTTATTTGTTTATTTATTTATTTATAAACTCGATAAGCCGTATTTTTTATTTTTCTTTATTTCAGTTTCATTTTCTATATTCTCCTTTATCGAATGACACAATCGAGCTCAATAGTAATTGAAAGCAATTTAACCAAATCACTTGCAAGTTGAATTCTCATTTCTTCACAATTTATAAATTTTCAGTTATAAATTCTATTTAATTTTTTTTACTTTTATCGAATTTTCTAAGATTTAAAATAAAATGATAATTTATTATTAATTTTCAATCAATTATATTTGTAAACATTCAAATTTAAATTTTTCAGTATTTAGAAAGTGAAGACAAAAATGATAGAATAATTTATTATTCTTGAAATTAAATACTTATCAAGAATTTTATCAAAATTTTTAAAAAGAATTTGAAAATTTTTTAAATATTTAAAATCTTGTGGAAAATTGTATTGTTTATAAAAATAACCAAATTCTTTTAACAGATTTAACTAACATTTTTCAAAGAATTAAATTGTTTTTCAACAATTTTACAAAAATAACTTAAAGAATTATTTAAAGAATTTAAAGAAAAGATAATTCAAAAGAATAATTCAATTAGTTCGAATAATTTACTTAAAATTCTGTTTAAATTAATTGAATTCTTGTTAATGAATTTTATTACTTATGAAAATAATTGTTTAAAATAAAATAATTTTTCTCAAAAAATGTTATTAAAATTTTTTAAATAATTAAATTTCTGTAAAAAAAGAAAATTAAATTCTATTAAAATAATAGTTATTGAAAATAATTGAATTTCAGTAAAAAAATTTCTTTATAAAATTATTCAATTATAAAAATAATTGAATTCTTCCGATTTATTTTATTACAATTTTTTTAAAAATAATTAAATTTTTCCCAAGAATTTGAATAAAATTTTTCAAAATAATTAAAGTTAAATTAAAGTTAATTTAATTACATTAAAATTAATTTTTTTAAGGGATTCATTTAAAAAATTGCATTAAAAACAATTGAAATCATGCAACGAATTTTATTACTTGTAAAAATAATTGAATTCTTGCGAAAATTTTTATTTAATTGCATTAAATAATCGAATGTTTTTATTATTTATTAAAATAATTGAATTTTTGCAACGATTTTTACTTTTTCATAAAAAGAATTGAATAATTTCCAAGAATTTTCTTAAAATTGCATTAAAAGTAATTGAATTTTTTAGACAATTTCTTTTAATTTTTGAAAATAATTGAATTTTTGAGACAATTTTTTTTTAATTTTTGAAAATAATTTATTTTTATTGAAGAATTTAAATGAAACTTTTTAAAATAACTAAATTTTTTAGAGGAACTTATTTTCAAATAAAGAAATAATAATAATAAAAAGTATAATAAGAAATAATAAATTATTCTATCAATTATTTATTTTTGTCTTCTTTCCACTAAAAATAATAGAAAACCTGTGAAAAATTTTATTGTTTATGAAAATAATTGAATTTTCGCAATAAATTTCATGAAATTTTATTAAGTAATTGAATTTTGCAAAGAATTTTCTTCAATTTTTTAAATAATTCAAATTCTGTGAAAAATTAAAAAATTCCTCTCAATAAAGTTCGTAAAGAAGTTTGATTTAAATTTTTTTAAATAACAGAATTTTGTAAAGAAATTTTATTAAATAATTTATTCAAAATAATAAAATTTCTCCGAAGAAAATAATTTAATTTTTTTGGAAGAATTGTCATAAAATTTTTGAAAATTAAAAATTTCCAATTTTCAAAACTGCATTAAAAAAAGTCGAATTTTTGCAACGAATTTAATTCAATTGTTTTTAAATAACTGGGTTTTTTTAAAATTATTTTATTAATTATGAATATAAGGAATTTAATTCAAATCTTTTAACGAATTTTACTGCTTATGAAAATAATTGAATAGTTTCAATGAATTTACATTTAAAATTTTATTTCAAGTAATTGAATTTTTGCGACGAATTTCATTTAAATTTCTATAAAATTTTGTAAATAATTGAGCTTTTTTGGAAAAATTTTACTATTTCTAAAAATAATTGAATTTTTGCGACGAATTTTATTAAAATTAAAAAATTTTTTTTTTTTTAAATTGAGCTTTTTTTGGAAAAAATTTACTTTTTCTAAAATAATTTAATTTTTTGCGTAGAATTTTATTATTTATGAAAATAATTTAATTCTTATGAAGAATGTGATAAAAATCTTTGAAAATAATGAATTATAATAAATATTCTTATTAATTTCTTTTGGATAATTTATTTGTCGTGTGAAAAATATTTTTTCCCATCAATCCTCAATTAGAAACTTTATTTTCCTTTTTATTTTCTTATTTTACAAATTTCCTTATTTTTAGTTTCGATTTTGTTTAAATAAAGAAAAAAAAAAAGAAAGAAGGAAAATATTGTGTCACAAACTCACCCGTGCAATTTTTTTCAAATAAAGTTCAAAATGTTGAATTGTAATTTCCGGTAGATATGGACTCTTGGGAATATCGACTTTTTCAATAAACGAATCGCCCCAGGTTTTTGTCAAAAAATTACTCTGTTTACCACGATTCGGATCATTTAAAACGGCGGGTAAATTTTGTGCTGCCGAATAAAATGACCACGACGTTGAGGCCTCATTTAATTGTCCATTCGATTTTTTTTGCTGTTGATGTTGTTGTTGCTGTTGCTGCATTGTTGTCGCGTGTTTTGTTGCATGAACTAAATAATCTTTGTCGGAAACACCCTCCAATGGAAGACTCGTGCAAACGCCATTGTAACCGTAACGGCAAACAAATGATCCACCTTCACGTGAACAATGCTGATCTCGAAGATGTCTTTATGGGGGAAAAAAAGAAGAAATTTATTTAAAAAATAAATTATTTAAAACGAAAATAATTGTCTCAAGTATTTTAATATAAAAAATTTCGAATACGATTATTTTCTTCGCAAAATGTTAAAAATAAGTCTAAGAAATTTTAATTTTATTATTTCGTTTATTTATTTGAATTTTCGGAAATATTGAAAATTTTGAATATCGCGAAAATATATTGAAAATAATTGAACTTTAAAAAAATTGAAAGAAATAATTCAGAGTATTACTTTTTTCGAAACTATTTTAATATTTTTTTTAGAACCTAATTTTCATTTATTTTCCTTTTTTATTAATAGTTGAAAAAAATCATAATATCCAAGGCCTGAAAAATTTAAAACATTAAAAATCAAACAAAATAATTGAACAAAACAATTTTAAAAAATAATTTTAAAAAATAATTTAAAAAAATAATTAAAAAAAATAAAAAAAAAAATTTTTTTTTTTAAATAATTAAACGAATAGTTGAAAAAGAACTTAAAGATAATTAACTGAACAAATTTTTGCTAAAAATTAAAGAATAAATATTTACTAATACTAATTAATAATTCATTGATAAAATTAATATTAATAAAATATAAATTAATATTAAATAATATAAATTAATATTAAATAATATAAATTAATATTAAATAATATAAATTAATATTAAATAATATAAATTAATATTAAGTAATATTAATAAACTTCAAATTATTATTATTTATTTAATATTAATTATAAAAAAAAGTAAAACACAAATTACAGAACTAATTTGAAGAAAACTAAAAAACGGAAATAACAGAATTAATTAGGAAAAAATGCTTAAAAATTACGAAGCAATTAAAAATCAATTTCTTTAAAGTTAAAAAAATGAAAATAAAAACATTAAAAATAGATCGAAATTTCTGAATTTTTCTGTAAAAAAAGGAAAAATAAAAAAAGAGAAAAGAAAAGCAAGAAAAAAAAATAAAAATAATTAAAAACCAAAAAAGTTAAAAAACTGAAAAAAATAAAACGAAAATAAAAAATAAAAAAATTCAGAAACGTAAATAATGTTCTAAATTAACATTGATTTATTTATACATAACTTTTAATTAATAACATTTATTAATTAGCCATTGTTATTATTAATTAGTAATTAACAATCGTTATTATTAAATATTAATTAACAATTGTTATTATTATTAATTAACAATCGTTATTATTAAATATTAATTAACAATTATTATTATTAATTAACAATTATTATTATTAATTAACAATCGTTATTATTAAATATTAATTAACAATTGTTATTATTAATTATTAATTAACAATCGTTATTATTAAATATTAATTAACAATTGTTAACTAATAAATATAATTTCAATTAATAATAATTTCGCAAAAAAAAGTTATTGTTAAATTTCAACCAATTATTTTTTTTTTGCAAAAAAAATTACTCATTTCCATAAATTGTAATTTTTCCCCCTACTTTTTACATTATTTTTAGTCGAAAATATCTTGCGAAAACAAATATAGTATTAATAATAAAAGAATAATTCGTAAAAATTCAATTCGTATAGAAAAAATACTCTTTTCTTCTTCATTCAAATGATAATAACAAATGACGAAATAAAATATTCATTAACTTTTTTTTTACCTCAAATTTATAAATATTAATCGAATATATTCAATGACTCTAGAATATTTTTAAATAAGTCACGAAACACTGAAAATTATTTTAACTTCCATTTAACGTCTATTCATTCTTCTAAATAGATAGAATTTACAATTTAGACATTTGTCTCCAAAAATTTGAAATAAAATTGAAAAAACAATTAAAAAAAGGAAAAAAAAACAAAATTTAACAAAAGTATAAAGCGACAGGAAAATTCACGAAGAGAAAAAATGCAGAAAATTTCTTTCAAAATTGAAAATATTCCTTAGAATTGGTATTGATTTAAAAAAAGAATTCAAAATAAAACCAAAAAAATATTGATTTCTGTTAAAATTTCTAATGGAAAAAGCAAATGAAAGGGATTTAATTAATAAAAATATGATATAACCTAAAAATTTCAAAAAAAAAAGATTCCAACACTATTTATAATACGAAATTATGAAATTAATGCAAGAATGCAGTTTTCTTGGAAAAATGATAATGTTTCATTATAGTTTTAGGTTAAAGGAAAACAATATAAAGATAGGCGAGGTTTCTACACTGATAATAATGGCCAAACAGACGGACTTACCGTACGAAATCTTGAACTTGTTTAAATTTGAGGTTAGTACAATATTCACAATGTAATATTGTTCCAATTGATTCGACACTTCTTACGTTTTTTGCCATTATTCTAGACAAAATCAAAATGAAACAACTATTTCAATATTGCACATTATTTAATTATCTCTCTCATTATTTCTAATTTAGTTTTGAAAATCATTGAACTTTCGACTTGGGTCCTTCTTTTTAGGAGTGAGAGAGAGAGAGAGAGAAGAAGAAGAACAATTAAAAAAAAAACACACAGTCACACATGAAATTAACACACTAGAGACACCATGCACACATATATATATATTTATTTTATATATATACAAGTGAAAATGTCATCACCAAAGTTAATGGAAAAAATTTTTTTTTGACAGCAGGTTCCGGTTATTGCGCAGACGTCATTGGTCATTGTTCCGCGTGGCGGGCAAATTGGCGCCAATTTATTGAAAATTTAAAAATCAAAATTAATAAAAGTACTTGAGAAATTCTTTATTTGTAATAATAAAATTTTTTTAATAAAAAATTACAAGAATAAAAAAATAAATAAATGATTTAATAAATAATTTAATAAATAATTTAAATTCTAACTTTCATTCTATATTTTATTTTTCTAAATATTTTCTCATTTTCATCAAAAACATATTTTACCTTCTTTCTTATAAATAAATAAAAAAATGTTAATAAATTTTCAATTATTACTAAATTTTATTAATAAATTTTCAATTGTTCTAAAAATAATTTCATATTCATGGAAAGAATTTTATGAAAAATTGTAAATAGTCAGGGGCGTAGCCATGAAGGGAGTTGGGGTTGAAACCCCCCTAGAATTTTTTTGGCGACGCCCCTGTAAATAATTCATTTCTTTCGGCCAATTTTGTATGCAAATTCTAATTAAATTAATTAATTAATTAATTTTTTTTAATAATTAAATTAATTTTTTTAAATAATTTAATTAATTTTTTTATTAATTAAATTAATTTTTTTAAATAATTTAATTAATTTTTTTATTAATTAAATTAATTTTTTTTAATAATTTAATTAATTTTTTTATTAATTAAATTAATTTTTTTAAATAATTTAATTAATTTTTTTATTAATTAAATTAATTTTTTTTAATAATTTAATTAATTTTTTTATTAATTAACTTTTTTTTATTAAATTTCAGATAAACTTTTATCATTCATGCGAAAAATTGAATTTTTACGAAGTTACATACAAAATTGTTTTCAAATAATTTAATTCTGTTTGGATATCGAATTAGTAGAAAAATACAATATTATTCTTAAAAATTTTGATAATAATTCGTCTAAAGAATTTAATTACTTTAAAATTTGTTATTGATAAAATTTTGTATAAGAATTAAAATTTTCAAAACATTTCAATTATTTAATAAATTATTGACTTTTTGAATTTAAATAAAATGAATAATTTTTAAAAAGGTTTCAAAAATTAAAATACTTGAAAATTTGCAAAATTTCCTATATTTTTGACTGACAATTTTAAAGAATTAATTTTTTTGGAAGAATAGTTTAATTTAATTTTTTTTAAAAATAATTTAAAGTTAAATGGAAATTCTTCCAAATTCTCAGAAATTTTCCTATATTTTCATTGATTTTTTTTCGCAGGAATTCAAAATTATTATCAAAGATTTTAATAAAATTGTTCACATGAATTCAATTATTTTCAAAGATTTTAATAAAATTGTTCACACATGAATTCAATTATTATTGTCAAAAAATTTTTAATTGAATTCATTGTAAAATTTAATTATTTTTATAAAAACTTTTCGCAATTCAATGATTTTCCATATTTAAGTAGAATTTTCATAAAATTATTTGAATAATGTGAATTATATTAAAAAAATTTTTATAAAATTCTTCGCAAGAGTTAAATTATTTTTATAAATGTTGAAAATCTTTTATGAATAATAAAATTCGTTGGAGAAATTCAATTCATTAGCAAGATAACAAAGAAGTAAATATTTTTGGGAAAATTAAGAATAAAGTCATGAAAAATAAACAATATTAAAAAAACGAGGGTTTTTTATCGTCAAATTTAATTTTTCGATAGGAACTTTTTTACTTCTTTTTTTTTAGTATATGTACAATATTAAAATTTGGGAAAATAATTCGAAATCTAGATATTAATTTAAAAAAAAAATTTTTTTTTGCTTATTGAATAAACAAAACATCCTTTCTTACTTTAGAAAAATCAAAAAAAAATTTTATTTTAATCATCCAATTTAAAATAGTTTTGAAAATTTAAATATTTCTTTATTAAAATTATAAATACAATTCTTTTAAAATTGAATTGATTTAAAAATATTTAAGTAAAATATTAAATAATTTTTAAGTAATAATTCTATGAGACTTATTCAAGAATCAAGTTATTTAAAAAGAAATTATTTTCGCTCAGAAATAAAAAAATTTGAATATTTTGTACTGGGATTGATTGTAATTTTGTAGTTTACAAGAAAAAAAACGAAAAAGATACAAAAATTCAGAGTTTTCTTATGAATTCTAAAAATTGAATTTTTTTCAGTACTTTTGTAATAATTATAATCCCTGACTTTTCCCTGAATTCTCTGTATGAAAATATTTATGATTCCAATAGTTAAAATAATATTAATACTATATTCTAGTTCATATTTATTTATATGGATAAAAATTGGAATTAAAAATTTTTTTATTTCTGTTATTTCTTAAAGTTGCTAATTTTTTTTTAAAAAGTAAGAAAGAAATATTAATTATTATTAGTTAATCAAAAAATATTCAGTTTTTTCAATATTTATTGTTTTTATTACTATGTGTATATAAAAGTGTATTAATTTATTATTAAAGACAAATAATTGAAATATTTAATAATAATGTAAAATTTTCATTAAAAGGTTTTTCTTTAAGAGGTTTTTTCATTAAAAAATCGTCGTTGTCGATCTATGAAAGATAAATTACAATAAATATTTATTTCATCCATTTTTATCTACGAAAGATATGAATTCAAAATTTAAATCCTACGTGGCCCTGATCTCAGCCCTAAAATTTTCCAGTTCAGAGTCTGGCAACGGTTGCCACGTCTCGCCCAGAACAGGGTTAGGGGTCAAATAGGTCAATTCTTGATCAGGATGCTGCAAACTCTCTTTTCTCATCCTCCACAAGGTGTACAAATCATTTGTATAATCTGACTCTTTTACTCTTAAATTTTGACAATCATCAATGTTTCTAAAATTCCGTTTCAAAGATTCGTATTTTTCTCGAATTTCTTGATAAAAAGAAATGTTTGGTTCCTTATCATTTGTTGCATAGTCGGAAAGAAATTTTTCGATGTTTTCGATAAATCTTTCGATTCCAAAAATATTGTATGCGGAACAATAAATAATGTTTTCGAAATTTTTATTAAAGTAATCCAATGTATTGTGGTACATTTCTATAAGTTGAAGACACATTAGTTTATTGGTCGTAATATTCTGTAAAGATATAAAAAAAATTAGTTTCCTTTTTTAAATATTATTGGTGATAGTGAAAAACTTTGATTTATGGATAAAAAAAAATAATCTTGATGATAATTGAATTTTTAATTTTTTTGAATTTTAGTTACATTAATGTCTAAGTTGATTTTGTTGTCCTCCTTTGAAGAACGGCAGACGGTAAATGCCCAATTTGCTGAGTATTGTTCAGTCTTGTTTGATAAAAAATTTTTTATCGGATTCTTTATTTTCTCATCATAATCATCAGATAGTTTGTTTTTATTTTGACATGAATTTGTTAAATACAGAGTGTAATTTAAAAAACTTAAAAGATTAAGTTCTGTTTTTTCCCAATAATACAATACATTAGGATCATTTAGATTATGGAAATCCATTTCAGTGAATGCAAGTTTTGTGTTAAACATATCAAGATCTACATTTTCAGTAGTGCAATTGCCTATTAAGTATTTGTTTTTATATAATTCGCTATAAACGTCATATAATTCAGAACTAAATCTCCCTTTTACAGTGTTTAGAAGATTCTCTTTGTTTACCTGCAATTACATTTTTAAAAAAATTATTTTTCTCAATTTTCAAAACATTAATCAAACAAATTTGTATTTTCTATGCAATTCCTAATTAATATTAATTATCAATATCACTGAGAAAACAATATATTTGAATTAAACATAATTGTCTTTATTGTTATACCCAAAAATTATCAAAGAATTAAACATAATAATTTTGATTCAATACATAATAAACTTGGTTCAATAAAAATTATATTTCATTCAATAATTATAATATATGTTTTATTCAAACTTATTTTTTTCGTAACTACTTATTTTTGAATTTAAAAAAAAAATTTCTCTGTGAATAAATAAAAATACTCACACTTTCATCAACAGGGTTTGCCGTTAATAAAAACACTAAATTCAAGTGGAAAATAATTTTCACCAAAGAGTTACTCATTTTCACTTTTCTGTTTTTCTTTTGAAACTTTTTACATTATGAAACAATTCTCAAAATTTTACCACTATTTATCCATGATATTTGGTACATATTGTTAGAAGAATCATAAAAAGAATGATTTACAAAGTCTAATCGTTGCTGTAATAAAAATTGCGTCATGTATTATTTGAATTGATCAAGAAAAAAAAAATTATTACGTTTGCTTTAATAAATTCAAAAATTTATTTTAAAATAAATTTCAATATTACGAAAATAGTTCTTTCTATATTAAAATTTTTCAATTATTTTCCAAAATTTCCCTAAATTTCGCAATGATTCACAAGTATTTTACTCTTTTACGAAAACTCTTCAAATGAATACTATAATAATATTCAAAAATAAAAATTTGGATGAAATTCTACTGAAATATTTTTTTCCAAATAATTTTCATTATTTTACGAATTTTGAACTAAAATTCTTCTCTAAATCAACTATTTTTTTAAATAATTTTAGCAAAAATAATAATAATATTTAATAATAATAATATTTTTTTTTAATTATTTTAAAAATTTTGAACTAAAATTCTTCTCTAAATCAACTATTTTTTTAAAAATAATTTTAAAAACTAATAATAATATTTAATAATAATAATATTTTTTTTAATTATTTTAAGAATTTTGAACTAAAATTCTTCTCTAAATCAACTATTTTAAAAATAATTTTAGCAAAAATTATGGCGAATTTTCAAATTTATTTGTTTAAAATTCAATTTTACGAAATTTCGATTATTCGAAAAGTCTTCAGTTAAATTTACTGTAAGAAAAATTTTGCAAGTTTTCCCAAAAATATTTAAGATCCAATTTTCACTAATTATTTTTAAAAATTTATTATATTCCTTAAATATTTTTGGAAAAACATCCAAAATTTTTCTCACAGTAAATTTAACTGAAGAATTTTTTGAATAATCGAAATTTCGTAAAATTGAATTTTAAACAAATAAATTTGAAAATTCGTCAAGAATTTTTGCTAAAATTATTTAAAAAATAGTTGATTTAGAGAAGAATTTTAGTTCAAAATTCTTAAAATAATTAAAAAGAAATATTATTATTATTATTATTATTATTATTATTATTATTAAATATTATTATTTTTTTAATAATTTTTATTATAATGAAAATTATTTTGCAAAAATATTTCAGTAGAATTTCATCAAAATTTTTATTTTTAAATATTATTGGTATTCTTTTAGAGAATTTTAGTAGAATAGTAAAATATTTGTAAATCATTCAAATTGACAGAAATTTTGGTAAATAATCGAAAAATTTCAATATAAAAAAAATATTTTTTTTGTATATATTGAAATTTTGCTTTAAAATAAATTTTTGAATTTATTAAGACAAACATAATTTTTTTTTCTAATCCATTCAAAGAATACATGACGCGATTTTTTATTACAGCAGCGATTAGACTTGACGATAAAAAAACACTCGTTTTTTTATTATTTCTTATTTTCACGATTTTATTCTTAATTTTCCCAAAAATATTTACTTCTTTCTTATCTTGCTAATGAATTGAATTTCTCCAACGAATTTTGTTATTCATAAAAAATTTTAAACATTTATAAAAATAATTTAACTCTCGAAAATAATTTTATAAAAATTTTTTTAATATAATTCACTTTATTCAAATAATTTTATGAAAATTCTAATTAAATATTGAAAATCATTGAATTGCGAAAAGTTTTTATAAAAATAATTAAATTTTACAATGAATTCAATTAAAAATTTTTTGACAATAATAATTGAATTCATGCGAACAGTTTTATTGGACAAAATTAAAAAAAATTAAAAAACTAATAAAAAAAAATTCCAAAAAACAAAAAAAGCTGGTAACTTTTTGTTAAATTTTTAAGTACGAATAATTTTCTTTCGAAATTAAAGAAAAAAATTATTTTAAATGTTTTTCTAATTGACATTCAAAAAGAATAAATATTGTTTCCCAGAATTTGTTTAGGACGAAAATATAGTTTTTTTTTTACTTTTGAATTTTAAAATAAAAGCCTAATACTTTTACATTTAAATTAAAAATTAAAAACCAAGCATAAAATAGGTACATTTTTTATTTTCAATTTGTAAGACAAAAAAAGTAGATTTCAGTAATTCAGGGAAATACTATTTATTTTCAAAAAGTAAAAAATAACATTTTTTTCTAATCAATTATTCGCGATTTTTTATTACAGCAGCGATTGGACTGTGTGTTGTAAATAATTCTTTTTTTATAATTCCGTTAAAAAAGATATACTAAAAATCAAAGATAAATAGTGGAAGAATATTGAAAATTTTTCCATAATGTAAAAAGTTTCAAAAGAAAAAAGGAAAAGTGAAAATGAGTAACTCTTGGGTGAAATTTATGTTCCACTTGAATTTAGTGTTTTTATTAACAGCAAACCCTGTTGATGAAAGTGTGAGTATTTTTATTAATTCACTGAGAAATTTTTTTTTTTTTAATTCAAAAATAAGTAGTTACCAAAAGAATAAGTTTGAATAAAACATATTTTATAATTATTGAATGAAATATAATTTTTATTGAACCAAGTTTATTATGTATTGAATCAAAATTATTATCTTTAATTCAATGATAATTTTTGGGTACAACAAAGATAATTATGTTTGATTCAAATATATTGTTTACTCAGCGATATTGATAATAATTAATATTAATTAGTGCATAGGAATACAAATTTGTTTAATTAATGTTTGAAAATGAGAAAAATAATTTTTCGAAAATGTAATTGCAGGTAAACAAAGAGAATCTTCTAAACACTGTAAAAGGGAGATTTAGTTCTGAATTATATGACGTTTATAGCGAATTATATAAAAACAGATACTTAATTGGCAATTGCACTTTTAAAAATAGAAATCTTGATTTGTTTAACTTAGAACTTGAATACACTGAATTATCTTTCAATAATCTAAATGATCCTAATGAATTGAATTATTGGAATAAAAAAAAACTTAATCTTTTAAGATATTTAAATAACACTCTGTATTTAACAAATTCATGTCAAAATAAAAACAAACTATCTGATGATTATGATGAGATAATGAAGAATCCGATAAAAAAACTTTTATCAAACAAGACTGAACAACTCTCATTAAATTGGTCATTTACCGTCTGCCGTTCTTCAAAGAAGGACAACGAATTCAACTTAGACATCAATGTAACCGAATTCAAACAAATTAACATCAACATTATTTTTTTTATCCATAAATCAAAGTTTTTCACTATCACCAATAATATTTAAAAAAGGAAACTAATTTTTTTTTATATCTTTACAGAATATTACGACCAATAAACAAGTGTGTCTTCAAGTTATAGAAATGTACCACAATACATTGAATTACTTTAATAAAAATTTCGAAAACATCATTTATTGTTCCGCATACAATATTTTTGGAATCGAAAGATTTATCGAAAACATCGAAAAATTTCTTTCCGACTATGCAACTAATGACGAGGAAACAAACATTTCTTTTTATCAAGAAATTAAAGAAAAATACGAATCTTTGAAACAGATTTTTAAATCTATTGATGATTGTCAAAATTTAAGAGTGAAAGAGACAGTTCATACAAATGATTTGTACACCTTGTGGAGGATGAAAAAAGAGAGTTTGCAGCCTTTAATCAAGAGCAACAATTGTTTAATAAAGACAAGGGTCAAACATATTAAATAGGTTCTTGAATGTATTAAAAAAATCAAGAAAGC
Source organism: Leptopilina drosophilae (assembly GCA_032873175.1). Classification (NCBI taxonomy): domain Eukaryota; kingdom Metazoa; phylum Arthropoda; class Insecta; order Hymenoptera; family Figitidae; genus Leptopilina; species Leptopilina drosophilae. The sequence goes on along the minus strand of CM065486.1, from coordinate 39,505,697 downwards.
AAAAGTAATAATTTCAGAATAAATTACAATAATAAAATTTATATCACACGATTTTTTATTACCTCACGATAGTTTGAAAGTTGCAGATACAATACTTTTTTTAACGTTGTATTGAAAAAATAACGAAGCACAAAAATATTAGAAAAAATATATACAAATATCATATAAGTAAAAACTATATATAAGGAAAAAATTATATTTTTAGCAATGTAAGAAGTTTAAAAAAAAATAAAAGTATAAATTACTAATTCTGAATGCCAAAATTATTTTCCACTTTCATTTAGTTTTCGTACTAACGAAAGATTCTATTGAAAAAAAAACTAAATGTTTTTTGATTAACTAATAATAATTAATATTTCTTTCTTACTTTTTAAAAATAAAATTAACAACTTTAAAAAATAACAGAAATAAAAAAATTTTTAATTCCAATTCTTATATCCATAAAAATAAATATTAACTAGAATATAGTTTTAATATTATTTTAACTATTGGAATCATTAATATTTTGATACAGAGAATTCAGGGAATAGTCAGGGATTATAATTATTACAAAAGTACTGAAAAAAATTCAATTTTTAGAATTCATAAGAAAACTCTGAATTTTTGTATCTTTTTTTGTTTTACAGTTGTGCAAAACATTCAAATTTTTCTATTTCTGAGAAAATAATTTCTTTTTAAATAACTTAATTTTTGAATAAATCTCATAAAATTATGAATTAAAAATTATTTAATATTTTACTTAAATATTTTTAAATTAATTCAATTTTAAAAGAATTGTATTTACAATTTTAACAAAGAAATAAGGCAATAATTAAATTTTCAAAACTATTTTAAATTGAATGAATAAAACAAAATTTTTTTAGAATTTTCTAAAGTAAGGAAGGATTTTTTGTTTTTTCAATAAGCAAAAAAAATTTTTTTTTTAATTAATATCTACATTTCGAATTATTTTCATATATTGTAATATTGTAAATAGTTTTTAAAAAAGCGATGAATTTTAATACTTTTGAAAATAATTGAATTTCTGCGATCATTTGTCGTTTCTCCGAAGTTCAAAACTTTTTTTTGCGTTTTTAACAAAAATTCTTCTAAAAATTCATTACTTTTACTAATTAATTAAATTTATATGTTAAATAATTTAACTAATTACAGAAGAATTTGAATTATTAAAATTTTTGGAGAAAGTTTAAGTGCTTTAAAATTTTAGACATCGCAATGGATAATGAATTTTGAAAAAATAGCTTTTACATACTAAAAAAAAGAAGTAAAAAAGTTCCTATCGAAAAATTAAACTTGACGATAGAAAACACTCGTTTTTTTATTATTTTTTATTTCCATGACTATATTTCTTAATTTTCCTAAAAATATTTACTTCTTTGTTATATCTGGCTAATAAATTGAATTTCTGCAACGAATTTTTTTATTCACAAAAGATTTTAAACAATTTATCAAAATAATTTAATTCCTGTGAAGAATTTTATTAAATTTTTTTAATATAATTCATTTCATGTAAATAATTTTATGAAAATTCTATTTAAATATTAAAAATCATTGAATTGCGAAAAGTTTTTATAAAAATAATTAAATTTTACAATGAATTCAATTGAAAATTTTTGACAATAATAATTGAATTCATGTGAACAATTTTATTAAAACAAAATTAATAAATTAAAAAATTAATAAATAAAATTCCAAAAAACAAAAAAAGCTGTCAATTTTTTGTTTAATTTTTGAGTATTAATAATTTTCTTCCCAGAATTTGTTTATGACGAAAATAAAGTTTTTTTTACTTTTGAATTTTAAAATAGAAGACTAACACTCGTACTTTTAAATTAAAAATTGAAAACCAAATATAAAATACATATTTTTTATTTTTATTTTGGAAGACAAAAAAAGTAGATTTCAAAATTTTTCAAAACTAATTTTTTTATCAGTAAAAAGTTTTATCAATCATCAGTCACTATAAAAGTAAAAAAATCTTTTTTCTTTCATTTTATAAGTTTTTGGGCATTTTTTGTTTTCTTTTGCAATACAGACCAAATTAATTTAAGTTTTCTTAAAAAAAAAATTTTTTATAATTTAAAAAACAATTTACATTTTTCTTTTATTCCCCTTTCTATATACCCCTCTATCACAAAAAAGAGAAAAAATTGTTTCGAAAATATATAATATATTTATATCAAAAGTATTAAATTTCGCTTTTTGTAGTTACGATTTTTTTGTCATTTTTTTTTCTCCAAACATTTCTTTTCTTTTTTCCACTGAATAACAATATAAATACTTTAGAAAGAAAAAAAAAATTTGAATTTGTCAATATTTTAAAAATTTCACCACAAAGAATAATTTTTTTTAACGCTGTTGACGTGCATGATTTTGATTATTTTGTGCAGTTTGAAAATTAACGATACTATTAATATTATTATTATTATTAATCATCATCATGTTGTTGTTGTTATTATTATTATTATTAATGTTATTGTTATTGATATTTCCCTGATGTTGCCTTTGTATTTGAAGCTGTTGTACGCGTGTCATTTCAAGAGCTAGTAATTTTTGTCGTTTCTCTTCCATTAAACGTTCACGATGTTTGTGAATATAGTCTTCAACATTTGGTAGACCCATTATTACACATGCCGATAATGCGGAACGATAAATATTCATGTCAGTTGCTTCGTACCTATTGATAAATAATTCATTTTTAATTTTCCTCGAAATCGATACTTAGAAATAGTTTCTAGTATCTTTAGATTGTATAAAAAAAATTTTGCGCAGCTATATTTTGATTATAGACCTACTGCGCATGTGTACATTGCATGTAGATCTACTGCGCAGGTTTATATTGCGAATAGATCTACTGCGCAGGTGTATATGTTACGTTTAGTTCTACTGCGCATGTTTATACTGCGAATAGATCTACTGCGCAGGTGTATATGTTACGTATAGTTCTACTGCGCATGTTTATTTTGCAGATAGATCTACTGCGCAGGTGTATATGTTACGTATAGTTCTACTGCGCATGTTTATTTTGCAGATAGATCTACTGCGCAGGTGTATATGTTACGTATAGTTCTACTGCGCATGTTTATATTGCAAATAGATCTACTGCGCAGGTTTATATTGCGAATAGATCTACTGCGCATGTGTATATATTACGGATAGTTCTACTGCGCAGGTGTATATTGCATGTAGATCTACTGCGCAGCTATATATTGTAAAAAGATCTACTGCGCAGCTGTAAATTTAATTTATAAATCCACTGCGCATCTATTGCGCAACAATCATGTTAGAAAATACTTACAGATTTATTGCGCAATTATAAGATAACTGTAGATCTACTGCGCATGTCAGAAGTTCTTTAAAGATCTACTGCGCATATCTAACTATATAGATCGTCTGCACATGCTAGAAATCCCATAAAGATCTATTGCTCTAAATGAGGATAGAAACTATAGTAATTAAGTAATAATTTACCATTCATTGTGTTTTCCATCATAGCATTCAACGCGAAATATTGTAGTAACACCATTAAATCCACCAATAACAAAAATCATATCGTCAATAACCTCAATTGCAAAATTACTTCGTGGATGATACATATCCGGTATTGGGGTCCAACTATCCGTTTCCGGATTATATTTCTCCCCACTACACATTCTTGATACTCCATTAAATCCGCCTTTTAGAATAAAACGGATGGCATTAATATTAAAAAAAACGCTAAAAGACCCCTAACCATCGGTCGGTAGAATTATCTTCCTTACCGACAGATAGTAATCACAAAAAGAATTCTACAATTCAGTACTAAAAATCCTTAAAAGTGAACTAATCAGCAATCGGTAAGATTGTTATCCTCCTTACCGACCAATGGTAACCCCGAAAATTCTAAAGTTTATACAAACTATATTACCAACGGCCTTTGAAAAAAGACAAAAATCGTATTTTGATAACCATAGCAAAAAGAACAGTTATCTTCCTTATCGACTGTTGGTAATTGAGAAAAAAACACTTTTAAATCTTACGAAACGAGTGATAAATAGTTATTACTTTACCGATAACGTAAACATGATTGTGATAAGAAATACAGGAAACGCCACTTCTTCTTGATCGAAGAGGAGCAATCATGGTCCATTGATTTGTTTCTGGATCATAAACTTCAGCCGTATTCATACATTCCTGACCATTGAATCCACCAGTAATGTAAATTTTATCTGCGTAAAAGAAAAAAAGGAAAATCGATAACAAATTCTCCGGTATTTTTAAGAAATTATTACCATCGGTCGGTAAAGCAGATATTTCTCTTACCAACCGTCGATAACTGTAAAAAGTAAATTAAATTCTAAAAAACGAACCATTTAAAGTAGTAGCACTGGCGTCCGATCGTTGATAATACATCGGCGCAATATATGACCATTGATTTCTCTTATAATTATAACGTTCTGCCGAATTTTGACGATTATAACCATCGTATCCTCCCATAGCGTATATTACATCTTTTAAAACAGCAACACTCACATAACATCTGTCGGAAATAAAACAATTACACTACAAAAAAATTTTTAATGCATAGCTTTATTTAAATTAAAAACTTTTTTTAAATAGTCGGTAATGTAGAAACCGTCACTCTAACTTTAATTTCTTAATTGTTCAAGAAGTTTAAAAAAAATTAAACCTTCTTGCGTTCATTGGAGCAACTTCACGCCAAACTTTAGTCACTGCATTAAAACAACGACAACTGTTAAAATAATCAATTCCATCGAAACCACCAATTACGTAAATATTAAAGCCAACGACTGCAGTTCCATGATAGGCGCGTGGACCAGTTGGATCGACTTGATCTACCTAAGAGAAATGAGTATAGAAACAAAAACAGTCGATAAACGTTACAATTCTACTTTACCGACTGATGGTCATTAACCTTCCGTCGGTAAAGTAGAACACATCTTCTTATAATAGTCCCAAAATGCCAATTTAAGGACTTTTCTTCTATTCATTACCGACTGATGGTAATGTACCATCAGTCGATAAAGTAGATACTCTACCTGAACCCAACGATCAGCTCGCGTATCATATGTTTCAATATAATTAGTTGGACTACCACCGCTCCAACCGCCAATGGCAAATAAAATTTCATGTGGCACACGTGGTCTTGCAATTTCAGGCGTTGGCACTTCACCATCTCTTTGTGCAATCATTTCCAAATCGTAGAGAAATTTCAATGTCTCAATAATAATTGGCCGACATGCCTCATTACCGGCAACATAAGGATGATCCTTGACATTTTCGAGAAAAAATTGCGTATCAAGTAGACCCAAACGTATATTTTTCATTAAATCAACAATATAACCTTTCCTCTCAATTGGATCGTAATCAATCCAACGTAATACCAATTCCCAAACGATATCTTCATTTTTCACATTTAACTCATCAGCGCCAACTAATGACCTCAATTCCTCAATTGGTAATGCCAATACTTCTAAACTCTTCTGCGCAATCTATTTGTTTGGTAAAAAAATATATTGAATATGGATTTAAAAAAAATTCGTTACCATCAGTTGGTAATGTAGATATTTTCTTTACCGACCGTCGGTAAAGCAGTTTCATCACTCGTGAGAATTGTTTTTATTCCCATGTGAACCAAATTGACGAAGGGAAAGATAAAATTTATCTTAGCCAGTGATGTAGGTGTCGTCTTTACCGACCGTCGATAAAGCAGGTCCATCAATCGTGGGAATTGTTTTTATTCATATGTGAATTAAATCGACGAAGGGAAAACAAACTTATCTTGGTCGGTAATGTAGGTGTCAACTTTACCGACCGTCGGTAAAGCAGGTCCATCAATCGTGGGAATTGTCTTATTCATACGTGAATTAAATCGACGAAGGGAAAAATAAAACTATCTTGGTCGGTAATGTAGGTGTCAACTTTACCGACTGATGGTAATGTTAAATTCTAACTTTACTTTAATTACTTGTACAAAGTTTCTCATAACGTAACGATATGTGTCGACCTCTAGTCCATGGCAAAAATGCTCTCTGGCAAATCGCAATATTCCAATACAATTTGCAGGTACCAAATTTTCCGTCAGATAATTACAGCATAAATCCAAAACGCCGATAATATTTAAATAGTCAGCGGTAATTAATAATTGACAGACATTATCATTATTAATGTCCAATGTACGTAGATAGGCGTATTCAAGAAGAAGATTCATTGTATAGCTGCTGACGCCAGGTAGAAGGACATCAGTCTGCTCGTGAGAGTGAAGAGTCGTTGTAAAAAGTGCCCTATAATTTTTTTCACTTTCATTCATATAAATCAAATAGAAAAAAGATGAAATATTGCTTTACTTGTTTACCATCACTCGGAAAAGTAGATATATTTACTTTACCGACCGATGGTAAGGAGCAAAAATTTTGTTTTATCTACAAGTTAATTAATTTCTGACGATTGAAAAACCTTTTTTTATTAACAAAATAGTGGTGAAAGTATTTTTGTGTTCAGCAAAACGAAGGGTACTTTTAAGTTTTTTACCATCATTCAAGAAATTGGATATTTACTTTATCGACTGATGGTAATTTACAAAAATGTCTCTATTTGCATTTAATTAATGTCTGATGATTAAAAAAAATCTTTTTAGTGGAAAAAAAATAATTATTTAAATATTTTATGAAAAGTTGGGTATTGTTTACTTTTTGGCACCTATTGAAAAAGTAGATTTTTACTTTACCGACTGATGGTCAATTAATTTCCGACCGTTGAAACCCGTATTTACCAGTAAAATAGTAATTAAAGTATTTACATGTAATAAAAAAGAGCTTTTTGCAATTAATCGAAAAAGTTGTTCTTTATCGACAGATGGTAATTTATAGAAATAAATATTTTTATTTGCAATCAATTACTGTCAAAAAGTTTCGAAACTCTTATTAAATGAAAAATAGTGATTATTGATAATAATAATAATAATAAGAATAATAATAATAATAATAATAATAATAATAATGATAATTTTTTTTAATAAAAAGTAGAATTTTTTACCATCATCTATAAAGTAGATAGTTATTTTACCGACAGATGACAATTTACAGAAATTGACCTTTTCTTTGCAAATCAATTTATTTCAGAGAGTTAGACCTCAAGTTATTATTTAAATGAAAAATAATCATTTTTACCATCAATCGAAAAAGTAGATATTTACATTATCGACTTGTGGTAGGGCAAGAAAATTGTCTTTCTATCTGCAATTTAAAGTCAATTAATTTCTGACGGTAGAAAAACACTTTTTTACAAGTAAAATAATGATTATAGAATTCTTTTACCGTCAATCGAAAATGTAGATAGTTACTATATCGACTGATGTGAAGTTAGGTATATAATTAATTTAAATTTAATTTTAACAATTTAAAGGTTTTTCTACAATGCAAAAAGAAAAACAAAACATGAGCCAGACAGGGCAAAGAATTAAAAAGGCAATAAAGAAACAATGAATGAGATGGCGGGGATAACAGTAAAACATGTTTTAAAGGTATTTCTACAATAAGAAGTTAAAAAATAAAGCGACAAGTGGATAGGCGGAGAAACAAAGAAGAGAAAAGGAAAAGGAAAGAAAGAAAATAGTAGAAAAAAGAAGAAGATAGTGATAAAAAGCATTTTAAAGGTCTTTCTACAATAAAAAGTAAAAAATAAAGCCACAAGTTGACAGGCGGAGAAACAAAGAAGAAAAAAGGAAAAGGAAAGAAAGAAAGGAGTAGGAAAAAGAAGGAAATAGTGATAAAGAGCATTTTAAAAGTCTTTCTACAATAAAAAGTAAAAAATAAAGCGATAAGTGAACAAGCGGAGAAACAAGAAGAAGAAAGAAAAAGAAAAGCGTAGGAAAAAGAAAGAGATAGTGGTAAAACGCATTCTAAAGGTCTTTCTACAATAAAAAGTAAAAAGCAAAGCATGAAGAAAGAAGAGGGAAAGAGAAGGAAAGAGAAAGAAGGAGAGAGAACGAGAGAGAGAGAGAGAGAGTGGTAGTAGTGAAAAAAAATCGTAAAGGTCTTTCTACAATACAAAGAAAAAAATTTATTTCCAATCCAAAAGACTGGTGGGTGCTGAAAAAAAAAATTATTTACCTGAAATAAGTACTGCAGGCTGATAAAATTGCTCTATGAATATGAAAGACTCCACCATCTTCGAGTCGAATGACAGCATCGCAAAGAAGTTTATTTTGTCTTAAATCATAAAGTGATTGCATTGCTTGGGTACTCATGCAGCGCCCTCCATTCTCAATCACCAAACGTTGTGTATTAATGGCGGAATTTTCATCATTTGCACTGTCACTCGATGAATCAACTTCCATAGCAGGAGCCACGGAATTATCACTCCCCAGGTTCCCAAGATGTGCGGCCCTCGCCACGCTTATGGTACGTCGACTCCAGTTTCTTCAATTAATCTACAAAATTATTTTATTAATTTCTATTATTATTAATTTTATTTTTTGCTTTTTTATATCACTAAGAATTTAATTATTTTATTGTAAATTTATCTTTTATTCTAATACTTTTCTTCTTTATTGTTCTTAGGTTGGTAAACTCTTTTTCATATAATCGAGTTTCCTATCTATGTTAAAGTGTAAAGTTTCTGGTCGAACAGTTTTTGTATGTGATAGAAAAGAATGGAGGATATTGCTGTCCTTTTTCTTCTCTTTCTTTTTTCATTGAAAATAAATGCTAAAAAATTAAAACAGCCTTTAAAGAGAAAAATTTCCAAAATAAAACAAACCTTGTCACAATTTTTGAAGAAATTTCATCAAAGATTTCTTTAGTTTTTTTTTTTTTTTGTTTTTGTTGGACGAAAAGAAAAATTTTTTATTTCACTCGAACGTCAAGTTTTCGAAGGTAAACAAAAAATTCCAAATATGCAATTTTCTTGTATTATTTGTAAAGAAATAAATATTTTCTTCTCTAGTGAAATTCAAAATACGTGTTGCTGCTATTGTGATTGATTTCTTTTTTTCTTAAATTTGGAAATTTGTAAAAAAAAATTGTTATTGTTGATGTATAAAAAAAATTAACTTCCAGACAATGACACTGATCTTAGATGTCTGCCATATTTTAGAAACGTTAAACTGTCATAAAAAGAAGCGAGTAACATTTGTTTTTTTCTCTCTCTCTCTGTCTCTGTCTCTCTGTATTTTATCAAACTTTAAATTCGTAATTTTTATATTTATTTCAATATAATAAATCGCGATATTCACTAAAAATTTTTTGCTTTAGAAAAAAAATTGTTATTCACAAAAATTCCCAATCGACGAAAAAAAATAACACAAAAAACAACTAGAAATGTCATTAAAAATAATCAAAGATGGATTCTCACTTATTTTTCGATTAATCGATTGTCTCGAAAGAAAAGGCGGGAATTTTTTGTTAATTTTCCGGATATTTCGGAAAAAATATTTTTTGAAATTTCTTTTTTTTTTTGCTATTTAAAGTATAAATATTTTATCATTTGAAAAAATGTAAAATAATTAATAAATTTTATTTATTTTAATATATTTATTTAGTTATTAATTAAGGGAATTAATTATACATTAGATATAAATAAATTTAAATTAAATTAAAATTAAGCTTAAAAATAATAAATAATCAAACATAAGTAAAGCAAAAAAAAAATTGTTTATTAATTATTATTTAATATTTATCTAATACTGTACAACAATTAATATAAAGATTAAAATATTAGTTAATATAAAAAATATATTAGTATAATTAATTTTGTTATATTAATAGAAAATATTTTTTCATATCTAGTTAATTATTTTTTTCTTTCAATAAATCTGTTTTATTTCAGAAAATAGTTTTTAAATTAAAGTTTTTTTTTCTGTTTACAAAAAATATTTAAAGTGTGTTATATATTTTAAAATTTTGTTTAAAAAGGAAAAATAAGAAAAAAAAGATTAAATAGTTAAAAATAAGAGTATTTTGGAAATTAACGAAAGGGAAGAGCGCAGGCGTCGGAGGAGAGGGGGCAATGTGAGTGAGAGAGAAGAACGGAAACATCTCTCTCGCTCTCATTGCCTCCAACTCGACGTCTCTGCGCTGTTTCCTTTATTTCTAAGTAATTCACATGAATAGTAAATTAATATAAATAAATTTATATTTAATTAATTTAATTTAATTTGTTAATTAATTTCGTATCTAGTTATAATATTTTTTCTACCTCTAAAAAATTGTTTAAATTTCAAAAAACTGTTTTCTTTTATAAAATTTTATATTTATTTAATATTAAATTTATTTTAGTTTTCATTCAATAATGTATTCAATTTTCATTATGAAATACAATATTTTATTTTAAAAAATGAGATTAAAAAAAGTAAACTAGTAAAAAAAATCTTTTTTTTCTCAAAAAAAGAAATGTCTTTCCACGAAAATAAATATAAATAAATAAAAAAAAATATAAATTTATTACGCACAATTGGTTTATAAATATATATATACACATGTAAATCGTCCTCCTCAAAACATTGTTTTGATTGACACGGAAATATTCCACATTAATGTAATTAATAAATATTTTCTTATCGTTATATATATGACCCCGCGATTTGAACTGCAATTATTTTTAAATTAAATTTTATACGTATATATATGTTTTGACCAATATTCTCCAGAATTTGCATGCATATATATAGATATATAGTTTTACGTTGATAAACATTTGTATATTTTATTTATTAACAATGTGTCAATGATAATATTCTTGGCAATAGTGTGTTAATGATTATTTTTTTTTCTCTTACATTTTTTTTTAATCAAAACATTTCAGATAAAGCTTATAATATTTTGAGCTTTGACCTTTTTTGATGTTCAGCAAAACTATGAGATTCAACAGTTTTAGTCTCGTCGTTGTATTTTCAAGAAAGAGACATTTATTTTAGACAATTTTTTTTTAATAACTATTATAATTAATTTAAATAAGAAAAAAATAATATACAACATAGGAAATAAATAATTAAAAAAAAATTTTAATTTAGAAAAATAATTGTTTATTTTTAAAAAAAGTTTATAAATAAAAAAGATTAAATGCTGAAAAAATAACATAAACAGTTTTGTCAGTGAGGGGAGAGTGGAAAATTATTTAAAAAAATTATTTTAAAATGTGTTAAAATGTGAAAAAAAATATTCAAACAGGTATGTTAATAGTTTTCATATTTCTTTTTGTAAATAATTTTTTCTTTGCTCCTATTTATTTATATTTATTTGTTTATTTTTATTTATATTTATTTATATTTATCTATATTTATTTATATTTATTTATATTTATTTATGTTTATTTATATTTATTTATATTTATTTATATTTATTTATATTTATTTATATTTATTTATGTTTATTTATATCTAATTATATTTATTTATATTTATCTATATTTATTTATATTTATTTATATTTATTTACATTTATTTATATTTATTTATATTCATTTATTTATAATTATTTATTTTTCTTTACTCACATTTACTCAATTTTTTTATTCAATTTATTTATATTCATTTTTATTTTTTTTATTTTATTTATTTATTTAAATTTGTTTATTTATATTTAACTATAGATTTATTTATTTATTTATTGTTCTTCTATTTATAGTTTATTTATATTACATACGCATTTATTTATCAAATTTTGTTTACTGAATTAATTAATAATTATTTGCTTACATTTATTTATGAATTTGTTTACTAATTTGTTTATTCATTTTATTGTTATTTATTTATATTTTTTTAATTTTACTTGTTTACATTTACTTTGTTTACATTTATATTTATTTTATTTATTTATTATTTATAATTATTTACATACATTTATTTATGAGTTTATTTTCTAATTTGTTTATTTAATTTGTGAATATTTGTTTGCTTATATTTATTTATTTATATTTTTTTACTTGCATATTTATTAGCTATTTTATTTATTATATTATTCGTTATATTTATTAATTATTTTCTATTTATTAATTATTATCTATTTATTAATTAAAAATAATAATTATGTTTAAAATTAACTTTAATCGTCGTTTTTCTTTTCCTTGCAGAAAATAGAAGAGAGTGGAAATTGTCAACATAAACAATCGATAAAATAAAGGAAGAAAAAGAGTTTTTAATTTTCTTTTTTTAATTAATAAAAAAAAGATAATAGTCTGAATTAAAAACTAGAATAGAATTGGTCCATCTTTCATGGAGTCCGTGCTTGTGATTGGAGCTTCAAGAGCTTATGAAATATCTCATTTGCTTTTTTGCAGTAAAAATTTCAAAATCACAACAATTTCAATAACTGAAAGTAAACACGCTGAAAAACAATTTTGGTCATTTAATAATTCCGTTTGGTTAACGGCATTTGGTTAAACGATAAAATAAAAATAATAATAAAACATGTCACGTAATCGTTTATTATTATTGTTATTATTGTTATTATTATTGTAAAAAAAAAAATTTTTAGTTACGTAAATTTAATACAAAAAAAAAAATTAAAACTCAATGTCACTTGCGTCAAGCAAACAAAGTGTTTGATTGAATTTTTTTTTTCTTTCGTTATTTATTTTCTTTTTGATGAAAATAATTTTCTTCAATTGCTTCAACAAATGTTTTTCATGAATTTAGTAAATATTTGGTTAAATCAATTAAAACTATTGTGGATTATTGAAGTTGAAAAAAAACTTTCTTTTCATTCAATCGAAAACTTTTTTTGATTGAAATATTTTTGACAATATTTTTTGTTAAATATTTTTCCCCTCAATTTTTTTTCTTGAATAAGCAAAACGAGAAAAAAATGGCTCTTGATTTTCTGGCTGGGTGCCTCGGAGGTAATTATTTAGTTATTTAATTATTTAATTATTCAAAAATTAATATTTATTAACTATTTATTATTCTTCTGCTGTTGCTGCTGCTAACGATCGTCTGAATGTTTATTATCTTTGATTACTTGCAAGAAATTCGACGAGATTTATAAGCGAACCTGTAGCTTTGAAGGCAAACTAAAATTCCCCTTGGTTAGAAAAGGAGAAAGTGATATTTCCATGTTTGTTCTTGGAATAAAGCGGAGAGCGTAACTATGTAGAATTTATGTTCTATGGAGAAAGAGTGGCGTGAGATGAAGCGATAAGTTAGCAAAGGCAGACGAGGGTTATTAATTTAACTTAATTAATAGTTAATAAATTTTAATTCCATTACATGATAAATAGATTGGCTTTTAAAATTATTAATGCTTAAAATTATATTTCAGGTTGTGCAGGAATTTTAGTAGGATATCCACTCGACACAATAAAAGTCCATATACAAACGCAAGATCACAATAATCCAAAATACAAAGGCACTTGGCATTGCTTTCGTTCACTTATGGCCAAGGATTCAGTAAATAAAATTTTTATTCTTAAAAATGAAAATATTTTATTCCAACTTCAAGCAAATTACATTAATTTTTATTTAATTATATTTAATATCGTTAATTAATGTTTCTTTCTATTAATTTTATATTTGTTTCATCCGGCTTGACGGCGTTTTAAAAAGTCGTGACACATCTATCAAGATTTTGTTAGTGACATTCAAGTTTGTTCACACGTACGTCATGAACTAACAACATTTTAATAGATATGTCAAGACTTTTTAAAACCCCGTCAAAAGCAGAGGGAAGGCATTAAAGCATCAGGGTGTATATTAACTATTATTACCAACCATTTATTATTAACAAAATAATAGGTAACAAAATATAAATAAAAAATACCAGTAAGAGAAATGTGAACATAACAATTTTTTCCAGATATACGGACTCTATAGAGGAATGTCCTCGCCAATGGCGGGCGTTGCAGCTGTGAATGCAATTGTTTTTGGCGTTTATGGAACAACTCATAGAACATTTGCCGAATCGGAACATCTGGGCATTCACTTTTTAGCTGGTGCTTCAGCTGGAATGGCACAGACTCCAGTTTGTAGTCCCATAGAATTGGCAAAGACTCGTTTACAATTGCAAAATTCTGACAATCGTTCGGGACCATTGCAGTGTTTAAAAGACATCTACAGACGCGAGGGTTCAAGGGGACTTTTCAATGGACTGGGAATTACACTCGTTCGTGAGATTCCAAGCTACGGGATTTATTTTCTCACATACGAAGCCCTGACAAGGCAAGAAGCTTTTGGTTTTTAATTTCGTTCAGACCGCCGCATGCAGGTTGCCATGGTAGCGTTCAAGAGTGAGAGAGACGGAAAATTATTCTATCTCTCTCGCTCTTAAACGCTACCATGGCAACCTGCATGCGAAGGTCTGACCTAACCCCAATTCCCTTTCGAAAAACCAAACATTTCCACTCGCCGATGGAGTGAAAAATTTACGAACCCAATTTTCAATTTCAGATCGTCATCCCCAAATGGAATCTCAACATGGTACATGCTACTGGCCGGTGGATTGGCCGGCACAGCTTCTTGGGTATTCACCTATCCAGTGGACGTGGTAAAGTCCAGAATTCAAGCAGACACAATTGGCAAGTACAACGGTGCATTAGACTGTTTAGAAAAGTCCATTAAATCAGAAGGTGTCACATCACTATTTCGCGGTTTAAATTCAACAATTATTCGTGCATTCCCAACGAATGCGGTGACATTCACAATTGTCACGTGGACATTAAAACTATTTAGCAAGGAACCAAAGATTGACGAAATCGCCAATGCAAATTGCAATAATTTAAATCGAGTCGTGCCATCGTCAACAACGCCAGTTAAGGAGACATTTATCAAGGAATGGAATTCAATTTTAAATAACATTGCGATGCATCAACTTGACATATCGAGATCATATTATACATCAATGTCATCGTCATCCGTTTATTTCAGGACAATTCGAAATGAGTTTGTTAATCAGGACTGTCAGGAGGAGTAATTTAATTTTTGTTCTAATTCGGCTGCGGTATGTTAAGGCAAAAGCCAATAGCCAACGGAGAATATTCTGGAGATCTTGTTGTTTACGAAAGTGTTGCTTGAGCGAGAGAAGGATATGAATATACCTCTGTCCTTTTCTATCCAATGTATCACGTTCGGGAGTTAGGGACGCGACACAATGAATAACGTAGCCTTGAATTATAAAGGCCAACGCACAATAGGTTTAAGAACGCATTTGGCAACATACAGGCAACTGCTTATATGCTGTCCTTCCTATTAATTACGTGATAGATATTTTAGGTACTTTAGACCCCCTTCCCCCCGGGGTGATATCTTTGTTTATCACCCACCCCGAAATATATATCACGTAATATTTGGAATGGCCTCTACAAATATTTTTTAAAATCGTGATGTATAATATGAACCGTCAAGAAAAATGCGCACGAAATAATTTTCAGTTTTACCCAATTGCGCCTTAATTTTCCACTTTCCCCCCCTAAACAATGAAGAAAATACAACATATTTTTTGTTTTTTAATGCATTAATTTTTGACGCATTTTAAAAAAAAGTACTAAACTAAATAAATATTTATAATAGAAATTTAATGTTTATAATAGTTTCAAGTTTTAAAGACCAACGCACAATGTACGTTTCGTGAAAGTCGTTTGCGATAACGAAAAGCATGAGTTAGAAAAGGAGAAATATATATTTGTGTTTCTTTTCTGTCTCATGCATTTCGTTTGCGAATTCATTGTGCGTTGGCCTTAAGAAAAAAAGATTTTCTATTCATCATGGCGATGAACGCAATGTATGAGATAGAAAAGAATAGAAATATCACGTATCCTTTTCTGTCTTATTTCACTCTTATTAACGAAAATCAAATAGCTTTTACATCAATTAATAATTATTAATAATTATTAAATAATATTGTAAATAAAAATTTGACATTAACAATATCACTTTGATTCAAAATTTTGATATTCTGAGTAATCGTTAACCTCAAATTTTTATTTACAATTAAGACTATATCAAAAGTGATAAAGTCGGAAAATTTAATATACTAAATAACAAATTTTTACAATTTTTAACAATATTGATTAAATAATTATTAATTATTTTGAAGTAATTAAAAATATTAATGTAATCAATAATATTAATTGTAATTTAAATAAAATAATAATAATGACAGTAAAAATAATAATAATAAAAGGAATAGTAAATAATTTTAATTAATAATAATAATAATAATAATAATAATAATAATAATAATAATAATAATAATAATAATAATAATAATAATAATAATAATATTAATAATAATAATAATAATAATAATAAATGAATATTATAATAATAATGGCTACGAAATATTTTTAAAAAGGAAATAAAATTAATTAACCATAATAATGACTATTGTTGAACGATGAATTTACCTATTATTATTTAAAATAATTTTTATTTTAACTTTAACAATAATTGTTTAAACAAATTAATAAAAAATTTAAACTGCTGACGCCAATCGATACTGTGTGGAAATTTTTTTTATTTTCCACATAGTATCGATTGGCGTCAAAAGTTTTTAAAAATAAAAATTTTTTTCATTAATTTGTTTAAACAATTAGTGTTTAAAAATTGGAAATTAAAAAAATCTTTTTCTTTGTCCGAATTTTTTAACGAATGGACGGGTACGTTATGGGTTAATCATTAAAATTAATATTTTTTTAGCATTTGTTAATTAATATTGTTTAAATAATCGATTATTTAATTATTGGATATTTATCTTACTACTCTTAAATGTAAGTTGGCTATAAATTAAAATAATTTTGTGAAATAAATTATTATTTCCTTTAAAAATTAACATTAGGAAATATTTGTTAAATTAAAATTGTTTAAACAATTTAAATCCGCTATTTCATTGTTTTATCATTAGAATGAATTAGAATGAAATATCTCGAAAGTTTTCGTAGTCAACTGCATAAAAAAATTACCTATGCAATAAACAATTTTATTATTTATTTGTTTAATAAAAATGCTTAATTAATTATTAAATTAATAAACAAATATTTTTTCTAAAATCTTAATTACATGTATAATGAAATATTTTTTTGTTTACAATAAAAAAGATTAGTAATATATTTTTTAAGGTATGAAATATATCAACTTTTAAACAATTAAGTTTTTAATTATTAATCCTAAATTGTTAATAACAAATAAAAAAAATTTCTATTGGCTCAAGTGTTTGTTTCTTTAATGTTTTTATATTAATTTATTTTTTAAGCCATGAATGCAAATATTATTTTACAAAGGAGCATTAATTTTGATGAAAAAAATGCTTTTTTAATGTTTATAAATAAATGAAAAATGGAAACTTTTATTAAATCGGCTAAGGGTTCCTGGGAACCCTAAAAAAATATTTCTAACTACGTACCTGTATCTGTAGAGTAAAAATGAATTTCATTATTATGTAAGTTTAATTATTTAAGTCAGAGTTCAATTTATTATTGAAATTCCACCCTTATTTTACACAAGATACATTTTTTCATCTAATTTTAATGAATAAATTCATAAATAATTTTTTATTTATTCCATAAAAGTAAATATAGAAAGTATTTCCATTTTAGTCAATTTTGTAATTTTTTTTTTCTTTTATTCATTGATTATCGAATTTAAATCGTTAATTCGATTAATAATCCTTTCGCGAGCGGTAAATTGTTTAAATATTTGAAAAAGAGAAAAAAAAGGGGGGAAAATTGTTGTGTGAAAAATTGTAAACGCACGTGGAAAATTTAAATATTCCCGCGCAAAAATTCACATAGATGACAGTGTGAGCGCCACTTGTCTCTCACTTGCACACATTGTCACTATTTTCTCTGCAGTGAAAAATGGCCGGCGTCAACGACTGGTTCAGCATCGGTAGTACGGTGGCATGTAAAACGTGTTACAATAAGGAAATCGAAGGCGAAGTGCTTGCATTCGATCCACAAACAAAAATGCTCATTCTAAGTATCCTTTTTAATGAAAAAATTTTTCGTCAATTAACATTTTTATGCATACACACCCATGTCCTTCAATCAACACTTTCCCATCACTTCATTCATCATCATTTTCAAAATGTAAATAACTCATTTCTAAACTTTCAATTCTGACAAATTAAACGAACACTTTCATTATTTCATTATATCAATAATTTGCAATAATTGTGAATTGAAAAAAAAAATTTCCACATCCCGTAAAATGAAGTTGAATTTTATCGCATTATAGAGAGTAGAAAGATTTTTGTCAGGTTAAGTTTCGTCATCCGTATATAACACAGTGTTAAAAGGGGAATCATTTTCGTTCATCACTCACGCTTTCCCTTTTTAATAGGGGAAAAATTTTCCTCAACATTTTCCATTCAATTTTCTGTTGTTATTTTTATCTCTTGATTTTTGTCACTAATTAACTGTGAATTTGAGGGTTTTTTTTTGGAGGTTAGGTGTGTCAATGTTGTTCTTGTCAGTTGTATATATAAATATTTCTTTATTGAATTTTTATTACATGGATTGTCTTTTGTTTCACATTGTTCTTTTTATTCATTTTTTTTGTTCGAATTTTTGAAATTTTTCGTTTGTTGATTTTTTTTTAATCGTTTCTTTCTCTCATTGTTTCAAAGTGAAATATTTTTAGAATGAGTAAGTGACTTATTGGAAAAATAAAAGTTCAGTGACTGATGGATTCTTTTTTTTGTCTTTTCGCTCGATGGTTTTTTGACCTCTGACAATAAAATTTATGTTTATTTTTTTTATTGAATTTTAATAAGTAAGTTTTTTCTCACTTGATTTTTGACTGTTTATGATTCTCAAAACAAAACACAATGAAGAATTTCTATTGATAGATTCTTCTCACTTGATTTTTGACTGTTTATGATTCCGATATGATTTTAAGAAGGAAGAAAATTTCTATTGATGAATTTTTATTCTGATTTGATTATAAAAAAAAGAATTTCTCTTGGTGGATATTAATTCCGATATGATTCAAAACAAAATATATTGAAAGTTACTTAAGAAGTAAAAAAATTTAAGGCTATGTTTATATTTTTTTGAAATGGCAATACAGAAAGAGGAGAAACTTTCAATATAAATTAGTAATTTTTAAAAATTTATTGCAACGAAAATAATTATTAAAAAATTACTCTGGCTTTTCACAATTAAATAGAAACTTTTAATTAAGGTAAAAATATCAGAAACATAACCTTAAAATAATTTGCTTCTTAGATACCTTTCTTTACTTATAAGAAAATTTATAAGATATTTTTAAAAATATTTTTAATTTTCTAAGGAAAGTTCTTCATATTTATTTGAATTCTCTATTTAAATATAATTTTTTTTATTCCATTTTGTTTAAAATTTAATTATTTTCAATTACATTTTTCCGAAAATTCTAAAACATACAAAAACTAATACTAGCTTCTACATAATTATTTCTTTTTTAATTTTGAAAAAACAGTCAAGTTTAAATTTTTTTATTAAATTATTTTTCTTCGAAAAACTCAATTTTTTTCTAAATTATAGAAAAATTCTTCAATTTTAAAAAATTTGTTACATTATTTTTAAAAAACTACTTCTTGGAATTGTTTTTATCATATTTTTTTAAGACTCGATATTCTCTTTGAACAAAGTAAATTAAAATTCTTTAAAATTGACTGTTTTAATCAATTAAAATTTTGGAGAAATTTTCATATTTATAATTTTATATAAAATCACTATAAATCCTTTATAAAATCCTTCAAAAAGTTTGGATAATTTTTCTTTTTCTTCTTTCCTTTCTTTTTAAAAAATCAATTATTTTTCAAAGACTTTACCAAATTTCAATTATTTGCAAAATTTTCCACAGTATTTAATTGTAAAAACTGTAATTAAAAAACTACTTAAAAAAAATAATTTTAAATAATATTTTGAGAAAATATTATTTAAAATAATTAACATTTAGAGTTTCTTTATTATAATTTGTAGAAAATATAATTTAAGAGGTTTTTTTTCAAAACGATCAGTTACAGTGTAAAAAATTGAGTTTTTGTATTTAAATAATTGAATTCTCGAAGAACTTTCAGAAAATTATTTAAAATAATTGATAAACTGATTTAAAGATGAAGTTTAGTTGGAAATTTTAGAAAAATAATTAACTTCATGAAGAGTTATAATTGTAATTTTTAGAAAACATTAAAATTCATCAATTTTATTCATTTTCCGTCAACTTTTATATTTTTTGTATTAAAAAAACCTTGTAAAGGGAAATAATTTGAATATCAGTAAATTGTCAGGGAAATTTATAAACTGAAACTGGAGACCACTCTGAAATTATGTAAATGATTATTTTTGTAATTAAATTATTTATTTTTCTAATTAAAATCTTACTTTCGTAATTATAAATCATAACTAATTAAATCCTTCAAAAAATTTGTTACAGTAAATGTAGAATTAATGAATTTAATTTAGAATTTTAATATTAATTTAAACATTTATTAATATTTTTATTTTTACGTTAAAATTGGTTTTTTAAAAATTATATTGTAACATAAAAGGCCTTTTAATGATTTAAAATTTTATTTACTTTAATTATTTATTTTAATAACTAGATTTGAATTTATACCTTCGACAAACTATATTTTATTTTAATATTTATTTATTTACTTACAATCTTTTACTATTTCCTTACAGTCACTTTTCTCTTTTTAAATTTCTTCTTGATTTTTTAAATATAATTTTTTTCACAAGTTTTATTTTATTTCATTTAGTCTGAATATTTAGTATTTAATTTCTAAAGGAAATTAATAATTATTTGGTGAAATTTATTATACATTCAGAAATTGTAAAAAAAAAAAAATTAATTACCTGAAGTTAGCGTCGAAAAGAGATTTTAAAGATGAAAATGTCACTAATTTGACTTTTTTTTATTTCCCTAGAGAGTTAAAAAATTTCCATAGCTACATTTTTAATCTAAAACCTTTAAAATTTTATTCATTGTATACTGAATATTTATTCTTTTTCATTTAGGGAAAAAATGAATATATTAGCGTCGACGCTAATTTAGTCAGAATTATATTAGATAAAAAAAAATTAGTAGGATTAATAATTTATTTTTTGTTTAGGAAAGAAAATTAATAGAAAGTCGAATATTTTATGAATCATTTAATATTTTTTCTCCTGGTTTATTGATATAAATAAATTTAAAATTTGCGTATAACATTTTTATTTTTTTTATATTTGAAAGTTATTTATAAGTATTTTTTTTTTAATTTGAAGCGTTGAAAAATATAATTTCCTTAATAGAGTGTAAAAAAATGTACAGAATGCCCATCGTCGAGTAATCGGGCATCGTTAAATGATGTGCATATAGTAAATTTATCGAAAGTGTCGGACGTACATGTGAAACGTGAAGTAAGTCCGACAATGAGTGAACCACCACAAAGTTTGAATTTAAATAGGCTAAATACACGTGTACGTAATCAGATTGAGGAGAAAAAAAGGATGGTTAAGGCTCTGCAGGCCGGAGTATCACCCGAGGGCCAAAGGCTTTTTATTGCAATTTCAAAAACCATCAACGATATTGTTTGGAAGGGACAGAATATTGTCGTTTTTAATACCGTCACCATTATACCGCCATATAAAGTCGACAATGTTTACAGTAAAGTCGATGATCAAGCCTATATTCACGTTAAAAAAGTTGTAAGTATTTTTTTATCTCTATTAACAAAAAAAAATCTAATTTTCAAATTCAACTGAAAAATTTCTTTTTATCCACAAAGCATTGTTTTTTTCAAACCATTTTCTTTCAATTTTTACCAAAATTCTTCCTTAGGTCGAGAAACATATGAAGGACATGGCAGCGGCGGATGTTCAACAACCGGAACAACAGCAACAACAACAACAACAGCAGCAACAACAGGAACAGGCGCAAAAAGGAGGCAACGCCCAATAAACAAAAAAATTGTTGTTATTACGCTGAAAAAGTCAAGTTTAATGGAAAAAGGAAAACAGGCTGGCAACTTTTTCAGCGAATTCAAAATTTTGTCAACAAAGACAACATGAGAAAAAAGAAACAAAATTTTTATTAACTTTAGCGCGAGAAGAAAAACAGATTTATAAATGCGAAAATAATTCAAGCCTAAAAAAGAGGGGAGTAATGAGAAAAGAGTTGTGAGTGAGTGGTATTTTGATCTCAAAAATCGGGACTTTAAAAAAAAATTCTTAAATTCGAATGAATTGTAAATCGGGAAATTCGATACATGCAAAAAAGAAATTCGTTCTCTAAAAAAATTAATTTTCCAATCAATTGTATTTACAAGCAAATTTCCAAAGAAATTTCCAAAAGAATTTCCAAAAGGAATTTTCAAAAGAAATTTCCAAAAGAAATTTTCAAAAGGAATTTCCAAAAGAAATTTCCAAAAGAATTTAAACAATTAATTTTAGAACAAAGATTAAATTTTTAAAAACAAAGGTATCAAAATATTGTAAAAAAGAAAATCATCAAATGAAGACAAAAATTGAATAAGAGAAACGAAAGAATTTCGCAAGGGGAGGGGAAAAGAGAGAATTAGACAAATCTGAAAGCGCTTGACTGCCAGCAAAGAATAAAAAAAAAATTAGCGAAAATGCTTTTTTGCAGATAGGAAAAAAAGAAAGAAAAAAAAACCACTGAATTGTTTTTTTTTGCCTCTATTTTCAGTGGTTTTGCGTCACAGTTTTTTTTGTGGAAACAACGAAGTTTCCACTAGATTTTTTTTCTTTTTTTTTTAATTTCATTTTTAGTTGTACATTGTTACGAGGTGAAAAGAAAGAAAAAAAAATAAGACAAAGATTCGTGAGTTCGGGGATGAAAACAAGCCACAATCCGTATGAAACGGTTTTTAAAGAAATTTCGTTTTTTTTAAATTTGCAAATCTGTGTCTATTTGTAAAGACTGAAATTTTTTTTTGAAAAAGGGACTCAAAAACTCGCTTTGCCTTTTTTTTTACTTGCGAGAATAAATTAAAAGTCCCGATTCTTTTTTTTTTAAAGCAAGACTCAAAATTCCTCTTTTTTTTATTCAATTTTTTTTGAAAAGGGGAATTTCTCATTGTGTTCGTTGAATTTTTTTTAAAAATGTAAAATAAAAAAAAACCGTGTCCGCGAATCAATTTTGTCTTTTTTTTTGAAAAAAATCACGTTTTCGAAATTTGCAAAAATACACTTGGAGTTTATTAATAAACAAAAAAAAAATTAAACAAACCCTCGTGATACGTGGCGATTTCACGAAAATTAAAATAATTGAAATGGGGATGAGAAAAAAAAATTGTCATGAATTGAAACGTGAAAAAAAACAACTAAAGAACAAATTTTTTTTTTAATTTGAGAGAAAACGTTTTGAGTCGCCGGACAATTTTTCTTTTTCTTTTAAACAAAAACAAAAAAAAAATAGGTAAAGGAATGTTAAGCAAAATAAAAGAAAATTGTGTACCGAGATTTTTTTTTTTCTTGATGATGAGAAGTGAAGTCGCTTCGTGTTTATCACGAGAGACTTATGAAAGAAAAAAGAGAGAAAGAGCGTGAGAGTGAGAGAAAGAAAGAAATAGATAGATAGAAAAAAAAGAAAGAGAGCGAGAGAGAGAAAGAGTGGGAGAAAAAGTTAAAAAAAAGTACATCAAAAGACAGAATAAATGTAATATAAATTCCATAATCGTTACAACGATTTTTGTTTTTATTTTAATGTAAAATAACATTTTAATTCCTTTTTTATCTATTTTACAGGTTGAAAATTATTTAATGAAGAGAATTTGGAGAGAATTTTTTATAAAAAAGTAATTTTTATTTCGTCATTTGAAGGAAGACTAGAAATGATTTTTTATTTTGATATGATTTTGAGGAAAAAATCTTTGACAGAAATTTTGATTCCAATATGATTTCAAGGAAGAGTGAAAGTAAAGTTTAATTCCGATGGGAGTACAAATGAAAACACTGGAAATTTATTTTGATTCTGATACGATTTTAAAGAATACTGGAAAGTTTTTAATTTCTGAACGATTCAAGAAGTTTATTTTGATTCCGATGTGATTCCAGACATGATTCTAAAAACAAAGAAGAATTTCTAATGATGAGTACTTCTCACTCGATTTTTGACTATTTATGATTCCGATATGATTTCAAAAAGGAAAAACAAAGAAGAATTTCTATTGAAACACTCTTCTTACCTAATTTTTGGCTGCTTATGATTCCGATATGATTTTCAAAACAAAGAAGAATTTCTATTTATAGATTCTTCTGCCGTAAATTTTGGCTGCTTATGATTCCGATATGATTCTCAAAGCAAAGAAGAGTTTCTATTTATAGATTCTTCTGCCCTAAATTTTGGCTGCTTATGATTCCGATATGATTCCAAAGAGAAAAACAATTTCTATTGAAAGATTTTTATTCCGATATGATTTAAAAAAAAGATTTTCTATTAATAGATTTTTATTCCGTTATGATTTTAAAAAACACTTGAAAGTTATTTTAATTAAAATATAATTAATAGCAAAGTAATTTTAATTAGGATATGATTTGTAGGCTGAAAAAGTAATGAAAAACTTCTAATAGACTTTTTTATATTTATTTTTTATTCTATATAATAACAATAATTTAAAATTTTACAATATTGTATTTTACATTGCATTTTTAATTACAAGATAAATATGAGAAATAGTTCATTAAAAAAGTAAACAAGATAATTTTTATTATAATTATTTCAATTACTCACTTAATTAAAGAAATTTGATTTTGTTTATGAAAAAGTAATCAAGGAAAATAATTAATACTTAATTAAAATATTTCTCTAGCGTTAATTGTGAGTTATTTAATCGAATAATTGTTGAATTTAATTATATTAATTTAAAAAGTATAACTAATCGTTATTAAATTATTTTTATTTCATTTTAAATAATTAATAAAGAATTAATTAAATTTTAATTTAATTTAATTTATTAAATTATTAATTTAATTTAATTAATTTAAGTAATTTTAATTTAATTTAAATTTAAATTACTTTCAATTAATTTATATTAATTTTAATTTCTTTAATTATTATTATTATTTTATTATTATTTCTTTAATTATTGCCCGTTTACACTTAATAAATAAATAAAATAAATAAATTTAGTTTCTTTAATTATGAAACATCTTTCAATAATAATTAATTTAAAACTTTGTAAGACTAGCCTCGTGGTTCAAGGCATCGTTTTTTTTCTATTAAAAAAAAAATCGTGGGTTCGAGTCTTTGTAACTAAATATTTAAAAAAACTCAATTTTAATTTAATTTCTTTATCATTTTTCTACTGCTGAGAGAAAATTAATTTTTAATTAAGAAAAAAATGTGAATTTGTAATAATTAGAAATTTTTATCTTGTTAGCCCTGTGAATTGTCGTCAATTGCATTTCCATAACGTAGAAAATTATGTAAATCATTAGTAACAGTTGCAATACGTGCGGCCGCCTTAAATTTAATCGCAGCTCGTTTCTTCTCCATTTTTTTCTTCCACTGTAATAATAATTTTTTATTTTTCCAAAAATTGTGATAATTAAGCAAAAAAAAAAAAGTCAATCTCACAACTCCAATTCATCGTCAGTGTTATTTTTAGTTCTAGCGATCCTTCGTACGAGGCAGGAAAATTTCATCGTTATCGGCAAAAGTCCCACTGGTGGGACACGACGAAACCAACGGGAAAAGGATCGCTAAAATTAAAAAAAACTATTTTTTTCTTTCAGAATATTAGAAATTCTTTTAAATACTATTCACTGCTCTTTTAGTTATTTAAATTGTTCTTTTAACTATTTTCTAAATTATTTTTAAAATTATCATCGGAATTATTTTTTCAATTATTAAAAATTATATTTTAAAATTAATAAAAATTATTTTTTAAAATTATTATTCTCTTAATTTTTTTTTAATTCTATTAATTACTATTCATTTAAATATAAATGTCAAGAGTTAATCTAATTTTTTTTTTTTTTTTTGAGGGTAAAAAATAGTGAATTACGAAAAAAGATTTTTGAAAATTGAATTTTTCCCGCGATGTCAGTGTTGCCAATCGTTTGCGCGCGCATTGTGACACACCCACTTTTCATTCACGTCAGAGTCACTCAAGTTGGCAGCCATGTTAAGAAACACAAACGACACACACGCCAAAAACTTCATTTATGTTGTTGCCATTTAACCAACAAGAACGTGTATTTTTATTTATCATTTTAATAATCAAGTAATTTTCTTTGTTAGTTTTTAAATATTGTTTAGAATATTTCTTTAAAGTTCAACAACGACAAAAAGGAAACAAACAATTATTTACCATGTGACGAAAGAAAAAAAACAACAAATTCACATTCATTCATTGCGGCGGCAGTTTTTTTTTCAACAATAAACAGAAAGGTGAGTGTTTTTTTTTATCACATTAATCCTCCAAGACAATTAAACTAATACAATTTAGATAATAATTTACATCCTTATTTTTTTTCTCGATTGTTGGCACTTTCAATATGCGCGAAAATGATCGCAAATGACGAACATAACCCAACTTTTTTTCATGCCCGGAATTATTTTTTTGTTTGTTTTTATTATTTTTTTTTTTTTTGACAAGGAAAATCTTTTTTTTATTGAATAAAATGGGAAAAATACTTGCCGTTTCATCGCGTGAGGGTAAATTTTTCAAATAATCCTTCATTTCGGGTTTTTTTGGATCGGCAATCGCCAAAACTGATACACAACCATCGACTGTACCCAAAACAATACTTTTTCCATCGTAAGTGCTGTCGATTGCGCTTAATTCAGCTTGAACACGATAATTTGCTATCATTTCGCAATCCGATGATCTGTAATAATATTTTGTTGCTTTTTTTCATAAGGAAACGGAACTTTTTTACTGGTGAGAAAAATATTTTTCCATATTTATGCAACATTTTTTTTTAAGGTTATGAATCTCTGTCTCTGGGACCAAACAAAAACTTTGTTTTCGCTTTTTACTCGAATATTTTCTATATCTGTGATATTTTTATCAACATTTATCTTGGAAACAATTGGAAATTTTTTTTTTTTATTCAATTCTTTGAATCAATTCAATTATTTGCAAAAAATAAGGAAATAAAATTTTTCTCAAGAATTGAACTATTTTCACAAATAATGAAATTTTTAGATGCGATTTCAAATGTTTTCAATATTTTAATAAAATTTCTCTCAAGAATTTAATTTTCTTTACAAATAATGAAATTCTTCGCTGAAATTTCAAATGTTTTCAATATTTTAATAAAATTTCTCTCAAGAATTTAATTTTTTTTACAAATAATGAAATTCTTCGCTGAAAATTCAAATATTTACAATTCTTTTAATAAAATCCCTTAAAAGAATTCAATTATTGAGGAAAAAATTAATAAAATTCGATTATTTAATTAGAATAATAAAAATTTCGCAGAAATTCAATTTTTATTTAATTATTTGAAATAATTGCGATTTATTATAAATTTTCATAAAATTATTTTTAAAAATTTAATTAATTCTAAAAAAATTTAATTAGTTCTAAAAAAATTTAATTAAATTCCTTCCTAAGAATTCAATTATTTTTAAAACTAATAAAATTTTTCACAGGATTTCAATTGTTTTAAAAAATACAATAGAATTTATTGCGAGAATTCAATTTTTTTGTTGAATAATAATAGAAAAATAATAATTCTTTACAAGATTTCAATTTTATTTTTAAATACAATTTTTAACTGAATTCTGCAAAAAATGTAATAATTTTGAAAATTATTAAAATTCTTCGTAAAAAATTCAAATATTTTCAAAAATGTTGTAGAATTCTTGTAAGAAATTAATTAATTTGAAATTAATTTTAATTAAATTCCTTGAAAGAATTCAATTCTTTTCAAAAAGATTTTACTTCTTGAAAGAATTTTAATTTTTTCTGTAAAAATTGAATTGTCTTCTGAAATTTGAGTAAAATTAATCAAAAATTTTCATAAACTGATTCAAAATTATTTAAAAAAAAAGAAAAAAAATCGTTACAAGAATTCAATTTCAATTTAATTTCAATTAATTAATTCAATTCATTTCTATTAAAAAGACAATTTTCAAGACAATTTTTCGAAAGCAATACCAATTAATTTAAATTATTTTCAGAAAGTTTTTTGAAAAAATTTAAATTCAACTGTTTTTTTTTTAATAAAAAATTTTTTTATACAAAAATTCAAATATTTACAATACAATTTTAACTACTTAAAAAAAATTTATTTTATTCGTAAACATTAAATTATTTAATAATAATTTTTTGTGAAATTTCTCGAAAGAATTAAATTATTTTCCAAACTTTTGATACAATTCATTAAAATAAAATTTAAGGACAATTTTAATGAAATTCGAAGTAATTAAATTTTATTCAAAGATTTTCTATTAAAACCTTCGCAAGAATTTTATTCTTTTCATAAAAAATGAATTTTTTCACATAATTTCAATTATTTTTAGTTCGAAATTTCAAATAAATTAAAAATCAACTTGAATAGAAATGCAAAAAAAATTTTTCGGTTTTTTAAGGTTTTGTATTAAAATTTGTGATTATTTCAAAGTTTACATATAAGGAAATGCAAAAAAATTTAAGAAGAATTAAATCTTGTTAATATATTCAATATATTATATGATATTAAAATTATTAAAAAAATTTTTCTTACCTGAAAACTCGAATTGTTTTTCGTCCACTGTGATAGTAAAGAACATATTCGTCGGTTCGATTAAACATTGAAATTACAGTGAAAACTCCCTCGGCGACTTTTGAAATATAAGTTTTTACAGTTGTCCCCTTTTTTAATTCAATCAGTTCCAATCCACCTCTGAAAGAATAAAAAACAATTATTTTAAAATAATTTTTAAATAATTTTTAAAAAGTTTTAAAATAATTTTTAAATAATTTACTAATAATTTTTAAATAATTTTATAATAATTTTTAAATAATTTTATAATAATTTTTAAATAATTTTATAATAATTTTTAAAGAATTTTATAATAATTTTTAAATAATTTTATTATCATTTTTAAATAATTTTATAATAATTTTAAAATAATTTTAAAATAATTTTTAAATAATTTTATAATAATTTTTAAATAATTTTAAAGTAATTTTTAAATAATTTTTCTAATTAAATTTTTCAAATATAAAATTAAAAAGATTTGGAATTATTAAAGTTCTGTAAAGTTTAATTGAAAATAAATCTTTTTTCAAGTATTATATTACAATTTTCAAAAATTAACTTTTGCAGAATTTCAATTAAAAATTTTTGAAATAATATTCAATTTTCAAAAATTTTTAATTTAACAATCTTCAAGTGTAAATTCAATGAAAATAAAAATAAATAAAAATTAGCTTCTAACAAAAAAATATTAGAATAGTTTTGAAAAAAGTAATTTTCTAAATTATTTCGTTCTACTTTTTTAAAATTCAATTATTTTCAATATATTTGCGTTATTCGATGTTTTGAATATTTCCAAAAATTCAAATAAATAAAGAAAATTATAAAATAAAAATTTTTTTTACAATTATTTTTAATATTTTGCGAAGAAAATAATCATATTCGAAATTTTTAATATTAAAATACTTGAAAAAATTATTTTCTTTTTAAATTATAAAAAAATTCAATTATTATTTTTCAAAAATTACATTATAGAATATTTATAAAAAAAACTGATTCTTAAATTGTTTTATGATAATTTTTTAACATTTAATTACCGTCGACTGATGTAAATTAAAATTTTTTTTAAATTTTCTACTTTAGAATTTTTCAGAAATCATTTATTATAAAAATTCTTCATTTTCTTCAAAGTTTTGACTATTTTTTTGTATTTTTTAAAAACACAATTATTTTAATTTTATTTTTCAAAGATTTTACTATGAATTTAAGTTATTACTTTTGGTCGAAAATTGGCCTTTTTAATTTTTCTTTCTTAAAAATTTTACCAAATATTTTAATTTTTTGGACATTTTTTAATTGCATACAATTCTAACGCTTTTGTCTTTCAAAAATGATTTAGAAATAGTTTTTCAAAAGTTAATTTTACGAATTTCTTTATTAAAATTTTTGGAAAATATTCTATCTTAATTTATCTTTAAAAATAACGGTTTTAATTTTTATTTCTTTAGTATTTATATTTTATAATTTTATATTTTAATTTTTGTATATTTAAATAATTGAATTATATTTTATAATTTTATATTTTAATTTTTGTATATTTAAATAATTGAATTCTCGAGGAAATTTTGAAAAATTATTAAAAAAATAATATAGACAATTTTTGCAACAAGACTAAAATATTGAAGAAACGACTTTTTCGATTTTTTTCTATTTTTAATCGACTAAAGGGACCTTTTTCGCTCGTTAAAATCGATCCGAGTTCAATATGAAAGAAAAATTAATAATTACTTGGGGAAATTTATTTTTTATTTTTAATTATAGGAAAAAAAATTTTTAATAACCTCGAGGGAGCGTATAAAGTATATTTTCCATCCTTGCTGATATTTCCACTCCATTTTGGAATTGTTCGAATAATTTTCTTCTTTCCAATGTCCATTATACTTCCTTTATCTGAACCGATAATTCCCACCCATTGTGATTTATTCGGCATTGGAACAACGCTGACAATATCCTTTTGGGAAAAAAAAAATTATTCAATTTTTTGAAAAAAAATTCTTACAATTTTTTTCTTATTATCAATTATTTAAAAAACACCATTTTTTCATTTCTTTCCATTGAATTTTGAAGTTAAAAAAATTCCTTAAAAATAGAAATTTTAATAATATTTGCAAACAAATTAATAACGACTTATATTTCAATATAGGAAAATATTATTTTTCCTTAAAATAATTTTTTTTAATAATAATTCTGTAGAAAAAAAAACAGTAATTACTTTAAATCCTGGAAGTTTCACTTGTATTTTATTAATTAATGCTCCGTTTTTTGCGCTATAAACAATTATACAATCACGACTCCCTTTATCGGCGGCTGGAACAACAAAAAATGCACCGTCCGATGTCACTGAAACTTGACGAAATGGAATTCCCGTTTGACTTCGTACAATGTACTCGAAACTGAAAACTTGTGTTCCATCTGAAAATAGATTTTGACAATTTTTTATTTGTTTTTCGAAATAATGTTATTTTTTGTCAATTAATAGTTTAAAATTATTTTTTTAACATTAATATATATATTTATCATAATATAAGTTTTGGCTCTCAATAATTAATTTTTGAAAAGTAGCAAAAAGCAGTTTTAAGACTAAAAAAGTAGTAAAAAATGTATCTATACAGAAAAATGGAATTTGACGACTAAAAAACTGGATTATTTGAAATAATTTTAAATTTCTTTTAAATTTCTTTTAAATTTCTTTTAAATTTCTTTTAAATTTCTTTTAAATTTTAATAAAATAATTCAAAGGACTTCAATTATTTTAAAATATTTAATAATAAAAATTTAAACAGGATTTCAATTATTT
This sequence comes from Leptopilina drosophilae, assembly GCA_032873175.1. Classification (NCBI taxonomy): domain Eukaryota; kingdom Metazoa; phylum Arthropoda; class Insecta; order Hymenoptera; family Figitidae; genus Leptopilina; species Leptopilina drosophilae. The sequence continues at coordinate 39,474,286 of CM065486.1, read as the reverse complement.
AAAAAATTGGAATAAATAATAATAAATATTATAATAAATGAATAATAAAATTCTTTCCAGGAGTTCAATTATTTTTATAAATAAATAAATTTTTTCATAGGATTTCAATTGTTTAAAAAAATAAAATAAATTTCAGGAAAATTAAAAATTTAATTCTGTATTTCTCTGTCATTTCGCTAATTTAAAAAAAAATCACTGTTTTCTTCTCACTCTACAAATAACTTAAATTCTAAAATTTTTATCAAATTCAATTTTACAAATTTTTGGTAAGAATTGCGTTTTCAAAATATTCAATTTGTTATAATCTGAAATTTTAACTGAAATTCATTTTAAATTTCATTTATTTTAAAAAGTTCTCAAACAATTCAATTATTTTAATACACAAACAAATAATTGATCATTTGTTAAAATTGAATCAAGATTTTTATCAAAATGTTTGAAAATAATTGAATTCTTGCAACAAAATTTATTACATTTTTTTTAATAATAGAATTTCTATGAAAAGTTTCATTATTTGTAATGAAAAGAATTAAATTCTTGGAAAGGATTTTATTAAAATTTTTGTAAAGAATTGCAATTTTTTAAAAAAATTATTTGATGAAAACTTCAAAGATTAATTCAATTATTTTGAATAATTTATTTTCAATTTTATTTCCAATTTTATTTCCAATTTTATTTCCAATTTTATTAAAAATATAACGTTCAATTTTCGTGATGAATTTTATTTTTAATTATAAAAACATGCGTTTAATTTATTTAAATAATTGAATTCTTGTGAAAAATATGATTATTTAAAATAAGTAATTGAATTTTTCCGAAGAATTTTATTACATTTTATTTAAATAATTGAAATCCTTGTGAAGTATTTCAATATTCATTAAAATAATTGACGTTTTCCGAAGAATTTTAATAAATCTTTTGAAAATAATTTCATTTTTCGAGGAATGGATTTAGAATTTACCTATAGAAAATAATTGAAATCTTGTGAAGAATTTTATTATGTATAAAAATAATTGAATTTTCTATAGAATTTAATCAAAATTGTTGAAAATAATTGATTTTTAAAGCATTTTTGTAAGAATTTAAAAGCGTAATTAAATTATTAAATTGAATTAAATTATTTTTATTTAAAATTGTTTTAAAAATAATTGATATTTTGGAATAAGTAATTAAATTGTAAAAAGCTTCAATATTTGTAGAAATAATTGAATTCATGTAACGAATTTTATTTTATTTTTTTAAACAATTGAAATCCTGTTTGGATTTTTATTATTAAATATTTTAAAATATTTGAATTCCTTTGAATTATTTTATTAAAATTTAAAAGAAATTTAAAATTATTTTAAATAATTTAATTAAAAATGTATTGAAATTAATTGAATTCTTTTAACCGATATTCTGGGTTTTTTAAATAATTAAATTCATGTTAAAATTGAATTATTTAAAAAAAAAACAATTAAAATCTTGCGAAGTATTTTAAGGAAAATTTTTAAATGTAGTTGATTTTTTTTTAAATCTTTTAATAAAAATTTTAATGAATTAAATTATTAAATTATTTGGAATAATTTAATTAAAATTGTATTGAGAGTAAGTAAATTCTTTCATAGAATTTTAATGAAATTTTTAAAAGAAAAAATGAAAGTCAGTCGAAAAGTTTCTTATTTAGGAAAATAATTGAATTCTTGCAACGAATTATATTCATTTTTCTAAAATTTTCTAAAACAATTGATTTTTTTTTGAAAAGTTTTATTAAAATGGTAAATATTAAAAATATTTGAATTTCAAAGAAAAATTTTCTTTATATTACGTGAAAATAATTGAATGTTTGTGAAAGATTTAAAATTTTTTTGGTAAATAATAGAATTTAGAATTTTTATAAAAAAATGTTTTGTTCTTAAATAAATTGTTTTGTCGAGTTTCTTCTATTAAGGGCAAAATATTTTTTTTTTTAAATTTTTTCCTTTACTTTTTTCAAAAATAATTTATCACTTTTTGAAAATTGTATAAAATTCACACCTGGAATATTTCTTGTGACAAGAGTGGCCGTTGTTTTTGTAGTTTCAACGCCGGGTAAATTACTTGGACGTGAAACGGCAATAAATTTCGTAGCCTCCTCAATAAATGACAATTGTCTCACACACGTTTGTTCGTCTTTAAATAAAACTTGTTCAGTTATTCGATTCCAAATTAAAACATTTCCCGATTCCGTTGAAACAATGTACCTACAAAGCGATAACAAAAAAATATAACAAAAAATATTTCAAAAAATGTATATTTAAATATATAAAAATAAATATATATGTTTAAATTTATATTTACATTTAAATATCTATTTAAATTTATATTTATATTTAAATATCTATTTAAATTTATACTTATATTTGAATATCTATTTAAATTTATATTTATATTTAAATATCTATTTAAATTTATATTTATATTTAAATATCTATTTAAATTTATATTTACATTTAAATATATATTTAAATTTAAATTTAATTTATATTTAAATATATATTTAAAAAATTTACCACCAAATTTAAAAATTAAAAACAATTCATTAAAGTCAATAGAAAATTGAAAAACAAAAGTTGATCAATATTTTCAGCATCAAAAATTAAATTTTTACCCAAATCGTAAAATTGGAAAATCAATTTTTCGAAAATTGGGAAATTTTATAGAAATAAAAATGATAAACTTATAATTTTTAAACAAATGTATAAAATTTTTCAAAAAATTTTTGTTTCATTTGCCTTCCATCCGGAGTGATAATTGCGTGTGTAACAATTGCCCCAAGTGGACTGTCCGCTAATTTGGAAATTAATTTTCCCGATTGTAAATCCCAAATTCCAACGCAGCCTCTCGTTACGGTCACTGCCAAATTGCAATGCTCCGCTAAGCTGAAAAAAATAATTATTAATAATAATTTTTGTAAATATTAATTATTAATAATATTAATTATTAATAATATTAATTATTAATAATATTAATTATTGATAATATTAATTATTGATAATATTAATTATTAATAATATTAATTATTAATAATATTAATTATTAATAATATTAATTATTAATAACTTTGGCAAATAACATTTAATATCAACTAAATAAACAAGTAAATAGTCGAACCTTATGGAATCGATTTGCAATTCGTGTCGATCGATAACGTGAACTTGCTCGAAAATATTGTTAATATTCCAAACTTTAACGCTTCTGTCGATACTTGAAGTAATCACGCTATTCCAATTGCCAATTGTCAACGCTTCCAATTGAATAATTCTCGCGAAATGAGCGTCTAATATTTTCACCAATTCAGTTGTCTCCAAACTCCAAACGTACAAATTTTTTCTGTTTTTCAGTAAAAAAAAAAAGGAAAAATAATAAAAACGTAGTGAAAATTATTAAAATTTATTTATTTAAGTCAGAATATTTTATTGCTAAAAAAGAATGAAAGAATATAGTCGAGTTTCTAAAGAAAAAATCGCAAAAGAAGTCTCCACCTGCGAACGCCAAGGTCACCGCCAGATGTCAGTTCAGTTCTTTCTCGGAATTTCTCCTACCACCTGGTGGCGACCTTGGCGTTCTCAAGTGGAGAGATTGAGAATAAAACCATCATTTTATTTATCGAAAACATTTTTTTGAATATTAAAAACATAAAAATAATTACTTTTTCTTTAAATCCGATGTTCGTATTTTAATTTCGTTCTTAAATCTTTAATTAAAGTTTAAAACATTGATTTTTATTTCAATTTTCGTAGAGAATTAAAATTTTTTTTTCACCTAACACCAGCGACTGCGTAATTTTTCGTTCCACTAATCATAATTGAACTTGAATTCATCATTTTTGTTCGAATATTGCGCACACCATTTGGCAATGAAAGAACATGAGCGTCACTTTTACTCTCCAAAAACCAAACGACAAATCCATTTCCAGTTGTTGCCAAAAGAATTTCCTCCTCCTTGTCGAGTTTCAATTGTAAAATATATTCAATTTCATCATTATTTGTTCGTGGCATGTCTGACACTTTTTCCCAATACGATGATGTTTCTTCAATGAAATATTTTGTCACTCGATAATTTTCCTTTGTTGTGCATGCGTAAAGTGTTTTTTTGTCATTTGTCATAACCATTGCACTAGAAAAACGGAAAATAAAAATTTTTTTTATAAATTATTAAAAATACATTGAAATCTTTCTAAGATCTTTATTAAAATTTTCAAAAATAATTAATTTTTTACGAGGAATTTCATTAAAATTGTATTAAATATTTCAATTTTTTTCTGAAAAACTTAATTAGATTTTTTAAAAAGAATTTAATTTTTAAAAAGAATTCTATTAAAATTTAAAGAATAATTTGAGTTCTTTCAAGAAGTTCAATTAAAAATGTATTGAAATTAAAAAATTCTATTAAACACAGTTTTATCATTAATTTTGTAGTATAATTGAAACCATTCAAGGAATTTTATTTAAATTTTTAAAAGAAATTAAAATCCACAGAGAAAAAGTTTAGTATTTAGGAAAATAATTCAATTCTTGCTAAAAATTTTTGAAAAATTTTGAATATTACTCTTTATTAAATGATTAATTGATAAATAAATTTTTTTGATTCTTTAATTTCGAATTTTGCTTAGAGAAATAAATTTTTCAAACCTGTGATAGTGAAATGATTCTAGTGTTCCCTTTTTTCTGTAAGTGTGCAACAACATTAGTGGATCGTCAAGATTTCCGGTCCAGAAAATAATTCGGTACTCATCCAATGTCGTGTACTCAATTTCTGTATTAAATTAAAATTGAAATAACATTAAAGTGGTAGGAAAATGAAAAAAATTTTTTAAAATTAGATGAAAATTATAAATAATTAAGTTTTGTATAATGTTTACCCAAAATGGACCATTGATTCGTATCCTCGGGACTTGTAAAATTTGCCAATAAATTGCCTCTTAAATCAAATCGACACCAAGCACTTTTACCAAAAATAAATACAAATTGATTCATAAGATAAATTCCACTGACTGGCTCATCGTTTGGTAGAGGATTGTCAATAATTACAAATTCACTTGTCAATGTATTTAAAGCAACGGTCTAAAATTTAAAAAAAATGTTACATTACTATTTTTGCTGTAAACGAAGAAAAATGTTTTATTTAATTAAAAAAATTTGTTTTTAAATATTGCAACTAGTCTTTAAATACTGCAATTATTTAATAAACACTGGAATTTGTTTATAAAAACTGTAATTTGTTTAAAAATATTGCAACTAGTCTTTAAATTCTGCAATTATTTAATAAACACTGGAATTTGTCTGTAAAAACTCCAATTTGTTTATAAATATTTCAACTAGTTTTTAAATACTGCAATTATTTAATAAACATTGCAATTTGTTCATAAATATTGTAATTATTTAATAAACACTGCAATTTGTTTATAACTATTGCAATTAGTTTATAAATACTTGCAATTATTCAATAAACACTGTTGTGTTTGTTAAAATAAACAATTTGTTTATAAATATTGCAATTTGTTTATAAATACTGCAATTTGTTTATAAACATTGCAATCAGTTTATAAATATCGTAATTACTTATCAACGAATTACGCAATTAGTGTTATTTAGTTAATTAATTAAACAACTACCTATAAATGTTCAAATTCTTTTTACTAATTACAAAATTTGTCTATAAATATTAATTATTATTAAATAAATAACCTGATTATTGTTAGTAAACGAAGCGGCATATCGATTATCAGGACTCAATACCAATTGTTGCATAATTCCTTCAACACCGGGATTAACATCTCTCGTCATATCACTTGTACTTAAATCCCAAGTGATAAATCTATTTGAAATCGATACCACGTATCGATAATCAGACGTTAAACAAAAGCCAAAAACCGCAAATTGATGTCCCTCCAACGAATACTGTAAATTTTAATAACTTATTAATTTTTAATAAATTTTAAAAGGAAATTAAAAAAAAATCGTCCGCCATTTTGAATTTTTAAAATCTGACTTCACATTCGTAATTTGCGACCCCAAAAACCCCCGAGTAAGAAATTTGAAGTAAATTTGAGCAAATTTAAAAAAACGTCCGCCATATTGGATCCGCCATTTTAAATTTTTTAAATCGGACTTCATATTCGTAATCAGCGACCCCAAAAACCCCCGAGTAAGAAATTTGATGTAAATTTGAGCAAATTAAAAAAATCGTCCGCCATATTGGATCCGCCATTTTGAATTTTTTAAATCGGACTTCATATTCGTAATCAGCGACCCCAAAAACCCCTGAGTAACGAGTTTCGGGTAAATTTGAGCAAATTAAAAAAATCGTCCGCCATATTGGATCCGCCATTTTGAATTTTTAAAATCGGACTTCACATTCGTAATCACTGACCCCAAAAACTTCGGAGTAATAATTTTTACTAGCTAAGGTTTATAGTAATTTAATAATTCCTGATTTTTGTTTTTAAATTTTGACATTAACAATTTTAGTTAATTCTGGGTGTTAATGGGTTAATTAACGATTTTTCAATTTAAAATATTTGTAAAATTCATAAAAAATAGAATTTATTAATAATAATTTCTACCTTTAGAGGACCACCTGGGGTATGAAGACAGTGGTACAGGGGTAATAGGGAACAATCCTTAATGCCATCTGCATCACAAGCTTTCAATAACATTCTCACATTAACATTATTACCGATTTCGGGTAAAAGTCTTCCCACTAATTGCGGTGCAAGCATATCGGGATGATTACCCAAAATTGCACCGCCAAGTCTCAATGCATCAGCAACTAACATCAGTTCCCTTTTGATTAATAAGAATAAAAAAAATAAGAATATTATTATTAAAATTGGAAAAAAAGTTTCATTAACAGTTCATAATTTACATCGTAATTTTATATAGTTTTATAAACTATTTTATAGAATTCTTTACTATCGACATTTTTGGTTATGTAAAGTCCTTTATTATCGATACTGCAGAACCTAATCATGAACAACCAAAAAAGTCTGCATTTGAATAAATTCCTTTTACCTGACTAAATTTTGATCATCAATATTATTGCACGCGTCCTCAAAATCCGAGAGCACAGCCTGCAGTGGACATGAACTTAATTTTGCATGTAGCCATTCGTAATTGAATAAAACATTTTCAAAAAGATCCTTAAATCTGTGTGCCCTCACTAAATGATAGGGCAGTTCACCAAACTGAAAATAAATTATTCTTTTAGCAATTAAACTTCATATATAGCAGTAAAAGTATATTTATAGTGTTCTAATGAATTTTTCACCTTTCTTAAATTATATCGTGAAATGTTACCCTCTTTGGAATAAAATGCCAACGGTTGTTCGGGAACTTTTCTGTCGGCAACGCCTTCTTTATCGGTTAAATTGAATCTAAAAATTAGGACATGTAGGTAGTGTATCATTCGGTATTGATTCGGATCCAAAGTTAAAAGAAGTCGTAAGACCTACCGATGTCGTTGAATTTCCGTATACTTGAATGGTTTGGGTCGTCCACCACCCCAAATACCCAAATAATAATCGGCAATCATCGAATGAAAATAAGTAGCCAAGTTCATGTTCTTAAAATATCTCTCCTTTGCCGTATCGCGAAATTGACGATGATACCAATTCAGAACACTAACACCGTCAGCCTCACGTTCACTTAGATAATTGGGCAAATCATTACGAATTCTCGTCCAAAGTAGTGGCGGTATCCTACGCACTGGTGGCAAATGATACTGATAAACATCATCCAATACCTTATCATCCAACGATATTAAATCCTCCAATTCGGATTCGGAGAGTCCCGATTTTGCCGCCGTTATATAAGCGAGAGCGTGGAATACCAAAATTTTTCCATGCTGCTTCTCAATTCTCTCGAAGAGCATCATTATACTGTCCATCACTGTACTCGCTAAATGTGTATCAGCCGGTTTTGTATAACTACGCCAACGACATATTTCAGCGAAGACCAATTTCACGAAAATTGGCAATGAACATTTTGATATTGCATTCGCAACAAGACGCCATTGATAGTTGTTTAGATCGCGATGAGCCGTTTTCATCCACATTCTGGTTTTAGAAAAGAGAGAGAAGCGAAAAAGATTATTAGAAGTCGAGTCTATTGGTTATTTGTATAGTTGGAGTACCTTATGACGTCCATTGCTAAGTCTTCACCTAGTGCTGTTACTTCGATGAAGCATTCCTCGGTGTCGATCATTCTCCTGAGGAGATGATAGTCACGGGAAATTACTGGATTCGATTCCTCAGCGGCGCAAGACAGGATCATCTGCAAAGTTGGTTTGGAAATTTAGTTTATTTGTAACGTTCTGTTGGGGGATGTACTTTCTGGGTGAAGAATCATTTTCTCCCATCTTCACATTCAGCAGAATGATCTGATTCCAGTGGTTCTTGTTGAGCCAAAAGGTCAAAGTCGATGCGATTTTCCCATTGAAGCTCAATGCAAAAATCCAATCGACGTTGACACCGCCTTAAAAAGTTTCATGGTTTTCTAGGAAACCCAATCATCATTAGACCCCAAAAACTTCCGACTTGGTTTGTGTTCTTCCTTCCCTTCGGAAAAACTTACCTTACAATTTGAAGGAAGACGAGTAGGGAGCCAGGACAATTTGTTTCCCTGCGTTCCCGTCAATTGATCGACACTATCCAAGAACAATAAGATTGGTTGCTCCGCAGTTGCTAATGTTAATAGATACTTAAAGTGTGCCGTCAATGGCACAAGGTCGTCAGGAATGTCTTCGAACGGAAGCATGAAGTTGTAGGATATCTGCAATTACGGTATGTTCCATAATTATTGGGGTTATTATTACTGTAGGGTATTATTATTACAGTTAGGGTGTACCATCATTAAGGTTCACTATAATTGTTACAATTAGGCTATACCATCATTATTATGGTTCACTACAATTGTTACAATTAGGCTATACCATCATTATTACGGTTCAGTTCAATTGTTACAATTAGGGTGTAGCATAATTATTACAGTACACCACAAATATTACAATTAGGGCTAATTTCACCAAAATTGTTAATCAATGATTAAAGATTAATGATCAATGATTAATGATTATATGCTTATCAGGATATGCTTGGTTGTTTGAGGACTTAATCATTTAACTTTAAATCAGTATTAGGGTACACTATAATTATAATAATTACTGTATACGCTGAGTATCATTAGGTATTATCTAAGTACCCCAACCATCCCTTACCTGTTGGCAAATGGAAATCAACGTAGGTGTTAGTGCACTACTGTCGGGCGTTGTACCCAGAAATCGGATAATACTTATTGGCTTCTTGCCCAAGAGCCATGAACTACTAGATAGTCCAGCACTTTTTGCCAAAAGAGAAGTCTTTCCACAACCGCCCTCTCCATATAAAACCAGTGGTTTCTCCTCATTATTCAGCATGTAGGCTTTAATTTTCTCCAAATTATCCTCACGACCGTAAAATACCTTTTTTTGTAGAACAAAAAATGGAACATTAAACCTGTCTTGTCAGTTTTGACGTCGTTACCAACAGCAAAAAATACCCCTCCAGTAAATACCATAGGTATATTTGGAATAATTAACTTAATTATTAGATTATTATTATTATTATTAATTATTAATTATTAATTATTATTATTATTAGAAATGTTAGAGTGGCGTTAAATCTGGTCATTTAGTGATAAATAATTTCAACCAAAAACTTATCGACAGTTGGTAGCACTTTTCTGCATTATCGACTGTGTACATTGCAACGATGGCAATGATAAAGTAGATTTCTGTCGATATTTTTAATTTTTACAAAAATTTCCAAATCACTGATAATAAATCACACGTTTTACGGAGTAAAAAGTAAAATCCGTTGATAAATAAATGTTTTTTTCTTTATAATTTTTCGAGAGAGAAAAAGGGTTTTTTTCTAAGGAAGAGAAAAATTTGTTTGTCTTAAAATTACCTTTACGGAATTGTTGCAAGCATGCAAGTGTTGTAAGATTTCGGTTATTATTTGTCCTTGAGCGGAACTGTCTTCCTTTCGCATTGCTCTGTCGATAAGTTTTACCATATTTCGATAAAAATGGGTTATAAAATGTTGAAGATACTCTCCATGGGTTTCTGTGTCTAAGCCCTCGCGTCCAATCCATTCTACTGTGTATCTAAAAATTAAATTTTTTTCATATTATTATTGCTATTATTATTTTTATTACTGTTATTACTATTTTTATTAATGTTATTATTATTATTACTATTATTATTATTATTATTATTATTGTTTTTAATATTATTATTACTGTTATTTTTGTTTAACCTTTGTAAATTTACGCTTTCGATTTTATCCGGCAGTCGAACGTCTCTGAGATCAGCCAATAATTTCGATGCCTCATTGTCTAAACTTCTATTTAGAATGTCAAGAAATAATCCAGCTTTTCGTAAATTTTGCAAATTAATATTATTGATGTAACGAACATATGCCAAACAGTGATTTTTTGTGTTTTTTACATTCAATATTCCATTGATTACCTCACGTTCGGTTACTAAAAAAGAAAATTAAATTTTTAGTTGTATGATAATTTTTTTATGCAACTCAACTTTATCTACCAGTATAATTCTAAGTTCTAAATATAGTTAATATAATATAATATAATTATTATTATAATACTTTGTGAGCGAGTGAATCAATTATAAATCAATACATTTGTAAATGAAAATAAACATCTGGTGAAATTGTTGTTGTCAATTTTTTCTTTTTTTTTTTTAAATTAATTTTTATGGCAAGTAGAAGAAAATTTACTGTGGAAAAGGATAATTTTTCGTACAATGGAAATATAGAAAAATATTTTCCTAACCAGACATGAAATAATTGTGCATTGTGTCCTTGTCAAATTTTCCATTATTGTAAAGTGACTGCGCTCCTTTTCGAAATAATTTTTGCATCTTACACATTGTATCCCACCAAATTGCCTGATCCTCTTGTTGTAATTTTGGAATTCTCTAAATTAATAAAAAATAGTCAAGATTTTTTTAATTTTCAATTTTGACTACACTTTAAAATAACTATTTATTGTTTAATCACTAAAAAACTTTTTAAAACAATAAATTGAAGAATTAAAAATAAATTTCATAAATTAGTCATTACGATAATTTTTATATTTGAATATTTATTATTTTTATTATGAATATTATTATTAATATTATTATTATTATTATTATTATTATTATTATTATTATTACTATTATTATTTATTATTACAAATTATGTTAAAAAACATTGAATTAAAAAATATAAAATTAATTTTTTCACCGGAATAATAATAAGTAAATAAGTATTTTTATTATCATTTATAATTGTCAAATTAGTTGGTCTTAAAAAAAATTCAATTTAATAATATTAACAGTACTTTATTGTTGAAATTTTTTAAAATTGAAGATATCGGTTGTAAAATGCTGGTGGGGGGAACTGCATTGCTGTCCTTTTTATACCAAGTGTCCAAAACAATGACGTCCATTCCCTGACTGTCCAATTCGGTCCTCAACATTTCCAACTCTGAACTCAGAACATAAGTGGGAATTGGCCTGTAGCCATATTTTTGACCCAAGAAAACCTGAGAAATCATTTTTCTTCAGCAATTTTTTTTTTGCTTCCCTTAATTTTTTAATTTAAAATTTTTCTTAACTTAAATAAAGCATTGTAATCAAGTTTTGCTTTTAAATGATTTTAATTAATTTTTGATTTAAATTAAATTTTGTAATCTATAGTTTTGCTTGGAAATTTTGCTATTGTTTTCCTTTTTTGTTCGCGGTGAAAATTATATAGTTTTCTTTTTTTAATTTGCAAACTAAAAATCTATTTTTTTACCACAAAATTGGGACCCATTGATAATCGTTGACAATTTTCGATTTCTCTCATGCATAATTCTGTTGTCATGTGATCATCAGTCGCTTCATCTCGAACCCCCCATCTCATGTCCACAACCTTAAAAAAGGAATTTCATTTTATTTCTATTAATTTTTCTAAAACTAAAAAATAATTTATTTTTATATTAAATTATATTGTGCGACGAAAATAAATTCTGTTCTAGAAGAATTTTAACATTGGAAATTTTGTTTTTTATTTTTTTAATTAAAAATTTAGTTTTGTTTTAGTGAAAATTTTTTATTGTTTCAAATTATGGAGTAAATTCTACTGCTAATTGTAAATATTGTTTTTTTTCTTCTTAATTGACCCAATTTCTTGTAAGTTTGAATGAGTAGCATAAAAGTTATTTGCAATATGTATATGTAGTTATTACTTCAGAATTCTTTGGTACCTGGCACCATCAAAAATCAATTTATTGTCAGTGGTCTATACATGTAGCGATAACTATTGAATGTCAAAAGTTCAACTGTAGGGCATTTAGACTATAATTTTTTTCAACTCATATCTATATATTGCAAACTAATTAAAATGAGAATTATTTCCGTGAATATTTTTGTTCTTTTTTTAACTTACATTTCGTTTGCTTTAATCAACTTCTAATTGATATAAATTGCGACTGATGAAGTTTCTTTTTTACCTAAATATTGTTTTGAACATGCACACAAAATTTTTTAGACAATTATTTTCAATTGTAATTAAATTAATTTATTTTTATTGAAAAAAAGTCGATAATAACAAAGAAAGTAACAATAATCATAATAATAATATTAGTAACATAAATCATAAAAGTAGTAATAATAATAAAAATAATAATAATAATAATAATAATAACAAAATAGTATTTGCTTTTTATTGAAAGTTAATTACAAAATAATAATAGTAATAATAATTTGAATAAAATTAATTTATTTTATTTTATCAATAAATAATTGAAACTACTAGATTAGTATTAAACTCGTTAATTAAGAAATTTTTTTTGTCATAAAATAAATTTACGATTATAATTACTGTAAATTAAAAATTTCCTAGTTTTTGCAAATTATCAATTAATTTCCCACCTGAAACTCTAGACCATGTTTTTCCCGACAATAATCCTTTAATTTTGGATAACACTGTGCCATCAATGTATTTCTCTCCATTGTCGTGTCTGTGAAAAATAAAAAACATTTTTTTTCAACACAAAATTAAAAAAAAAAAAGAAATTATTAAACAATAAATTATAATAAATTATATATTAATTATTATTACCAGTAAATGTTGAACTTGTAAAAATGCGAACAATTTTCGAGCTGACTGGCGGCAAGGATTTTAAAGATCCCGCAAAAATTGAATCAATCGTTTTTTCATCCATTTTTTATTTGGAAAAAAAATCTTCTGAAAAATAATTTTTGATTTAAGAATATACCTAGTTTTTTTACCTACTTTTTTTCCTGGCTTAAACACTTTTTAAATTTATATTTTTAAATAAATAATTTGTCAATTTAAAAATATTAAATTAACAATTATGAAAATTTTTTAACTCAATACCTAATGGGAATGAATGTTAAAAAGAAGAAGAAGAAGATTCGAACATTTCACGTTGAATGAAAAATCGCGGGAAATTTTGTTTGTTGACAAAGATGTTTCTCCCACGAGGTATTCATTGAGACTAATAACATTTTCAGTTTTTGTATGTATATGTAAATACGTATATGTATCTCAATGTCTCTGTAGCTTTAACTTGACTATAGTCAACTGTGAGTCACGTCACAAAATAATAAAGTCACATTTTAATAATTGTAAATGATTCTCTTTTTTAATTATAAAGAAAAATTGTTTCAATTAAGCGAAGAGACATTTTTTTACAAGTGAATTTATATTCTTTTGTTGAAAAATGAAAACGAAGTTTCGAAAAATATCAAAAGGAAATTAAGTGCTAAATGAGGTAAACGTTGTTGCTAAGGCTTTGTTTACACAACTACCAGGTACATTTATATTGATTGCCAAAAAAGAATATTCCACCAAGAAAGACTAAATTTTTTTAATAATTCGTTTTATTAAAAACCTTCTTCTTCTTTATTTTTATTGTTTTATAATAATTTGATTTACGTCTTTTTATTTATTCTATACTTTTTCAGTATTAATAAGAATTTATCAGCAGAATTTTAATTATATGTAAAAGCCGAAAATTTAGAGTCAATATTTTTGCAACAATTCTCTTTCCATAAGTGCGTAATTACAATTTTTTCACGAAATTAGTTTAATTTGTCAATTTTACCGAGATTTCAAAGTTATAACCCCGAAAAAAAAAAAAAATTAAATTTACTACAGAAAAAAACCTTATTAAACGTCTGTGAGAGTTAATTTTGTTCAATTGTTATTTTAAAATTACAATTCGGTACATTTTTACCAATTCCTACCTTACCGACATTGCGCAATAGTTAATAGTTTTTGTATTGTCTAAAAGGATTTGCCAACAATCGGTAAAGTAGATTTCTATTATAGTCGTGTGGAATTAAAACACATTTTAATTTGTAAATTTTTTTTCGACAATTCTAGTTCGAGATTAGCCGTCAAGTCATTGGAATTAGCGGGCATAATGGCGCCGCCCGAGCCAGTGACCCAAATGAACACCTACAGGTCCTTTGTGACCACATTAGCCGATCCAAATTCAAAGGACGAGGTGAAATTAAAAGCCGCACAAGAGTTATCGGAGAATTTTGAAGTAATCATGTGCTCCTCACAATATCCAGCATTTCTCGATCATATGATGAAAATATTTCTCAAAATCCTCCAAGAAGGTGAACCACATTTTATCTCCGAATATAATATTCAACAAGTGCGTAAATTAATTCTCGAAATGATTCATCGACTGCCAACCAATGAGTGCCTTCGACCCTATGTTAAGCAAATTCTCAGTTTAGTATTGAAACTCCTCGAAACAGAGAATGAAGAAAACATACTTGTTTGCTTGAGAATTATTATTGAACTTCATAAGCAATATAGGCCAACATTTAATCCTGATATTCAACATTTTCTTCAATTTGTCAAATCAATTTACAGTGAATTGCCGAAGAATTTGCCGAAAATTTTTGAACCAAGACCAACGCTTGTTGTTAATGATTTGTCGGAAATCAATATTGAAGCATTACTTAAGGAGACGTTTACGATAACTGTGATACAGAGTGAGAAAAAATTACCGGATGGTACGGCAATAACTTATAATTTAATTCCAAAAGCTGTACTATCGTTAAAGGTCCTTCAGGAATTGCCAATTATTGTTGTATTGATGTATCAGATTTATAAACTCAATGTACATCAGGATGTGTCGGATTTTATTCCATTGATTATGACAACAATTACGTTACAACCGAGTCCACAACATCGAGCATCACCGGGTTTTAATAAGGAGGTGTTTGTCGATTTTATGGGAGCGCAAATAAAGACATTGTCATTTCTTGCCTACATTATAAGAATATATCAGGACGTTGTTTCGCAACATAGTACAATGATGGTGCAAGGAATGCTGGGACTCTTGACACTCTGTCCAATGGAAGTTGCACATTTACGAAAGGAACTTCTAATTGCTACGAGACATATTTTAGCCACCGATTTGAAGACAAAGTTCATCCCCCACATGGAACATTTATTTAATGAGGAAATTCTCTTGGGCTTCGGTTGGACCACTCACGAATCTCTGAGACCTTTAGCGTACTCAACTCTTGCCGATTTGGTTCATCACGTCCGAAAACAACTCCCACTTTCCGATCTAGCAAGAGCCGTTCATCTCTTCAGCAAAAACGTTCACGATCAAAGTCTCCCAACGACAATTCAAACCATGTCCTGTAAATTACTGTTGAACCTCGTCGAATGCATCACTCAGCGCTCCGATTTCGAGAACAGTATCCAAGGACGAGAACTCCTAATGCGAATGCTAGAGGTATTCGTCCTGAAATTCAAGATCATCACCAAATTACAAATGCCCGTTTTGTTGAACAAAGCAAAAAGTGCGAACGCAGGACCGGAGATAAAAATCGAAGACGTCAAACCCGATTTCCAGGATGATCGCGATTGCGGAAAGTCGAAATTCGGTTTCCCCGCGTCGCTAGTAGCGAACTATAATGTTGCGGACTATAGGAGTCTCGTGAAAACTTTGGTATGCGGCGTAAAGACGATTACATGGGGTTGCGCCAATTGTAAATCAATAGAAGCCGTTCAACCCAAACAATTTCAACCCAAGGAAACTTTGGTTTTTATTCGTCTTGTCAAGTGGGCCCTTCAGGCTCTTGATATCTACATGATTGGTCCACCAGGTGTGGGAGCAATCGCCCAACCGGCCAGAGTCGCTCAAACCCAAACAGTCCGCTCCAAGGAGGAGAAGGAGGTCCTCGAACACTTTAGCGGCGTATTTTCCATGATGAATCCACAAACATTTCAAGAAATCTTCTCCACAACGATCGATTACATGGTGGAGAGAATATTCAAAAACAGTGCCCTACAAGTGGTGGGCAATTCATTTCTAGCTAATCCGACGACATCGCCTATTTTCGCCACCGTGCTTGTTGAGTACCTACTGGAAAGAATGAACGACATGGGATCCAATGTGGAGAGGAGTAATTTGTACTTAAGATTATTTAAACTTGTATTTGGTAGTGTTTCTCTATTTCCAGCGGAAAATGAACATATGCTACGTCCCCATCTTCATCAAATTGTGAATCGATCGATGGAACTCGCGATGTCCGCAAAGGAGCCGTATAACTACTTTTTACTACTTCGAGCACTGTTCAGATCGATTGGTGGCGGATCGCACGATCTTTTGTATCAGGAGTTTTTGCCATTGCTTCCTAATTTACTGGAGAGTCTCAATAGATTACAGTCTGGACTTCATAAACAGCATATGAAGGATCTATTCGTCGAATTGTGTCTCACGGTTCCGGTTCGATTGAGCTCGTTGCTACCGTATTTACCAATGTTGATGGATCCCTTAGTTTCGGCACTTAACGGAAGTCACACTCTAGTCAGCCAAGGTTTACGAACACTGGAATTGTGTGTCGATAATCTACAACCGGATTTCCTCTACGAACACATTCAACCGGTTCGTGCCGATCTGATGCAGGCCTTATGGAGAACTTTACGTAATCCCACCGATCAAGTGGCGCATGTCGCTTTTCGTGTCCTCGGCAAATTCGGTGGTGGTAACCGGAAAATGATGATAGAACCGCAAAAATTGGAGTACAACGATCGCGATACGAATTCACCGACAATTGTTGCGTACTTCCAGGAGCCGTCGAAACCAATTGATTTTCCAGTTGAGCGGGTGATTGAAACGGCTTTCACGGCATTGAAGTCGAACACAACGGATTCGTTCTACAGAAAACAGTGTTGGGAGGTGATTAATTGCTATCTTGCAGCGTCACTAAGATTGGATGACGATAAAGCAACGCTTTACAAATTGTTCATGCATCCGCATTTCAAGGAGGGGAAAATACCACATCAGCAGGGTCCGTTCTACAAAATAGGAGACGCAGTCGCTAGGAATGTACAACAAACGGCATTGACGGGACTATTCGTCGCCGCAGCTATCAAGGAACTCAGACCATCGGTTCTCGGGACAATGGTGTCCTACGTTAGGCATTACACAATGATCGCGATTGCACAGCAGGCTGGACCGTTCGCTGTCACAGGAAGACAGGCGCGAATGCACGGTCAGGATCCTCTAGTTCTGATCGACGCCCTAGCGGTCATCATGGGCCACGAGGAGAAGGAACTCTGCAAACCCGGACACCTAGCCCTCATCCTAATTCTAGAAACCGCGACCAACATTCTCGGCTCTAAAGAAAGGGCCTGCCAATTACCCTTCATGGAATACCTCGCCGAGAGAATGTGCTCCCTCTGCTACGAAAGAGCTTGGTACGCGAAACTCGGCGGCTGTATCGCCATCAAATTCCTCTTCGAACGAATGGCGACAAAATGGGTCCTCAACCATCTATTCATCTTCCTCAAAGCCCTCATGTTCGTCATGATGGATCTCACCGGCGAAGTCTCCAATGGAGCAATCGACATGGCTAAGGCAAACCTCGAAAAAATGCTCCGCGTTTGCGTCAATCCAGGAATTCAGGAGCTCAATCAAGAACTCAAGGAGGCCCAGAACAAGAGTCTTTACGAAGTAACCCACGAACTGGTTCGTCAGGTCACGTCCCCACACACTCTGGTTAGGGAACAAGCCATGTCCTCCCTCAAACTCCTCGCCGATGTACAAAACAAAACCGTCACCGAAGTAATGGAACCACACAAGGAAGTCCTTGCCGACATGATCCCACCTAAGAAACACCTTCTTAGACATCAACCCGCAAACGCCCAGATCGGACTCATGGACGGCAACACCTTCTGCACGACCCTAACACCCAGACTATTCACTATCGATCTCAACGTTATGGAACACAAAGTCTTCTTCCAGGAACTCCACAATTTAAGCGAAGCCGAAGATACCCTACTGAGCAAACTTCCCTGCTACAAATCCGTCACGAATTTCATCCCCCTAAAGAAATCCGCCCTCCGCGCACTCGCTGCCTG
Organism: Leptopilina drosophilae; assembly: GCA_032873175.1. Taxonomy (NCBI): domain Eukaryota; kingdom Metazoa; phylum Arthropoda; class Insecta; order Hymenoptera; family Figitidae; genus Leptopilina; species Leptopilina drosophilae. The sequence continues at coordinate 39,455,808 of CM065486.1, read as the reverse complement.
TCACTACATTACCGCGTACCGCGAGAAAATATTCTCCATCCTCTACAAGGCTCTAGAAAAACCAAATGCTGAACTCCAAGCCGCCGCTTTTGAATGCATGCAAAAATTCATCGCCGGCTTTCAAATCGACATGGAATTGGTTCATTCAATAATGCGACCAATGCTCCTAACACTCGGCGATCATCGCAATTTAAGTTTGAATTGCGCCAAAAGACTCTCCTACCTAACACAACTATTCCCCAGTACGTTCAGCATCACCCTCTGTGAACAGCTTCTCCAGCATTTAAAGAAATTACTGGAAAATCTCAACCAAGCGCACAAGGGTGTATCAAAATCAGGCGAAAACGAACAGAAGATTGCCACAATTATTGGGATATTCCATCAAATTCCGGCCGCAACACCAAAATTTATTGACGCACTCTGCAGACTTGTGTTGCAAACGGAAAAATCGTTACTCGTCGAAGCTTCCAGTCCATTTCGAGTACCCCTGATGAGATTCCTCCTACGTTATCCATCCGAGACGTTGAACTTGTTCCTACAGGATAACAACATCAAAGATCAACAATGGAGTCGTTTTCTTGAATTTTTGCTAAAGCACAAAGAGGGTAAACCATTCCGGGACGTTCTACACGGGAGTACGAATCGCCTAATAACGATGCTTTTGGCACAGACGCAAATAATAACAACCTTGAGTACCGCCGAGAAGGGCGAGTTGCAACATCAAGCGATAAGAATTGTTTCAATTCTGATAAAATTCGACGAACAGTGGTTACCAACCCAAACCCAATTGGTGGCAGCAATGAAGAAGATTTGGTGCAATGACGATTATCAATCGCTTCACAAAAAAGTGGACAGTGTTGATTTCTGCCACTGGAAGGAACCGAAATTAGTCGTGAAAATTTTACTCCATTACTTCAAGCACGATCCAAATAATGTCGATCTACTTTTTCAACTATTGAGAGCATTCTGCGATCGCTTTATTCCTGATTTTCAATTTCTTCGTGACTTTTTGGAGAATACGGTAGCGCAAGACTATACCGTCGAATGGAAGAGAACAGCCTTCTTTCGCTTCGTCGATCACTTCCCAACAAATAACATGTCACAGGAATTAAAGGCGAAAGTAATGCAATTCATCATCATACCATGTTTCGCGACAAGTTTCGAGAGAGGCGAGGGTTTGAAATTAGTTGGCAGTGCACCGATGCCTTATCAGGATAATCCAAATAATGTTGTTTCGGCATTCATCACGAAAATCATTGATCCGGAGAATTTATTTGGTTCGGCAGATTGTGTGAGAATTTCTTTATTACAATTCTCATGTTTATTGGTTGAACAGGCTTCGCAACATATTCATGATGCGACGAACAAACGACAGAATGATAAATTGAGGAAATTGATGACATTCGCTTGGCCTTGTTTATTGGGGAAGAATTGTGTTGATCCAGCGACACGTTATCATGGTCATTTATTGTTGAGTCATATCATTGCGAAATTCGCAATTCACAAGAGAATTGTACTTCAGGTGTTTCATAGTCTGTTGAAGGCGCACGCAGTTGAGGCGAGAAGTGTTGTACGACAGGCTTTGGAAATTTTAACACCGGCAATGCCTGTGAGAATGGAGGATGGTAATACGATGCTCACCCATTGGACGAAGAAGATTATTGTCGAGGAGGGACATTCCATGCAGCAGTTGTTCCATATTCTGCAATTGGTTGTACGACACTATAAGGTATGTGAATTTCTAATTGTCGGATTAGTAGAAATGAAATTAAATGTTTTGAAAGATCTGTACGCAATTCGTGTTCCTTTATGGAAATTAAAATAGCCACAAACTAATTTCTTTATCACAGGTTTATTATCCAGTTCGTCATCATTTGGTCCAACATATGGTGAATTCGATCCAACGTTTGGGTTTCAGTCCAACAGCGTCTATTGAGCACAGAAGACTCGCGGTTGAACTCGCGGAAGTGATAATCAAATGGGAATTGCATAGAATTAAGGACGAGGCGGAGAATCAGGAGACGGGCGGTACGGGAACAATGATAGTGCCAATGAAACGTTTATCCATTGACGAAGCAAGTGTTTCGAAACGATTAGCTCAGGGCGTTAATTCCCCGGTGCCGACCGTAGCACCAAAAATAGAACCCGGAGCAACAAAACCCATCGAACGTGCCCACGCCGACGCGATTCTTAATTTCCTCCTAAGATTAGCGTGCCAAGTGAATGACACTACGACCACAACAGCGCAGGGTAATCCCGGTGAACAATTATCACGACGTTGTGTTAACCTTTTGAAAATGGCCCTAAAACCGGACGTTTGGCCACAGTCGTGTGATCTCAAATTAGCGTGGTTAGACAAAGTGTTCGCGAGTGTTGATAATACGCAGCCGAATTTCGGGAACATTTGCACAGCCCTGGAATTATTGACCTTCCTCTTGGGTGTCATGAAACGTGAACAAGTTTTAGCTGGTTTCAAGCCACTGCAACGTGGATTGGGTGCTTGTATAGCGAGTACAAATACCAAAGTGATACGTTTAGTTCATGGACTTTTATCGAGATTGATGACTATTTTCCCCACTGAACCTACTGCTTCGACAGTTGCGAGTAAATACGAGGAACTGGATACACTTTACAGCACCGTTGGTAAATTCGTAGCTGATGGTTTGAATACTTATGATAAAAATGCAACAGCAACGCCGAGTTCACTGTTTGGCACTTTGATGATGCTAAAGGCGGCTTGCACGAATAATCAGAATTACATCGATAGGCTAATTACTCCATTCATGAAAGTTCTGCACCGAATGGCCAAGGATCATCTACATCCGACTCCGACCGAAACAAATCAGATTGGTAGCGAACTTTTGATACTGAGTTTAGATCTCGTGAAGAATCGTGTAGGAGTAATGGGTGTTGAAATGCGGAAATCGTTTATCGGCTCAATACTCGTGGGTCTCATTGAAAAGACCCAAGATATCAAGGTTATGAAGGCAATAACAAAAATGCTTGAAGAATGGATGAAGAACAAGAATCCGATAGCTATGAACCAGACTCCAAGTTTGCGGGAGAAATCGATTTTACTTGTTAAGATGATGCAGTATGTGGAGAAACGTTTTCCGGACGATTTAGAACTTAATGGACAGTTCCTCGAGTTGGTGAACTTTGTCTATAGGGACGATACTCTAAAGTCTTCGGAACTGACATCGAAACTAGAACCCGCATTCCTTTGCGGTTTGAGATGCATTCAGCCTCATATTCGTGCGAAATTCTTCGAGGTTTTTGATGGTTCGATGAAACGACGTCTACATGATCGGCTACTTTATATTATCTGTAGTCAAAGTTGGGACGCGATGGGTCCTCACTATTGGATCAAGCAGTGTATTGAACTTTTGATCGTCACCGCAAATTCGACGACTCACATCCAAATGTCGAATCAGGATATTCTGTTACCTAGTGCAACGGCTTTGATAAATATGTCCGACGGTGAGGAGCAGAAGAATTTTCTAATGTACACGAGTGTTAAGGAGGAACCATTGGACATCAACGAGGATGTTAAGGACGATCTCATGGATTTAGATTTGTCTAATGTAGAAACAGGAACGGAGGAAATTGAAGCTGGAAGAAAATCGTCACTGGCTCAATTAATTGCAAAGCAGGGAGATTTTCTCGAAGGAGCGAAGAAGATTCGGACTGAGGAACTATTGAACGCGGCGGCACAACTTTGTCATATGGACACGAACCTTGCGGAACAGGTTTGGTTGGATACGTTTCCGCGTTTGTGGGCTGTACTCGACGAACATCAACAAAATACCCTGATTGCAGAAATGGTTCCCTTTATCTGTAGCGGTACTCATGTGATCCAGAAAGACTGTCACCCGAGTGCAATCGCGACTTTTGTGGAAGCACTCGCGCACTGTAATCCCCCGGTACCGATGAGACCCGCAGTGATGAAATATCTGGGGAAATCGCACAATCTCTGGCATAGGATGACACTCAGTCTGGAGCAAATGGCCTTTGACAATGGTAACAATCAATTTAAGATCAAAAGAGAATCGGACTGTTATGACTTCGAACCGGACAACAGTCCCCATACGGAGATTCTCGATTCCCTGTCGGACATGTATTCCCTATTGTGCGAAGAAGACATGTGGTCTGGTTTATGGCAGAAGCACGCCCACTACAAGGAGACACTACAAGCGACCGCTTTGGAACAACAAGGATTTTTCGAACAAGCACAAGGAGCGTACGATCTGGCAATGTCGAAATTTAAGCAAGATTTTGTCACCACTCCAGCGCCTTTCAAAATCCAGAGAGAAGCGATACTTTGGGAGCAGCGTTGGATTCGTTGCGCGAAGGAACTGAATCAATGGGATTTATTGCTCGAATACGGTACACGAAAGACCGAGAAGAATCCGTTTTTAATTCTGGAGAGTTCATGGCGAATACCGAATTGGCCCCTGATGAAGGAGGCGCTAGCCCAGGTGGAGCAGAATTGCCCCAAGGAAATGGCGTGGAAGGTGAATCTCTACAGAGGTTTTTTGGTCATCTGCCATAATGACGATCAACATCTAAGTGCTGTCGAGAGATACGTGGAATCAGCGTCCGGTCTGTGTATGCGCGAATGGCGACGACTTCCCCACATTGTCAGTCACATCCATCTCCCGCTTTTGCAAGCCGCCCAACAGATTATGGAACTGCAGGAAGCGATGCAAATCCACCAGGGATTAATTCATGGACGTAGTAATTCGGTTCACGATATGAAGGCAATAGTCAAGACTTGGCGTAATCGTCTACCGGTAATTGCCGACGATCTTAGTCACTGGTCCGATATATTCACTTGGCGTCAGCATCACTACACGTTTGTGTCGAACCACTATGATTCGCAACCCGAACAAACGACGAATCATTCAATGTTGGGTGTTCACGCCTCCGCGCAGGCAATTATCCACTTTGGTAAAATCGCCCGCAAACACAATTTGTGCGGTGTGTGTTTGGATTCACTATCGCGAATTTATACAATCCCGAGTGTACCGATCGTCGACTGTTTTCAAAAGATTCGACAACAGGTGAAGTGTTACCTCCAAATGGCGTCAATAACCGGGAAAAACGAGTTACAAGAGGGTTTGGAAGTAATCGAGTCTACGAATCTAAAATACTTCACCAAGGAAATGACGGCGGAATTCTATTCCCTAAAGGGAATGTTGTTAGCCCAACTCGGACGATCTGACGACGCTAATAAGGCATTCTCCGCGGCGGTTCAACTATCGGATACATCGATAAAAGCCTGGGCCTTATGGGGCGATTATTTGGAGCATATCTTCACTAGGGACGCGAGACAAATACCAATAGGAGTATCGGCGATAACTTGTTTCCTACACGCCAGTCGTCATCAAAACGAGTCCAAGTCCCGCAAGAATTTAGCAAAAGTCCTATGGTTACTAACCTATGATGACGATAAATCGTCACTGATGGAAGCAGTGGACAAATACGCCGTGGGTGTACCTCCCATTCAATGGCTACCCTGGATTCCGCAACTGTTGATGTGTCTTGTACGACACGAGGGCAATGTGATTCTAAATCTCCTGAGCCAAGTTGGTCGAATGTTTCCCCAAGCTGTTTATTTCTCCATACGAACGCTCTACCTAACATTGAAAATTGAACAACGTGAACGTTACAAGAGCGCAGAACTTGCCGCCGGTAAAGCGCAAGAGGGCGCCGAAGGTAGAGCGAACGTTCAACAGCAAGGACCACCGGAAACAGGACCAATAAGAGCCACATTACCAATGTGGCGCTGTTCGAAAATTATGCACATGCAACGTGATATTCATCCAACAATTCTGTCGAGTTTAGAGGGTATTGTCGATCAAATGGTATGGTTCCGTGAAACATGGTACGAGGAAGTTTTACGACAATTAAGACAAGGTTTGACGAAATGTTACGCAATTGCTTTTGAAAATCGTGGAGCTGTTAGTGAGGCGACAATAACTCCACATACATTAAATTTTGTCAAAAAATTAGTCTCGACATTTGGAATTGGAATTGAGAATATTTCGTCGTCTCAGAATGTGAATAATAGTTTTGGTTCAGCGGCATCAGAGTCCCTTGCTCGACGAGCACAGGCAACTGTTCAGGATCCAGTGTTTCAACGAATGAAAGGACAATTCACGAGTGATTTTGATTTCACTGTTCCCGGCGCTAGGCTTTTGCATAATCTCATCAATAAATTGAAAAAATGGATCAAAATTTTGGAGGCTAAGACGAAATTGCTGCCAAAGTGAGTCTCATTGTCGATCTTTCTTTTTTGTAAATATTTTTAATTCACAGGATTTCTTAATCTTTTGTTCTGTTTAAATTTCTAATGATTTTGTAACTGAATTTTAACTTTGCTATAAATGTCAATTTCGAAAGATCCTAAATTAACATTATATTTCAGATCGTTTCTAATTGAGGAAAAGTGTCGTTTTCTCAGTAATTTTAGCCTGAAGACGGCGGAAGTCGAACTACCAGGGGAATTTCTACTTCCAAAGGTAATTTTTAATAATTCCTTATGTTCTTTGTTCTACGTCGGTTTGATTATCTCCGAAAGTATTTAATATTGAGTCACATGCCAAGAGACTTTTTTGTTCCCTATTTTATGGAGAACAATATTGTCTCCAGGCAAATTTCTCTATCGGTAATCGTTTTTGAGATTTTTGCTAAAAACCAGTACGTGCGCGTTTAGAAGCAAACTTTCTATGTCGGGTCGATTATCTCCGAAAGTATTAATTATAGAATCACGTCTCTAGAGACTTTTTTGTTACTTATTTTATGGAGAACAATGTTGTCTCTAGGCAGATTTCTCTATCGCAAATCGTTTTTGGAATTTAAGCTAAAAAATACTTTATATTCGTGTTTAGGAAGCAAAAGTTCCATGTCGGGTCGATTATCTCCGAAAGTATTAATTATAGAATCACGTCTCTAGAGACTTTTTTGTTACTTATTTTATGGAGAACAATGTTGTCTCTAGGCAGATTTCTCTATCGCAAATCGTTTTTGGAATTTAAGCTAAAAAATACTTTATATTCGCGTTTAGGAAGCAAAAGTTCCATGTCGGGTCGATTATCTCCGAAAGTATTTAATATTGATTCACGACCCTAGAGACTTTTTTGTTCCTTATTTTATGAGGAATAATGTTGTCTCTAGGCATATTTCTCTATCGGTAATAGTTTTTGAGATTTTTGCTAAAAACCAGTACGTGCGCGTTTAGAAGCAAACTTTCTATGTCGGGTCGATTATCTCCGAAAGTATTAATTATAGAATCACGTCTCTAGAGACTTTTTTGTTACTTATTTTATGGAGAACAATGTTGTCTCTAGGCCGCTTTCTGTATCGCTAATCGTTTTTGAGATTTTGGCAAGAAAATACTTTATATTCACGTTTAGGAAGCAAAAGTTCCATGTCGGGTCGATTATCTCCGAAAGTATTCACTATTGAGTCATGTCCCAAGAGACTTTTTTGTTCCTTATTTTATGGGGAATAATGTTGTCTCTAGGCAGATTTCTCTATCGGTAATCGTTTTCGAGATTTTCGCCAAAAAAACTATATTCACGATTTAGGAAGGAAACGTTCCATGTCGGATCGATTATCTCCGAAAGTATTCAATACTGAATCACGTGTCAAGAGACTTTTTTGTTCCTTATTTTATGGAGAACAATTTCGTCTCTAGGCAGTGTTCTCTGTCGTTAACCCTTTTCGAGATTTTCGCCAAAGAAGAGAATATCCACGATTTAGGGAAGCAAACGAATGAAGTTTAAAAAACCTTTTTCTTTCTCGCCCATCTAGCACTCGCACTATTACGTTAGAATAGCGAGGTTCATGCCAAGAGTGGAGGTAGTTCAGAGGCACAACACGGCCGCAAGACGATTGAGAATTCGCGGTCACAATGGACGTCTCTATCCCTATTTGGTGGTGAACGACGCTGGCCTGGGCGATGCAAGACGCGAGGAACGCGTCCTACAGTTATTACGAATGCTGAATCACTATCTCACAAGGCAGAAGGAAACTTCACGGAGATTTTTGCATTTCACTGTTCCAAGAGTGGTTGCCGTCTCGCCGCAAATGCGACTGGTGGAAGATAATCCCGCATCGGTTTCCTTGCTCGATATTTATAAGCAGGGCTGCACGAAAATGGGAATCGAACACGATGCGCCGATTGCACGATATTACGATAGATTGGCAACCGTTCAGGCGCGTGGTACCCAAGCGAGTCATCAAGTGCTGCGCGACATTTTGCGCGAGGTACAAACAACAATGGTGCCACGAACATTGCTGAGAGATTGGGCTTTGAAGACTTTCCCTGCGGCTACGGATTATTGGACCTTTAGAAAAATGGTACGTTCAAGTCTCTTTTTGGTGACTACTCCTAAAGTCATGCGTGAGAAGAAGAAATTATAATTCGGGTGTTCTTATGCTTGTTTTTTGAACTTTACAGTTTGAACTTAACTTAAATTTTAACTTTACAGTTTACGCTGCAACTTTCGTTGGCGTGTTTCGCGGAGTATGTTTTACACTTGACGAGACTGAATCCGGACATGATGTACGTTCATCAGGACTCGGGGCTTATTAATGTGGCCTACTTCAAGTTTGACGTGGACGACAATACAGGCGAATTGGACGCTAATCGTCCGGTTCCATTCCGATTGACGCCCAATATCTTGGAATTCTTGACAAATACAGGTAATTTTTTTTAATTAAATGAATTATTAGTTTAAAACGAAAATCAATTTTTATTAAATACTTTAGAAGAAGTACAATTCCGATTACATTGAAGAAGACTTTCATATTTATTTTAAAAGTTACAAAAATAACCAAAAACTTTTTCCTTTTCAGTTACTACTTGAATTCAAAACAAAGTTCAACTACACTTATTATTTAGTTTAATATTCTTTTATTAGCTTATTTATTTTGTTCGCAGTTTGAAGATTGGCTTTTTGGATGTGCTTTTATTTTTCCAATATATGTTTTAATAGATAATTTTTTTTTAATTAATTTGAAAGGAAACATTAATAACGAAGAAAATTTGTCGAATGCTTTCTATTCGCTATTTTTCTTTTTCTTCTGCGTGTTAAGGCTTTAAGTTTTGAAATTAAATTTAAATTATAAACACTCTCCACTTGAGAACGCCAAATTCGCCACCAGGTGGCGACGAATCTGCTTTTAGCAACACAAGTGCCATCTAGCGATGACCTTGACCTTCCATTTAATTTTTTTTTGATACAATTCAATGATTTTCAAAAATTTAACTCGAAAATAAATTATTTTTAATATTCACTATATATCTTAAAATAATTCCAAAATTCAGATTTGATGCAATAATTTGCGAAAGTCCAATCATCTTCATAAACAGTAAAATTTCCAAAAGAAAATTGAATTATTTAAAGTACAATTTTGATAAAATTGTTCGCAGTTTTTTTTTTATTTTTCACAGTAAAATCTTTGAAAAATAAAATTAAAATAATTGTGTTTTTAAAAAATACGAAAAAAATTGTCAACACTTTGGAGAATTTTAATGATAGATGATTTCTGAAAAATTCTAAAGTATAGAAAATTTAAAACAATTTTAATTTACTTCATTCGACGGTAGTTGAATGTTAAAAAATAATTATAAAAGAATTTAAAAATCAGTTTTTTAAAAAATATTCTATAATGTAATTTTTGAAAAATGAATTATGAATTTTTGTATAATTTAAAAAGAAAATAATTTTTTCAAGTATTTTAATATTAAAAATTTCGAATATCATTATTTTCTTCGCAAAATATTAAAAATAATTGTACAAAAATTTTAATTTTATTATTTTCTTTATTTATTTGAATTTTCGGAAATATTCAAAATGTCGAATATGGCAAATATATTGAAAATAATTGAATTTTAAAAAAGTAGAACAAAATAATTCAAAGAATTGCTTATTTCAAAAATCTTAATAAAATCCATTGCAAAATTTGAATTATTTTCAAAAAGTAATAATACTCTTCGCAAAAATTAAATATTGTCCAATACCTACTATTTTTATAAAATTACGAAAAAAATTTAATTATTTAAAAAAAATTAATAAAATTCTACGAAAATTTTTTATTATTTTCAAAAAATAATAAACATTTCACAAGAATTTCATTAATAACAAATTTTTTTTTATAAATTTCTTCCCAATCATTCAACTATTTTCATAATTAATAAAATTTTACCGGGATTCGATTATTTTCGTGAATAATAAAATTCTTTTTAGGAAATCAATTATTTTTAATAGAATTTTAATCGAATTTCTCGAAAAAATTCTTAAAAATTGGATTATAATTCGTCCAAAGAATTTAATTGTTTAACAATTTGTAGATACAATTTTTAATAGGAATTGAATTCCAAGAAACATTCAATTATTCAATAAATTGTTTATTTTTGTTTTTAAATAATTGAATTCTGGTAGAATTTTCTCATAAACATTGATTTTAATTATAGATTTCAGTTAAAATCTTAGATTATAAAAAAATAATTATAGAATTCAGTTAAAATTTTAGATTATAAAAAAATAATTGAATTTGGGAAATTTTTTTAAAATTGTCTTAAAAATAATTGAATTTCTATCAAAAAAGTTTTATCAAAACTTTTTAAAATGTTTAAATTTCTGCTGAAATTCTAATATTTTTTAAAATAATTGAATTCTTGCGAGGAATTTTATTAAGACTATTGAAAATAATTGATTCCCTGCAAATATTTTTATTATTTTACGAAAATATTTAAATTCTTGCGAAAAAATTTTTTTAATCTTTCTGAAAGTAATTAAAGATCTGCTAAGAATTTTGTTATATATTTTGTATTTTTGTTTTGTTATTTTTAATTTATGCGAAGAATTTTATTAAAATTTTTAAAAAATAATTGAATTCCTGTTAATTTTTTACAAGAGTTTAATTATTTTTGAAAATTTTAATAAAATACTTCGCAAGAATTCAATTATTTTCATAAATAATAAAATTCAATGCAGAATTTCAATTATTTTTAATACAATTTTAATCGAATTTCTCTAAAAATGTAATTATTCCTAAAAATTTTCTTAAAATTCGTTAATAGAATTCAAGTATTTAATAAATTGTTGATAACAATTTTTTTGGGAATTGAATTTTAAGAAACGCTCAATCCTTCAAGAAATTATTTAATTGCGTTTCATTTTTTTTTAAATAATTGAATTCTAGTAGAATATTCTAATGAAACTTGAATTCTATTTCATTAAAATGAATTTCAGTTAGAATTTTAGATAATCATTGAATATTAGAAGCAATAAAAACAAAATTTTTTAAAATAATTTTAAAAAATAATTGAATTTCGTATAATTAATTTTTTTCGAAAAAGTTTAATTGAGTTTTTTTAATACTATTTTGAGTTTCTATTTTCTAATATTTATTTAATAAAAGAATTTATCTAATAATTGAAATTTCGTAAAATTAAATATTGTAAAGAAATTAATTTGAATATTGTTAAAGAACTTTTTGGAAATTTTTTTAAAATAATCGTTATAAAGAAGAATTTTGGATAAAAATTCTTAAAAAGTGAATATTTAATTGATGATTTTAATTATTAGAAATTATTTTTATTAATAATTAATATTAATTATTATAAAATATGATAGAATCATTATTATTATTATTATTATTATTATTATTATTATTATTATTATTATTATTTTTATTATTATTATTATTATTATTATTATTATTATTTTTATTATTATTATTATTATTATTTTTATTATTTTTATTATTTTTATTATTATTATTATTATTATTATTATTAATGAAAATAAAATTGTTTAACATTTTTTTTTAATATACGAGAACATTCTAAAAATGGAAATAACAATTTTTTTTCAAACAGGTGTTTCGGGTCCATTGACGGCGTGCGCAATAGCGACAGCGCGATGCCTCGTTCAACCTTCATTCAAGGTTCACGCAATTTTGAGGGCAATATTGCGCGACGAGGTGATCGCCGATCACAACAAAAAGCAGGACGATCCTGAGAATGCAGCGCAAGCGCCAACCGACATGGAGGGCGAATTGTTAATTACAATGGTGACAAGAGCTGTCACGGCAATTATATCAAGACTGAATTCGTTGGCCAATTTTGATGGCACTGACAGTAAAGTCAGTACACTGGTTGCCGCCGCCAATAGTCACGACAATCTCTGCCGAATGGATCCATCCTGGCATCCCTGGCTGTAAATTTCTCTCCCAAATTATCAATTTTTCGAATTATTCGTCTGGAGAAAAAGGAAAAAAGCAAAATATCCGGTAAATTTACCAAAAAGAAATTCCATTTCTATTTCATTGAAAATACATTTCCTAACGGGAGGAGAGAATTGTTTTTCAGAATTCAAAAATAAAAATAATCACAAAATTAATAAAAATAAGTCCTTGTAGTTGAAAATGTGAAATTTTTTTTTAATTCATTTTATAAAGACAAATAATTAAAAAATTAAAAATAATTTTGCAACAAGAATGAAGAAAACAATTTTCTCCTCCCATTTGAATTTTTCTTAACTTCTTTTTATTCAAGAAGAAAAAAAATAACTAAATCTTAATTTTTCTTTTTTCAAATTAAAGAGAAAAGCATCTAATAAAAAACAGAGATAATTTTCTTTAAATGACTGTACATTTTTGAAAATGTATTTTTTACATTCTCATTTCTTGCTATTTTTCTCCAAAATGTAAAAAAAAAGAAAAAGAAAATGTTCCCACTACGATAAAGAAAAAGTGTAAATATTGTAATTTTTTTTCTCAATTTTGTCGAAACGAAATTCTATTGTACAGACGGAAAGTAAAAAATGAAAAAGTTGCGTTTCAATGAAAAAAAGCAAGTAGCGGATCTTCTTAATCTAAAATTAATTTATCTTTAAAACTTAAAAAAATTAATTTTTCCGTAATTCGTAATTCAATTCTTAGAAGGAAAAAAAAGTGATAAAATAATTGGTTTAATGTTAGAGAATTAAATTGATTAATAATAATTAATTTCTATTGAATAAATTTTTTTTTCAACAAATTCAGAATAATTTTTTTTTTGTTATTTTTTCTTCTGTTTAAATGTGTGTACGGAGTTTGAAAATTCTGTATAAATTATTATATGATCGTAAATTATTTAAGAGAACAAAAGGAAAAAAAAACAATGTAGATTTTAAGATATATACAATTTATTGTAGAAAAAGTATCGTAAATTATATAAAGACGATAAGTGTAGAATAAACAATTTTTTCTAAAAAAAAAATGGACGTTTAATAAATTATTAGGTAATTAATTTCTAGTTAATTAAAACAAAATGTTAATTCAATTAAGTAGACAAATTTCAGTTTTAGTTTGACTTTTAAATTTCAGTATTTTAACACTAACTTTTTATTCGATTTATTAATTTTTTTACTTCTTTTCGACAGGTTTTGTTTATTTTAATTTTAAATTTTTTGATTCCTTAAAATAATTTTTTTTTAATATCATTTTTGAACGAAAAAAAAATGTTTCTCTAATCCTAATGTTCATTTGTTTTTGTTTTTATTTTTCTCACAGATTTTTTTGCGTGGAAAATAACCAAAAAAATTTTCAAGTGTGAAAATTGAAAAACATAGTTTTGGCGAAATGTCGAAAATTTTGCAGACAAAAAAATTGTTTCCTATTTTCATGGGAAATGTGAGAAATTTCTACTGTAGAATAAAACCGCCAATTGTTGGTCCACATCCAAGAGAAGTACGTTTTTTTCAAATTTCTCTCTCTTGAAAATTAAATAAATAAATAGCGATAATTTTTTTCTTTTATTAATACATTTTTTAATACATTTAAATTTTTTTAATACATTTTTTAATACATTAAAATTTTTTTAATACATTTTTTAATACATTAAAATTTTTTTAATACATTTTAATACATTTTTTTTTACTTTTTCCTTTTCAAGTCACTTCCCTTTCATCTGAGTAATTTCAATAATTTCACAATTGGCTTCGCGTTGTTTATAATACCACAATTTTATTTGACATTCTATGCAATTCATTTTCTCAAGAAGAAGGATTAATTTTTTTGAGGAGGAAAAACAAATCCGGATATGAATAGAATTTTTGCAAATTAATATTTCTCCTGTTACTTTACTTGATTTTGAAAATAAAATTTCGAAAAAAAACATAATTTATTTTTTCCGCCTTTCAATATTCTTTAATATTGTAATTTTTTTTTTATTAATTTTGTAATTTTAATTTTAATTTAATTAATTTTACTGACAAAAATTACAATAAAGTAATAAACGAAAATTATTTATTACTTCTAATTATTTAATTTTAATTATTTAAATACTTTTTTACTTTTTTCACCAACTTTTACTATAGAAACGGATTTAAATTTCGCGCCATTTTTCGAAAATTGTTCGTTTTTGACAAAGTTAAAGTTATAAATAATAAATTTTTTTGCTTTTCAACTATTTTTGGTTATTATAATTTTTATTAATTTTTTACCAAACAATTACAAATAATCGAAAATTATTACAATTTTTGTGTTTAAAATTATTTATTAAAATATTTTCCTACTTTTTTTTTTATTTACTAAAAGAAGGATTTAAATTTACGCGCCACTTTCTGACCAATTAAAAATCGTCTTTCTTTTATGGAAATTCTTAAATGCGATGTTATTGGTCGTTCGGCGCCATTTTGGAACTTCACATAGAAATTCGACGAAAACTCGCCTTGACATTGTGTAAACAAACAAGATTTTGAAGTTTATTAAAAAAAATCACGCGGGCACGAATGACACGTGCGTGTGATGTTTATTATATTTAAATGTTGCAAAAGTTTATAGTTTATGTTAAATTATATTAAAATATTGTGATTTATAAAGTTTTACCAAAAAGTATTATTCTATTATTGTGTGAAAAATGGACCCAGATGATGATTTTGAGATTAATGAGGTTAGTATTTTATTTATATGTTTATTATAAAGATTATAAATAATAAATTACATCATTTAGAATCATTGTAAATGTAAGATTTATTTTCTTCCGAAAGGAAAAAGTTGAATGATTTTAATTGCAATGACTAAAAACGAAAGCACTGAAAAGTGTTTTTTATTCACATGTCATTTTTGGATCTTATTATTATTATTCGTTTATTATAACAATAAATTGACAATGCAATCAATAATAACAAATTCTGAATTTTTAAACTATAATTTTATTATGAAAATCATAAAAATTGTGTTACGAACATAACCTCAAAAACTAAAAAAGCTAAATATTTCGCATTATTGTTGATATTTTAATTATTTAATTACTATATAATTATTAGAATAGTAAAATTATAAATTTATATTATAATAACAAGAAAATATTAATAAATAAGAAGAAAGTATAAGTTATAACCTCAAAAAACTATCAGAATCGAAAATAAAATTCGAATAATTTCTACAATTTCTACTTTAATTAATTCTATATATTTTTGTAATTATTTATTTACTTTAATTATTATCTCTCTTTTTAGCATTATTATTATTATTATTATTATTATTATTATTATTATTATTCTTATAATTATTATTATTATTGAATATTTTATATTTATTTAATTAATTGAACTTTTATTTTTTTAATTAAATTTATAAAAGTTTTTCTTAAATTTTAATTAAATTTAGTTAATAGTTAATAATTAATATTAACTTAATTGAAATGAATTCTCAGGGTTGCCACGCAACCTGGAAACCTGGAAAACCTGGAAATGTCAGGGAATTTTGTAAATCTTGAAAAAACCTGGAAAAGTCAGGGAATTTTGATCTAAATCCTGGAAAATTGTTGTTTTCTAAAGTCATTCTATTCATTCTTATTCTTAAAAATCTAAATTTGGGTATTGAAATATTTCAAACATAATTATTCAATTTTAGAAGAACTGCGTTTATAATTTTTATAAGTTGATCGATTTCAAAAGGTTTCAATTTACAATTTTAGAAAATTTCGATTTTAACTGAATTTCATTAGAAATCTTCAGGGACGTAGATTTATGAAAAATTTTAATAATTCAAGTTCTTCTAAAATTAGTTAAATTCTTTAATACATATTTAATTGATTATCCAAAATAATAGATTTACAGAAGAATTTTAGACAAAAACACTAAAAAAATATTAAATTTTGAAGCAATTACAAATGCATTTGTAAAAAAATAAATTTATTTCAAAAATTTTAATAAAATTCTTGACAAAATTTCATCTACCTTAAAAAACTTTCCTCTATTCAATAATTTCAATTATCAACTACTTTAATGAAAATTTCCAAAGGATTTACTTTTTTAAAAATTTTTTTAAAATTCAAAATACTTTCAGGAATTGTAATACAATTTTTTGCAAAATCAATTATTTTCAGGAGTTTTTATAAAATTTTTTGTACAATTCAATTTTCAGAAATTTTAATAAAATGCTTTGCAAAATTCAATAATTTTCAAGAATTTTAATAAAATACTTTAAAAAATTCAATTATTTTTAGGTATTTTAATAAAATTCTTCAATGAAATTTAATTATTTTCAAGATTTTTAATAAGATTTTTTGCAAAATTCAATTTTCTCCAGTAATTTTAATAAAATACTTTTAAAAAGTTAAATTATTTTTAGGAATTTTAATAAAATTCAATTATATTTAGGATTTTTAACAAGATTTTGCAAAATTCAATTTTTTTCAAGAATTTTAATAAAATACTTAGAAAAATTAAATTATTTTTAGGAATTTTAATAAAATTCTTGAATGAAATTCAATTGTTTTCAAGATTTTTAATAGGATTCTTTGCAAAATTACAAATGTATTTGTAAAAAATCAATTTATTTCAAAAATTTTAATAAAATTCTTGACAAAATTTCATCTACTTTAAAAAACTTTCCTGTTTTTAATCATTTCTATATATTATCAACTACTTTAATGAAATATTTACCAAAACAATTGAGTTATTTAAAAATTTTTTTAAAATTCAATTACTTTCAGAAATTGTAATAAAATTTTTTGCAAAATTCAATTATTTTCTGGAGTTTTTATAAAATTCTTTATAGAATTCAATTTTCAGAAATTTTAATAAAATGCTTTGCAAAATTCAAGAATTTTAATAAAATACTTTAAAAAATTCCAATATTTTTCTAATATTTTCTAAATTATTTTTTTAATAAAATTCTTCAATGAAATTTAATTATTTTCAAGATTTATAATAAGATTTTTTGCATAATTCAATTTTCTCCAGTAATTTTAATAAAATGCTTTACAAAATTCAATTATTTTCAGGAATTTTAATAAAATTCAATTATTTTTAGGAATTTTAATAAAATTAAATTATTTTTAGGATTTTTAATAAGATTTTGAAAAATTCAATTTTTTTTAAGAATTTTAATAAAATACTTTAAAAAAATTAAATTATTTTTAGGAATTTTAATAAAATTCTTGAATGGAATTCAATTGTTTTCAAGATTTTTAATAGGATTCTTTGCAAAATTACAAATGTATTTGTAAAAAATCAATTTATTTCAAAAATTTTAATAAAATTCTTGACAAAATTTCATCTACTTTAAAAAACTTTCCTGTTTTCAATAATTTCTATTATCAACTACTTTAATAAAATTTACCAAAACAATTGAGTTATTTAAAATTTTTTTTAAAATTCAATTACTTTCAGAAATTGTAATTAAATTTTTTGCAAAATTCAATTATTCTCAGGAGTTTTTATAAAATTCTTTGTAGAATTCAATTTTCAGACATTTTAATAAAATGCTTTGTAAAATTCAATTATTGTTAGGAATTTTAATAAAATTCTTTAATGGAATTCAAGATTTTTATTTTTTTATTTTATTTTATTTTATTATTATTATTGTTATTATATTTATTTTTATTTTCTAATACATATAATATCTAACTGAAGAATTTTCTAATAATCGAAATTTCACATAAAATTGAATTATAAACAAATTAATTTGATAATTCTGAAAAAAAACTTTTTCAAAAATTATTAAAAAAACATTGATGTAAAGATGAATTTTAGTTGAACATTTTAGAAACGAATAATTGAATAGAAAATGTAAAAGTTTTGACTGAAAATCAAGGAGTTATTTAATTTAATAAAATAAAAATATTGTCTTAAAAACCTGGAAAAATTCCGTTTCTTAACCTGGAAAACCTGGAAAAGTCAGGGAATTTGAATGGAGCAAAAGCGTGGCAACCCTGAATTCTAGTTTTAAAATTTTGAAAAATCACTGAAAAAAGTTAAATTTTATTTATAAATAGTAAAATTCTTAGCAAAAAATTAATTACTTTTAAAACAATTTAAGTTTTTCCTTAATCGTTATAAAATTACAAAGAATTCAATTATTTTCTAAAATTTTAGTAAATTCTCCGAAAAAATTCGTAAAACTCTTTGAGAAAATTCAATTGTTTTTAAAAAAATTTAATGAATGAATTTAAAATAAAAATTAATTAATTAAATTAATTAATTTAATTTTTTTTCTTAATTAATTTAAAATATTTCAATACAATTTATTTTTTTACCAAAATATTCATAAATTTTTCGAAAAAATTTAATTAGATTTATAAATAATAAAATTCTGTGCAAAAATTTAATTAATTTTAAATAAAATTTCGTGAAAGAATTAAATTTAAAAAAAAATTTAATAATATTTAAAAGAAGAAAGTTGGATTGTTTTCAAAATTTTCAATTTAAATTATTAAAGAAACTCCATTATTTTAAAAATAATTCAAAAACATTCTTTAAAATGAATTTAATTCGAATTTTCAAAAATTCTTCGCGAAAATTCAATTATTTTTCAAAATTATATAAAATTCTTCGAAGGAATTCTATTATTAAATTATTTGCTAAAATTCTTTTTAAAAAGTCGATGATTTTTAATATATTAATTTTAAAGTTGCAAATATTTAATTAATTTTAAATGGAAAATGTGTAAAGTTTTGTTATTATTATTATTTATTACTATTATTTTTTTTTCTCCATAACTTTAAAATTTCTAAAATGATTTTCTACTTTCCAGGATTTTCTCGACGATTTTATTTCACAAGATGAGCCACAAGCTCAATTATTAAATTCAGAAAATTCTTCAAAACGACAAATAATTGATTCTCAAAATTGTGTCGAATCTTCAATTTCTTTTCGTTTAAATGACGACGATGATGATAATGATAATATCGAAATTTCTACTCCCACCACCAATGATGATAAAAATAAAAAATCAACCAATAATTCACGACTAGCAAAAATTCTTCAAATTTGTCAGAAAAAGAAAAATTCCACTCTCAGGGAAAATGAACTTTCACAGTCGGGAAATTCGCGGGATTTGAATTTTCACGATAATTCTTCAAGTAATTTACCATTAAATTTGTCGGCAAATTCTCACATTGACAATCAAAGAAATCGAGTGAGTTTTCTCATCGATGATGATGATGATGATGATAATAACGACGATAATGGAGAGAAAAATCGAGAAAAAGATAAAGAAGAGGAAAAAGATAAAGAAGAAGAAAAAGAAGGAAAAGGGGTGAAAAATGATAAAGTTTCCTATGAAAAAACAAATATACGGGCAAATTTAATAAAAAGTATTTTAAGTCGAAAAAAGCGGAAAATTGACGAAATTGAGGAAAGTGAGGAAAAAGAGGAGGAAAGAAAGGAGAAGAGAAAAGGAAGAAGCGGAGAAGAAGAAAGAGACGAAGAAGGAAAAGAGGAAGAAAAAAGAGACAAAGAAGAAGAAAAAGGGGAAGAAAAAAGAGACGAAGAAGACGAAAAAGGGGAAGAAAAAAGAGTAAATAAAGTAGTAAATGTTGATCAAAACGAAAGAAAAATTCAAAATCGACAAAATTTAATAAACAGTATTTTAAAAAATCGTGGGAAAAAGCCCGAAATCGAAAGCGACGACGACGACGAGGCAAAGGAACGACGAAATGTAAGTTTCTCCCACGACTCAACCAACAGCGATAACAACAAAACTCAAAAATACAAACAACTCAAACTAAATTTCCCCCAAACTAGTGAATCGACAAAAAATCCCTTAAATTCCTCATCAAAGATTAACAATTCCCTCGAGAGATATCGAAACAGAAAGACAATAAACACCTCGCACAATAAATCGAGAGCAAAATTAAATAATTCCAAAAGCAGAAAGCACGTGATAAGTCGTCGTTTTCCAGGACCAGCTGGCCTTCTACCGGAGAACATGGATTTCACCAATTTGCCCATGGCCTATTTGAATACATTCGACGAAAGTGAAACAGTCGTCGAACGTCTCAATGAAACGAGAATAACAAATTTCTGCTCACAAAATACAAAGAATCGCTTTACAAGTGGCGCGTGGCAAATGATGATTGACGATTTGCCAGTGGACTTTTTCCAATCACTCGACATTGCGACAATTAAGCGTCAAGCAAAAAAGGGACACTATAAAATGAAGTGTACAAAATTTTTCGCCGCACTCGTCCATCAAATGGATTCGAATACAATAATCAATCCAATTGTTGTACTCAAGGACTCGAGCGATGAAATTGAGGCGAGTATACATAGGAGAATTATTTCCAAATATCCAAATGCAATTGACGTGGGAGTTGTTTTGTTACTTAATAATGTCACGATAATAACGTCGAAATTTTATAATATGGCTCTGGTGCATACGAACGACGTGGTGGCGATTTACAACGAAAAGGAGAGAATTGTTACGACTGAATTGATGGAGAAAATAATTAGGGAGCAGGAGGGGAGTAATTTTGATGATTCGAGAGACACTGGCAATGAGGAGAGAACAATTAGGGGGAAAATAATTGATAAAGTTCAACAGGAGCTGGAAGAGAGAAATGAGGGTATTATTCTGTATTACTATTTATTTATTTATTTATTATTATTTAAATACAAGCAATTTATTATAATGCAAATTACAAACAATTTTTATTTTCAAATTCAAATTTTTGATAAGAATTCATAATCATGAAAAATTCACTTCTTAAGTAAATATTTAATTATTGTCTACATTTTCGAAAATTTTAAATAAACTCTTCAATTCAATTATTTTCGTTAATAATAAAATTCTTCGGAAGAATCCAATTATTTTCATAAATGGCAAAATTCTTCGCAGAAATTAAATTATTTTCAATACAATTTTAATCAAATTTCACGAAAGAATTCAATTGTTTTTTTTTGAAATTTGCATAAATCCATTGAAACAATTCAAATATTTAGTAAAGTCTTTGCAAACATTCAATTCTTTTGAAAATAATTCCAAACATGATTTAATCTCAAAAAATCAATTGAGAAACAAGTTTTCAAAATCTGATAAATCCAAATTTTGTCATTTCGAGAAATTTAAACAAATGACAATTCTCACATAACCATTTAAAAATAATTTTAATGTAGAAAAAATGTAATAAATTCTTTATTTTTAAATATTTTTCTATTTAAAAAGCTTTGTTTGTAATTAAAATTTATTGTAATAAAGGAATTTCAAGGTTTTGGTAATTTTTTCTTTAAAAAAATTAAAATTAAAAATTATCAAGGTTAGGCAAAAATACATTTTAAATTGAAAATTCTTTGGTAAGAAATTTTTTTTTCTTAAATTGAACAGTGATCAATCGATTTCTAAGGATTTAAAAATTCTAAATATGTGTTTATCTCAATTTTTTTTGAAAAATGGATTTATCAACTTTTAAAAAATTGCTCCTCAATTATTTCTAAGACTGTCTGAATAATTTATTTTCAAAATTCAATTATTTTGCAAATCTTTAAGAAACTTCTGGTAAGATGTTAAATTATTTTCTTTAAAAATTTCTTTCACAATTTGTTTTAAAAAAAATGTTATTATGTCAATTTTTTAAATAAAATTTTACTCAAGGATTCAGTAAAATTTTTTTCCAAATTTTTGAATAAAATTTTTCCAAAAACAATTCATTTATTTTCCAAACATCTAATAAATTCTTGAAAACAATTCAATTATTTTCAGAAAATAGTAAAATTCTTCGAAAGAATTCAATTATTTCTATAAATAATAAAATTTTTCACACGAATTCAATAATACTGTAAACAATTTCAAAATAAACTTTAAACAATTATGTATTTAATTATAATTTTTGCCAGAAGCGATTATTTTAAAAGCTTGAAAGAAATTCTTCATAAACTTCAATTACTTACAAAATTTTAAATCAAAATTATTCATGAAAATAGAATATTTATAAAAAAAATAATCTTTAAAAAGAATTTAATCAGGTTTTTGAAATTTTAAAATAAAATTCTCTGCTAGAATTCAATTATTTTCATTAGTAATAAAATTCTTTAAATTTCTTTAAAATTCTTTAATGTGATTATTTTTAATTTAATTGCAGTAAAATTTCTCGAAAAAATAAAATTATATTTAAAAATATCAATGAAATTCAATTATATTCGAAATTTCTGAAAAAATTCTTCGGAAAAACAAAATTATTTTTTTAAATAGCAAAATTCATCGCCAAAATTCAATTATTTTTAATTGTATAATAACTGGTATTAATAACATTTATCGTGGAATTTGTTTTTTTACATTTTTGATGAAATTCAAATTCATTAAATGAATTATTTTTATAAATAATAAAACTCATCGAAGAATTTCAACTATTTTGAATACTATTCTAAATGAATTACTCAAAAAATTCAATTATTATTTTCACAAATACAGTTTTTCATAAAAACTCAAAACTAATAAAATTTTCAGAGAAATTCAATTCTTTTTAAAACATTGTAATCAAATTTTTTAGCAATAGTTCAATTATTTTTTATAAATAACAAAATTCTTCTCAAGAATTCGATTATTTAAAAAAAAAATTAAAATATTTCTTTGTAACTATTCAATTATTTTCATAAATAATAAAATTCATCTCAGGATTTCAATGATTTTTAATACAATTTTATTGGAATTGCTCAAAAAAATTTTTAAAAATTAATTTCAATTCCTCGAAGAAATTAATTCTTTCATAAAATGTTTTTTTTTAAATTCTTTGGAAGAATTCAATTATTTACAAAAATATTAGAATTTTTCACAGGAATTCAAATTATTTTCAAAATTTTTTAATAAAATTGCTTGAAAAACACAATTATTTTGAATACAATTTTGATTAAATTTATTTTAATTAAAAATTTATTCTTTTAGATTTTATGAAAAATCTTCCCAGAATTCAATTTTTTACATAAAAAATTCTTTGACGAAATTCAATAATAAATTCGTTATTGTTATTTAATAACAAAATTATTCCCGAAAAATAAATTATTTAAAAATTATCTAAAACATTTTAATAAAATTTTTTGCAAAATTCAATTTTTTCATAAATAACAATATTCATCACAAGAATTCAATTATTAAAAAAAATTGAAATTAAATTTCTCACGAGAATTCAATTATACTTTGAAAATTTTTAAAAGTCTTCTCAATAATGCAATTATTTAAAAAAAACCTTTAAAAAAATTCAAATTAAAAAAAAAATTAAAAAAAAATTCAATTATTAAAAAAAATTGAAATCAAATTTCTCACGAGAATTCAATTATACTTTGAAAATTTTTAAAAGTCTTCTCAATAATGCAATTATTTAAAAAAAACCTTTAAAAAAATTGCCTTTAACATTTCAATTATTTTTATAAAAAAATATCAAAAAATTCAATTATTTTCAGGAATTTCAATTAAATTTATTTGCAAAATTTAATTATTTTTTAATGTAATTAAATTCACAATAAAATTACAACTAATTTAAAACTTTTTTAATTTCTTCTTCTTTCTTTTTTTTCATTCTTCGCAGTAATTCAATTATTTTTGAAAATAATAAAATTTTCCACAGAAATTAAATTTTTTAAAAATATTTTAATACAATATTTTTGATGAAAATTAGGAGAAAAAGTGAGGAAAATAAAAAATATGGAATGGAATTTTCGTCAGTTTTGAGATTTTTTGGTCGTTAAATTTTTTATTTTTCTACAGTTACTTTTTTACTACTTTTTTTTATTAGTTTGAAAGTTTTATTTTTTTGACACTTTTTTAAAATTAATTATCAAATGTAAAGTTTGATTACTTTCAATTCCTTTTCTGTATTAAAGAAAAATTTACAAAAATTTTGTTTTTTTTTATAAAATTTCCTAAAAAATCGCAAATAAAGTATTTTTTTCTATTTTCAGATTTGTCAGTAAGCGATTCAAGGAATGATAATAATAATGAAAAGTCAACAACAAGTGCATCACGCGAAAATGCAATTAATCCAAAGGAAATTCTTCACGATAATGAGGATAATGAATTTTTATCGCAATTAAATTTAGATGAAATATCTGTCTCTAATAATAATGATCCAAGAATTGTTGCCAGTTCAACTTTAATTGGCAATGAAATTCATTTGGAAAATGATTCTGGACAAGATAAAGATAGTTTATCAATTCAGAGTGAAAAATCATCGTCAACACAATACGATCGTTTTAAACAATTTCAACATAGAGAATGTTCAACGCAAATGGAAATTAACAATAAAAATTCACAGGAACAAATTAATACGGGTAAATCGACAGTGATTTTGAATGAGAGTAATTTTACTGATTTATTGGATTCTGAGGAGGATATTGCTGATGAATTTTCCGCACCGAAAAGGTATTTTTGGAGAATAATATTTCTGTATTTTTTTTCTTATTTATTATTGTCTATTTTCTTCATGATTATTAATTTTTTATTTATTTTGAATTTTTTTCTAATTTCAATTCAGTTTAAATTCGATTCAATGTTAAAAATGTTAACGCCATTTTTTAAAAGAATTCAACTATCTCAATAAATATCAAAATACATTCAAGAAATTCAACTATTTTGAAAAATTTACAACAACAAAAAATTATTGCCAATATTTAAATTATCTTTTTAAATAAATAGCAAAATTATTCGACAAAATTAAATTATTTTCAGGAATTTTAATAGAATTCATTATGTAAAATTCTATTATTTTTTTTAAATAATAATATTCGTCACAAGCATTCAATTATTTAGTTAAAAATTAAATAAAATTCTCCAGATTTCTATTACTTTCGAAATAATTTTGAAAAAAAATTCTTCACAAGAATTCAATTATTTAAATAAATGTTGATAATTTATATGTGAAGAATATTAATTCTTCACATATAAATTCAATTATTTTCATAAAAAATATTGTTTTTTTCCAAGAATTCAATTATTTTCATCAAAAATTATGTTTTTTTTCAAGAATTCAATTATTTCAAAAAAAATTTCAATTCAATTATCTAAAACAAAATTGAAGAAAAATTGTCCTGAAGATTTAAATTATCTTTATAAAAAAACGACTTTTTTTAAAACAAAATTCAATTATTTTCAGGAATTTTAATTAAATTAATTTTGCAAAATTTAATTATTTCCATAAAGAATAATATTCATCACAGGAATTGAATTATTTTGTTAAAATATAAATAAAATTCTTCTTAAGAATTCAATTTTTTTAACCAAATTATAAAATTCTTCATAAGAATTCAATTATGTAAAATTTAATTATTTCCATAAAGAATAATATTCATCGCTTGAATTCAATTATTTTTATAAACAAAATAAATTTTTCTCAAAAATTCAATTATTTTAAGAAATGTGACAAAATTCTTCGCAAGAATTCAATAATTAAAAAAAATCTTTTAAAAATTGTCCTGAACATTTAAATTATCTTTTAAAGTAAATATCAAAATTCATGGACAAAATTTAAATACTTCCAAGATTTTTAATAAAATTCTTTCTGCAAAATTCAATTATTTTCATAAAGAATAATATTTATCCCAAGAATTCAATTATTTTGTTAAAATGAAAATAAAATTTTTCTAAAGTATTTTTTTTTTATTCAAATTATAAAATTCTTTATAAGAATTCAATTATTTACATAAATTTTAATAACAATCTTCACTTAAATTCAATTATTTTTATAAACAAAATTAATTTTTCTCAAAAATTCGATTATTTAAAAAAATGCAACAAAGTTCTTCACAAGAATTCAATTATTTAAAAAAAATCTTTAAAAAATTGTCCTGAAAATTTCGTTTATCGTTTTTTTAAAAGTAAATATCAAAATTCATGGACAAAATTTAAATACTTTCAAGATTTTTAATAAAATTCTTTCTGCAAAATTCAATTATTTTCATAAAGAATAATATTCATCCCAAAATTTCAATTATTTTTTGAAATTATAAAATTCTTTTTCAATGAATTCAATTATTATCTGAAATTATAAAATTCTTTATAAAAATTCAATTATTATCTGAAATTATAAAATTCTTTATAAGAATTCAATTATTTAAATAAATTTCTAATAAGCTTCACATGAATTCTCTTCTTTTTTGTAAACAAAAATAATTCTTCTCAAAAATTCAATTTTTTTCAAATTATAAAACAAAAATTAAAATAAAATAAAAAAATAATTTAATACAATTCTAATTATAAAACAAATTATAAAATTATTAATTATTTAATTATAAATTATTATTATAATTCAATTGTTTTAATATATCTAAAAAAAATTGAGCTCAATATTTCAATTATCTTTATTTGAATAAATAGCAAAATTCCTTAACAAAATTCAATTATTTACAGGAATTTTAATAAAATTCATTGCAAAATTCAATTGTCTAGTAATATAAATATTTTTATCACAAGAATTCAATTGTTATTTTCAATGGTAAGAAAATTCAATTATTTTCCAAATTTGAATAAAATTGATCGCAAAATTGCAATAATTTTCAAAAAAAAAAAATTTCGCAATTCAATAGTTTTCAATATTCTACTATTATTTTATATTTTTAATCTTTTTTTCTTCTATTCATGTTTTATACTTTTTTTTATTCATTCATCCACTTTTTTGTCTAATTTATCTTGTTATTTATTTATTTATCTATTATTTATTTATTTATTTATTTATCCAGTTATTTATTTTTCTATGTAAATATTTATTTATCTATTTGTTTATATTTATTTATTTAGGCATTGTTTCTATGCTTTGTTTTCTTTTTAGATGCGAAAATAATGAACAAATTGTCGAAGAGAAAATTGAAGAAAATGCCCCGGGTCCTTCAAAGTTTCAAAGTCGTTTGAAACAATTTCGCCATAGCGACGAATTGACACAACCGGAAGTTGTTGTTGACAATAAGAAAACTAATGAAATGGAAAAAAATATGGAAAATTTTAATTTTTCAACTTTACATTCTTCTGATGATGAATTGATGGACAATAATATTCCCAAGGAATGTGACAAGTTAGTTTTTACTAGAAAAATAGAATTTTTTAATAAACTTTTAAATTTAAAAGAAAATTAATTAATTAATTAATTTTTTAATAAAATTTTATATTGTTTTCTTTTTTTATCTTTTTGTTTGTGATTATTTTACAAAATTTCTATATTTTAATTCACGTTGAATTAATTATTCCTAATAATTTATTAATAATATTTTTCTCTTTTGTTATATTTTAATTTACTTGAAATTTATTCTATTTAATAATTTTAGTGTAAATAAAAATGTATTTATTTATTAATTTTTTTTTCTCTTCATTATATTTTAATTTACTTGAAATTAATTATTCCCCGTCATTTATTAATTAACAATTCTTCTTTTTTCTCTCTCTTTTGCTTTATATTCTATTTTAGGCGATAAAAATCTATTTCTAATAATAAATTGGTGATTTTATTTTTCAGCGGGAATTCAAATGATTCAGAAACAGCAGTGAAAAATACACAAGAAGGGAGAAATAGTTTGCAAAGTTTTTTCAATGCTGACGAGGACGATGTTTTTTTATCGCAAGTGAATTTTGGTGATTTGTGAATTGGGAGAGAAGAGAGCAAAAAAAAAGAGAAATTCTTATCTTGCCAAGCAGAAAATTTTGTCACAATTTTAAAAGGTGATTAAGATATTTATAATTTATTAATTACGATATTTTCTATTCTACTTTATACTTCTTTTCGTAATATTAGTTTATTTTTGTTAAATATTTATTATTCACCCGTGAAATTAGAAAAAGTGTTTTTGTTTTTATTTAATTAGTTAATTGTTTGTTTTTAATCATTGTTGATAAACAATCAAATTATTTTGTCTTTCTTTCGAGAAGAAATTATTTCACAAAAGTATTTTTTGTTTTTGTTTTTTTTTTTTGTTTGTGAGAAATTATTTAAAAGGTAGAAAAGAAGAAATTTTTTTCTTTACTTATTTAGTTTTATTATTTTGCACTCTAATGAGAAATTAAAAGTATTTTAAGAAATATAGGGAAAAGTTTTTAGATATTATTAAAGAAACATTATTTGAAAAAACGAAATTTATTTATTTATTTATTTTATATCAACGGACTTATAAAATACATAAAAATAAAAGTCTGTTAGTTGTTTTTATTTGTTTTTTTTGTTTCCTAACTTTTTTTGTTGATAAATAATTTATTTTTAAATAAAAATAAAGTTTTGAATTTCAAAATTAGTAAAAATATTATTGAAGTTATATAATTTTGGCGAAAAATTTTATTATTTACAAAAATTTTCTAGGAATGTCAATTAAAATTGTGCTAAAATAAATTTCATTCTTTTGAAGATTTTAAAAAAATAATTTTGAAAATAATTTAAGTCTTTGAAGGAATTTTATTAAAATTGAAAAATTGTTATTAAAATATTTATTAAAATTAATAAAGTGATTAATAATAATAATAATAATAATAATAATAATAATAATAATAATAATAATAATAATAAAAATTTATTATGGTAGCTTTTTTTGCAAGTTTTCTAGATTAAAAATTTAATTGAAACAACAATTAATATTCCAAACACGATTTATGTGTGACATTGAATTTCCTGAATCGATTTGATGGATTCAAATCGCTTTCAATTTATTAGACTAATCGTCTTTTTCCTATTTTAATTTAAAGCATCCTTCATTTCTTCTTCAAGTCTTAAATAACTATTATTAGATCCTTTAAACTGTGTATTTTTCTAATCTTTTTTTTTTCTTCTTTTCAAATAATTAATAGTCACTATTTTGGAAAAAGAAAATAAAATAAAATGAAACAATATTTTTCTATTTCTGTTCTTTTCTATATTTAATTAAATCATTTAAATCAATAATTCAGATAAATTAGAATAAAATGTACATTTTTATACTATAATTATAAATAAAGAAATATTTAAATTGAAAAACATATTTAAAAAAATTTTTAAAAGTAAAAAAATAGAAAAAAAATTAAATAAAATAAAATAAATAGAGACTCAATAAATAATATTTAAAAAAAATATTTTTTGTATTATTAATGATGATAAGTCAATTTATTAATTTGTTAATAATTCTTTTCGTTTTGCTAATTTTTTTTTTAATTGAAAGAAGTATGGAACTTGATGAAAGCAGACTGAATGTATATACGAAATCAATTAATTCAAATTGTATAAATTATTCAAAGGCCTTCGATTCTAACGCGTTAATTACCAACCAAAGAATGTCACTTTTATCAATCAAAATCTACTTTTTCTTTTTTTATTTCTTCTTATTTTATCCTTTTTTTTCCTTTTAACTATTTATGTTTCGTTTATTTTTTTGTAATTGTCATTTATTTTATATTCTTATTTTGGTTTCTTTTGCAAACAATTTTTTTTATTAATAATAAAAATACAAATAATAAAAATAATAAAAATAATAAAAATAATAAAAATAATAAAAATAATAAAAATATTAAAAGTAATAAAAATAATAAAAATAATAAAAAATAATAAAAATAATAAAAATAATAATAATAATAATAATAACAATAAATTCATCTTTTCGTAGAAGAAAATTACTAAAAATAATTTTTTGAAAAAGAAAAATTATTGAAAGTAACTTTATTAGCAGAATTTAGTTATAAAATGTTTAAAAAAATTCCAAAAATAGAATTTTTATTTATTTATTTAAAAAAATTCTTTAAAAAAATTCCCACTATTTTTCTCTTGAAAGTAATTTTTCTTTCTTTTTTTTTTTGTTTTTTAAATAGATAAATTTTCTATAAATAGTAAATTGTAGTAAATAGAGAAAAAATTTAGTGAAAATGAAATAATTCAACAAAATAGAACAGTAAGAAATAAATGAAAACAAATAACCTTCATTATTTATTATAGTTTTTTTAACCTTTATTTTTCTGTCTCTGTTTGCACTTATTTGTTTGCTTTGTATTTTAGTTTGTTTGTTTTTTCTTTTGTTTTTATAACTTTGTTTATTTCTTACTTTGTTTATTTATTCGTCTATTTTGTTTAATTATTTGTTTTGATTGTTTATTAATTTTTAAATATTTTTTTATTTCTTAGTTTGTTTGTTTATATTGTTTAATAACTTGTTTTTCTTGTTTATTTGTTAATTAATTTAATTTTTTTTCGTTTGTTTGTTTGTTCATTTTTTTTGTTTGTTTTGTTTCTTAGTTTATTTGCTTGTCTATTTTGTTTAATTATTTGTTTTTCTTGTTTGTTTATTGTTTTTTGTTTATTGATTTGTTTGTTTTGTTTCTTAGTTTATTTACTTGTCATTATTGCATTTTTTCTCCACTTTTATTGGTTTTTTTTATATTCTAATTAAATTTTTTTTATTACATTCAATCGTTAATAATTTTTTTATTCAATGAAAAATAATTTTCCACAGCGAAAGTATATTTAAGTAGGAATATTTCCGCAAATGTAAAAATAACGATTTCAATTTATTCTAATTAGGGGGAGTAGAAAAAATTACAAATTAACATTTATTATTGATTTTATTGCGCGGGGTGTAATCATCTTTTACGCTACGTTACAAGTCGAAGGTTGAAATCGTTGTAAAAAAGTTTTCATTTTTAACCTTGTAGAACCAAAAAAGAAATAGAGAAATATGCACCATTTTTCTTTAGAATCTAAAAAGAAATACAAAATTATTTCCCGACAATTTTATAAATAAATTCATTAAGTAAATGAAAAAAGAAAATAAAATAATAAATAAACTAATACTAAGGCAAACAAATAAATAATTAAAAAATAAATAAAATAATAAATAAACAAATAGATAAATAAATTATAAATAAATGATTCAGCAAACAAATAAAGAATAATTAGGAAATAAATAAATAAATAAATGCTAAGGCAAACAAATAAATAATTGAAAATAAATAAACAAATAGATAAACAAATGAATGAACAGATAAATAAATAATAAATAAATAAACAAATACTAAGGCAAGCAAATAAATAATTAAAAAATAAATAAAACAAATAGATAAACAAATTGACGAACAGATAAATAAATAATAAATAAATAGATAAACAAATAGTAAAGCAAACAAAGAAATAAACAAAATAAAAAATTAATAAATAGACAAAGAAATAAATAATAAAAAAAAATAAATTGATAAACAAACCGATAAACAAATAAATAAAAAATAAAGAACTATTAATTAAAAAAATAATAATTTGTTTATTATAATTTATTTATCATAATTTGAACATTACATTTAAATAAAAAAGAATGTTTAAACTAATGACAAAAAAAATTAGTAAATAATTATTTTCAATATGACTTTTTAAAAATAGAAGTGAAAAAAAATTAGAAAAAAAATATTGGATTTTTTTTACAATTACTAAATGTTATTTAATGTGAGCAAGTGGAATTGAAAAATCCTTCAATCTTACAATATTTTAATTTTTTTATTATACACGTTATTACATAAAGTCTTAAGATCTTGAATTTATACTAAATGAAGTAGACATATTTAAAAAAAAAAAAAAAAAAAACAGGAAAAAAATATTACATGTTTGTATAACTGTCAATTTTTACACTTAGTAATAGTTTACGTGATTGTTTCAACATTTTCTACGCCCCCTGTTTTTTTCCCACTGTTGCTTTTAATTTAAAAAAAAAAATAAAGTTTAAAAACAATCATGTAGAAGATTTAAAAAAAAATAATTTAAAAATTATTTACTCATTTTTTTGAAAATATAATTATTTTTTTGCAAACATAAATAAGAGCAAAAATTAAAACAATAAACTAAAAAAATTAACTTAATTTTAAATAAAATTAATTCAAATTATTTTTGCGTTAATTATTTAGGTCTAGTAAAAAATTTTTTTAAATTAATTTATTTAAAAATGAATGTCAATTAAATTCTTTAGTTGAATATTTTTTTTGTAAATTCGACGATTTTTAAACAGTCTTTAACTGCGTTTGTGAGAAAAAATAATAAAAAGACTTTTTTTTGTTTATCGAAAATCTTATCATGACAGTACAATTTTTCCTTATTATCAAGTTGATAATTAAATAATCCTACATATTTTTAAAGCGAAATAAATTTGTTTCTCAATACATTTTTTTTGGAATCTTCGCACTAACCTTGACATTGACTTATTTGAACGAAATTCTTTCTGTTCATTCTATTACTATTTAACTACTTATTTACATATCGTTATGTTATTTAATTATTATTTATATGATTAAAAAAATTTAATTAATTAATTAATTTGATTTAATTTAAATTCTTTGACCTTTAATATTATTTATATGTTTTGTTTTTGTTTTCCATTTAAAAGTTAATATTAAATAACTAAAATGTAAATGTAAATAAAAATGTTAAATTTAAATCTCGTTCCTCGTGTGCTTTGAATTAAATTGGAAAAATTAGCTTCTAACTGACTCAAATTATTTTATTATTTATTATTTTAACAGTTTTTTTTATTTATTATTTTATTTATATATTTTTTATAGAAACTTGTTAGGCGCGTGAAATTTTAGATACGTCCCTGACGACCAATAGTGCCAGTAATGCGCACGCGTCGCCCCTCCAGCCGGCGACAACTTGTCCCCCACTCCCGCGCTACTTGCGAGGTATATAAAGTGCCTCGCGTCTACAATTTTCGTCATTTGACGCGCATCTTTGTCCCCCAATGCTTCGCGAATGTCATTTTTTTTTATTTTTCATCTGATAGCTAAAAGTTTTTCTACTTTAGTCGTGTTTTTAATTGACGATCTTCACAATGTTTATAAAAATTCTAGCAAAAAGAAAAACAACAACAAAATTCACATGAATAAAATAGAATAAGTAATTGACAAAATAAGGCCCAAGATATTTTTTTTATAAATTAGAAACATGATAAATCTAGCGAATGAAATTCTGATATTTTAACTCGACGCTTATTACATTAAAAAAATAAATCAAGTATTTTTAATTTTATAATGTTAATAAAAAAATTAATGAGATTAAATCGAGTAAATTAATAAATTGTCAAGGCAATCAATAATTTAATGAATATATAAAATTAACATTATTAACGAGTATTTTTAATAACTTAAATTAATAATTCAAAAATAAACTTATATTTTGATATGACTTAATTATATTTTCATGCTTTTTTAATGGAATAATTTTTATATTTCGTTAAATAATAAATTTATAATTATAAATTTACATTCATAATAACTTATTATAATAAAATAAATATTTGTTTATATTATTTTATAGGAATAAATACAAACATTATATGAATAAAATTTAAAAAAATATATTTATTTATTGTTATAAATTTATTATTATATATTTTATTGTTATAATATAATTGGATATTTTTATATATTTATATATATATTAATATATGTATATATATATATATATATATATTTTTATATATATATTTTTTTTATATATATATTTATTTATTACAAAAGTATGGAAATGCAATTAAGTCATACCGCCAAATTTAAAATTGCACCTGTCATATTGAGTTAAATTGCGTAATTATTTCATTCAATGACACCTGATTAATTTAATATATATATATATATATTTGTTATTAATTAATTACGAGGTTAAACAGAATCTAGTACATTGTTTTGCGTAAGAGAGACTGTTCTGACCTTCATATCTTTCTTCCAGGAGCGGATTTATTATCATTTTTGATATAATATATTTATTTGTATATATATTTCACTTTTATTTTAACTCTAGTTTAAATTTTTATTTTTTTAGCATTTTAATGATAAAATTAAATTTATGAAAATAAAAATTAATTATATACATTTAATTTAATTAATTTTTATACATTTTGTTTATAGAATGTATAATGTTAGTATTATACAATAATAAATAGTATTGTTATTATTGTTATTATTATTATTATTATTGTTATAATTTTTAGTATTATTATTTTTATTATTTTTTTTTGTTATTATTATTAGTATTCTTACTTTTTTACTATTAAATAATAATAATATTTAAAATATTATTGTGCAGTTTAAATATTTCTTTTATCATTATGTACCTAACAAATGAATTATTTTTATTTGTCATCATTGTTTTTATTTGGTTTTAATATAAAATAATTTTAAATTTATTTGATACGTTGAATTTAAATGAAAGTTTTTTATATACAATTATAATAATATAAAAATAATTTTATATACAACATATAAAAAATAAAGGAAATGGGAATTTAAAAATTAAAAATTAAATTTGTTATTAAATTAAGGGAATTTGAATTATTATAACGTTACAATTTTGAAACCAAGTGCTATTAAAAAATTGTGATTTCATAAATGATTTAAAAAATACCCTTAATATAAATTTCTTCACAAAAATAATTTCAATTGTTTTTTTTTTAATTTTGAAATATAAATCCTGAAAATTCCAGTAATTAGTAAATAAAATTTTTTCTTATGGTTAAATTTTCTCTGCGCGACAAATTAATAATATCTTATCTTTTAATAGACATCAAATATTGTAAATCTTGTAATTGAATTATTCTCGGGATAATTGTTTAATCTCATGCAAATAATAAGAAAATAAAATTAATTTTTTATCTTTTTTTCTCTATTTTTTTAAAAGGCTATTTTATTTTTGTTTTTTTCTCAATTGTTATTTTAGAATAAAGGAAAACATTAAGTTGTTTAAAAAATTTTTTATTCCCTCGGCTTTTTTTGCTTTAATATTAAAAAATGTTTTTTATTTTTATAATAATAGTAATAATAGTAATAATAATAACAATAATAATAATAATAATAATAATAATAATAATAATAATAATAATAATAATAATAATAATGTGGGTTTTATAAAATAAATAATTCAAATAATGGGTAATAATTAAATTACAAAAATAGAATAATTCAATGGTAATAATAATTTATTAATTTAATATTAACAGAAGTTATTCGTAATATTAATATTTAAAAATAGTAATAATCAAATGTAATAATAATTTATTTATTTAATATTACCTGAACTTAAGTTATTTTTAATATTAATATTTGTTTAATTATTATTACAATTAATATTTTTTTTTATATTAATTTAATAATAACTAAATAATAAAAATAATACTAATAATTAATTAATTTTATACTAATAATAATACTAATAATTTATAAATAAATATTTAATATCAGTTGTTTTCATTTTTTTTCTTCAATTCGTTTTTTTCACATGTTTTAATAACATTCCTCTTAATTTTCTTTGAGGTATTCCAAATTTTTTACATTAATTTTCAATTGCTATTTAAGTGTTTGGTAATTATAATGTTGATGATAATTTGAAAAATGTGAAAGAAAAATCAGTTCATTATAAGAGTATCTGCAAATATTTTCTAATGATATTAACAAAGTATTTTATTTCTTTTTTTTTATCAATTTTACACATTTATAATGATGGAATGTTATAAAAACCATTTTATATCTCTTTCAAAGATGAGTTTAAGTCAATAATGACATTTGTGTGTCGAGGATTTTAAAATAAAGACGAGCCGTACAAATTGTCTTTTGACATTTTTTTTTTCTTTAATTCTATAATCGTAATAACATTCAAAAAAGTAATTTTCATATTTTTTTCAATTTTAATTTCGCCTCTAATTAGCAAACAAATTGCGCACTTTTTGCATAAAAATTAAAATTTTTCTTTCTTTAATAATAATAATTGTTACTGTAATTATAAGAATAATTGAAAAAAAGAAATTTTTTCATATAATCAGAGGAATAATTGAAAAAATAATTTTTTAACAATAAAAAAAGTAGGGTGAAAAAATAATAATTTTTATAATTGTTTTTTAATTATTAGGATATTAACTAATCAATAATATAAATAATAATATTAATAATAATAAGAAAAATAATAAGAATAATAATAATAAGAATAATAATAATAATAATAATAATAATAATAATAATAATAATAATAATAATAATATTAATAATAATAATATTAATAATAATAATTAGAATAATAAGAATAATAATATTAATAATAATAATAATTAGAATAATAATAATAAGAATAATAATATTAATAATAATAATAATAATAATAGAAACAATAATGAAAAGAATAAAATGCATTGCAAATAAATTAACATAAAAATTGTGCAATTGAATAAAAGCGAGTTCTCAATGTAAATAATCGTTTGAATTTTACATAACTGATTAGACTTTTAAATAAATTATCCACTTGATACTAAACTTTACCAGTTTATATAAAAATCATCAGTTTTCATTTTTCCCTTCATTTTTTTTTTTTTTTTTTTTATAAATAAAGAATTTTCTTTTCTGTTAATGATGCAAATGTCATAATTTTATTTATAGAGGGCATTAAACCTCAAGTAAACGTTTGAGAAAAAAAAAATTATAAAAATAACACAGAGAATTTTCCTGTCTCACCTGATTGATTAAATATTATTCCACATTTTTATGGTTTCTAAATGTATTTAAGTTTTTTTTTTAAAGAAATATTTTATTGCATATAAACATTGGAACTTGTGATTTTATATTGAGGCACAAATACTATTTTTATTCTAGGAAATAAAACAACATGAAAAAGAAATAAAAAATTGTTATTTTGACCTAAAAATTTTTACTAAAATGCATCTATTTGGCCCTAAAATAATCTAATTTCACTAAAATAAATTAATTTTGACCTAAAATAATCTAAGTCCACTTAAATTAATCTATTTTGACCTAAAATAATCTAATTTTACTAAAATACATCTTTTTGGACCTAAAATAATCTAATTTTACTAAAATACATCTTTTTGGACCTAAAATAATCTAATTTTACTAAAATAACTCTATTTGGACCTTGAATAATCTAATTTTACTAAACTAATTTTATTTGGACCTAAAATAATCTAATTTTACTAAAATAACTCTATTTGGACCTTGAATAATCTAATTTCACTAAAATAAATCTATTTTGACCTAAAATAATCTAATTTTACTAAAATACATCTTTTTGGACCTAAAATAATCTAATTTTACTAAAATAACTCTATTTGGACCTAAAATAATCTAATTTTACTAAACTAATTTTATTTGGACCTAAAATAATCTAATTTCACTAAAATACATCTTTTTGGACCTAAAAAAATCTAATTCCACTAAAATAAATCTATTTTGACCTAAAATAATCTAATTCCACCCAAATTAATCCATTTTGACCGAAATTAATTTATTTTCATTGAAATTGAAATCTGTTTCGACCTAAAATAATCTACGTAGACCTTAAAGGGTTTACAAATATAAAAAAGTTTTAATTGTATTTAATTTAAAAATAGTTACACAATTAATTCATTTTGACCTTATTTTGACCTGAAATTCGTATAAAACTTAAATAATTTCTGTGTAACTATATCAAAATTATTTAATTCGACGTAGAATTGATGAACTCTGACTCAATATTGATAAACTTTAACCTTAATTTGTCTCATTGAATTAATTTTTTACCCAATTAAATTTTTTCAATTTTCAAAATTTTTTTTAAGTATTGTCACCTGTAAGTTAAGGAAATGAGAGAGACTCTTAAAAATTTTGACAGTTTGTTCTTTAGATTATTTTAGAAACATTTATGATTTTTTTCAGAATTTAAACATCACAAATTTTTTTTTTAAAAAAATAAAATAAATTTGCAATTTAACATGCGAGATTTTTTGTACGGATAGACGCAATGTCAAAAAGTTAAAACTAGGAAAGTTTAGAGAAAGTTTACCACGGATTTAATGAATAAATAATTATTTTAATTTTAGTTTTCAAAGCCCTTGGGGACACTTTTTGACTTGTATGTTAAAAAATAATTAAAAATAATTAAAAATAATTAAAAATAATTAAAAATAATTAAAAATAATTAAAAATAATTAAAAATGATTAGAAATAATAAAAAAAATTATTAATAATGATTAGAAATAATTAAAAATAATTAAAAATATATTTATATTTTTTGAAATAACGTAAGGGGAGCGTAATGTAACGGCCCCTTGGCGAGGGGGCCCTTAGAGATTTTTGACTACTATGACGAATTTTTTTATAATAAGGAAAAATGTTTTACTGTTATTACGTAAGTAATTCTAATTTACATTTAATTTATATTTCACTTAATTTACATACTATTAATATTTATAATATTTATATTTTAATTATTTATGTTTTAAATAAAAGAAATGTTTCTAAGTAAAAAATTAAAAAATGTTCATGATTCTAATGTAAAAAAAAGTAAGAATGATTTTGATAAAACAAAAATTTTTTTAAATAGAATTTTTCCTTTTAAATTGAAAGGGGATTTTTTTTTTTAATGGATTAAGATAAATAAAATAGGGAATCCCATAAGCAAAAATTCGACGAGGAAGAAATGAGAGAAAGAAAAATGATTAATCATCATAAGCATAATGTATTGTATTGGGCAATTAACATGAAATGTGTATTAATGCTGCGTTGTCAGTTCCAAAAGATTATATTATATATATATATATGAAGATCATTTGGAGGGGAATTCTCGTAAACTAATGTATACTCGCTTTGCTTTTGAAATAATATTCTAGTTTCTTACGATACTTGACACGACGCGCAGGTGCTTTATTATTATTATTTTCAAAAAAGTGAGAGAAAAAAAGTTTTTTTTTCACATTATTTTTTTTATCACAAAAAAAATTTTTTTTTTGTTTTATCGCATTGCAAAAAAAAAAAATTCACATTTTTATTTATAAATTTTGTGAATAATATATTTGTTTTTCAATCATTTTATATAATCTCTCTTTGTTCGTCTCTTTTATTATTATTTTTTTTGTAATCAAAAATCGTGCTTTTTTCTTTGTATATTAATTAGTGCTGAGTGTATAATATTGTGGATATATTGATATTATAGTTTTTTTATATTTTGTGATTATATATATATATGTTTAGATATATATAAGAGAAGAGAAAAAAAAGAAGAAAATAATTAGAAAAAATATCGGGAATGAAAAAAAGGAATGTGTGGAAAAGAATGAAAATTGACTTAAAATTATTTTCAAAGTCATTTACATTTGTTTATTATACTTGAAAAGAAATTTTGTACGAGGAAAAATATTATCGTTTTCCGTTTTTGGTAATTTTAACACCTATTAAGTCCTAAGCCCTCCCCCCACCCCATCACTGCCCTTTCAACAAATTTCTTTTCACCAGTAAGTATTTTTAATTTTTATTTTTATTAATTAATATATTTTTTTAATAAAATTTTATTTAATTACTATAATTTAACATTTTCATGCAAAAACTTTTCTATTTTTATTTTATTTTTAAAATTATTATTATTATTAATATTATTTTTTATTATTATTATTATTATAATTATTATTATTTTTTTTAATATTTTTTTTAGATTGTTGATACTTTTAATTTACTATATTTATTATTATTATTAGTTGATTAAATATTTTAATATAATTAACATCTTTTGAATTAAAATAATTATTAATTTTTTTTTGCCTTTTGAGAAAAAATTCTTTGTCATTATTTTATCATTAAATAAATATTATACATAATTATTATAATCTCTTGTGGATTAAGAAAAAATTTTTTTTTTTGACATTTTCTTTTGAAGAGACTAAATATAAAAATTTAGATAATAAAATTTAAATAAAATGGATAAAAATAAGCAATAATTTACAAATATAAAGTTGATTTTTCAAATTTCGAATATTGGAACAAAATTTATTTACTTATTTATGTAAAAATAAAATTGCCGAAAATTCTTTATTATTATTTTGGTATTTTTAAAATAGAAACTAAAATAGCGTGTTCGTTAATTTTAATGATTTATTAGTAATTTATGTAATTATTGATAAGAAAAATATAATTATAAAGCGATTATGACAATAATAATGTTAAAATAAGAAATAATAATACTAATAATAATAAAAACATTGGTAAATTATTTTTTGTTTATTATTTGAACTACTGTATTTGTTAATTTATATTTATTACTAATTAATATTAAATTTACAGTTTTAATACAATAATAATAATAATAGTAATAATAATAATAGTAATAATAATAATAATAATAATAATAATAATAATAATAATAATAAAATAATAACAATAAAAATAATAATGTTAAAAGAATAAAAATAAAAAAACTGTGACAACTATTATTTATAATAAATAAATAAATAAATTATATAATCTTTACAATTTCACAAATTAAACAAAACAATTGTTTAAAATTAAAAAATTAATTTCAGTCAAGTTTATAATATATTTATTAAATAATAATATATTATTATAGCATTAACATAATTAGGTCAATTAATTCACGATAAAAAGACTTATGCGCAAGGAAATCTTAATATTATATTTCCATTTATTCGTTTTTCTTTTTTTTTCACATTAAACAGAATTCATTAATTCTAATTTAACGCTTATAATTAGTATAGTCAATCAATTAAAGATAAATTTTAAAGAAAAATTGAAGAAAAAAAAATTTTTTTTTCCCCTCTAGAATTAATTACAATGCTATATAAGACAAAAAAAATAAATAACCAGAAAATCATTATAGCAAGAATCTCAATCCGCGAGTGATTTTGAAATTGATCGTGTAAAAAAGTGAGATAACGAGAGAGAAAGAGAGAAAAAATTGTTAATAATAATTATAATAAAAAATAATTATTATTAAAAAAAAAATTGAGTGAATTTTTTTTTATTATTAAATTATGAATTATTTTTTCAATCAATTCACTAATAATAATAAA
This sequence comes from Leptopilina drosophilae, assembly GCA_032873175.1. Lineage (NCBI taxonomy): Eukaryota > Metazoa > Arthropoda > Insecta > Hymenoptera > Figitidae > Leptopilina > Leptopilina drosophilae. The sequence continues at coordinate 39,414,784 of CM065486.1, read as the reverse complement.
CTAATGTTAAAACAATAATAAATATTATTTTATTTAAAAATAATTAATGATTAAAAAAGTAATTAATTTTTTGACTAATTAACTAACTTATTAATTAATTTATTAATTTTATTATTTATTTTTTTATTTACTCTTTTATTTATTTTTGTTATTTATTTATTTTGTTATTTATTTTTGTATTTATTTTTTTATTTACTTTTTTATTTATTTTTGTTATTTATTTATTTTGTTATTTATTTTTGTATTTATTTTTGTATTTACTTTTTTATTTATTTTTGTTATTTATTTATTTATTTTGTTATTTATTTTTGTATTTATTTTTTTATTTACTTTTTTATTTATTTTTGTTATTTATTTATTTATTTTGTTATTTATTTTTGTATTTATTTTTTTATTTATTTTCTTATTTATTTTGTTATTTATTTTTTTATTTACTTATTTTTTATTTTTATTTATTTATTGTTATGAATCATAAGTGATTTGTATTAAAAATTAATTCACTTGAAACCAATCATTCGAGTCACGTGACTAAAATATAATTAATTCACCTAAAAGTTTATTTAAAAAAAAAGAAAATAAATTAACATAACTTTTTTATTCCCATTAATAATAAATTAATTTAAATTCTTTGTTTGTGTTTCTTTTTTAAAATTTTTTTTTTGTTTTTCGTATAATTTTTCCTATAAATTGTTAAAAAAAAAAAATTGTCGTGTAAAAACTGTTGTTAAAAAAAATGGCTTGATAAACTAATGGTCTCGTTTTGTCTCTTTAAAGTTAAAACATTGCGGAAAAACAAGTAATTACTAACACTCATTGTAGCAGTCAAGTTGTAAGAGAAAATTTTTATTCGATCAAAATGATAATTTTGCTTAGAATTTCAAATCTAGAATTATTTCAATAAACAAATAAGATCGCGCCTTTGTTTTATTTAAAAAAAAAACAATTCTAATAAATTTTTAGTGGTTTAGGGGGGAGGGGGAATGTTAATTAAAAAATTTAAGAAAATAGTAATTTTTTTTTCGAAAAAAAATGCTAATGAATTTTTAGAGGTTTAGAAGAGGGAAAAAAACTTAATAAGTTAATAAGTAATTAATAAGTTAATCAAAAAATTTTAGAAAATAGAAATTATTAAAAATCACAGTAATATTGAATTTTTAAATATTTTTTTATTAAATATTTTTATTATTTAATTATAAATAATAAATAAACAAAATAAAAAAATTTTATAATATAACGTTTATTTATTTATAAAGAAATAAACAAAATAGAAAAAATGTAATAATATTGCGGTTATTTATTCATTTCTTTAAGAACGTTACATTAATAAATAATTGAAATCACGTTTTTAAAATTATAATTATTCATCATCGCACAAAAATTTAAAATTGTAATTTAAGGTATTTATTCAATTTTTTGAAAGCAGAACACATAATTATAGAGTTTAAATTAGTTCAGGTAAATCTAATTAGTTTTGGTTTTCTTTGAAAGATTTTTTTTTCTTCTTTTTTGCATTTATATTTGAATTTGTGTCCTTTAACATAAATTTAATGACTTTCGTAAATTAAAAAGTAATTTTCGTCAAATAATGCACTGCCATTAATGGGTCATTAAAAATTTAATTTCTTTTAATTCCAAATTTTCTTCTTTTATTAATTGTAGAAAATAAAATTTCACAAACATTATTCAGAAGTAAGAAAAATAAATCTAATTTTTTTTTATTAGTTTCATTTATTTATTTATAAAACAACCATTATAATTATTATCTATTATTATTTTGTTATAATAATTATTATTTTTTGCTACTAATTTTTAATTGTAGAACTATATTCAATTTTATTGTTATTTATTTATTTTTATTATTACTATTGTTACTATATTTATTTACATCATTATTAATGTTCACTTTTTTTGTATTGTTTGCTTTAAAAAAATATTTTTAAAAAAACTATTAAATATGCGAAAAAAATTGTTTATTTAATTAAATAATAGAAATAAACTGATAAATTTTAATTTAAAAAAACAATATTTTTGCTAAAATACAATAGTAAAATTTTTCTTAATATTTGTTGTTAAAAACTTTAAGGAAACACTAATTTTTATTTAAATTATTAATTGCTATTGATAATATTAAAAATGCCTCATTATTTTTTTTAAATGTTTTTATAAACAACTTTAAAATATACAAAATTATGCTTTAGTCGTTAATTATGGTAATTATGATAAATAAATAAATAAATGTAAATAATATTGCAATATACGTATGTGAAAAAAATTTTAAATCGAAGAAAAGAATAAATTATTATTTAGTCAGTTTTTTTTTTAATAAAATTTTTCGTTACAGACTTCCAGTTGTGAAAAGAAATTTACAACTTGTAGTTTATCTTAAAGACTAACATTGTTTGGAATAAAAATTCATCAGTGTCAGAAAATATTCAAGATACACGAGTTATGACTGATGTCAATGGTAATTTGCTTCACATATTTTAACGCAAAAAGAAATTTAAAAAAAAAATCATTACAAGATAGTGGAAAATCTCCTATATTGAAAGACAAAAAAAATAGTAAATTTTCACTGAAGCGAGATTAAATGATGAGAAAACAATTCTAGAAAATACTTCACGCGAAGGACGTTTAAATAGGATTTTAATTTTTAATTTCTTTTTTATAAATTCCAATCTTTTATATTTATTTTCAATATTTTATATTTTGCAATAAAAAAATTTTTTATTATTATTGTTTTCGTATTGGAAGAAAAATATTTTCTAAAATTTTCTTTTGGAAAATAATGATAATTAGAAACAAATAATATTTCTGTTTTTATTAATTGGAAAAATATTAATTTTTTTAGGCCTAAAATCTAAAGAAAAACCGGAAGTTCAAAAAATTCTTGCCAATCATGATGTTATGGTAAGTTTACAGTATTTATTTTTTTTTTTTGAATTTTATTAAATGTAATGAAATTTTTTTGTTTTATAAATTTTATTTATTAAAATTTTTGTTTGACAACTTTGAACATTTTTAAATTTAATGGAAATTTAAGAAAAATTATTCGAAACTTTGTAAATGTAGTTAAAACTTTATTAATGTAATGGAAACATTACAAAAATTAAAATTTCAGATCTTTCATTATTTATTAAAATTTTTGTTTTACAAATTTGAAATTTTTTAAATTTAATCGAAACTTTTAAAAAATTAATTGGAACTTTGTAAATGTAATTGAAACTTTACAAGAATTTAAATTTTATAAATTGAAATGAAATTTTATATATTACATTATTTATTAAAATTTTCGTTTCACATCTTTGAACTTTTTAAAAATTAATTTCAAATTTAAAAAAATTAATTAAAACTTGGAGAATGTTATTAAAACTTTATAAATGTAATTGAATTTTTACAAGAATTGAAATTTATAAATTTTATTTTCTATTCAGATTTTCGTTTCAATACTTTCGAACATTTTTTGTTTTAATTAAATTTTCGTTTATTATTTAGAATTTTGTTTTTAAAATTAATTGAAACTACAAATTAAAATTAAATTTTTTTAAATTTATTGAAACTTTATAAATTTAAATAAAATTTTGTTTATTTTACTGAAACTTTAAAAATTTTAATGAAAAATTTTAAATCTTATTGAAACTTTGGAGATTTTATTAAAACTTTAATAAATTTATTAAAACTTCATAATGTTTCAACATTAGTCAAAATATAATTGAAATATTTGAAACTTTATTGAAATTTTTGTAACATTTATTAAAAATTTTATAAACTCTATTAAAATTGTACAAAATTTTTTTTTTAAATTTGTTACTTATATTTTTGAAACTTTATCAATTTTATTGAAATCCAAAGAAGAAATTTTTATTAAAAATTAAAATATCTTAAATTTATAAAAGAAAATTTTTAATTTTAACAAAATTACGAACTTTTTAGTAAAATTAAATAATATTGTCATAAAGCTTTGAAATTTTTGGAAATTTCATAAAAATTTATATTAAAATTGTAACAATTTTATTGAAATTTTTTCTTTTATAATCAAAAGTTTTACAAATAATAAAAAATTCGGACAAGTGCGCGAGTAATTTTTATTTTTTATGTGCAGATGACGGCAAAATTATAGTGTACCTGATTGGTGATAATACTTATCTTCATCAATACTTTATTTTATTCAGAATAGTTAAAATTCCATAAAACCTTAAAATTTTAAAAAAATTAATTTTATTTTCGGATTAGAAAATTTATTTTTAATAAAAATTCAAAGTTTTAAAAAAATTTAATTTTGAAAATTCATTAATAATGAATATTTTAAGTTTAAAAAAGTTTTAAAAAAAAAAAAAAAAGTTTTTTAAAAATTTTGCTAAATTAATAATAAATATTTGAAGTTTTTTAAAAATTTCAATATTAAAAAATTAAAAGAAAAATTCTTTGAAATTAAAAAATTTAAGAATAAATGCGAAAAAATTGTTTTAATTTTAATTTAATTTTCAGTACGTACACGGATTCAAGAAGAGTGTTGTGTCAACTCTTCTCATTTATTTGACCTATATTATCACTGGTGGATTATTGAGACTGATTTTTCACTGGTACCCCTATTTTCAACTTTATGCTACACACAAAAAATGTCCATTGAATGAAGCCACAAAACTTCTAATTATTGTAAGAATTCTTTTCTTCTCTTTCCTCTTATTAAATAAAAATAAAAAAATTTTTAAACATCAAAATTTGTCTTTGCAATCATCAGAAAGAAACATAATATTTTTCTCTTTTCCCTTAAGTTTTTTAAAAAGAATTCTTTATATATTTTTAAATTTTGCCGCGTAAATCATAGTTTTTTCGTTAACATATTGGCGGTAAATTTGAATTTTCCCGCCAATTTCCTTCTATCTTTAACTTTTTTAATTTTTTATTCAATCAATTTTGATTTTTTGTCAATTTTTTTTAGAGCAGTTATCAAGATAAGCACAAGACATATTTTGTCAAAAATGTACTGACAATATCAACAAAAAATTTAGGGTAAGTTTTTTAATTATCAAAAATAATAAAAAAAAATGTACTACTTAATTTTTCGATTTTTTTGACAAATTTTATCTCTTCTTTTTTCTTTTTCTTTCTTTCGTTTAATATAGAAATAATTCAGTTGGAAAATTATTGAAAACTGATGATCGGAAATTAATAAAAAGTATCGAGGGAAAAAATTTGAATTTTCACTTAGATAATGGTGGACATAAAAATATTTTAGAATATAAAGCATTTTGGTACAAGAAACAATGTTTTATATGGGACGAAGAAACATGTCAATTCTCCAAATTAATTGGCCTCGAAAAATATGTCCAAAATTCCGAACTTCATCTTGGTAATAAACAGGGATTATCAAAAGATGAACAACTATTGAGGTAGAGTGTGAAATCACCTTTATGATATATTTAAAACTATTTGTGATTCCCCTATATTTAACGGAGATACAAAATATAATTATTAATTAATCAAATTATTCAGTTAAATTTAAATTATCATATTTACATACTTTTTGAACACAATTCTATATTTTTTTTTTAAAAATTTTTTTAATTTAAATTATTTAATAAAAATTAGAACCATATATTTAGGTCCTTCTACAATTATTTCACAATTATAAAATTTTTATTTAGAGATTAATTTAAAAATTCAAGAAAAAATAGGCGCTCTCCGAAGAAAGAAAAATAGTTCAACCCAAAAACATAACCTTAAAATTTTCTACCTTTCTTCGGTAAATAAATATAATTTAAAATATAATTAAATGTAATTTCTATAAAAGAAAATATTTTTTTTTTAACTTTCAGGAGAATCACCTATGGCTACAATGAAATAATAGTACCCGTTACTAGTATTGGCGTTCTAATTATTTTGGAAATTTTAAATCCATTTTATATTTTTCAAATTTTCACTCTTATTTTGTGGTTCTCGTCATTTTATTATTATTACGCTACTGCCATTGTTTGTATGTCAATTGGAGGAATTACGACATCCGTTATCGAAACTCGGAAGGTAATTGAAAAAATAAATAATTCAACCACTTTTTTCTCTATATTTATTATTTTGATTATAATAAAAATTATTATTTATATTTATTATAATAAAAAATATTTATTATTTTTATTATAATAAAAATTATTTATATTTATTATAATAAAAAATATTTATTATTTTTATTATAACAAAAATTATTATTTATTTTTATTATAACAATTATTATTTATTATTATCTTGATTATTAATTTATTCCATCGAATAAGGTTTACATAGAATAAATATTATTGTTTTTATATTTCCAATTTTTACCTAAGAGAGAAAGAAGGATAAAAATATCGTTTGTCTTTCTCTAGAAAAGGACAGAAGAGATTTTACGTCTTTCTCTCTCTAATGTAAAAAATTAACGTAAAGGCCAAAGTACAATTTGTTTTGCGAAATATAACCATTGTGCGTGGACCTTTATTGTTAGCGTGGAGAGTGAGTGAGAGAAAGATAGAGATATATGTCTACACTTCACTCACTCATTGTTAGAATTGCTTTTCCAGTTGGGAATCCCATCGTGCCTTGGGCGTTTAATATTTAATTTGACTTTTTATTTTTATTTTCTTTGCAGAACCAAATAAATCTACGTAATACTGTCGCTTCTACGGAGACTGTTCGTGTTTTACGTGAAACTGGGGAATTCGAGAATGTTTCTAGTGCAGACTTGGTACCAGGTGACGTCATAGAACTCCCAAGATTTCAGGGTTTGGTCGTTTGTGACGCAGTTTTACTAACTGGCAATTGTATCGTCAATGAATCGATGCTTACGGGTAATTTATTATTAATATTATTATTATTATTAATGTTATTAGTATTATTATTTATTGATTATAAATCTAAAATATTCAAGAAAAATTGGTTTCAAATTTATATAATTAAAAAGGAACTTTTAATCAAGATAAATATAGCTCTAACATAACCTATGATTCGTTTGCTTCTAAGGGACCTTATTCCTGGCGCGTCACATTTTTATTTTATTATACTTAGTATTTTAACTATTTTATCATTAATTTTTTTGTATTTTTAATATTTTATCAGTATATATATTTTTATTTTTATTATTTTAATCCTCGCCTACTTAGTTGACCATATTAGTCAAGATAATTCACTTGGAGAGCTAGTAATGTTCCTGGTAGCAAGTGGACTGAGTAAAACAATCCCATTAGTTGAAAAAGGATAGAGGTAACTTTGTCCTTTTCTCACTAATGGGATTTTTTTAGTTAGTCCACTTGCCACCAGGAACCTAAATTAAATTCAAAAGCACTAGAGTGGGGATATCTCAAAAATTTTCTTTTTGATTTTATTTTCCTTCGGAATAAAATTTTTTTTTGTTAAATTTTTCTTCTAGGTGAATCAGTGCCAGTTACAAAAACTCCATTGCCACATGATCATACATTTTATAATTCTAAAGATTGTGCGCATCATACACTTTACTCAGGAACGCTTATCATTCAAACAAGGTAATTTTTTTGTTACGATTACTTTTTTTAGTTTAAAAAAAACAAAGTTTTCAACAAATTATTAATAAAAATTAGTTTATAGAGGGAGTCTATAGTCTTCTGGTTTTGAAGTCCTTCATGATTATAATTCAGTAATAAAAATAAATTTCTATTTTGAGGTTATATTGAACCTGGTTTTCTTTTTTGGGATAGAACTATAAGTTTATATTCTATAAAGTAAAATAAATCTTTTTTTTTCCTTCTAGATATTATAGAGATAAACCTGTATTAGCTAGAGTAATTAGAACTGGTCTACAAACAAGTAAAGGCAGTTTAGTTGCTGCAATTCTCTATCCACCGCCAGCCGATTTTAAATTTGATCAGGATTCATATAAATTCATTGGAATTCTCTCAATTATTGCAGCACTTGGTTCTATTTACGCATTAGTCAGTAAGGTAAGTTAGAAAAAAAATTTCTTTTTATTATATAGACGATTATTAATTAATATTTCACAAATTACGTAATTTTTTCGTCAACTGCCTGTTGATAAAAAATTACAACTCAGCAGGGTTGGGCAGTTAAAAAAATGACGCTCTTATTAACAAAAGGCCTTTCTAATGGAGTTTGAAAATTTTAATTAAAAATTTTTAAAAAATTACGTAATTTGTAAAAGCCGACTAAAGTTCCACTAATTTATTTTCAAAAACAATTTTTAATTTAAAAAAAAAAGATATCAAGAGGATTTTCAGCATGGGCAACAGCGGTAAAGTCACTAGATTTAATAACAATTGTAATTCCCCCTGCACTACCAGCAGCGATGACAGTTGGAAAAATTTATGCCCAATCGAGATTAAAAAAACGACAGATTTATTGTATCAATAATCGAGTTATAAATGTTGCCGGAAGTATTAATTGTGCCTGTTTCGATAAGGTATGGTAAAATTAATTAATCAGTTAATTTATAAAAATTATTTCAAAAATACTTCCTTTGAAAATATATGTCAAGACTTTAAAAGTTCTATTAGAGGAAAGGGGAAATCATTAAATTAACAGTCAGGAAGGTATCTTTATTATAATTTTCCTCTTTTATTATAGACCGGAACTCTTACCGAAGATGGATTAGATATGTGGGGTGTGGTTCCAAATGTAAATAATGAATTCGGAGAGGTTGAGAAAAATGTACCAAAGTTGATAAATCATCATATTTTTCAAGGAATGCTTGTATGCCATAGCTTGACGCTAATTGAAGGCGAACTTTGTGGTGATCCTTTAGATGTTAAGGTATTTAATTTAAATTTAAACTACATGAGTACAAAAATATCATTCCTCCTTTTCTATCCCACCTAAAATTTACAATTAACGTTCTTCAATATTCGATTGACGCAATAAGTTACGTTGGAAATAGAAAATAATTAAAGATTCTGGTAATGAACAGTAAAATTAAATAAAATCTTCTATGAATAATGAAAATAATGTTTCTTCAAGATGTTTGAAAGTACCGGATGGCTGTTAGAGGAGCCGGAAGTGGAGGACACTAGTAAATACGATCTTCTGGCGCCTACAATAGTAAAACCACCGGAACGCGCCAATTTCACTGATTATGCAAATAATGAAATTGCCGAAATTGGAATAATTAATCAGTATCAATTTTCTAGTTCCCTGCAACGTATGTCTGTGATAGTTAGAATTTTAGGTTCGAAAAATTTTAAAGTTTATACAAAGGGCTCACCGGAAATGATTCTCAGTCTCAGCCGTCCTGAAACTGTGCCCAAGGGAATAATGGATGACCTGAAGAAATACACTGAACAAGGTTATCGTGTCATTGCAATGGGATCGGCAACTCTCGACTACTCTTACGCTAAGGTAAATAATCCCCCACTAAACTATAAAAATCTTTGATACTTATTAAAAATTTTAAAATGTAAATTCTTGCTTTTAGATACAACGATTGTCGAGGGAAATGGTCGAGAAAAATCTGGAATTCCTCGGATTCGTGATTTTTGATAATCGATTAAAGGAGCCGACAATTGGAGTTATAAAGAGTTTGAGGGACGCGAATATTCATGTGCTGATGATTACGGGTAAGAACAACTTTTATTTTCTCTATTTATTAATATTCTTTTAATCGATTATCGAAAGAGTAATAAATGAAACACTTCATTAGTTGTACGACGTTTGGGTGTTAAATAATCTTCAGTAGTATAATAGTCAGTATCTCCTTTTTAGGAGTTTTATTCGTATTTTAATAATCTTCAGTAGTATAATACTCAGTACCCCCTTTTCGGGAGTTTAATTGGTATTTAAATAATCTTCAGTAGTATAATAGTCAGTACCCCCTTTTCGGGAGTTTAATTGGTATTTAAATAATCTTCAGTAGTATAATAGTCAGTACCCCCCTTTTCAGGAGTTTAATTGGTATTTAAATAATAATCTTCAGTAGTATAATAGTCAGTACACCCTGTTTAGGTGACCGCATTTTTTAACAGTCATAGGAAAGGGAAAATAACAATTCCAATTGAAAACGAAACCTAAAATTTCTTTATTTAGTGAAAAGACATTGCGAAGTACAAAGTTATAAACAAAAAAATATATTTTTTGGAGAAAAATTAAAATGTAGTAATAATACAATGTCGATTTTGAATTTCCGCAACGGCGCTAAAGTACTTTTACAGTAAACTTAAAAAAAACGCTAAGTAAAAAAAGTATATTTACCAAAAAAGAAATAAGTAAAAAGAATATCTTCTTCTGATCCTAAATTGACGACATTGAAGCCAGAAGATTTACTTGGAGTAAACTGAAAAATGTGAGGTAGAAAAATAAGTCAATAGCATATTCTGCGCCTAATTGACTGCTTTGTAGACTGGCAAAACTGAAAGCGAATGATCTGCTTCATTCTCCGAGTCCGACAACAAATGTTCCATCTCTTGTATTTTATCCAATGATTTCAATTCCATCGACTGATCTTCTAATTCCTGTGCCAATTTATTGCGTCGTTCAATCGCGGATTTTATCATTCTTTCACGACACTCATCGCAGTTAACGTCCGGCATGTCTAGAGGATTACGACACCATCCACAGCGATGTAAATTTGTCACACGAGAAGATCTTCTCTTATAGTGAGGCCAGGGGCAATTTTCGGTGGAAAATTCCAAGCTACCGCAAAGCTCACAAAAGCGACCGTTATAAGGTTTCGCGCACTCCTTGAAACTGTGATCCAACGCTGAGCAATTGAGACATCCCTCTATGGCAATAGGCGTTAGATGCGGTTCACGTAATTCCGCTTGTGCACGAAATACCTCCTCCATTTTTGTTTTAAAAAGCTCTCTGATGCTTTTTGTTTCCTCTTGAGATGCGGACAATTTATCAGCGAGCTCTCTCCTCTCCTTGTTTAATTCGCAAATTACTTCGAAATACTGCTTAATGTCTTTGGAATTAAAAGTTGTTGGGGCGACTCCAGCGGAAGCGAGTTCATCGCAAAAATCGTCTATGATTCGATAAGCGGTGGCTAGCTTTTTAGTAAGGTCCTTTGTGTCAGAGAGAAGTTTTTGCAGATCTTGTCTATTAATCGCAATTAAGTCAGAGCTTCGTTCGGTTAATTTAAACTCACTGTCATTAATAGTTGATCTTATGTGCAAAACTTTAATCTCGGGTAGATTAGTGATGGAGGTATCTCTAGAGTTCATCGTGATGAAAATCTGAAAGAAAGGATTTAACGTTATTTACGATATTGGCTCTTAGTTTAAACAAATACTACCAATATCTATAGACCTCTTACGCTTCTATTTAAAATTATTATCCATGTTGTTGATTTTTAACTTTTTTAACCCTCTTTTCATGTAAAGTTTACGACTTACGATTTTTAATGTGTGCTTAAGCCTAAAGATTTTTTAAAAATGTTTTCAAAGATAAACAAATATGGTTTTCTAATTTTCTTCTTACTTCCATAAAGTAACACAGTAATTTAAACAATAAATTTTATGTGACGCGCTCCCAAGGAAGCAAATTAATTATAGGTTATGTTTGTGTTATTATTTACCTCGTTTAGAATTTTATCTTTCATTAATTAAGCTGGAAACCACAGTTTATATTGAATGTTTTGGATAAAATAAAGACTTAAAAATTTCTATTAGTAACTGATTTTCTTTATGTACTTTTAGTGCAAAAATTTAAACTATAACCTAACATTTTTTGCTTCTTTAGTACCTTTCTTGGAAGCGCGTAACAAAGGTTAATCATAAGTGGTATTATTTCTTATAAATCATACCAAAAATCAACTCGATTCCTCTTATATAGAACGGTAGAAAATAAATAATTTCGAAATTCATACGAAAAAATGTTAATAATAACTTTAAAAAATCAAAATTTCACAAAATTGTTTAACTTGTATTTTTTCGTTAAAACCACAAAAAATAGTTCATAGATTTTTAAACAGCTTATTATTAATTAATTAAAAATATGTGTCATAATAATAATTTTAGGTTATGTTACCTCAATAGCTTCGTATTGACAGAAAAATTGCAATTTTTATTAAAATCCAATTTTAATTGTTCAATTAATTGAACAATTACATTCTTTAAGCTTGTGTCAATAATAAATATTTTTTAATTTTAGGTTATGTTACCGAAAGTGTTTTTTTATTGACAAAACAGAAATTTTTATTTAAATGCAAACTTTTAATTGTTCAAACTGTTGAAAATTACATTCTTCAAGCTTCTACTGAATAGAATTTTAAATTTAATTTTTTCAATATAAAATACGAAATTATTACATTAAAATAACTTTTGTTCTGATTCTTTGTTGAATTCTGCATTAAATGGCGGACCAAACAATGGAATTCGTCTCACGAAGGGAATAAATTGAAAAGCTAGGTTAAGCGTAGAGATGAACAATTTTTACACAGAATCGATAAAAATTAGAAAACGAAAAAACGAAACTTACCAATTTTTCAAATAATCTAAATACGTCGAAATTGCCAGAGTGAAAAAGAAATCGCGCAAAGTGTTGTTTCTTCTCGTTGAATCGCGTTCGCTCAGCCAGTCGTTGTCTCGTTAACGTCGAACGTTTATTATTTACCACTTCGTTTCACGAGTGAAATTTATCAATGCAAAAGATACAATTAACGATAAATTAATGTAGGTAGAATTCTTTTTCTATTCTCATTTAACGTAAGAAATTCTAAACTATCTATAAAATAGTAAACTAATAGCCAACAAAGGAACACTGAGAAAAACTAAAAACCAGGAAGAGCGAAATGTGAGAAAGGCGAAATGAAGCGGAAGTCGAACTGTCGAAAACGTCGGTTTACGGGAAATAGCCGAACAAACGGATGTTCCGCCACAGGAAATATGAACAGCGCGCGAAACTTTGAAACATTAAGAATACTTTTAACCAAAAGAATAGAAACAATATTATAATCGATTGTCAATTTTTACCGCAGTCAAGAATAGGAGAAAAGTGGAAAATATTCCTATAGAAAATTAATTTCCAGGTGACAATATTCAAACGGCAGTCAGTGTTGCGAAAGAATGCGGAATTGTTTCACACGATGAGACAGTAATTAATGTCACTGCAGTACCTGGCGATGAGAAATCACCACCAAAAATATTTTTCAACGCCCAATGGCTTCCGGTAAAACTCGTAAGTATTTCCTTTTTAAATACCACAAAAATATCTAAACTTGTAGCAATATTCACAATATTTGATACCGTCTTTCCGATTTGACGGCGTTTTAAAATGTGGTGACAAATCTATTAAAATTTAGTTACGTCATGACTTGAACTTATACGCCACGAACTAACGACACCTTAATAGATGTGTCACGTCGTTATAAAAACGCCGTCAAATCGGACGGAAAGCATCAAATGCCTCAAGGGTGCCTCAAGGGTGGTTTTTTTTGGAGGGGATAAGTATAAGTTTCTATCTTTTAAAGAATGAAGTGTTTAATTCTTATTTTAATTTTAATTGTCAACTCATATTAGAGTCAAGTGGAAGAGTCGATAAAAAAGGCGCTTGAGAGTGTTGAGAAAAAAGTGCAAATAGAGAAAAATTATAGATTTGCTCTCACTGGACAAACATGGCAATTAATAAACGAATATTATCCGGAAATTTTGCCGAAAATTTGCGTTAGGGGCGCAGTATTTGCACGAATGACAAGCGATCAAAAGCAACAATTAGTCGTTCAATTAATGCAACTTGGATATTATGCAGGTTTGTAATTTTCTTTATTCATATATACCGTTTTGATTTTTTCCTTTCGGTTTTGACGGTGTTTTAAAAAGTCGTGACCTATCTATCAAAATATTGTTAGTTTATGCCTTCGTTTATACGCCATGAACTAACACTTCGATAGAAATGTCACGATTTTTTAAAACGTTAAAACCGAAAGGAAGGCAATGAAACATCAGGTTGAGTCCACAATAGGCACTTTTCTTAAAGCGATACATACCCTCTACATCGGTTTCCATTGTTCGAACAATAGAAATCGATGTAAAGGGTATGCATCGCTTTAAGAAAAGTGCCTATTGTGGACTTAACCTCAAGGTCTGTATACATGCATTTGATTGTACAATGATTTTTCGTTTCTAGTAATGTGTGGAGATGGCGCCAACGATTGTGGTGCGTTGAAAGCAGCACACGTGGGAATTTCTCTATCGGAAGCAGAGTCAAGGTAAGGGAGCGTTCACACCTTTTGTAAAAAAAAAAAGTCAAGAACGGAAAATTTGCATTGGAGTAAGAGAGATAACTTGTGTATCTGTCTCTTTTACTTCAATGCAAATTTTTCGTTCTTTACTTTTTTACAGAAGGTCTAAACGATCCATTAAAGTCAGTATGGACAAAAGGAACTGTGAACTGTCACACTAGGTGAACTAAAACTGTAAATCTCGAAAGAAGAGAACTCTGTTAATCTAATTTTTCCATTCCTGCAACGGCGAATCCGTTGGTGGTGCAGCTTGAAAGTGATAAAGATGCTCGTGGTCATCTTGGGAGTTGGGACCGATAAATAAAGTTTTAAAGGAGTAAACAGATGCGATAACAGAACCGATGCTAATGTTGTTAGTAATGAGTAAATTAGAGGCACGAAACAATTCGCCGAACAAACAGTAGAGTAGAGTCAATAGTTAAAGTTTGTAATACCCTTGTTAAGAGACAGTCCTTTGGTAAGCCGAAAGATAGGAATGACGGAATATCTTGAAACAAGTCCCAAGAAGCAAATTAATTTAAAATTATGTTTGTGTTAATTGTGCCCATTGCGCCTTAACAACAAACATAACCTACAATTTTTTTGCTGATCAGCGTTGACGTGATCGAAAAGCTTATACAATAAATATGACTTTTATGAAATTGTCTTTATACGAAACTAGTTCTTACACCTTAAATATAATAATACTAGCATAAGATACGTTCTAGTTCCATTATTTAAAGAATACAATTGATAATGAATTGAAACCGCAATTAATGATCGCATTGATTTTCATTAAGTTTTAAAAAAATAATTAAAAACAACTTAGTTAATTGTATCAAAATAACTATTATTTTACAGTATTGCGAGTCCATTCACGTCACGAATACCAGACATCACATGCGTGCCAACAGTGATACAACAGGGACGCGCCGCTCTAGTCACATCATTTGGAATTTTCAAATTTATGGTCACCTATTCACTGACTGAATTTCTCTCAGCAATTATTCTCTATTCAATTGATTCGAATGTCACTGATTTACAATTTCTCTTCATTGACATTTGTCTTATTGTGAATTTTGCCTTTTTCTTTGGCAAAACACAAGCATTTGAGGGGAAATTATCAAAGAAGCCACCAATGACAAGTCTCTTAAGTTTTACACCATTATTTTCATTGACACTGCAAATGTTAATAAACATTTGCTTTCAAGTTGCTGCATTTCATGGTGTAAAACAATTTCCCTGGTATGTGCCTTTCAAAAATACCGAGGCACTAAATTACGCATGCTGGGAGAATTATTCCGTATTTTGTGTCTCAATGTTTCAATATATAACAATGGCGATTATATTTTCACGTGGAAAGCCATATCGTAAGGCAATTTATACAAATCGTTTGTTTACACTCTCAATTCTCATGATGACAATTGTCAGCGTTTACATAACAATGCATCCTGCCGAATGGATTATAAATGCCTTGCAACTTGTCATGCCGCCCGATTACGATTGGCGGGCAATTATTTTAGTGATGGCGTTCTTCAATTTTTTCCTCTGCTTCACTTTGGAGAAATTTCTCGTTGAATTTCTCATTGAGAAACGTCTAAAGAGGAAATTTCATCGTATCGAGAATTCAAGAAAAAGGTGGGTTTTTTTTTAAATCTCCATTGTAAACACAGCCTTAAAAGAGTATTTCTCTCTCTGCGGGGATCCCTGAACTTAATTCTTTTTTCCAGATATTTGCAGATTGAAGAAAATTTACGTGAGAATGAAAAATGGCCAATATTGAGTAAAGAACTTCCAATTTTATCAATTCAACAATCGAATGGAGGGATTTCAGCGGATGAGAAAACATTGCTCACGGAAAAATCATTGAATTCAAATGATAAACAATACTCATCGATAAATGAAATTAATCAAGAGAAATGTGGAATTGAAAATCTCGCCTTTTTCGTTGATGAGGTGACAAATTCCGAAAATATAATTACTAAATTTTAAATTTATCATAATTATGATAATGATGATGATGATTTCACATATCTATTAAGAAATAATTGTAAATACTATTTTTTTTATAGATTTTAGACAAAAAAAAGTAGTTCCAAAGCAAATTCTTTTCTGTTTTTTGTAAAAGAAATACAATACAAAAGTTTTATACAATTACAAGTAAATTAATTATTTAATTCCTAATAAATATTTGTATTAATGATAAATTTCATTGTCTACGAAGTAGAAAAGATTGCAAATCATTAGACGGGATGTGCGTTCGTCTTCTGTTCCATGAATTTCGATTCGTTTCGCATTTTCTGAAACAAAGCAAATTTTTATTCTTATAATTTTCCCTGCATTTGAATTCAAAAAAATTGTTTTTAATTTTTTAAATATAATTTAAAAAAAAATTCTTTGATAATAATTAATAATAATAATGAAGTATTTTTCAAAACTATCGAAATAGTTTTTTGAAAAGAAGAAAAAAAAGAGGAACTTACCGATAATTGCCTCGTGATGTTTAATTAAATCATTCTCAATTGATTTACGAAAACGAAGAACAATTGTGTTTATTGTTTGAATGCAATTCTCGTGAATTGTCTCCTTGAGTAAAAGTGCGGGAAGTGATTTGATGAATTTTTTAAATTCCTCCTCGCAATGCAATTCCTTTAAATTATGATCAATTGCAATTTCACTGAGTAATGCGAAAAATTGTGCGCCAATTTCTTTATTCGTTTGACGCATTTGTAAATTTATCAATGACTTTAGAGTTTCATTCAAAAATACTCGATTTTGATACCAAATTTTACTCGCTTGCAGAAATAGTGTTCTTAGAGTTTTTAATAGTTGCGGCACTGCCTGGGCGTCACGATTGGACCAGTTTTCCATTTTTTCTGCAAAAAAGAAAAGCAAAGCAATATTAATTAATTATAAACAAAACTTCATTATTTTTCATACAATTCTTACAAGAATTTATTTCATTTCAGAATAATTTCAATTAAATTCCTTGAAAAAATTAATTTACTAAAATTTTGAAAAAATTTAATTAGAGAATAATTATTATAAAAAATTTTTATAATTTCCTTCGCAGAAATTCAAATGTTTTCAAAGCAATTGAATTATTCTTAAAAAATTTATCATAAGAATTAAATTATTTTTCATTTTGTTCTTTTCATAAATTATTTTTTGTGCTTTGCAAAAAATCAATTATTTTCCAGTTAATTTCATTAAAATTTCTCGAATGAATTCAGTTAATTACAAAAAATTTTAGTAAAGTTTTTTTTTACTACAATTTAATTATTTTCCGAACAATTTTTTAATTAATTTTTTTAAAACAATTTAATCACATATTTTCAAAAATTGTAATAAAAATTAATTAAATGAAGTCAATAATTAACAATAATTGAATTCTTTCAATAAATTTCAATGAATTTCAAAAAATAATTGAAATCTTGTTAAGAATTTTATTATTTATGAAAATAATTGAATTTTTCAGAAGAATTTTGTTAAATTTTGGAAATTATTATTTTTCTTAAATAGTTTATGAAAATTTAAAGAATAATTCAATTATTTCACGTAATTTACGTGAATTTGTACTGAAAAATAATTGAATTCTTGCGACGAATTTAATTACAATGTTTGAAAGTGATTTAATTATTTCAATAATAATTTCGATGAAAAATTAAATTCTTTCGAGTGATTTATTTAAAAATTGTACTTTTTTAAAAATATTTTATGAGAAAATAAAAAAATAATGACATTTTTCAATAAATTCATTTAAAATTGATTTAAAAATAATTGAAATCCTGTGAAAAAATTTATAATTAAAAAAAATTTTAAATTCTTTAGAAGGATTTAAATATTAAAATTTAAGTATTAAATTTTTATTGAAAATAATTGAATTTCTACCAAGAATTTTATTAAAATATGTTTTAAATAATTGAAATTCTTTGAAAAATTTTATCACATAAAAAAATAATTGAATTCTTCAAAAAAATATTTTATTAAAAATTATAGAAATAATGTTTTTTCAATTATTTTTTATGAAAATTGAAAAGAATAATTCATTTATTTCGAATAATTTATTAAAATTGTATTTGAAAATAATTAAATTCTTCAGATGAATTTGATTATTTATTAAATTAATTTAACTCTTTATAAACAATGTTAGGAAGATTTTAGAAAATAATTAATTTCTTTCAGAGAATGTTTTGAAAATATTTGAAATAATTGATTTCTTTCGAAAAATGTTATTAAGATAATTGAAAATAATGATTCAATTCTCTTCAGAAAAAATCTAATATTTTTGTAAATAATTGAATTCTTCCAAAGAATTTAGAAATAAAAGATTTTTTTTTAAACACTTGATTTTCTTCATTAATTAAAATTAAATTTTTAAATATAATAATAATATAATAATATAATAATAATAATAATTAATAATAATAATAAGAATAATTGTATTTTTCGAGCAATTCCTGTAAAATTCTATTAAAAAATTGAAATTGAATTGAAATTCTGAAATGAATTTTATTATTAATGAAAATAAGTGAATATTTGCAAATAATTTTATTAAAACTTTCAAATCGATTAAAATAAATTTTGTTTGTCGATTTCAATTATTTTCAGTCCAAATTTTAAATCAATTTTTTTTTAAGGTTATTTAATTATTTTTAAAAGTTTTCAATAAAATTTTTCGAAACAATTCAATTTATTTTCAAAAAATAAAAATAAAAATCTTTGCAACAATTGGATTAGTTTATTGAATAATTTTGAGAAATTTATTATTTTATTTATTAATTTCAATACAAATTCAATAAATTTCGTTAAATAATTCAGTAAAAAAAAAAATTAGTTACAAAAATTTGTTTTCTAATCTTTTGCAAGAATATTCAATTTTTTTTCTATTATTAAAATTAGACTAATTAAAATTTTTCATAAGACGAATTAAATTAATATTATTCTAAAAATAATTGAATTATACAGAAATTTCTTTTTATTCATTAGAAAAATTGAATTCTCGTAACGAACTCTATTAAATTTGTTTAAATAATTGATTTTTATTGAAAAATGTTATTTTGTGGGAAAAAAATTGATTCTAAAAAATGTTTCTTTAAATGTTTTAAAAATATTTGAATGATTTTAAATCTTCTTATGAAAATTTAAAAGATTAATTCAAGTATTTAAAATAATAAAAAAATCAAAAAATTAAAAATGTAAAAAATATTTCAATTTTAGGGAAGAATTTTGTTAATTGTAAAAAATGATTCCTACGAAAGATTTTCCACCCATTTTTTCGAAAATAATAATTAAATCGTTTTTATCTATAAACACAAAAGAATTTGATACTTTTTCCATTTTATCAAATTTAAAAAAGACTCTTTTCTCTCCAAAAGACAAAATTTGATACTTTTTCCATTTTATCAAATTTAAAAAAGACTCTTTTCTCTCCAATATGTAAATTGAAAACTCACCTTTCAAAAATTGTAGAATTTCACTACAAATTTCACGATCAATTGTAATGCGATTTTTCCTCTCCTTCACAGTCGTCAACCAAATGTAAACACGACAAATTGCCAAATTTTGCTCCAAACAATTATTATCACTCGATGTAATTTTTCCATTCGTTGAAATTTCTATATCCCTCTGTCGTTTTTGTCTTAAATTCATTTCACTGTGATTATTCGTAATTTTCCCCTCAAACGGAAATCGTTGTATGAAATTTTTCACAAAATTCCCATAATATTTGCTTTTTATTCCGAGGCAAATTTCATTCTTCTTCTCATCCGTTTCATAGAATTCAAGAATAATGTCGACAAATATTTGGAAAATATCGAAAATACTTTTCAACAATTGACACGCCTCGTTTGTTATTGATGAATCTTGATTTAGAATTTTCTCCCTCGGCGAAATTTCCAACCAACTGTCAAATAATAATGGCCACAGTGAATCAATATATTTGCCAAAATCAATGATATTTAATTCATCAATAACGCCACGATTTTCAATATTAATTTCACTGATTTGTAAATTCATATTATAAATTGAGGCATAATTTACAAATTCCGTGGGTTTTATTGTCTTGATATTTGTCGTTAGATCGAGTTTTTTTGAACGTAAATTTTGCAAAATTCCCGTGAGAATTTTCACAAGACTGGCGAGAACTTTTATTCGCCATTTACAACTTGTGTTGCGTGAATTGAGATTTGTTATTAACTGCCTGCCGGGTTGTGATTCAATATTGAGTTTCGATATCATTTCGAGGAAGTTGGGCAGAATTTTCTGGGTTTTTTGCGATATTGAGTGACCGCAATTTTGTATGAGAACATCGAGAAAGAGAAGTGAATCTTCTTTGATGTTTGAATTGATGTGTGTCATGCAACAATTGAGATAGGAGAGAAGAATGTCGATGAATGGTGCGAGTTGTTCGTTTGAAACTGGACTGAGAATAATGTTTAATACTTTCAGCGATTCACGGCGAATTGAACGTTCACGATCGAGTGTTAAAGCACAAATTCCCTGGAGGAGGGAATTTAAATGAACACGCAGAATTTCACTTGAATGGAGATTGAGAAGTTCTTTTAATTCACGAACTGCATCCTGGCGAACTGTTGAATTGTAGTGTTGCAATCTCGACAAAAGATCCTGAGAAGAAAAAAAGAAAATTATTCTTCACGAAGGAAATTTTTTCCAATTTTATAAAAATTATAAATTTTTACCCTCTTATCAAAAATGAGAAGTTCTTGTATTTTTCTAATTCATTTCTTTGAAAAATACAGTAAGAAACGAAATTTTTTTCTTCTAGGAAAAATTTAATGATATAATAAATAAAAAACTTGAAAAAAATTTTATTTTTAATATTTATATAATAATAATAATAATAATAATAATAATAATAATAATAATAATAATAATAATAATAATAAAATTCTTTATGTAAAAAATGTTTTTATTAATATTATTATTTTTAAAAATAACAGAATTCTCGCAAAGAATTTTATTAAATTTTCCTAAAAAAAGAAATTCTTGTTCAAAATTCTATGCTTAAGAAAAGAAATAGATTTTTGCAAAGGATTTTATAAAAAAAATTTGTAAATAATCCTTTTTTTGAATATCTTATGAAAAAATAAAAAAATAATTACATTTTTCAAAAAATTCATTAAAAATTGATTTTAAAATAATTGAAATCCTGTGAAAAAAATTATAATTAAAAAAAAAATTAAATTCTTTCGAAGGATTTAAATATTAAAATTTAAGTATTAAATTTTTATTGAAAATAATTGAATTTCCACCAAGAATTTTATTAAAATATGTTTTAAATAATTGAAATTCTTTGAAAAATTTTATCATATAAAAAAAATAATTGAATTCTTCAAAAAAATATTTTATTACAAATTTTACAAATAATGTTTTTTTTCAATTATTTTTTATGAAAATTAAAAAGAATAATTCAATTATTTCGAATGATTTTATTAAAATTGTATTTTAAAAAAATAAATTCTTCAGATGAATTTGAATATTTATGAAATTAATTCAACTCTTTATAAACAAATGTTATTAAAATTTTAAAAAATAATTAATTTCTTTGAGAGAATTTTTTGAATTATTCAACTTTTACATATTCTTATGAAAAATGAGATTTTCTTGTATTTTTGAATTCATTTATGTGAAAAATTTAGTCAAAGAGAAAATTTTTTCCATTCTTTCTCTAAAAAAAACAATTTAATGATAGAGTAAATGTAATAAATAAAAATAAAAATAGTAATAAAATAATTATTAATTATTATTACTATTATTATTATTAATAATTATTTTGAATAATGTAATAAATAAATACATTTTAAATTTGTTTTCAAGATTACAAAAAATTTTTTATTCACAAATCTTTTTTCTCATCAAAATATTCACCTTTTTATTTATTTATTTGACAAATATTTATTTGTTATTTATTTTAGAATATCAGAAGTAATTTATTTTTCTTGCAAAAAAAAGCATTTAAATAAAAGAAATACAATAAACAATATGTTCAGATTAATTATTTGCTTAATTATTTATTTGCGAATAAGTTTCTAAAAATTTAATAATTACAAAGATTTTTTTATCAAAATTTTGGTTAAAAATTTTTAAAAATAATTAAATTATTTCAAGAAATTTAGTTGAAAAAGAATTGAATTTTTAGGAAAAAATTTGCTATTTTTATTAAAATAATTATTAAAATAAATGAATTGTTACGAAGAATTTTATTTTTTATGAAAACAATTAATTAATAATTAATTTTTCCAAAGGATTTAAATATAAAATTTTTTGAATAAAATTCCTTTGTAAATTTTTTCGAAATTTCGAGAAAATAATAAATCTTTTGATTTTATTTAAAAAAAATTTTAATTTATTTAAAATTAAAATTTATTTCAAATGTTTTTTATTTATTTTAAAATATTATAGAAAAAAAGTATTTAAAATGAATGAAAAGAAAATAAAGTTGAATAATAATAAAAATGGGAATTATTAATTTTTCACGAACCTTGACATTTAATTTTCGTCGACTGAGAATTTCTGTTGAATCCTGTTGCTTTAATTGTTCTTGAATAACAATTTTTTTCGACTTAAAACTTGTGTTCGTAACATTTAGTCCCTTTGGCAATTGATTCGATTTTTTACTCGTTTTTAATTTAATTTTTGCCCTTTCGGATTTCAAATTTTTCATGTGCCGGTGATTTTTCCCCATTTCTTTTTCTTCTAAAATTATTAAATTATTGTTGTAATAATTTAATTAACTAAATTATAAGTATAATTATTTTTATCGAAATATTGTTTTAAAATATAATAATTAATGAAACGTTACAATTTTTATACAAAACAATTTTAGAGGTTAGGAAAATTTAGTTAAATTTATGAATTGTCTGTTTCTATTCAATTTCTTTTGTATTTAAATATGTAAAAATAAATATGAATTGTCATTTTCATTCTAAAAGAAATTAATAATTTCCAAATTTTTAAAAATTTGGAAAAATAAGTATTTTTAATAATTGAAATCTAACGAATCTAACAATTACGATAAACGATTTTGCAAAATCGAGAATTGCAAGTTAAGAGGTAAACAAAACGTTTTAATTATACTTACTTTTTTATGGATGAAAGAAATTGTCAAGAATTGAGTAAAAAATTTTAATTCACTGTAAATTATATTGTTTAAGTTGATTTTTCCACTTTTAAAAATCAACAATTTATACAAGAGAAAAACAAAAACATATTTTCTTGACGTGCGACACGTGATATTTTTAAGGTTATGTTTAGAATAACATAACCTTAAAATGTTTATATCTTTTGATGCGATTAATTTATGCCATTTATGCTTTAATATATTACCTTTAGTGAAAATAAACAGAAAAATAGTCAAATATTAACATTTGTATTAACATTTTAATAACTTCTAATCCTT
Organism: Leptopilina drosophilae; assembly: GCA_032873175.1. Classification (NCBI taxonomy): domain Eukaryota; kingdom Metazoa; phylum Arthropoda; class Insecta; order Hymenoptera; family Figitidae; genus Leptopilina; species Leptopilina drosophilae. The sequence goes on along the minus strand of CM065486.1, from coordinate 39,391,196 downwards.
TGAAACAATTTTTTTTTCTTTTCAAATAATAACTACGATTAATCGAAAATGAAGCGCTTCACAGCTAGAATCGATGTTCAAATCGTCGTCAATATTTGAAGATTTTGAAAAATATTTTTCTAAATTTTTTGAAGCAATCACCGTACAATTTTTATTTGTAATTTAATTATTGTATTTTTATTGTTTTATATAAAAATTTATCTATACCAAGGAAGGAAAAGATTCAAAGTTTCCGCGCATTTCAAAAGTTTTGTTTCTATCGATTCTAAATTCGATTCTGACTTTTTTAAACAAATTTTCCAGAATAATAATATTTTTTTATTTATTATTATATTATTATTACTTAAAAAAAGTGAGGGTAATTTTAAAAATAAACTTAAAATAATGTAATGACATTCAATTTTTCGGTAAAAATTTCCAAATTTCCAACATAATTGCAAAATGTAATGTTGTTGGTCAGCTGATCATCGAAAAGTGACGTTTCAAAAATTAAATCATTTTTATCGCCCTGAAGAACATAACAATGTCTCAATTTCGGAAAAAATCACTCTTTACTTCTTCTGACAAGTAGAAATTAAAGATTTAATTCCAAAAATTTTTTTTATGTTTATTTTCTCTTGTTAATTTTATATGTATATTTATTAAAGAGTGATGAAGAGGATTAATTTGTACGTTTTTTAGGTTATGAAACCAAAAGTTAAAAATTAAATAAAATAAATTTTTCAGATAAAATTATCTTTATTGCTATATAATTATATATACGGTATTTCTATTGTGAATTCTATTCTTTGAATTGTGACTGTGCAAAATTACAGTGATTTAAAATTACAAAAAAAATTGAGTACAAAAGTTCGTGTAAATTATGAATTTTGGTTCTTTTTTTTTTAAAAAAGTTAATAAGAAAATAATGAAAATTGCCTAATTTAATTAAAAGAAATAATCGAGGTGAGTAAATTTATTTGATTTTTAAATTTCTTGACCTATTTTTCAATGACATTGAAAATGTTTATAATAAATTAAAAACGTATTTTAATATAATATTTTGAGGTTATATTTCCACTTTTGGAGTGTTTTTGAAAAAATTATAAACTGCATAAGAAAAATGCTATTAAGGTCGAATTTTTTGTGATTTTAATCTTTTTGGAGAAATAATATAAGTTTTTCTTAATTTTAAATAAATTTTTTTGTATTGTCGCATCTTTTTTATCAGTCGGTAAAATTTATTTTTCTTTTCCAAACATAATTATTCTTCAATTATTTATTATTTTTGTAGATTTATTATTTCTAGTATTTAATTTTTATTGCTTTATTTATATTTATTTGCTTCCTTTATCTTAATTTTTGGTTTATTTACTAATTTATTTTCATTAAAATTTTTATTTTCAAAATTCTAAATTTTATAAATATTATTTTTGTAGATTTATTATTTCCGGTATTTAATTTTTATTTCTTTATTTATATCCATTTGCTTTCTTTATCTTAATTTTTTGTTTATTTATAAAATTTATTTTTATAGAAATTTTCATTTTCAAAACTCTAAATTTTATTAATTAATAATTATTATTTTTGTAAATTTATTATTTCTATTGGTCTTTAATTTTCATTTCTTTATTTATATTTATTTGCTTTCTTTATCTTAATTTTTTGTTTATTTACTAATTTATTTTCATTAAAATTTTCATTTTCAAAATTCGAAATTTTTGTAAATAAAAAAGTTTGAAAATTAATTTTAATATTTAAATAGAAAAATTGTTAAATTAAAAAAACTTACTTTTCTCTGAATAAAGATTTTTTTTCGAATGAAATAAAGGCTCGAAAAGTAATTTCGATGTTTAAAAAGAAAAAATTATTTAGTATTTGTGACAAGAGAAATAATCTTTTTTTTCCAGATTTTGAAAAAATCGAAATTTTTGGCAAAAAAAAGGGAGAAAGGGGGAAATAAAATTCTGCAAAGATAAACGAATAATTAGACAGTTTTTTAAAAGAAATTATTTCTATTTTCGTTAATTGTCTAAATTATTGTAATTATTTAAAAAATAGTTGTAATTCTTTTCGAATTTAATGAAAGAAATTTTGGAAGAAAAAAAGAAAGGAAAATATTTTCTCTTTTGAATTATAGAAGAAATTTTGGAGTAAAAAAAAAGAAAAATTGATTTTTCCTTCGAATTTGGGTATAGAAAGAAAATAAAGTTTTGGATTTAGTAGAAAAATAAAAATTTTGCTAATTAAAGAAAATAAATAAGAAAAAACAAAATCATGGCAACCGAGGGAAATGGAACGACAATTAATTTCTGCAAAACATTTTGCCCACCAAATATTACATTCTCGGAAATATGGATTAATCATGGAATGTCGAAATGTTTCGTCGACACAGTGATAGTGACAATAATTTCACTCTATATTTTAATTTTCGGCACAATTCAACTGCGAATGTATCGACTTTATGGTGGGAATATTAATCCAAATTCAATACCAAAAAGTAAATTGTATATTTTGCAAAAAATTTGCCTCTACTTAGTGCCAATACTCAGTGTCACGAGATTTATTTTACAAGCAACTGTTTTAGACGATAAAACCGTTTACGGCTATATGGTACGTTTATAATCGATTTTTTCTATTTAATTTTACCCTCTGATGCTTTCCAAAGTATTTTATCAAAAAAATTCAAAAAAAATAATTGAATTCCTCTGAAGAATTTTATTATTTATTAAAATAATTGAATTTTTGAGAAGAATTTCATTAATTTTGGGGGGAAAAATTTGTTATATTTCCTGAAATATTTCATGAAAATTTAAAGAATAAATTCAATTATTTCACGATTTTACAATAATTTAAGTAAATTTTGTATGGAAAATAATTGAATTATTAGTCAATTATTTTGAAAAAATTCAAATTAAATTCTAGTGAAAAATTTTAATAGTAGAAAAAAATTATTGAATTCTTGGCGATGGATTTTATTAAAATCCTTTTTGATTTGTTTCAAAGAAGTATTTTATTAAAATTTTTTCCAATTGTATCAAAGAAGTATTTTATGTTAATTTTTTTTTTTATTTCTCTTTTTGTTTTTCAGCTTTATAACACAATATTAACAGTAATCGCTTATCCGTATTCGGTTTACGTTTTACGTGTGGAACGTCACAAATTATTGCCAAGCGTTCCAACTGGAGGTCATGGTTTGGTACTTTTGGGATTTTGGACCCTCGCATTTTGCTTTGAGAACTTGGTCTTCATAAATATTGGCAAAATCGAATGGTGGTTCCATCTGAATACGTGAGTGTGAATTTTTAATTTTTCTTTGTCTTCTTTCTCTTTAAGTTTCTTGAAAAGAATTTTTAATTATTAAGTAGATTTATTAAATTATTTTTCTTTTTCAAAGCCTCACGGATCAGATAGAAATGTCTCTCTTCGTGCTTCGCTATGTCAGTAGTCTTCTTATTTTTGCAATTGGTCTTCGAGCGCCAGGAATTTTCGGCAATGTTTGGAATTACGAGAATCTCGAGAACGAACAATATCGAGAGAGACAGTATTATCAAGCGGTAAGTTTTTTATTTTCAATTATTTAAATTTTTAATTTTTAAATTCAAATTTTTAAACTGAATTTTGGTTTAAAAAATTTTAATTTAAATAATTAAAATCAAATATTTAATTTTTGAATTCAAATTTTTAAACTGAATTGTTATTTAATTAAAAAAATTTAGCGGTCTGATGACAATTCATCGACATGGAAGAACGCGTGGTATAAATTGAAAACTCTCGCTCCATTTTTGTGGCCGAAAAAGGATTTTTTACTTCAGCTTCGTGTTATTTTTTGCTTTTGTCTACTCGCCTTTGGACGATTAATTAATCTCTACGTTCCAATTTACAATAAAAAAATTGTCGACAGTGTTTCTATTACTCCACTGCAATTCAGGTGAGAACTTTGAAAAATAATTGATTTTTTCTTATGAATATTGTTATTTACGAGAATAATTGAATTATTTCAAAAGATTTTATGAAAATACCACCAAAAAATATTTAAATTTTCAGAAATAATTTTCTTATTTATATTTTATGATTAAATTCTTTCGAAAAAATTATTTATCTCAATAATTGAATTCTTGAGAAGAAAATTGAAATGTAAATTTTATTGAAATTTCAAAAAAGAAGATTTTTATAAATTTTGTTTATCGAAAAATTCGAAATCAATTATTTTTAAGAATTTTAACTAAATTTCTTGAAAGAATTCAATTATTTACAAAAATTTTATTCAATTCTTTATGGAAGATTTCAATTATTTTTCAGTGCAATTTTAACTAAATTTCTTGAAGAAATTTAATTATTTTCAAAAATTTTATTCAATTCTTTATAGAAGATTTCAATTATTTTTCCGTACAATTTTAACTAAATTTCTTAAAGAAATTTAATTATTTTTCCAAGTTTTTTTGTAAAATTGAATATTTTTCCGAAGAATTGATTTATAATTTATTTTAAAATAATTGAATTCACAACAAGAATTTAAGAATTTTTTGAAAATAATTTAATAAAAAATCTAAATTTCTTTTTTGTGTCTTTAACTAGAAATCATTAAAAAAATTGAAGTTGATATTTGAAAATAGAATATTTTATAAATAAATTTGCATGATAATATTTTTTTTCTGTTTAATTAGATGGGACCTGGTGTTGATCTACGTTGGCTTTAAATTTCTCCAGGGCGGCGGAACCGGTGGAATGGGTTTTTTAAATAATTTCCGTTCATTTCTCTGGATAAGAGTTCAACAATACACGTCACGTGAGGTTGAAGTAGAACTTTTTCGGTAAGAAAGAAACAATGTGTTTTTTTATTCAAATTTTAGCAAAGAAAGAAAAACAAAAAAGAATTTAAATGAATAATTGAAAGAAATTATTACAATTTTCTCTATTTCTAAATTTTATTAAAATTACTAAACTTTCTTTTACTTGTAAATTTATCTAAAAATATTAAAGTTTTCTTTCGTTTATAAATTTATTAAAATTAATCGACTTTTTTTCGTTCTAAATTTATTTAAAAGAATTAATAAAATTTCTTTTCTTTATAATTTACAAATTTGTTAAAATTAATCGACTTTCTTTCGTTCTAAATTTATTTAAAAGAATTATTAAAATTCCCGTTATTTATCATTTATAAATTTATTAAAATTAATCTACTTTTTTTCCGTTCTAAATTTATTTAAAAGAATTATTAAAATTTCCTTTATTTACAATTTATAATTTATAAATTTATTAAAATTAATCGACTTTATTTTCGTTCTAAATTTATTTAAAAAATTATTAAAATTTTCTTCGTTTTTCTCAATTTATTAAAAATTGAAAAACTTTCAGAATGAATAAACTCTTTTTTTTCAGACATTTGCATAATTTGAGTCTTCGATGGCATTTGGGACGTAAAACGGGCGAAGTTTTACGTGTCGTCGATCGTGGCAATGATTCAATAAACAATTTACTAAATTACATTCTCTTCTCAATAGTGCCAACGATCGTTGATATTTTAATTGCCGTTATATTTTTCATCAGCGTTTTCAATAAATGGTTCGGTCTCATTGTCTTTTCCACAATGGTTCTCTATATCGGTGAGTAATTATTATTCACACGTCAACGGGCTTTAAAAAAAAAAACCGCCCTTTCGTACTTTGAAAATGAAATCAAAAATTTAAATTTCAAAAAGAGAAAAATGTGGTTTTTACTTTACTGTAGAATTCTTTTTTTTTCTATTTTTCCAGTGGCAACGATTTCCGTTACCGAATGGCGAACGAAATATCAAAGACGAATGAATTTAGCGGACAATGCAATGAAAACGCGAAGCGTTGACAGTTTATTGAATTTCGAAACAGTGAAATATTATGGAGCGGAAAATTACGAAGTAATGTCCTACAGGGACGCGATAGTTAATTTTCAAATTGAAGAATGGAAATCGATGTTTACGTTGAATATTTTGAATACAATGCAAAATGTTATTATTTGCAGTGGTTTGCTCGCCGGTTCGCTTCTTTGTCTCCACATGGTTCGTATTTGCAAAAAAATATATTATTATACATTTAAAAAGCAAATTTACAATTACTTAAATATTTCGGAATTAATTCAATTTTAAACGAATTTCATTAAAAAATTAAATAAAAACCTAAATTCAATTATGTTTGAAAATTTACAAAAATTCTTGTCAAATTTTAAATTTTCTTTATAAATAGTAACATTTTTCTCCGAAATTCAATCATTTTTTGTCAAATATTAATAATATTCTTGGCAGAATTTCAATTACTTTTAATATACAAAATTTACAAAAATTATTATTCTATTTAAATAATTCAATTCTCGTAGTTTAATTTTGATAGGCATTGATTTAGCAAAAATTCCAGTTAACATTTTAAAAAATAATTAAATATTTAAACCATTAAACGGGAATTTTAGAAATTTAGAAATGAATTAAATTTTAAAAGGTTTTAAAACTAAGCTCCTTGAAAATTAAAAGAAGCAAAAGCAAAATCTTTAAATTTTCGTTTTAAAAAATTATTAATAACATTATTTTTCTTTAGAAATTATGAAATGTTTTCAATAATTTTATTCAAAAATTCTAAAAAAAAAATAATTGAATTTTGCATGAATTACAGTTGAGAATTTTAGAAATAATATTTCATGAGGTTTTTCATTGAAATTATTTGAAATTTCAATTCCTCGGGAAAAATAAATATGAATAAATTTTCAAATTTATGTTTAACAAAAAGTATTAAAGGTTGAAAAAATTTGATTTCGTAAAATTGTTTCTTGAAAAAATGAAACTAAAATTTTTGAAAAATACTTCTATTTCCGAAAATAATTTTAAAAAATCGAAATAAATTGAAACTTTTGCCAATTTTTATTGAAATAAATTTTGAATTTTAATTCAAGTTGCTGTCATTAGAAATATTTTGGCTAAACTATAAGAGTTTTTCAAATAATTCTATTTAATGAAAGACTGTAAGAAAAATTATATTTTTCAAGAAATTAAGAATTGTCACTAAATTTGGAAAAGCAAATTTTGAAAGTAAAAATGGAAAAGAAACTTTCGCGCCCGTTTTATGAATTTTGCTAGTTATGAAAATTCAACGTTAAAAAACATTTAATTATTTATTTTTATAGGTAAATAATTGATTTCTTGTAGAATTTTCTAATAAATATTGATTTAAAAATAAATTTCAGTAAAAATTTTCGATTTTAATTGAATATTATATTCGAAAATATTGATTTGAAAATTCTACGAGGATTAATTTATTTCACTCTAAAAATAAACATTTTCTTAAATTGAACTTTTTTTAATTGAACTTTTTTTAAAAATTCAATTTTCATGAAGAATCAACAAAATTTTAAATAATAATTGAACTCTTCTAAAACATTTTAATTACATTTTTTTAAGTAATCGCATTTTTCGAGAAATTTGATAAAAATTTTGTATATTAATTATTAAAAACTATATATGAATTCTGTTAAGAATTTTATTAATATTTTTGAAAGTAATTGAATTTCGAAGAAAAATTAATTATTTATAAAGATTATTTAAATTTTGACCGGGGGATTTTTGACATTTTTGAAACATAATTGGATTTTTGTGAAGAATTGTGTTACTTTTGAAAATAATCAAATTCTTGAGGATTCGAATAATTGTCTTATTAAATAATAATCGTTTTTAGTTAAATTAGTAAAAGTAGTTTTAAAAATCTGGAAAAATTCCGTTTTTCAATCTGGAAAACCTGGAAAAGTCAGGGAATTCGAAAACAAGCGTGGCAACGATGGTTTTCTTTTTTCCCAAAGAAATTTTTTCTGTACCTTTTTATTCTTGAATCTTTTAAAGGTCGTTTCTGGCGAAGGATTAACGATTGGTGACTATGTTCTTTTTGCGAGTTATATAATTCAACTTTACGTTCCTCTGAATTGGTTTGGAACTTATTACAGGTAAATTTTTTTTCTGGCTTCTTTCTTTTTTTACTATTTTGACAAAGAAGAAAATACAAAAAAATGATTGAAATGAGGAAAATATTTATTGTTTTTTAAGGAAATGTTTCCTCTTTTTCGCAGAATGATACAGAAGAATTTTGTCGACATGGAGAATATGTTTGAATTGTTGCGCGAGGAAGAGGAAGTTATCGATGCGCCTGGTGCGGGTCCATTAATTGTGAAACGGGGTGAAGTTGAATTTGCAAATGTCACATTCGGTTATAATGCCGAAAGAATTGTCCTGCGTAATATTAGCTTTAATGTGCCGTCGGGAAAGACAGTTGCATTCGTTGGTCCATCGGGCGCTGGAAAGTCGACAATAATGAGATTATTATTCCGTTTCTACGACATTGAACAGGGTTCAATTTCAATTGACGGCCAGGATTTAAAGACTGTTAAACAGGATTCATTGCGATCCGCTATCGGTAAGTTGAAAAAAAAAATTCAAATTTATAAAAAGAAAAACACGTTAAAAAAATAACTATTTATTTGATTTTTACAATTTTTCTTTTCCTATTTTTTAGGTGTCGTGCCTCAGGATACTGTACTTTTTAATAATACAATTAAATATAATATTCAATACGGAAGAATTGATGCGCCGGAAGTTGATATAATTGCGGCGGCAAAATACGCGGATATTCACGAAAGAATTTCCTCATTTCCCGAAGGCTACGAAACTCAGGTTTTTCATTGAAAAATTTTAACTAGAATTAATTTTTAAGTTACTGAGAAAAGAATCTATTCGTCCAAAACAAAAAAAACAATTTTTTACTCTAAAGAGACAAACTTTACTTTACTTTTGAGAGATGCAATTTTTCCAGCAAGAAGAAGAAAAGTTTTTTTGAATTTAGAAGAAGAATTGTATTTTTGAATCTCTGCGGAGAACTAAAAAATTTTCTGAAATTTCAGGTCGGCGAGAGGGGTTTGCGTTTAAGTGGCGGCGAAAAGCAGAGAGTTGCAATTGCGAGGACAATATTGAAGGCGCCGAAAATTGTTCTCCTCGATGAGGCGACAAGCGCATTGGACACGGAGACGGAGAGAAATATACAATCGGCATTGAATCAAGTTTGCGCGAATCGTACGACAATTATTGTTGCGCATCGTTTATCGACAATAATTCATGCCGATGAAATTCTTGTATTGAAAGATGGCGAAATTGTTGAACGCGGTCGCCACGAGGAACTCATTAAATTTAATGGCGTCTATCAAAAAATGTGGGAGTCGCAATTAAAGAACAATCAGGACGATGCTTCGTCATCGAAAATTAATCACGACGACGACAACGATGATGATGGACAAAAAATGATTGAGGATAAATAATTTTTTTTCTTTTTACTTTGGCGAAAGGGGCAAAAAAAAGAGGTGAAAAAAGGTGATAAAAACGAGAAATAAAAGAATTAAAGAACCAAAAGAAAAGAACCAAAAGAAAAGAACGAAAAGAAAGCAGAAAAAAAGAAAACATAAAAAAAGAAAACATAAAAAAAGAAAACATAAAAAAAGGAAAGATAAAAAAAGAAAACAAAAAAATAAAACATAACAAAAGGAAAGATAAAAAATGAAAACAAAAAAATAAAACATAAAAAAAAGGAAAGATAAAAAATAGAAAAGATAAAATAGAGGAAGCGTAAAAAAGGGGGAAGGAAACATTTTTTACATATGTTGAAGAAAAATAAAATTAAAGAAAAAACGAAGCAAAAAAAAAATATTTACACGTGAAAAGAGAGGAAAGAATGAAAAAGCACTTTTTTCTAGCGAAAAAAGAATTTAGAGCGTGAAAAACGAATTCTTTGCCCCACTTAAAGTTGTGATTAAAAAAAACATAAAAAACAAAATTAATAGAAAATGGACTGAAAAATTGTTGAAATTTTATAAATTTTCTTCGTCTGACTTAATTTATTTTTTTTAAAAAATTAATTGCGTAACCGAATTGTAATTTATTTTCCAGTAATTTAACAGAAAGTATTTTTTTTCTTGAATATTGTGACAAATATTTTCTTTACGACTAAAATTGAAAATTAAGTTTCTATTTTCTAAAAATTAAGTTTTAGAGAAATTAGAAAAGTATTAAAGTTAAAATTTTTTAAAAATTAAAAAATGTAAAAGTTAAAATTTATTAAAACATTAAAAAATTTAGTTGAAAATTTTAAAACATTAAAAAATTTAGTTGAAAATTTTAAAACATTAAAAAATTTAGTTGAAAATTTTAAAACATTAAAAAATTTAGTTGAAAATTTTAAAACAATAAAAAATATAAAAATTTTAAAGTTGAATAATTAAAAATTTCAAATAATAGTAAAAAGTTTGAAATTTTAAAAATGTAAACTTTAAAAAGATGAAAATTTAAAATTTATTAAATTAAAAATATAAAAATTTTAAAATTTTACAGTTGAATAATTAAAAACTTAAAATAACTGTAAAAATTTAAAAAATTTTAAAATGTAAACTTATAAAAGATGAAAATTTAAAATTTATTAAATTAAAGAATATACAAATTTAAAATTTGAATAATTAAAAACTTAAAAAATATAAAAATTAATAAATATAAGAATTAAAAAACTAAATAATAAGAAAAAAGAAAAGAATATTAGAAAGAAATGAAGTTAGGAAAAATATTCTTTTTGTTGTGGAAAATTTTTTTTATATTATAAAAAGAATTTTTTTTTAGTATTTACTAGAAATTAATTACAATTCGAGGCAATTGAATTTTAGTCGAATAATTATAATTAGGAAAAGAAGAATTACGGTATTTATTAATAATTAGAGAAATTATTTACTTTTCTTCTCGAAAGTTACTGCAATTATTAACTGATGATTAATTAATGGTAATTAATTACTAAAGTTTTATTGATTAAATTTATTAAATTTATTGCTTTAGTTAAATTTATTATTACAGTGTATTAATTAAAGTAAATTATTTAGTAAAAATTGATAAAGTAACTAGAATTTAATTACTAAAGTCTATTAATTGCATGAAAATAATTTCCAAATTATTGATCAATTCAAATTATTAATCAAAATATTTATTTGTTTAATTTAAACATCAATGAAATGATGAATTATTCATTAAAATATCATATGAATGATCGATTCTTAATTAAAATATTAATTATTAATTATCAATTATCAATTACTAATTAAAATGTCAATTAAATTATTGATTATTTAAAATATTAATTCAATTATCAATCATTAATTACTGGAAATGGATTAATTAGAAAAAATTATGTCTAAATTGTTATGAATCAAAATTATTAACTAAATTTTGAAAATTAATAAGATAAATTATTAAGTTAATTAATTAAAGTATTAATTTCCATCTCAATTACAAAGTACAACTAATTCACTATTGAACTAAAGTATTAATTACCGTTAATTAATTGCTACGAATCATTAATTATTAAATATTAATTATTAATTACTAAATTACTAAATAATAATTAAATTTTGAATCTAGTAATTAATAATTAATACGCATAATTAAATTGTTTTAATTACTAGAAATTTTTATTTTTAATAAAACTTTCGATTGAAAGTAATTCGTTACTAAAAAAAAATTGTAATAAAAAGAGAATTGTGAGAAATTTTTTAAATATAGATGATGAAAATTAGTTAATAGTGATGAAAATTACTTAAAATTGCGTTTGTAATTAATAGCTTCGCGATTTATATTATTAGATTTATATAAAAATATAATTAAAACTCTAGAGTTTTATAATAAGAAAATATAGAAAAAAAATGGAGAAAAGACTTTAATAAAAGTCGAAAGAAACATTTTTTATAATGGGATAAAATAGCTGTGTGGAACTTAAAAGTTGTTCCTTTTTTTATCCATGTAGTATAAATTATGTTTTAATTAGTATAATATATATATTTTAATATAACGATATTGTTGAACTGCGAAATAATTTTTTTTTTCTAAATTACTATATCTTTGGGTGTAAATATTTGATAATAAAGAAAAATGTTTGATAATTTATTCTACTTTATGAAAATGAAAATTTTTCATTCTATTCAAATTTGATTTTTTGTTTAAGAAGAAATAAAAATTTTTTTATGTATTTAACATGTAAATTTTTTTAGCTTCATGATTTCTTAATTTCTATTTTTTAATTTTGAATGCAATTATTTTAAATGATAACTAATATTTTATATATTTTTTTAATATATTACATTTGAATTTTCATTTTATTTTTGACAATTAAATTTACATTTTATATTTTACAATTAAATTTACATTTTATATTTTACAATTAAATTTACATTTTATATTTTACAACTGAATTTACATTTAAAATTTTACAATTAAATTTACATTTTATATTTTACAATTTGGATTTACATTTTAAATTTTTATTTATAATATTAATTTGAATTCGAATAATAAGTTACAATTAAATTTTTAATTTATATTTTACCATTGAATTTACATTTTATATTTTATATTTATAATATTAATTTGAATTCGAAGAACGTTACAATTAATTTATTTATTAACTTTTTTTGTCTCAGCTTTTCAAGAATAAAATTAACTGGGAAGTTTTTTAAAAACTTTTTTATTCTGCGTCGTTGTCACCGCCGACGAGTAATTGTGCAAAAGCTCCGTCGGGCACCCATCCGGACTCATCGATTGGATCAGTAACGGAACTCGTGCCTCCTTCCGTTATATAAATATAGGAAACCGTCAACCATCCCATATAAATGGATAACTAAAAAAATTCAACATTTTTTTTCCTTCGTCTCCAAAAAAAAGGTAAATTACTAAATTACACACAATACGTAATAAAATTATTAAAAATAATAAATTAAAAAAGAAAAGAAAAAATAAACTAAAAAAATAAAATAAACTAAAAAAATAAAATAATTAAAAAAAATAAATAAAAAAATATAATAATTTGTTAAATTCAAATTTTATCCTATTTAATTAATTGGTAAACTATTCAATATTTTATTTTTATTTTCAATAAAAAGTTTAATTTCTCAAAAAATTTTTTTATTAAAATTAGTTTACTATGTTAATAAAAAAACCGATATTATTTAACAATTATTATGTTTATAAATTAACTTTTTATAACTTTTTATATTTAACTTCCTTTTATATTAATTTTTGCGAAAAAATATTTTTATTAAAAAGATAAATTAGTTTATTAATTATTATTTAAAATTACTATTTAAATTATTATTAAAATTATTATTATTATAAATAATTAAAAACATAAATTAAATTAATTAAGAAGGTTCTTATGAAGGAAAAAACCTAAAATAAAACTCTTTTTTGCAATAATTTTATTCACGCAAAATAATTAAGAAAAAATACATTTTTTTTATTTACAAATTTTATACCTTTAGAAGAATTCTGGTCATATCGTCATCCATAATAATTGTTTATAATTTGGAAAATTCTAAAAACTTAATTTCATTGAACAATAATTAAATGATTTTCTTTTTTGTATAATAATAATAATAATAATAAAAAATAACGTTTAAAATTTTAGAAAATTTGGATTAGTTAAATTGACAGACTCTTTATAATGATTTCTTTTTTGTTTTTCTACTTTCAAAACAAAAATTTGTTCTTATAAACAAAAAACAAAAAAAAAATTATTTTGCGATAATTAAAAATTTTTGAACTAATAATAATAATAATAATAATAATAATAATAATAATAATAATAATAATAATAATAATACTAGCAATAATAATAAAAATTGAAATTAAATTTTTTTTTTAAATTAAAAGAATCAAATTAAAAAAATAATAATAATACAAAAATAATTATATTTAAAATTGTTACTTTTATTATAATTTGTGTTTAATAATAAGAATAGTTAATAATAAAATAATAATAATAATAATAATAATAATAATAATAATAATAAATAATAACAATTATTAATTAATTAAAGATAAAATATTTCTTTGCTGAATATTTTAAATTCGAAAATTTTTTTCTGAAAATTCCGATAAATGTCAATAACTGACATCTATCATTTACTATTTTGAAATATAATTTCGTGTACAATAACTAAATTCAAAATAACTTTCCCTTCTTATTTACTATTTCTATTTCAATGAGACTTATTATTATTATTATTATTATTAAAGGCGAATTGATAACAGAAAAGGATTTTCAATTATTAATTATTTTTATTTTTTTTACCCTGTGTGTGCCCGTTGTGAAATTAAAATTAAAAAATTTCAACTGGATTGATATTTTTTGAAACAATTTTAATTATATAAACAAATGGATTTTAATAAAATTTTAGGTACGTACAAAAAGGAATTTTTTTTACAAATGTTTTTTTTACAAATTTTTTTTACAAATGTTTTTTTTACAAATTTTTTTTACAAATCACAAAATATAATTTTTATTTTATTATATAATTACGAATTCTCTATAAAATTAAACACAATATTTATTTCTCTATTTTTCAAAAACTCAAAGTTATACCGCATTAGGAAGCTGGAAGTTTTTTTGTAATATATTCTTATGGGGAAAAAAAGAACTATTTTTACACTAAATTTTATAATTATTGCTTCTTTATTAATTTTATTGTTTTTTCCTACTTAATAATAATTACATTTTGCATTTTTACTATATTTTATATACTTTATCTATTATAGTATTATTATTTTTTTTTACTATTATTATAGAATATAAAAAGAAATCTTAATTCATATCCGTATTTTGTAGATTCGATAACCTCTGGAGTTGCAATTTTTAAACAAATTTAATGAATTTTTTTGACAAATTATCCGCCATTTTGAATTTTAAAAATCTGACATTATATTTGTAATCAGTGACCCCGAAAACCCCCGAGTTACAATTTTCAATAAAATTCAGCAAGTTTTTGAAAAAAACGTCCGCCATATTGGATCGGCCATTTTGATTTTTAAAAATCTGACATTATATTTGTAATCAGTGACCCCAAAAACCCCCGAGTTACAATTTTCAGTCCAATTTAGCAAATTTTTGAAAAGAACTTCCGCCATATTGGATCGGCCATTTTGATTTTTTAAAACCTGACATAAAAATTGTTTATTCCTTTAATTGTTTGCCTCTACAATCGAAAAAGAAATTCTAAATAAAAATTTTTCAATATGTTTCAGAATTGACATAAATATCAAACTACAATCAATATAAGACAAAAGACCAAAGAAAATTTACAAAAGCAAAAAATGTCCTGCTTGTACAGTCGACTAAAGCAATTAATCATCACTGGCGATGTGAATGAAGTGAAAAGATTTTTCACACTCAATCCAAATTATGTAATCGACATAAATCTTCTCTACTTATCCATAAAATACAATCAACAAGAAATTCTCCAATTATTCTTGTTTCAAACATTTCCATCAATAATTCCAGTACCACATGAATTCAACAATAATAACAATAAAGAAAATTGCAATTTCGTACAAGAAAAGCATTACGACTTCAAGCAACTCTTGTTATCAAACATAGAATCAAGAATACAACAACAAAAACAATCGAATCCAATGGAAATTGCTTGTGAAATAGTTGAAAAATTTCTCACCTTTATTCTAATTCGAAAAACAAATAATAAATTAAGAAAAATAAATTCCCAATTAGAGAGTGTTACAAGATTTTTTATCAAAAATAGAGAGAGATATTTGTGGAGAATTGAACATTTATTGCATTGTAAACACAACCTTAACGCATGGGACGCTCAAGGTTGGACGCCATTGTGTAAAAGTATTCAACTCTTTGGTCATTATTTAGTTGATATTCTTCTTGAGAATGGAGCAAATGTTAATATTCCAACAGTGAGACATCAAACGGCACTTCATTTTGCCTCAAGCTATTACAATAATTCCGAGGCATTTCAACGTCTTTTAAAATTAACAATTCACAATTATTATTCAATTGACGTTACCGGCTGCATTCCCCTCTATTATGCCGTGATGAAGCAAAATTCACTAACAACTGAAATTCTTCTGGACAAATTTCCCGACAATAAAAATGATACACATCACAAAATGGCATTCTGCCTCGCAATTCTCAACACCGAAACAAGAAGGAAGAATAAAAAAATTGTTAAACATTTTATTAAACGTGGCTATACACTTTACCATCGTGATTTCTTCAATCTCAATATTCCACAGTCGTGGATTAATCATTTACGAAATATCAGCGATGATCCCGAATACGATTACTTACATTTCTTTCTCAATAGAGAATTATCGTTGGAGGCACTTTTTGAATTTTTGGTATTAAAGGCAATTATCGAGCATGGCTATACGAGAATCTTTCAAGACATGATCGAGGACATTGATGCGGTTGAATTGGAATTTCCGAGGAATGGAAGTCTACTTCATTTGGCTAGTAAATATGGTCGAGTCACTATTGCTAAGGACCTCTTGAGACGCGGTGCGTTGGAAGATGTTGTTAATGATGATAAAATGACTCCATTACATTTTGCCGTGATGAGTAATCATTGGAAGATTGTTAAGATTCTGATGAGACAGAAGGTGAATTTAACGGAACCAAATATTTATGGGGAACGACCATTATTTATTGCTTGTAAATCGTCAGCGATGATGTGCTTGAAGATTCTCCTCAACGCTGGATGTAATGTCAATTGTCCGGATTCGTTGGAAAGGTGAGGAGGGAAAATTTATTTTTCTAGTCTAATTTCTCAGGGGAGAGCATTTTTTTCACGAAGGATTTCTCAAAAACTGTTTAAAGACTGTTTTTGGCATTCATCCAGGAGTAACTTTGAGTTTGGGATGGTTTTAATCATCAATAACATTCTGTTTGGGTCTAAACGAACATTATTAGCCTGGAGTTAACTTGGAGCGAATGTCGAAAACAGCCGAAGACTCCTGAAAACTTTTAGAAACTTTTACAGACTCCTAAAAACCTTTGAATACTCCTAAAAATCTGTAAAGGACTCCTAAAAATTTCTAAAGACAACTAGACTCTCCGTACGATTTCTAGGGATTGGTATTCTAACTCCTGAAACCTTCTTAAGACTTTTAAATAATTCTAAAGACACCTAATGACTTAGAAACACTTCTAGACACCACTATCCACTCTTCTAAACACTTCTGAAGATTCCAAACACCCCTAAAGATCCTTAACTAGATTTATTAAAGACTCTAAATCTTTAATGTACCTTAGGGACCCCAAGACACCTAATGACTTAGAAACACTTCTAGACACCACTATCCACTCTTCTAAAAACTCCTGAAGCTTCCAAACACCCCTAAAGATCCTCAACTAGATTTATTAAAGACTCTAAATCTTTAATGTACCTTACCCCAAAGCATAAATTCTACCATTTGTCCCTCCAGTGACCGTTTTTTTTTTTGCTTGTTTTTGAAGATTTTCAAACGATAAAGGTCATTGGCAATTGCAAATCATCTCCCCAAAAGGAGAAAACAAAATATTAATCAACTTCTCATTGCTCAATTAGGTCTCCTCTTCACATAGCTGCGGCCCAGGGAAACGTAACTATGGTGAAACTGCTCCTAAAGTACGGCGCAAATTTCGAAGCAAAGGACAAAGACGGCAACACTCCATTGGACATTTGTCTACGAATAAATACCAAAGGCAATCGTCAAATTGCCAAACTACTCCTAGACAATAAGGCCTCATACAGCAGTGAGCAAAAAATTCATTGTCAATTCTTCAACAAACTCATGACAGCACACGCAATTAAAATGAATGTTCTCAATATTAACGAAAATTTCCGCTACAATCTCAATAACGACAAAACACTCAAGTTCAACGATTTCTTCATCAAATGCACAAAGGAGAAAAGAAAAATGTCATCAATGAAGTTACCATTCTCGAATGGCATTTCAATTCTAAATCTACTAATCGGCAATGATTACACAAACTCCCTACTATTGAGGAACGAGGCATTCGTCAATTATTTGCGAACAATTAATCTAAAGCAACACTATCCGATTTATTATTCAATGTTGAAAACTCAAATTATTAACGGAGCAATGAAGGGTATGTTAACGGAAATTGCTCGACATTGCCTTCGAATTAGATATAGAAGGCGAAAATCGTCAATTTTCAACGATAGCACGGATTTAGGGTCAATTCACAATATTTACTTGCGTCGTCTCATTGTACTGTCGCCATTGGAAACGAGAAAGAAGCAATTAGTTTTTGAGAGGAAAGTTCCAATTTTTCGTTGTATACCGAATCAGTACCTACCAATACCAACTTTAGAGGAATATATGCTTTTATAATTCCTCAATTTTTTTTCCCGGGAAAAAGAAAAAGAGTGAGAGAAATGCAACAACTTTTAATGTTTCTTTGTAAATATAGAAAGCGAAAATTTCTATTTTTTGTTTGTAAAATATTTATGTTTCTTGAAATTAAAAAAAAATGAGATTATTTTTGATTATTTTTTTCGACACAAAAGAAAGTTGGGATCCTGTAAAAGATTCTAGTACACCCAATATCATATATGCTTTCCTTCCGGTTTGGACAACACATTTTGAATAGTAGTTGCCTTCTATAAAAATATTTTAAGTCTATGGCGTATGATGATTGAGATTCGCCATAGACTTAAAATATTTTTATAGAAGGCAACTACTTTTCAAAATGTTGTCCAAACCGGAAGGAAAACATATATGTTATTGGGTGTACTCAGATGCATTAATGCTGTCCTTACGGTTTAAAGGAATTTTGAAAAGTCGTGTCATTTCTATCAAATATTCTTAGTTCGTGACATACGAATGTTCTCATATGTCATGAACTAAAAACATTTTGATAGAAATCATACGACTTTGCAAAATACCGTCAAATCGGAAGGACAGCATTATTGCATCTGAGTGTATAAGGCATGAGAACTAACTGGAAAATTGCATTGGTAAGAAAAGGATAAACAAGCTTCGTCCTTTTCTTACTAATGGGATTTTTTAATAGTCGTCCTGTCTAGGTAAATTATTTTGGTTCATGCCGAACTTTGGAGATGCATAAAAAGTGATGCAATCGCACAATCTATTTGCTTTTTGAATATTAATGGTGACAATAAAATAACATAGAAATCCGAAATTTTTGCTGGGAAGTATAGTAAAAAATGTGGTAAGTTTATAAAAAATGAAAGATAATTGTATATTTTAATACTAAATGTTCTCTGAAATTATAATACTGTTTAATGACATAATACCAAGTCATTAATTGTTGGTTATGTTCGACTTCTGCTAATATTAACACAGAATTGACGATAGTAACTTTGGTTTTGCTTGATTATATTTAAAAAAGAAATCAATTTTTATATTTACCATTTTGTGGAGCAGATTAAGCAAAAGTAGGGTTATGTTTACGAACGATTTGAAGGGCTTAAGGCCAAAGCACAATAGGTTCGCGAACGCAAAGCATGAGATAGAAAAGGATAAATATATATCTGTGTTCTTTTCTATCTCATTTGTCTCGTTCGCGAACCTATTGTGCGTTGGACTTTAAAAACTTTTGACAAACATGACATAACCTAGAAAAATCGAAAATTCTTTGGTATTTAATCATACAGTTTATTGCAATATACAAGAGGAGGTTGTTTACAAATTAAAATTTATAAAAATAAATTAAGGTAGAAATATTTTTTTTCCTACAAAATCGAACGGAATTTTGAAAAAGAAAAAAATTTGTATGTTAATTTTAGATAAAAATTACAATTGCCTAAGGCTAAGTCTACTTTTGTTTTTAAGTTTGAACATAAAAGTACAACTTAACATAGAGTCGTTTACAATTTTCCTATTAATGGCGCGTGTGCTTCGCCTCTCTTAACGTCCCTCTACAATAAACATTCCGCCAAGGCCGTACTTTGACAAAAACTTAAAATCCTAATAAAAAAGCGCCACATCCGATTAAAAAATTTCTCAACGACTAAAAAAACAAATAAATAAATAAAAAAACAATTATCATATATTTTAACCAGAAAGATCAAAAAATTAATGCAAATAACTGACATGCTGCTCGGGCGTTATGTCCAATACATTATTACCACTCTCCATTATGGTTAATTTTCTCATTTTACAAATTGGCGAGACAATGATAAAACGTCTTAATTCCAAATCACTCATACTGTTAAATACAACGTCTCTCACCGTTATTGGCATATTATTATTAAACAAAACATCAATACAATAACTCGCTAGACTGTTAATATCATTTTTTCTCACACCTTTCATAAAACGTATCTCCAATAAATCCTCATAAATAGGAAATATCTTGAAATCAATTCTTTTATATTGATCCAAAAAATTTCTCTCCTTTATAAATGTCGCTACTTTATCGCAAGTTTCCGTTAATATATCATAAATCGTAATATCCTTGATGAGTTTGATCATTTTCATTCTTTCGAGTTCATCGTGACAATTTTTGTGAAATATATTCATGTCCGCGAGTTGGCTATCGTCCATATTACCAACAATTGAACCCCAACCAATGAGATCGGTTTTTATTTTCTGCATGAGAAGATGCTCGTAGAATTCATTGAGTTCAATTCTTTGATGTTGCTGTATCTCATAGAATGCGCCATGATTTAGCAGTAATTTTGCAATACGAAAATTTCTCTTTCTTCGCCGTTGGAGAATAATGTCGAGTGGCGTTTCATTATTACTGTCACGAACATTAACATCAGCTTGATATTTCAGTAATAATTTCACGTGAGTCTCGTGCTCGAATTCCACGGCCAAATGAAGGGGATAACGTTGAAGATAGTCGTGACAATTAACATCGGCCCCGGCGTCAAGAAGAAGTTGCAGACAATCAAAGGAGGAACAACTGAAGACCATGAAGAAAGGACTCTCGCCGATTGAATTGCGATATTCGATGTTGGCGCGCGCCAACAGCAGTTGTTCGACAATCTTTGGATAATTACCCCTAATGGCAAAATGAATTGGTCGCATGTACTGGAAATTACGACAATTAACATCAGCGCCACGTTTCAGGAGATAACTGACAATTCTCTCCCTGCCGTATTCACAGGCGATGTGCAGCAACGAACCCTGTTTGAGAAAGTGAATATCAACATTCACGTGGGGTCCCATTAGACCAATGAAGATGTTGTAGAAATCCTGGATTATTGTCGCTTTAATGACGAAGAATTCGAATAAAAGTTCCAGGGATTGTTCACGATGGAGGAGATAGGGTAGATCCTGATATTCGCGGTCGTTTTGAATGTCCGTCAAGTGTTGCAGCCAAGGTTGTGGTATGCTGAGATCAGTAAAATCCGAATGCTTGATACTGTAACCACGGGTAATGAATAAATTCACCAATTGCTTGGTTCTTGGTTCATCGTCATTGTGACTGAGTAATGCCAAGCAAAAGGCCATTTTATTCTTTGGATCATTGATATTTGTGTGAATATTGAGGAGTACTTCGGTTGTTAGTAAATTCTGCTTCATCACTGCCAAGTAGAGGGGACAAGAATTATCCGAATCAAGCTCATATGGATCATTATAGTAATTCAGTAATCGAATAAATGATTCTCGATTTTCAAATAATTCAGCGGCAAAATGCAGTGCTGTCGGTTTATCCTCAATTAGGACATTCGAATCGTCGCCATCCTTCAATAGAACGTCCACCATTTGATGACCGAATAAACGTATACTTTGGGACAATACTGAACCATCAATATCGTCATCATCGTCATTCTCATTATTATCACTGTCGCCATCCAACATTCTTCTAATGGGATTATTCACCACAATTGGTGAACATTTATTTAGAATTTTCGTCACAGCCTCACCAATGTATCCAAAGTCCTGATGAATTTTTGAATCGATGTAAATTCCATTCTCCAACAGATTACACAGTATGTTGTTTGCTGATGATTTGTTGAGACTGTTTTCGTCTTTGGAATTTATGTTCCCTCGGGATATTAATAGTTTTGTAATTTCCACTTGCTTTCTTTCGATTGCCAAATAAATGAGATTAATGTCAATCTTATAGAATGGATGGTATTGGAAAAATTTTTGCACATCATTCACTTGGTTGTTGATAATAAAGTCTCTTAATTGATTGTATAAGAGAGACATTTTTCAATGCTTTTTCTTTTTTGGATTGTGATGATTGATTTTTTATGGATTGTGCAGTGTGCGCAAATATTGCCTTCAACTAGTTTGTTGGTACTGATCATCAATTCTGGAAAATAAGAAGGAAAACGTAAAGAATAGTTCCGTAAAGAAAAATTTAACTGGAGAATTTGTAAAGGTATGTGAATAATAAAAATAAAAATAATAATTCTCATCCTAATAATAATCCTGAATTTTAACAAATTTTAAGAAATTTAGAATCTGGAACCTTGACGTTGAGTCGATAATTCGAAAGGTACCCAAGAAGCAAACGAATTATATGTTAGGATCGTGTTAGATTTATCTTGATTAAAAGTTTATTTTTAATTATTTGAATTTGAAACGAATCTTAATGGAATATTCTTTATGTAACCCAGACTTGAATATGAATAATTTTTAATTAATAATTAATTCTCTTTCTGTATTTTTACTCAAAAAATTAAAAACATAACTTTAAATTGTTTGCTTCTTAGGTATCTTTCTTGGGAGCGCGTCACAAATTTTATAATTCCTCTGTTAGAAAAATATAATGATATTTTAGAGGAATGCCTCTTGAAATTGTTTAATAAAAAAAAAAGTTTGAAATATAGCATTTTCAACAAAAAAAGTTTCTAATATATAGTATTTAAAAAAAATCAATTATTTAACAAAATTTTTCTACAACTCTTCACAATAATTCGCAATTACTTTCACTAATAACAAAATTTTTCATGACAATTCAATTAAAAAAAAAAATTTTTTTAATTCTAAGCAAGAATTAAAATATTTTCATAAATAATAATTCTCCTCGAAGAATTTCAATTATTTTTAATACAATATTTCAATTATTTAAATTAATTAATCGAAAAATTCAATTTTCACAAATATAACTTTCCCGCAGGAATGAAATGTTTCAAATAAAATTTCCATAATATTTATTATAGTTTGAAGAAACTAATTGTTTAAAACAATGTTTGTGAAAATTCTTATGTAACATTTGATTATTTTCACAAATAACAACATTTTTTTTCCAGAAATTCAATTCTTTACAAACATTTTAATAAATTTTTTCGTCAATACTCAATTATTTTCATAATGAATTTTTATTCATTCTTTTTTTATTTCATTCTTTTTTAAGGAATTCAATTTTTTTTCAAAAAATAAAATTTTTGACAAAAGTTCAAATATTTAAAAAACAAAATTTAGTAAAGTTGCGAAAATATTATTTTCACAAATAATAAAATTCTTTACCTAACTAATTCTTCAAAAGAATTTATTTTATTTCGATAAATAACAAATTTATTTCCGAAAATTCAATGATTTTCAGACATTTTAATAAAATTCTTTGCAAAATTCAATTATTTTCATAGATAACAATAGTCATTACGAAAATTCAATAATTTTTAAAAGTAATAAATGTTTTCTTGAAAATTCAATTCTCATTAAATATTTTAATGAAATTTTTCTAAATAATTCAATTACTTTTATAAATAATAAAATTCTTCACAGGTATACAATTATTTTTGATAATTTTAATAAAATTCTTTAGCAACTATTAAATTATTTTCATAAAATAATAAAATTCGTCTCAGGATTTATTTTTAATAATACAATTTTACAGAAACTGCTCAAAAAATATAATTATTTGAAAAAAAAGTTAATTTTAATTGCTCGAAAAAATCAATTATTTAAATAAAATTAAGAAATTTAAATAAAATAAACATTAAAAAAAAATTTTTTGTCAAATCTCTTTTAGATTTTAAGAAAATTCTTCCCAAGAATTCAATTGTTTGCATAAATCATGTTTTAAAAGAATTTATTAATTTTTATAAATAATTCTTTATAAGAATTCAATTAGTAAAAATAAATAACAAAATTATTTACGAAAATTCAATTACATTCAAAAAATTCGAATAAAATCGTTTACAAGAATTTAATTACTTTCATAACCAATAAAATTCTTTTTAGAAATTCAATTATTACTAAAAAAAAATTTAACATAATGACACACAGACCATTCAATTATTCTAAAAAATTTTATTAAATTTTAGATAAAATTAAAATTTAATTTCCATATTTTTAAAAATTTGTTGTAAAAATCATTGTAAGAATTCAATTCTTTTCATGAATAATAAAATTTTTTTATTTTTATTTATTTTTCAATTAAAATTTGCATAAAATTAGTCGAAAGAAATCAAGTATTTAAAATTTTTTGCAAGAATAAAATTATTTTCATAAATATTCAAATTCTTTCATGAACAATAAAATTAGTTGAAGGAATTTTAATTTATTAGCAGTAGGATAAGAAAGAAGGAAATATTTTTTTCATGAAAATTAGAAAAAAGTCAGGAAAATAAAATAAAGAATGTAACTTTTGTCACATTTATAAATAATTATCGAAAACAAGTTTTATATTTAGATGTCAAGTTTAATTTTTTCGTAGCTACTACTTATTATTAACTTCTTAATTATCTTTATGCCAGGTAAATAATCGGAAATATTTTTTTAGAAAATTTATTAATCCACAACTATCAGAATTATATAATAAATTGTAATTTTATTATTGAGTAAATAATGTAAATAAACTTTTTGAAAAAATTTTAAATTTTTTAAAAAATGACCGTTTTAGTTGTTAAAATGTAAAATAAAATAAAATATAAAATAAAATAAAATAAAATATAAAATAAAATAAAATATAAAATAAAATAAATAAATAAATAAAATAGAATATAAAATATAAATAAATTCAATATGAAAGTACAGGTTTGATTTCTAAAATTAAATTTTACTTTTCTTTACTGATTATTCAAAAATTAAAAATTACCTAAATAATAAACTATATAGAAAAAAATTGTCCTATAATTTTTTTTCTACTTTTTCAGGGACAAAAATAAGAAAACATTCATTTACATACCTGATGGAGATGAAATTGCAATTATTTTCCCTTATATTAGAATAAAATCGAGAAAAACAATCCAGTTGTAATTTTCTCGTTTCTTTTTTTATCACTTTTATAGAAACACAAATATTTACGAAAATCCATAAATTAGATGCACAATTAATAAAGAAGTAGACAAGAAATAATTAATTTAAATTTATTAATTAAATTTTCAAATTTTCAAATACTTCCAATATCATAAACTCGTTTTTCAAAAGCCATTCACATTGTATATTCGTTTTGAAATCTGTTATTCGGATTAATTTTCTAAAGGTATGAGTAATGTGTGAGTGTATATATACAAAATGAGAAAAGAAAATAAAGGTAAATACGGAAATTACAGAATATTAAGTACATTACAACAATAATATGAATAAAAATAACAATACATGCTGATACCAACTTTATTTGAATGAAATAATAAAAATCTTAGAAACTAAAAATATCGAGAAAAATACAAATATAAAAAATAAGATATTAAAATAATGAATATCAAATAATAAATATTAAAGTAACAAATAATAAATAATAAATAATAAATAGAAAATAATAAGTAATAAATAAATAATAATAAATAATAAATAGAAAATAGAAAAATAAAAAAAGTTTTTAAAGAAATAAAAATGCATTATTTTTATTTTACAATAATTAATTTCTTGTACAATAAACTGATATGAAAAGTAAATAATTTAAAAAATTCATATTTTAGAAATAATTATTATTATTTTGCTGAGTAATTTGTTGAGTAAAAAAAATTACAAATTATTATTATTTACTATTTTTTAATGTGGAAAATAATATTTTATTAATTATTATTATTCATTCTTTTTTTATGTGAAAAATAATATTTTATTAATTATTAATATTAATTTTCATTATTTTATTGTAGAAGATATTTTTTTTGACAAAAATACGTCTTATTAGAATTGTGACGCGCTTCCAAGAAATGAATGAACCTAGGAAGAAAAAAATTTGAGGTTGTTTTTGATTTTTGGAATAAAAATACAGTTAAAGAGAATCAATTATTAATTAAAAATTATTGATCTCCAAGTCTTCGTTACATCAAGAATATTCCATGAAGATTCGTTTCAAAGTCAAATAATCAAAAATAAACTTTTAATCAAGATAAATGTAATACGAACATAACCTATAAATTCGTTTGCTTCTTAGGTACCTTTCTTGGGGAGAGCGTTACAGCTTTTTACTTTGGGCATCAAATTAACAATTTTTTCCCCTGTAGGGAATAGAGTAGAAAATTGTACAATTTAATAAATAAATAAATATTCCTAGTGTTCTATTGTCGCACAAAAATTTGTTTTTTGGAAAAAAAAAATTTCCAATTTTTTCTATTTCTTATAGTAAAAATAGCAACCAGGATAAAATTGTCTATCATCATAATTGCATCCATAGTCATAACTACCATCATTGTATTCGTAAGATGATGATGATTTTGATGGTTCTGAATCTGATTCTGATTCATACGAATCATATTCTTCAGAACTCATATTATTATTACAACATTTATTATTATTCTCACTATTTTTATTTTTATCGTTGTTGTTGTTATTATTATTCGGATATTTGTTCTGATTATTATTCGTATTTTTCTTATTATTCGGATCAGTATTTTCATTATTATTATTATCCTCATCCTTTCCGTCGACTGTTCCTTGCGCTGGTTTCGCTAATCCTTTTTTAGAGTTAGGATTAACAACACTTTTAGAATGTTTTAGTGCATCGTAACGGAATTTTTTATTTATTTTTCTACCTCTTTCCCCAGCGTCATTGTCGTTGTCATCATCATCCAATAACTTTTTTATAAGTAATTCCTTATCGCTATTCTGATTATATTTATTATGATTTGTTAATGTTTTATTTCTTGCTGTAGCATTATTCTTATCAAGGTCGTCGAAATAGTCGTTGTAATATTCATATTCATCTCCTCCATTTTTAGCTGCTTCATCATCAACAGCTTTAATTGTTGTTTCATTTGCAGCTTTGGCTCCTTTTCCTCCTTCTTCAGCATTAATTTTATTTATCACTGCAGCTCCACCTTTTACTCCTTCTTTAGTCTTAGCTGTAATGTTTGTTTTCTCTTCGAATCTTGTATTTTTTATATCCTTATCCTTTCCCACGTCTGTTTCTTGTATTGGTTTTGCTATTCCTTGTTTAGACTTAGAATTAATAACACTTTTAGAATGTTTTAGTACATTGTACGGAAATTTTTTTTTAATTTTTCTACCTCTTTCCCCAGTGTCATTATCGTTGTCATCATCATCTTCCAATATCTTTTTTATAAGTAATTCTTTATCGCTAGTCTGATTATATTTATTATGATTTGTTAATATTCTATTTCTTGCTGTAGCATTATTCTCACCAAGGTCATAGAAATAGTCATTGTAATCTTCATATTTATCTTCTCCATTTTTAGCTGCTGCATCATCATCAGCTTTAATTGTAGTTTCATTTGCAGCTTTGGCACCTTTTTGTCCTTCTTCAGCTTTAATTTTATTTATCACTGCAGCTCCACCTTTTACTTCTTCTTTAGTCTTAGCTGTAATGTTTGTTTTCTCTTCAAATCTAGTCCTTTCTTCTGCTTTATATCTTACTACATTAACTCCATCTTTTCGGTCTGCTTCTCCTTTATCATTAACTACTTTTTCTTCTTCTTTAATCGTAACCGGAATGTTGGTTTTCTGTTCGACTCCAGTCTTTTCTTCAGTTTTAAGCCATACTTCTTTAATTTTAGGTTTTCCCTCTTTTTTTTCTTTATCATCATCAACTTTAATTGTAGTTTCATTTGCAGCTTTGGCACCTTTTTGTCCTTCTTCAGCTTTAATTTTATTTATCACTGCAGCTCCACCTTTTACTTCTTCTTTAGTCTTAGCTGTAATGTTTGTTTTCTCTTCAAATCTAGTCCTTTCTTCTGCTTTATATCTTACTACATTAACTCCATCTTTTCGGTCTGCTTCTCCTTTATCATTAACTACTTTTTCTTCTTCTTTAATCGTAACCGGAATGTTGGTTTTCTGTTCGACTCCAGTCTTTTCTTCAGTTTTAAGCCATACTTCTTTAATTTTAGGTTTTCCCTCTTTTTTTTCTTTATCATCATCAACTTTAATTGTAGTTTCATTTGCAGCTTTGGCACCTTTTTGTCCTTCTTCAGCTTTAATTTTATTTATCACTGCAGCTCCACCTTTTACTTCTTCTTTAGTCTTAGCTGTAATGTTTGTTTTCTCTTCAAATCTAGTCCTTTCTTCTGCTTTATATCTTACAACATTAATTCTATCTTTTAGGTCTCTTTCTCCTTGATCATCAACTACTTTTTCTTCTTTAATCGTAGCCGGAATGTTGGTTTTCTGTTCGACTCTAGTCTTTTCTTCAGTTTTAAGCCATACTTCTTTAATTTTAGGTTTTCCTTCTTTTTTTTCTTTATCATCAACAGCTTTAATTGTAGTTTCATTTGCAGCTTTGGCACCTTTTTGTCCTTCTTCAGCTTTAATTTTATTTATCACTGCAGCTCCACCTTTTACTTCTTCTTTAGTCTTAGCTGTAATGTTTGTTTTCTCTTCAAATCTAGTCCTTTCTTCTGCTTTATATCTTACAACATTAATTCTATCTTTTAGGTCTCTTTCTCCTTGATCATCAACTACTTTTTCTTTTTTAATCGTAGCCGGAATGTTGGTTTTCTGTTCGACTCTATTCTTTTCTTCAGTTTTAAGCCATACTTCTTTAATTTTAGGTTTTCCCTCTTTTTTTTCTTTATTATCATCAACTTTAATTGTAGTTTCATTTGCAGCTTTGGCACCTTTTTGTGCTTCTTCAGCTTTAATTTTATTTATCACTGCAGCTCCACCTTTTACTTCTTCTTTAGTCTTGGCTGTAATGTTTGTTTTCTCTTCAAATCTAGTCTTTTTTATATCCTTATCCTTTCCCTCGTTTATTTCTTGTATTGGTTTTGCTATTCCTTGTTTAGATTTAGAATTAATAACACTTTTAGAATGTTTTGGTAAATTGTAACGGAATTTTTTTTTAATTTTTCTACCTCTTTCCCTAGTGTCATTATCGTTGTCATCATCATCTTCATCATCATCATCATCATCCAATAACTTTTTTATAAGTAATCCATAATCGCTATTCTGATTATATTTATTATGTTTTTTAAATGTTTTATTTCTTGCTGTAGCATTATTCTCACCAAGGTCATAGAAATAGTCCTTGTAATCTTCATATTCATATTCATATTCATCTTCTCCATTTTTAGCTGCTTCATCATTAACAGCTTTAATTGTTGTTTTATTTGCAGCTTTGACTCTTTTTCCTTCTTCTTCAGCTTTAATTTTATTTATCACTGCAGCTCCGCCTTCTTCTTTAGTTTTAGCTGTAATGTTTGTTTTCTCTTCGAATCTAGTCTTTTTTATATTTTTAACCTTTCCCACTTCTGTTTCTTGTATTGGTTTTGTTATTCCCTGTTTAGATTTAGAATTAATAACAATTTTAGAATCTTTTAGTAAATTGTACGGGAATTTTTTTTTAATTTTTCTCCCTCTTCCCCTATTGTCATTATCGTTGCCATCATCATCATCATCATCATCATCATCTTCATCATAATCATCATCATCATCCAATAACTTTTTTATAAGTAATCCATAATCGCTATTCTGATAATATTTATTATGTTTTGTTAATGTTTTATTTCTTGCTGTAGCCTTATTCTCACCAAGGTCGTCGAAATAGTCATTGTAATCTTCATATTCATATTCATCTTCTCCATTTTTAGCTGCTTTATCATCAACAGCTTTAATTGTAGTTTTATTTGCAGCTTTGACTCCTTTTTCTTTTACTTCAGCTTTAGTTTTACTTATCACTGCAGCTCCACCTTTTACTTTTTCTTTAGTCTTAGCTGTAATGTTTGTTTTCCCTTCGAATCTAGTATTTTTTCTATCCTTATCCTTTCCCATGTCTGTTTCTTGTATTGGTTTTGCTATTCCTTGTTTAGATTTAGAATTAATAACACTTTTAGAATGTTTTGGTAAATTGTAACGGAATTTTGTTATAATTTTTCTATCTCTTTCCCCAGTGTCATTATCGTTGTCATCATCAACCAATAACTTTTTTATAAGTAATTCCTTATCGCTATTCTGATTATATTTATTATGATTTGTTAATGATTTATTTCTTGCTGTAGCATTATTCTCACCAAGGTCGTCGAAATAGTCATTGTAATCTTCATATTTATCTTCTCCATTTTTAGCTGCTGCATCATCATCAACTTTAATTGTAGTTTCATTTGCAGCTTTGGCACCTTTTTGTCCTTCTTCAGCTTTAATTTTATTTATCACTGCAGCTCCATCTTTTACTTCTTCTTTAGTCTTAGCTGTAATGTTTGTTTTCTCTTCGAATCTAGTCCTTTCTTCTGCTTTATATCTTACATTATTAATTCTATCTTTTAGGTCTCTTTCTCCTTGATCATCAACTACTTTTTCATCTTTAATCGTAGCCGGAATGTTGGTTTTCTGTTCGACTCCAGACTTTTTATTATCCTCATCCTTTCCGTCATCTGTTTCTGGTATTGCTTTTGCTGTTTCTTGGTTAGATTTAGAATTAATAACACTTTTAGAATGTTTTAGTAAATTGTAACAGAATTTTGTTTGAATTTTTCTAGCTTTTTCCCCAGTGTCATTATCGTTGTCATCATCATCCAATAACTTTTTTATAAGTAATTCCTTATCGCTGTTCGGATTATATTTATTATGTTTTGTTAATGTTTTATTTCTTGCTGCAGCATCAAGGTCAACAAAATAATCACTGAAATCTTCATCTTCTCCATTTTTCGCTGCTTCATCATCATCTTCTTCAGCTTTAATTGTAGTTTTATTTGCAGCTTTGGCTCCTTTTTCTTCTTTTTCAGCATTAATTTTATTTATTACTGCAGCTCCATCTTTTACTGTGCCTTCTTCTTTATCTTCTTTAGTCTTGACTGTAATATTTGTTTTTTCTTCGAATCTAGTCCTTTCTTCAGTTTTAGATCTTACTACATTAATTCTATCTTTTAGGTCTCTTTCTCCTTGATCATCATCTACTTCTTCTTTAATCTTAGCCAGAATGTTTGTATTCTGTTCGACTCTAGTCCTTTTATTATCTTCATCCCTTCCGTCGACTGTTTCTTGTATTGCTTTTGCTGTTCCTTGTTTAGATTTAGAATCAATAACACTTTTAGAATGTTTTGGTAAATTGGAACGGAATTTTGTTTTAATTTTTCTACCTCTTTCCCCAGTGTCATTATCGTTGTCATCATCATCATCATCATCCAATAACTTTTTAATAAGTAAATCCTTATCGCTGTTCTGATTATATTTATTATGTTTTGTTAATGTTTTATTTCTTGCTGCAGCATTATTCTCATCAAGGTCGTCGAAATAGTCGCTGATATCTTCATCTTCTCCATTTTTAGCTGCTTCATCATCATCATCTTTAGCTTTAATTGTAGTTTCATTTGCAGCTTTGGCACCTTTTTGTCCTTCTTCAGCTTTAATTTTATTTATCACTGCAGCTCCACCTTTTACTTCTTCTTTAGTCTTAGCTGTAATGTTTGTTTTCTCTTCGAATCTAGTCCTTTCTTCACCTTTATATCTAACAACATTAATTCTATCTTTTAGGTCTCTTTCTCCTTGATCATCATCTCCTTCTTTAATCTTAGCCAGAATGTTTGTTTTCTGCTCGATTCCAGACTTTTTATTATCCTCATCCCTTCCGTCATCTGTTTCTTGTATTGCTTTTGCTGTTCCTTGGTTAGATTTAGAATTAATAACACTTTTAGAATGTTTTAGTAAATTGTAACAGAATTTTGTTTGAATTTTTCTAGTTCTTTCCCCAGTGTCATTATCGAAGTCATCATCATCCAATAACTTTTTTATAAGTAATTCCTTATCGCTGTTCTGATTATATTTATTATGTTTTGTTAATGTTTTATTTCTTCGTGCAGCATTATTCTCATCAAGGTCGTCGAAATAGTCGCTGATATCTTCATCTTCTCCATTTTTAGCTGCTTCATCATCATCATCTTTAGCTTTAATTGTAGTTTCACTGGCAGCTTTGGCTCCTTTTCCTTCTTCTTCAGCTTTAATTTTATTTATCACTGCAGCTCCATCTTTTACTTCTTCTTTAGTCTTAGCTGTAATGTTTGTTTTCTCTTCGAATCTAGTCCGTTCTTCAGCTTTATATCTTACAACATTAATTCTATCTTTTAGGTCTCTTTCTCCTTGATCATCATCTACTTCTTCTTTAATCTTAGCCAGAATGTTTGTATTCTGTTCGACTCTAGTCTTTTTATTATTCTTATCCCTTCCGTCGTCTGTTTCTTGTATTGTTTTTGCTGTTCCTTGTTTAGATTTAGAATTAATAACACTTTTAGAATGTTTTGGTAAATTGTAACGAAATTTTGATATAATTTTTCTATCTCCTTCCCCAGTGTCATTATCGTTGTCATCATCAACCAATAACTTTTTTATAAGTAAATCCTTATCGCTATTCTGATTATATTTATTATGTTTTGTTAATGTTTTATTTCTTGCTGTAGCATTATTCTCATCAAGGTCGACGAAATAGTCACTGATATCTTCATCTTTTCCATTTTTAGCTGCTTTATCATCTTCTTCAGATTTAATTGTGGCATTCTTTGCAGCTTTAGCTCCTTTTTTTTCTTCTTCAGCTTTAATTTTATTTATTACTGCAGCTTTATCTTCTTCTTCTTCTTTAGTCTTTGCCGGAATGTTTGTTTTCTCTCCGAATCTAGTTTTTTCTTCAGCTTTATATCTTACTACATTAATTCTATCTTTTAGGTCTGCTTCTCCTGTATCATCATCATCAACTTTTTCTTCTTCTTTAATCGTAGCTGAAGTGTTTGTTTTTTGTTCGACTCTAGTCTTTTTTTTAGTTTTAAGTCTTACTTTTTTAATTTGTTTAGATATATTATTCTCGTTGGTTTTAAGTGCATTTTCATTCTTTCGAGATTTCACTCTTGTTGTTTCAGATATTGAGGTTCTTTCCTTTTCATCATCTTCATCCCATCTTGCAAATTCTATTGCTAATGATTTAAATATCATTAATATTAATTTCACTGTCTCGTCTGTTTCCGTTGCTATTTCTGAAAGTTTAGATGATGAAATAAGTTCTTTATCAACAGCATCAATGAAATCTTTAATCCAATTTTTTAAACGTAAACATGTAGATTTCTGAAAATAAAAAATATTTTATATTTTTATTAAAATAATTTTTTCTATTACTCTTATAGTTAGGCAAGAAATTAATGCATTGAGATCGAAAATTTAACAAATTGACATTGAGTAAAATTTGAATACAGAAAACCTATGATAACAAATCGATTTAAAAAAAATTTTTTTTTTTTGGCTTTAAAAAAAACAGTTTTTGAAATTATAATTATGTCATTTGTTAATTGAAAATCTCATTTGGCAAATTTACTACACGTAAAATCATCTTTAAAGTAAGTCAAAAAACATTTGAATAAAACTAGTATTCAATTAGTTTTGAAAATAAAATTTTCAAAATGAGTATTCTTTTATGTAAAATTTTCAAAAAAAAAAAAAACATGATGCTACTTTCATTCAGTACATGCGAATTTTATTTTATAACTAATGATAATAATTTTAATAAAACAAGCAAAACACAATAATATTTTTTAATATTTCTAAAAAATTAATAAAATTTTCTGTTTGAGGTTTAATTTTTAAAAAAAAATATAGATTATCAAAATAAAAATATGTAGTAAAAAAAGTAAATACAACAAATAAATTAATTTCTTACTTTTGCCGTTGTTTCCGCACTGTTGTTCGCTGAATATGCGAAATACAATAAATAATTCAAAATTAAAACTACAATAAATGTATATCTCATTTTGAAGTCACTTTCATAATAAGCAAAAAAAATGAATGCTTTTCGTCAATTGCATTGTCTTTATATATGAACTCGACAATGTTGACATGACACGTAAAACGTGATTTTCACTAGCAACATTATTGAAATTTAATCTTTTCCGTTTTTAAATTAATTTGTTATTTTTTCGTTTATATGTGATTTTATAAGATAAGAAAAATGGAAAACAAAATTTCTCTTATTGTTGAAGAAAAACAAAATTAAAGAATTCGTGACATATCTCTTGAATTTAGTAGAAGAAAAGAATGTCTTTTTTTAAACAAATTTTTTTTTCTCAATAACCTTTTTTTTCCAATCAATTATTTGTTTCATTTGAAATCATTTTTCGAATTATAAAAAATTGATTGTTAATAAATCGATATTGTTTAGAAATTGTGGAAATTTTTTTTTTGCTGATTATAAATCATGGAAAAAGATATTTTTTTAATTAAACAAAATTTAATTTAAAATTATCTTAATATTGTCCGATGATTAAAATATAAGATAAAAAATAATTTGAAATAACATTTAATGAAAATAGTAAAAATTATTACTTATTATTATTATTATTATTATTATTATTATTATTATTATTATTATTATTATTATTTTCTTTAAATTTTATTAAAATTTTTTTTGTATTTTATTTTAACTATCGAACAATATTAAAATAATTCTAAACTAAATTTTGATTAATTAAAAAATTCTAATTATAATAATTTTATTAATGGAAAATTGAAATAAATGAAAAATTAAGCAAAAAAGTGCCAAATTTAAAAAATAAATACATAAATAATAATAATAATAATAATAATAATAATAATAATAATAATAATAATAATAATAATGATGTACTACAATTATTAAAGTAAACAAGTTTTGATGTATTATTTAATTTAAAATTCAAAAATAATAAGTTTCGTGTCCCTGACATTCACTAATGGGATTAGACCTATATTTAAAATTTTGTTATTATTGAACGGTCAGAGCTTAAAATTTACTTCTATAGTATAATTTGCTTCTTCATTGACTTTCGCAATTAATTTCATTGTAATTTATAGTGTTTGTGTTTTTTCCATTGAAAATTATATGTAAAATACATATTTTATAATTATTTTTCTCAAATTGTTTATGTATGTGTCATCGTGAATTTTTTACATAAACATAAATCAAAGGGAAACGATTTATAATTTACAATTTTATTTTAATGAATGGAAATTCCACCAATTCAGGTATGATTGTTTCTTTTTTCTGTCATGTTTAATATAATTTTGTAAAATATAAAATATTATAATATAATATAATGTAAAATATTATAATATAAAATAATATAATATAAAATAATATAATGTAAAATGATATAATATAATATAATATGATAATAATATAATATAATATAATGTAAAATATTATAATATAAAATAATATAATATAAAATAATATAATGTAAAATGATATAATATAATATAATATGATAATAATATAATATAATATAATATAATATAATATAATATAATATAATATAATATAATATAATAATAACATTTATAATTCTATACTATATTATTTATTTAAAATTAATTCTTCAGATTTTAGTTGAAGCACATTTTGGACATACCTAACATTAATTCATATCTGCATTTATAAATAACTTATTTACAAGTTTGAATTATTTCAAAACAGGAAATTTTTCATATTTGCGTTTAAAGTTTTTAAATTCTTTTCAATAATTCTGAATGAGGAAGATAAATCTAATTATTAATGTAATTTTTCATAATTAAAAAGTAACGATTTTTTCCCAAAATTTAACAAATAAAAAAGTTGTAACAATTAATAATAATTATTTATTTAAAAATTAAATTATTAACCTTCAGAGGGCCGGAAAATTAAAATAAAATTTACTAGTTTTTTATTAAGTAAAATTAAATAAAAAATCAATTCGATGAAAATAAAAGTAAAAATAAATGGTGGCCACTATAGTGGCCACCCCGGCCCTCTCAAGGTTAATTAATTTATTTTAATAAAGCAGTTAGCACGTATAAAGCAGAATGTTCTCGTAAAAAAAAATGTTTTAATTGAAAATAGAAAACAAAATTTTTAATTTAAAAATAGAATAAAAAATTTTGTAAATTTTAATTTTAAAAATTAGAAAATACTTTAACAAAAATTATAATTATAAATTTTGTCAATTTTAGTAATTTTTCTTATTTATTTTGCAGACTACAATCTTTGACAAAAGTTACATTTAGAAAAGTGAGAAAAATAAAAAAAAAAGTATTGAAGTAATAGTCAAATATATTTTGAAAAACAAACAAAAAATGGATGCAACACAAACGTTTGAATCACGATTAAGAAGAATGATTCTTATTGGAAATGTTGATGAATTAAGGGCCTACTTACATTTTCATCAAATATTTCAAGTTGACATTGGTATATTGAATTTGGCGATAAGTTGTGATCGATTGGAAATTGTTAAAATGATACTCAATTATGGAACGCAGACAAATCCAAATCGAGGAAGTGTCTCATTACCATTGTACATTGCTTATCAATGTAAAAATTATACCATATGCAGTCTACTTTTTTCCCATGGCGTTGACATTAATATGGAAATAAATGAAAATTTAACATTATTGGAGAATGCAATTTGTGACAATGAAGTGGATTTTGTTGAATTTTCACTTGCCAATGGCGCCAATGTGAATCGTATTAATAAAAAATATTCATGTTCACCACTTCATCTCGCATGTTTCGTGGAGAATGCAGCTATTGTGGAGAAATTATTGAGATATAATGCCGAAATTGATGCAAAGGATTCGAGAGGTATTTTATTAATTTTAATTTGCAAATTAAAAAATTTCATGTTTTCCAAATATATATAAACATTAATTAGTCTATAATTTCAGATTCAAAACATTGAAAATTAACCTATTAACGATATAATTGAGGAGCAATTTTTCAAAAGTTGATAAATCCATTTTTCAAAAAAATTGAGATAAACATATATTTAGAATTTTAAAATCCTTAGAAATCGATTGATAACTGTTCAATTTAAGAAAAAAAATTTGTTACCAAAGAATTTTCAATTTAAAATATATTTTTGCCTAACCTTGATAATTTTTAATTTTAATTTTTTATAAGAAAAAATTACCAAAACCTTGAAATTCCTTTATTACAATAAATTTTAATTACAAACAAAGCTTCTTAAATAGAAAAATATTTAAAAATAAAGAATTTATTACATTTTTTCTACATTAAAATTATTTTTAATGGTTATGTGAGAATTGTCATTTGTTTAAATTTCTCGAAATGACAAAATTTGGATTTATCAGATTTTGAAAACTTGCTCCTCAATTATAACAATTATTTTTCACAAGAAGTAAAATATTGAAAATAAAATTTTTTTATTGAAAATAAAAAAAATAATTAAGTATTAGATAATAATTAAGTTATTTTCAAAAATCTTATAGTAAAAAAATAATTCAATTATTTTTATAAACAGGAAAATTCACGGTAGAAATTCAATTATTTTCAAAAACATTTGAATTATATTTCAATTATATTTCAAATTGGAAAACTTCAAATATTTAAAAAAATTTCTAAATGAAAGTTATTTCATAAAATTGTATTAAAATGAATTGAATTTCTGCGCAAAGATTTTAGAATAGTTATAAATATGTATAATTTGATTTTTTCGAAAAATTTATTAAAATTTTTGAAAATAATTCAAAATATTCATTGACAAATTTTTTTAAAGAAATTAAGAAAAATATTACGAAATTTTTTCAATATAATTACAATGTTTGCAATTTTTCGCAAAGATTTTATTATTTAAAAAAAAAGAATTGTTTCCAAAGGATTTATTAAAATTTTAGAAAATAATCGAATTCTTTGGACAAAAATTTATAAAGAAATATATTAAGAAAATTCCAATTTTTTTCGTGAAATTGAAAAACATACAAAATTTATTGAGAATAATTGATTTTTTAAATAGATTCTTCTACTTATAATTGTAATTGAATTGTTTCGAAAGATTTTTGAAAAATTTTAGAAAACAATTTAATTCTTTTGCCGAATTTTTTTAAAAAGAAATTAAGAAAAATTTTACGAAATTTAATATAATTGCAATGTTTGCAATTTGCCGCAAAAAGTTTATTATTTAAAACAATGAATTGTTTGCAAAGGATTTATTTAAATTTTAGAAAATAATTGATTTATTTAGAAAAAATTTCTATAGAAATTAAGAAAAATTGAATTCTTTAGTGAAATTGAAAAATTTACAAAATTTATTGAATGTAATTGAATTTTTGCAATAATTTTACAACTTACAAAAATAATTTACTTCTTCCGAAGAATTGTATTAAAATTTACAAAAATAATTGAATTCTATAAGACAAAAAATAACATTAAACTTTTGGAAATTTTGTAATTTGCATAATAATTTTTAATAAAATTCTTGATAAGAATTAAGTTATTTTCAAAAAATTTAATAAAACATTCTTTTGAAAAATTCAATTATTTTTATAAGCAGTAAAATTCATCGCAAGAATTCTATTATTTTTAAAACCATTTGAATAACAATTCACGAAAAAATTCATTTATTTAAACATTGTTTTAATAAAATTCTTGTTAAGAATTAAATTATTTTCATAAATTTTAATAACATTCTTTGGAAAAATTTGACTCTTCTTAGAAATAAGAAAAAATTCAAATATATTTACAATACTTTTAATATATTTACAATTACAATTGTCATTATTTTCTCTCGAAAGAATTCAATTATTGAAAAAAAAATTTTGTATAAAATTCTACAAGTGAATTTAATTATTTTCAAAAATTTTCGGATCAAAACTTTGCAAAAATTTAGTATTTTTTATAGTGCATTAATTTTAAAAATAGAAACATTGAAAAAGAAAATTTATGAAGAAAGTTGAGAAGCAAACAAAAACTAATCTTCAAACTGCGAACAGAACTGTTTGTGAAATTTAATTTCATTTATCATATTTTAGAAAAAATTGTAATCAAAATCTGAAGAATTTTTTTTTTTTGCTAGTTTCCAGATTTCTTGACAATTTATTGACATTAAAATTATTTTCCCCGACAAATTTCTTTTAATAGGAGTAGAAAATAAAAAAATTAACTAAAAATTGTGATATTTTGTTTTAATGTTTGGAGAAAAGTCGTAATTTTTCGAAATAAGTCGAAAAAAGTCTCAATTCACATAATTTCCCTGGGAAAGTTTTTTTTCTGACATTTCCTTCACTTTACTGACAAAAAATTTTTTTCCCTGATTTTAATGGTCTCCCAGTATATACGTATTAAACTTACAATAAGTATTATTATTAATAACTTAATAATTATTACAATAATAATGTATTTATTGTTTTAGGAAGTGAGAACTCCCTTTTTTTGTTATCAATTTAAAATTAAAAAAATAATATTGCATTAGAATTTTAACATCAAGTTTTCTACATTTAATAAAGTCGATAACTACATGGTGGCTTTCTCCTCCGAAATCATTTTCAAAATCTGATCACCCTCTAGGTTAACTCAGTAATAGTGTTGAATCTTTTACTCATTTGTAAAAAGAAACTCTCTTTGCTTTATGTTTTTCACGAAAAATACAAATCAACACCGTATTTTATTCTTTTTTTAATATAAACATACTTTTTTAATTATTCTTGTCGCAAAAAATAACGCGGTAGATTCTTCAGTTTTGACGGTTGATTCATTACGCCACGAACTAACATTTTAGTAGATGCGCGGCAGTTTTCACAGTTCGCGTCATTTCGTTATTTTCGTAGAGACGCATGATTTTCCCCTAATCACCAAGTGGTCGAATGTTCAAATGGTCGAATACCAAATCGTCGAATCGTCATTTGATCGAATGCTTAAAACGTCGAATTGTCAACAAGTCGAATGCTAAAAACATCGAATCGTCAAATGGTCGAATGTTCAAAACGTCGAATCGTCAAATGGTCGAATGCTAAAAACGTCGAATTCTCAAATGATCGAATGCTAAACACATCGAATTGTCAACTGGTCGAATGCTAAAAACATCGAATCAGCAAATGGTCGAATGTTCAAAACGTCGAATGGTCATTTCGTCGAATGCTCAAAACGTCGAATTGTCAACTGGTCGAATGCTAAAAACATCGAATCGGCAAATGGTCGAATGTTCAAAACGTCGAATCGTCATTTCGTCGAATGCTCATAACGTCGAATCGTCATTTCGTCGAATCCTCATAACGTCGAATCGTCAAATGGTCGAATGCTCAAAACGTCGAATCGTCAAAAAGTCGAAAAATTTGTTTGATGTAAGTTAACATTAATTTAAACCAAGCAAATTTTTCGACTTTTTGACGATTCGACGTTTTGAGCATTCGACGAAATGACCATTCGACGATTTGAACATTCGACCATTTGCTGATTCGATGTTTTTAGCATTCGATCATTTGAGAATTCGACGTTTTTAGCATTCGACCATTTGACGATTCGACGTTTTGAACATTCGACCATTTGACGATTCGATGTTTTTAGCATTCGACCAGTTGACAATTCGACGTTTTGAGCATTCGACGAAATGACCATTCGACGTTTTGAACATTCGACCATTTGCTGATTCGATGTTTTTAGCATTCGATCATTTGAGAATTCGACGTTTTTAGCATTCGACCATTTGACGATTCGACGTTTTGAACATTCGACCATTTGACGATTCGATGTTTTTAGCATTCGACCAGTTGACAATTCGACGTTTTAAGCATTCGACAAAATGACGATTCGACGATTTGGTATTCGACCATTTAAACATTCGACCACTTGGCGATTAGGGGAAAATCATGCGTCTCATTTTCGTAATGACGCTAAAGGTGCTCTCACACTGCGAATCGTAAACTGCAAAATAGATAAACTTCTCTCGTTGTACATTTTATTCTCTAAATTCTATCATTTCTTTTAAATCTTAAAACATAGGGTAATTTACATATTTTTAAAAATAACGGTTTTTTAATGTAAAATATTTTTCCAGGTACGACCGCACTGTGCCAGAGTCTATTACTAAACGACGCGAATAGTGTCAAAGTTCTTCTAGAATTTGGCGCGAACGTGAATTTCATCACCAAGGGTGGACAAGTTCCTCTTCATCTAGCGGCTGGACACTTTAAAAATGCCGAAGTGATGAAACTGTTTCTGTCCCACGTTCAGGATCACTATCCCAAAGACGAAGTTGATTGTATTCCACACTATCTCGCCGTTTACAAGCAAAACATCGTTGCACTGGAACTACTACTCGACAGTAATCCGAACAAAAATGATCCCCGCAACAAAATGACCTTCTGCCTCGCCCTCCTGGCCGGAAGTTCGTATCTAAAAGACCGGAAGATGATCGACATTTTCCTAAAACGTGGTTACAGTTTAAAGAACGCGGACTTTGTGAATGTCCAAATACCCCAACCCTGGCGGGAGTGTCTCGAGAGTACCCACAAGAGTACCGACTATCAATTCGTGCCGTTAATAATCCGAAAAATACTGTCAATCGAGTTGCTTTTTGGTTTTTTGGTCCTGAAAGCGGCCGTTATACTCGGACTCAAGGAAATAGTGGTCAGTCTCCTGCATCCAAGGGCAGAGCTAAATGTCGGCGTGATGGAGAAGCGAAGATCGTTTCTACACATGGCGTCCGAATTCGGTCACTTGGAAATTGTTGCCGAATTATTACGACGCAAGGCCGATGTGAATTACACCGATGCCGATGGAATGACACCACTGCATTTCGCCGCCAGGAACGATCGTGGCAGTATTGTGAAACTCCTCCTTGACTACGGTGCAAATATCGAGGCGAGAAGCAATAATTCCGAGACGCCATTATTCCTCGCCGTTCATTGCTGCTCGTATCAGTCGATAACGCTCCTCCTTAATTCCGGCGCCGATGTCAATTGTCCCGATTCAAGTCTCATGTCACCATTGCACATCGCCGCCGAATTCGAACAGGAAATGCTCGTTCAATTACTCCTCCAATATGACGCCGATATTGACGCAAAAATTCCCAACAACGAAACAGCACTCGAGATAAGTCTTCGTCGTAATGGCAAAGAAAATATGAAAATTGTCAAAAATCTCCTCAATAATGGCGCCAAATATTACGCCGACTATCAACCGATTTACTTTCGTGATTATCACAAATTACTCATAACCTATAAGATCCGTTGGGACTTTATTGGTTCGCAAAATATTTCCTACAGTCTATCGCCAACGCGTGCAGAAACACTAATTTTCTCCGGCGATTGTGATGATGAGATTGAAAAAATTAAATTCATGAAAATTGGCCTCACACAAACAATTGGACATCTTTTGATAAATTGGGACGACGATCAACTTGCTCTAATCTTAAGGAACGAGAGTTATGTCGAAAATTTGAAATCAGCGAAACTACATTTAATGTTTCCAATTTATGGTGCAATTATTGAGGCTAAAATATTGCGAGCATTGAGAAGAAGTCGTTTACTCAAGATGGCGCATCATTGTCTTGATATTCTCTTTCGA
Organism: Leptopilina drosophilae; assembly: GCA_032873175.1. Taxonomy (NCBI): domain Eukaryota; kingdom Metazoa; phylum Arthropoda; class Insecta; order Hymenoptera; family Figitidae; genus Leptopilina; species Leptopilina drosophilae. The sequence continues at coordinate 39,348,768 of CM065486.1, read as the reverse complement.
AAATCCGTCTCACTGTTAATTAGTGATAATATTTTGTTGGGTTTAACGAATTTGGATTTACGACGTCTAATCGTTGCAACGCCCATTGAATGTGAGAGGAAGAAGAATTTCTTTGCCAATGGTCTTTTTCTGGTACGTAGAATAAAGGACTATGTGGATTGAATTTTTCTTTTTTAGCGGAAATAGGTATACATAATCAAGACTAGTCAATAATTTTTAATTAACTTATTCCTGTAATTAACTACTTAATTTTTTTTGTAACTTTGTTTTTTTAATCGATGACAATTTTACTTTTGTGAAGAAATTATTTTTTGTAGACTTATGAATGCGCCTTTAATATTCTTAGAATTTTGTTTATGGTAGGTTCACACTCCTATTTGATAGTTGAAAATTTACTGCGAATTGCATAAGTAAAAGTGTATGAACGAAGCATTAATGTGTTTTGCACTAAAACCAATAAATATACAATAAAAGAGAAAGAAAATTAATTTCAAAAATTACTTCTTTTGAATATTAACTAAATTTGGTAATATTAGTTTTTATATGTAATTAATTAAAGAAAATACAATCTGAGAGCCAATTTTAACGAAAGTTTTTAACAAAAGTTTTTAACAAAATGATTTTCTGGACATACAAACTGATTTGTGTTTGCACCTTTATGTTAGTTTGTATAATGCATATTCATTGTAAACGGGCCATGTTTGTAAGGTGCCGCATTTTCTTACCTTTCCAACCCTGACATTCACTCTAATCGTTCCCTCCAACACTTGACAGTTGCCGCTTGGCGTGAAGAAACTACAGTGTTGTTCTTTTATTATTAATAATATAAACTAAAAACTGATTAAAAATGAAAAACTATTATTGCTATTTGTATCAAATCTTCAGTTCTTTTAATTTGCCTTAAAACTATCTAGTAGATCGTCATTTACAAAATAAATTCATTGCCACCACCGCGGTTTTATTGACATTTTGCGAATTTATTTTCCGTGTGAAAAATAACATCAAGAGGGGAAATATTTATTAATTTTTTCACTTAAAATTGCCGAGAGTTATTTTTCGAATAGGTAAGTATATTAAATATATTGTGAATAATATTGGCCAAAAGACGGTTACTTCCCCTCTTTCCCCCTCCCTTTTGCAAAGTGATTTATTTGGCGCCAAACAAAGCGACGCAGCTATTTTTTAGTTTTAGGTGATCCGTTTGGCAAATTTTGACCCATTAATTAATATAAACATAATTTTATATATCTTTCAAATTTTTAAACAAAAATTAACTGTAATTTAACCCTTAAAAACGTTTTTAAAGTCAAAAGTACAAATTTATGTTAATAAAGGTAAAACAAATTCAAATCAATCAATCAAATTTTATTAAAATCCATCAAATAGAACAGTAAAAGAAAATTAATTTGTAATTTGATGCTCAAAAATTGTTATAAAATGAGCATTGGAAATAAAACAATTTAAAAAAAATCTAAACTGAACTTATCAAACGTTTGTATGCTTTTTTAATTCCTTCGACTTGTAATGAAAAACATTTTATTTATTGACTTTCTGAAGGGAGTAAATCGTATTGATTTTAAAACGTAGAATTTTACACTTAAGTAGTAAAAATTAATTGAAAAAATAATATTTATAAAAAGAAATTAAGTCAGAATTTGAAAAATTTTGTCCACCGACTTTTAAAAAAAAACTTATTCTAAAAAAAAGAAATTGAGGAGCAATTTTTTAAAAGTTGATAAATCCGCATTTTTCAAAAAAATTGAGATAAACACATATTTCGAATTTTTAAATCCTTAGAAATCGATTGATTACTGTTCAATTTAAGAAAAAAAATTTGTTACCAAAGAATTTTCAATTTAAAATATATTTTGCCTAACCTTGATAATTTTTAATTTTAATTTTCTATAAGAAAAAATTACCAAAACCTTGAAATTCCTTTATTACAATAAATTTTAATTACAAACAAAGCTTTTTAAATAGAAAAATATTTAAAAATAAAGAATTTATTACATTTTTTCTACATTAAAATTATTTTTAATGATTATGTGAGAATTGTCATTTGTTTAAATTTCTCAAAATGACAAAATTTGGATTTATCCAATTTTGAAAACTTGCTCCTCAATTGAAAACGAACCTTAAAGTTTTTAAGAAATTTAACGAGCATGCGCATTAAAGAACCACTGACCTGTCAAATTTTTGTTAGGTTATGTCGTTTTATATATTTGCTTGTTTTCCTCGGTTTCATTTTTCATTTTTATCACGTAGTTTTTTATCAAACATATTGTGATTCTAAAGATGAGATGAGACAATTATTTTTTTCATTACAAGCACAATAATTCATTGTTACAAGAAAAATGAATAGTTTAGGTTTGAGTTTAATTTTTAAAATGGGTTGCATTTGCGCCAAAGAAACTTGCACAATAAATGCAAGAAAATACACAATTCGCGAACATCTTGCCGAGGGGTGAGTTGATTTGTTTTTTAATTTATCAAAAGTGTTGTGTCAAATATGTAGAATTATTTATTATTTTACTGTCAATGTAATGAGTTATTAAATATTTGATAAGCATTGCCACAGGTAAGTTTTCTTTAGGATATTTTTATTTCATTCATTTATTTATTATTTTAACGCTAAATATTTATATTCACTGGAATTTATTAAAAATTTATCCTCTTGGTAGAGAATTGTTTTTCGCCAATTTGGAGCTAATTTTAAAATTTTGTTTTCATTGTGGAATAGAATTAGTATTGGTTTTAAAAAAACGGAAAATTATTCTTGTAGTAAAAGGAAATTTATTTAATTTATAGTAAAAAAAAATTTTTAATTTAATATTTAAAATTTTTTGAATATAATTGAAATTTGTATTTTCCGTTTTTAAAAAATATGGTTATTTTTTCCAGAGGATTTAGTACAGTATCGTTAGCGGAGGATTCTCTGACTCACAAAAAATATGCAATTAAAAAAATTATTTGCCATGGCTTCGAGGATCAACGACTTGCGCTTAAAGAAATTGAATATCACACAATTCTGAAACATGCAAATATTATCGAATGCATTGACTCAACGCAACAAGGAAGCGCCGATCCAGTTTTAAATATGACCAGTGAAGTTTTATTAGTTCTTCCTTATTATCACGTAAGGGAAAAATTATTTATTTCTTATTTTTCCCTTTATTAATAATTCCATTCTTTTGTTTTAATACAAAATTTTGGCTATTTTTGTATTAATTGTATTAATCGGCTAATGACTAAGGCCGTCTGAATGTTAGAGATAAGAAACGATACAAAAATGTAATAGAATGTTAGTAGTAGAAACTATTTAACAACAATGTGTTTTTTAAAATTTTATTCTATTTAATTTTCTATATTTTCAAGTTGTATTATTTCTCTAACTGCTGTTGACAAAGATTTTCATGGTCAAATCTTGAGGGTTTAAATTAATTAAATATTTCTCTTTTCTTTTAGAAAGGAAGTTTAGCAAATGAACTCGAGAGGAGAGCAAGGATCAATGACTACTTAAGTCCTCTCGAGATATTGCACATGTTTTTACAAATTTGCGAGGCAGTTAAAGTCTTTCACGAGGCGAAACCAGAGGCACTCGCGCATCGCGACTTAAAGACTGCGAATATTCTCCTTGGCGATGGAATGACGCCAATTATCATGGACCTAGGTTGAAATCATTTATTAATTTTATATTCAAACAAATTTAATATTTCTTCCCTTGTTGAAGTATTTTTTTTTTTAATTCCAATGGTTTATAAGTCTTTGACTTTGGTTGTTGTACTAGGAAAAGAATGAAAACAAATGGAACCAAACTGGTATTGTTTATAAATTTAATTGTAATAATTGTTTTGCTACTAACATCAGTACATCAAAACGTAGTTTGGAAAAAAGAATCAAGGAACATAAAAAAAGTTGAATCTGTTGTTCATTAAACTACATTTAACAATCGTTTCAATTTCGATGAAGTCAAAATTGTAGATTTAGAGTCAAATTAGTTTTTTAATTTGTAGTATTTCAAAAATTTGCATTCCTTTTGATGACTAATTGCAATTAGTCGAAATTGCCAAAGATCTTAAAGACTTAAATTTATTGTCCATTCCAAGTTTTTCAAATTTTTAAAAAGATGATAAAGTTCTGGTTACGATACTATTTTACTTTTTTAAAAAAAATAATTTTTAAATTCTACCCTAGGTTCTGTAGCGCCTGCAAGAGTGAAAGTTTGCGGCAATCAAGAGGCGCAAACTCTTCAAGATTTAGCAGCCGAACGATGTTCAATGCCTTACAGAGCCCCAGAATTATTTAACGTAGAAAGTTATTGCATGGTTGATGAGCGAACTGACATTTGGGTATAAAATTACAATAATTTTTTACATCTTTCTCTAATTTTCTTTGAATATTTATTTTTGAATATTTATTTTTAAACAACTACTTTTAACTTAAATAACTTTTATTAACTATTATTATTAATTATTATATTATATTAATTAATTTTATTAACTATTTTTAATTTTAATTAGTTTTTTTCAAATGTTTATTTAAATATTTATTTATTTCTCCATTTTTCTCTCTCTAAAGTTAATAAATTATTGTATTAAGTTATAGGAAATGAATTATTTCTCATAGTCTCGTTGTTTAGAACAAAATGTTTCTTTCGATGTTTAAAAGAGCTTCTTCATATTATATATTTTATACTCTATTATAGAGATAATTATTTCTCATAATTTGGAACAAAATGTTTCTTTCGATGTTTAAAAGAATCTCTTCATATTATATATTTTATACTCTATTATAGAGATAATTATTTCTCATAATTTAGAACAAAATGTTTCTTTCGATGTTTAAAAGAATCTCTTCATATTATATATTTAACCATCTATTATAGAGATAATCTCTATTATAGAGATAATTATTTCTCATAATTTAGAACAAAATGTTTCTTTTGATGTTTAAAAGAATTTCTTCATATTAAATATTTTACCATCTATTATAGAGATAATTAGTCTCATAGTCTAGAACAAAATGTTTCTTTCGATGTTTAAAAGAATCTCTTCATATTATATATTTAACCATCTATTATAGAGATAATCTCTATTATAGAGATAATTATTTCTCATAAGTTGGAACAAAATGTTTCTTTCGATGTTTAAAAGAATTTCTTCATATTATATATTTAACCATCTATTATAGAGATAATCTCTATTATAGAGATAATTAGTCTCATAGTCTAGAACAAAATGTTTCTTTCGATGTTTAAAAGAATCTCTTCATATTATATATTTTACACTCTCTCACTCAATCTAATAAAATTTTTTGTTCAAAGAAGCACAAATTAAAAAAAATTTTCAGAGATAATGTAAGTAAAAAAGAATAAATATTATCTTTCAGTCTCTCGGCTGTATTTTGTATGCACTTTGTTACTTTAAATCGCCATTCGATTCTGTCCATGAAAGAGGTGATAGTGTCGCTCTTGCTGTTATCAGTGCGAATATTAATTTTCCGGAAAATTCACCTTACAACGAAGTGAGTTTCTTTTTTTTCCATATTTTCTAAACATTACTAATTTAACGCCTAAATGTAATCAATATTTTTTTCCAGGATATGAAAGACTTAATACTTTCGATGTTAAAATCGAATCCAATGGAACGTCCATATATTTATAGTGTTATTGAGAATGTCCTCGACGTAATATCGAAACTAGAAGGAAGGGTATAATTTTTTGTTTTCATTTTTATTAATTAATTAATTAATTAATTAATTAATTAATTAATTAATTAATTAATTTAAAAAATAAAATTGTATTTTAATGTTTAGAGACGTATTTTTAATTTGTTTACTTTTTTGCTAAACTTACAGTATTTCTTTTTGTTTAAATAAGGAGTTTTTTTCTATAAGGTTTTTTCTTGTATTTTTTTATTTTTTTTATTTTAAATTCTTTAAAACTACTAAAATTGTTTAAAAAGAACTTTCTCTAGTTGTAATTTTTGATGTGCAATCTGTTAAATTTCCGTTTAACACCACTTGTTGCTCCCTCAGGGAATATTTTTATTTGTTTTTGCAAAGAATTTTTTTTTGTCTAAATTAGAACATTTTTTTTTAATATTATTTTATAAATAATAATAATAATCAACGGGAGTGGATGTAAATGTTTTAAGTATGCATATAGGTATATATTTATATTTAAGAAAACTGTAGATAAGAAAAGATAAAAAAACTGATTTTTAATTATGATCTTTATTTTTATTTAAATACGTTAAATGTAAATAATTAAAAATATCGTATCAAATTTAATTCAAATATATTGTATAAAAAAGAATAAGAAAGAGGACCAAAGTTTAATGAGTATTTTTTCTTCCAAATAAAATTTTCCCTTGACCTGTTTTTTTATATTATTATATTCCAATTTGTCCCTTTCTAGGTTTATTTTTCACTTTTTTTATTTTTATTCATTGATTTTTTATTTGTTGTCTTGTAAATTCCGCTTTTAGCTATTGACGCAGATTTTGTTCCTAATTTGGAATTGAATAAATCCAATAACTGAAAAAAGAGTTTAAAAAATAAAAAAATGGTAAAATACCTGAACATAGAACTTGTAAAATGCAAAGATCGTTTATTGTTAAAAGTGTCTCTTTTTCGTTTGGAAATAAAGGAAAGAGGCATTTTTTTTATTTTGAATTTGGCGCCAATGCGCGCGCATAAAATAACAGATGGCGTTGGACGTTGAAAAATAAATTTCTTGAAATCGAAATATTTCAACCCAGTTTCATTGAGGGTAGTAGTAACTCTTGTGATTTCATTAGTTGTGGGTGGTAATTTTTTTCTCTCTTGCCTCTTTTCTCGCCGTTTTGAGAAAGGAAATTTCAGTGAAAAATCAAAAATACCACTCGGATATTAAATAATTTCAATCGACAAATATTCTGTGAGTTTCGCTATTCTTTTTTTAATTTTCAAAATATTTTCTTTCACTTTAATAAATAATATTGCGTTTTTTCTCCCTTAACTACTTTATATAGAATATATACGTATATATAACTCTCCTCGAAAGCATTCCAAAAAAGAAAAACAAATTTTGCCTTTAAATATTCCTTTTCCTCACGGTGTCTATATATTCATTCAGTTGGCACTTGAAGTAAATTTGACAGAAGGGGAAAAAAAATATTTTAATTTTGAAAAAAATTTCCAACTCTTCAAATAATTGTTTTCATCATTTTTCTTTTTTTTGAAAAATTAACGACCGGGAGAGTTGCGCTCAACATAACCTCACTTTTCTTTCTCCCTCTCAAAAATTTACTTTTTGGAGTAGAGACAATTTTTAATTTTACAGATTTTATTTATTTTCCTTTTTTTGAATTTTTATTTCTGTAATTGTATTTTTTCATTTTGGTTTTGTTTCAAATTGAAAAAAATATTTATAAATTATATACATTTGAAATTTTTTTCTTTCTTTTATTTTGAATTTTCAAAAAATAGAGAAATTATAAAATTTTTTTTGTAAGAGAAAAATAAATCTTTTGCAAAATAAAAAAAAGTAGTAAAATATTATAATTCTTTTAAATAAAACCGGTGACAGTTTTTACAGACCGGAAGTGGGGAGAGAGAATTAAATCGGTTTTAATCTTATGACAATGTGTGAGTGTTATATATATATATAAATTAGAGGAAGCACACTTTTATACTGTTATTAAATTTTAATTAAATAATTCGTTACTTGCGATTAGAATAAAAATTTTTTTTATTACTTTTTCTTTTATTACTTATAAATGTAATTATTTTACATTAAAAATAATAAAATATAATAATACAAAAGTATAAATTGTTATAATTTAAAATTTTTTAATATTTATATTGTTTAAATAATTTGATATTATAACTATTTTGTATTGTATGCAAATTTTATTTATTTAGTATAATATTTATTACTATTATTATTATTATTATTATTATTATTATTCATTTATTTATTTATTATTATAACTTAAACAATAATTTATAAATTCAATTATTCAAAAGGTAAATTTAAAATGAAATTTTTTAAAATTATTTTAAGAACGTCAAAAATATATTTATTTATTTTTTCAAGCAAATTTGAAAAATAAAGATTTTCGATAAGTTTTTGCAATGTGGTTTCGGTGATGACACCGCAAATGTAAATTTATTTTGCGCAACAACATATATATATATATATATATATATATTTTTTTTTTGTTCAAATGCCCTAACGTTAAGAAAAATTCTTTATAAATCGAGTAAAGTTGAAGCTTTATTTTGCAATTCTTTTGTTGTTAATGAAACAGAAAAGAAAGAAGGGAGGAAAGGAGAAAAAGGGAGAGAGAAAGAAAATAAGAGAGGTCAAGGCCAATGTTTTCGTTTGGGGTCAAATTCAATCCAAAGAAAAAGAGAGAAAGAGGATGATGATGATTGATTGATTTAAAGTCAGGCTATTGTCACGTGACTCATTTCATTTTTGCTACTGTGTTATATGTATATAGAAACATTTTTTTTTTTTTTTTTTTTAAGAGAACCAACGGAATTTTTTTTTCAAAACTTTAAAATATTTTTCTTAGTGAACTTTTTTGAAAAAAATGGCATAATTTTTAAACAAATCCCTATTTGTAAAAATAAACTTTTAAAAAAATAAATGTTTTTTCATTTCTAATTAATGATATTAAATATTTTTGTTTAATTTTTGAAATTTAAAATTCTTTTTTCATTTCTAATTAATTATATTAAATATTTTTTGTTTAATTTTTGAAATTTAAAATTCTTTTTTCATTTCTAATTAATTATGTTAAATATTTTTCGATTAATTTTTGAAATTTTTTAATATCTTTTTCATTTTAACAACTTTGATAAATATTAAAATTTTAATTTCGTTTTCCTGTTAAAAATACAAAAAAAATAAAAAAATTGAGCTACTCTTTATTTTTGAAGACACTATTATACACTATATATATCCTTTTTGCTTCAACGTCTAAAATTAACTCTAGAATCTCTTTCATTATCAGATAATGATGTTTTCAAAGACACTAAATTTCAGGGTAAACAGTTTTCTATCTTTCAATTCAACTGTATTTTTCCATTTCCTTCTCTATTAGGAAACTGAATTTTACTTCTTTTATATTTATAAAAATTATCTATTTTACTTATATTTAAAAATAGTAACAATTATATTATTATAATAATAATTTTATTAACAACAATAATAGTAATAATAACAATAATAATAATAATTATAATAATAATTATAATAATAATAATAGTAATAATAATAATAGTAATAATAATAATAGTAATAATAATTATAATAATAACAACAATAATAATAATACTTATTAATATTAATAATAATACCAAAACTAATTTTTCGTCTTTAAGACATTATTATCATTATTTAATTCTTATCAACTTATTATTTTTTTTACAAATATTTTTTTAAATAAGAATATAATATATTTATTTATATTCAAAGTACTTTAGTAAAATAAAACTTTCTGGTTTTTCTAATTTTCATAATATATTGTTATAAATAATTTTATGCATATTTGTTTTTTATATTTTTTAAACAGAAAATGTTTTGCGGTTTTTTATCTCATTCTACGATGAAAAAATATATTTAAGAAATAAACATTTTTCTTGTGGTCATTGTTTTTTTTTTTAATTAATTTAATATTTTTGTGGAAAATTACGATTAATTTTTCTATTGCTAACATTTTTCGAAGAGTTGTTTTAAATTGAAAAATAAAGAAACAATTAAAAACAATCATTGGAAAAAACAAAGATATAGGTTCGATTTGAAACTTTTAACTACATAAAAAGTACTTGCATGGCAATAATTATCTTATAGAAGCAACAGTGTTGCAATGTGACTTGAAAACAAATGTTTATTATAATTTTTATCAAATTAATTTAAAAAAACAAAGAAAAGGAAAAATATTGGGAAAAATTTTTAGTCATGGTGAGAAAAAGAGTAGAATTATTTTTATATTATTGGGTATTACTACTAATATCATTATTGTTATATTATTATTATAATTATTATTCTTATTATTTAATATTTTTAAAACTTTTTTTACTATTTTTGTATTATTATTTACTATTTTTTATTGTTCTTATTAATATTATTATTATTATTATTATTATTATTATTATTACTATTACTATTATTATTATCATTATCATTGTGATTATGGATTTTAACATTTCCCTTTTTTAATGAAATTACAACTTTTAATAAAATTAGGCTATTTATATTTTACTCTTTTGAAAATTTGTCAATTGAATATTTTTCCAAATATTTCCTATTAAAAAAAGGCAATTATTGTAACTAATTATTAAATTGAATTTATTCCTGTAGCTTTGTACTAATGATTAACCTTATGTAGTTTACAAATTGAAATGAATACAAGCATTTAAGGATCTATCTAATTTGTGATAATTAAGTTTGACCGTGATTTGATCGACAGAATTAGAGTGTAGCTAAACAATGAAAAAAATAAATAAATAAAAGAATAAAAGAAAAAAATTCACCACGTGAATAATTTTTAGCCGTAATTAAATTTTAAATGGAAATTCAGTCTTATTAGGTCCGCTATTTTGGAATTTTTAAAATCACATGTCAGATTCTTTATCAAAGAACCTCAATAAAAAAACCCCCTTATAAATTATTTAGATTTGTATTTTAAAAAAATTTTTTTAAATTCGCCTTTATTTTGGACTCGTTATTTTGAAATTTCAATGAAAATTTAAATTTTGAAATTTCAATGAAAATTTAAATTTTGAAATTTAAATTAAATTAAATTAAATTAATTAATTTTAAAACAATGCATTAATTAATGAATTGTTTTCTAAGTGATTCAGAATAGAAAAAATAGTATCTTTGTTGACACACACAATTTTCACCTTTCTCCATAAAATTATTTTTATTAAAAATATACTAAAAAAAATATACTAAAAATTATTTTTATTAAAAATATACTAAAAAAATATACTAAAAATTATTTTTATTAAAAATATACTAAAAATTGTCATTAAATTTAACTTAAAAATTTTTGTTTTTAAATTTCCATTTTTTTAAAATTAATAATCCAAAAAGACTAACTGTTATCAAGTGAAAGTTACTATTTATGCATTTTTAATCATCTCACAGTAGTTTGTCTATCATAACGGTATCGTTGATTTCTTTTTCCTTATTTTTTTTTTTTTTAATTTCGATATATATTGAAAAAACAATGTATGTCATATCGAGAATAATTAGAAAAGATTAAAACTGATCCCCCTTATAAATCGTGCATTATTATCAGGTCATAGTCATGTCACGATCAGTTGTGTGTTAATGTCAATCGAAGTGCCATGACCTTAAGGAAAACGTAACATTCATATATGCCATTTTAATTTTTATCTTTAATTTTTATTTTACTATTTTTCTTTTTCAATTTTTTGTTTTTTTCTTTTTCTTATAATCTCGACAATAAAAAAAATACTCGTTTCGCTTTACAAGCAGTTTATTCATTATTGTAAACGAAAATAAATTCATGCAATAGAATAAAAAATAGAGTTTCCTATATTATTTGTTTATTATATTTAGTATTATAAATATAATATAAATATAATATAAATATAATATAATATAAATATAATATAAATATAATATAAATATAATATAAACATAATATAAATTAATATAAATATAATATAAATATAATATAAACATAATATAAATTAATATAAATTCAGAAAAGTATAAAATATTTCCTTCTTTTAAATCTTCTGTAATATAATAAAAATTATTCTTTTTTATTTCCATATTCTGTTTATTATTACAAAACATATTATATAATTATTAATATTAAAAATTCACAAAAATATATAAATATAAAAAAAAATAAAATTATATTTTAAAATATTCTCTAAATTAAAAAAAAATTGTTAAAATATAAATATTTTATTTTCTAATATATATTATTGATAAAATTTGACTTTCTTCTTTATTGGCGCAGTTTGAGGAGAAATTTTCGAAAGAATGTCATTTGAAATTGGGAAAGAGAAAAAAATTCCCTTTTTTTTCGTATAAAACGTCAGAGGAAAAAAAAATAATATTCAAGGGTCTGTGAATTATAATTTAGACGGAAAGTTATTTTAGTCTTAGTTAATATTGATTTTCTCGAGTATCCTCTAATTAAACTTCTCGTTGCCTCTTTCTCTCATATACTTAAAATTTAAAATAATTGAACTTTGATATTAAAAAAATTTTCTCCTCTCATCCGATGTGTAATAATATGATTATTCTATCACATATCTATAATTTTTATATTTTAATAATTTTTTTTTTAAATTTAAAAGAATTGTTCTTATTCGCGTGATTTTTGTACTTTTAAAATATTTTCAAAATTTAAACAAATGGTACCAATAAAATTTACAAACAATATTAATTTAAATATTTAAAAAAAAATATACGTATATAGATTAAAATATTTTTTTTAGAATGTAAATAAATTAAAATATTTTTTAAAAAATATAAATTAATTAAAATAGTTTTTTTAAAAATATAAATAAATTAAAAATATAGTTAAACATTAAGTTTAAAAATGAAAAACTTTTTTTAAAAATTTAAACACATGTCTATTATCTTTCGAGTTAATATATATGTAATAACTATATATATATATATATATATATCTACCACGTCGTTTAAAGTTTAAAAAAAAATTTTTCCTCTATTTTTTCCCCTCATAAAAAAAATGACGAGTACTTGTTGAAAATCAAGATTATAATCGCAAATATTAATGACAAAAATGACTCGGTCAGCGGCATCGCGAACGCGCGTTTTCATTCGTAATCATTGATAACGATTAAATAATAAAAGACTCAATTGATAACGTACGCAAATCATACGTTATAGATCTTTTATCGTCACGTGTCGCTGCTTATTACGAAAAAATGGATGAACTGAACAAATTAATGATAGTGTAAAGTAGTAAACTCGAAATATATCGAAAAGTGTTCTTTAAATCAAAAAAATTAATCGAATTATCAAACTCTTAATTCGATATATCGAACTATTTATCGATACATCGAACTGTTAATCGATATATCGAACTCTTGATTCGATAAATCGAACTGTTAATCGATTGAACCAATACTCGATATATCGAATTATTTATTGAAATATCGATGTATTTTTTATGGATCGAATTACTCATCGATATATCGAACTGCTAATAGATACATCGAACTATTCATCAAAATATCGAATTGTCAATCGACTTATCAAACTTTTAATCATAATATCAATCAATATATCGATCTATCAATAAAAATATCAAATTATTAATCGATATATCGAACAATCAATCGATATATTGAACGATTATTCGATATATTTAACGATTATTCGATATATTTAACGATTATTCGATATATTTAACGATTATTCGATAGATCGAATATTTAATCGATGTATTAAACTATCAATCGATAAATCAAACGATTTTTCGATGGATCGAATTTTTAATCGATATATCGAACGATCAATTGATATATTAAACGATTATTCGATAGATCAAAGTATAATTCGCCATCGGAAAATATTAATCGATATTTCAATCTGTTAATCGATATATCGAACTATTAACCAATAAATCAAAGTATAGACGATAGATCGAACTGTTAGTCGATATATGGAACTGTTAATCTCCATGTCGATTGATAATCGATATATATGAAGAGTAATTAATCGATAATTAGAAGTGACTTATTTTTACTTATAGCATTAAATAAATCGATATGTGAATAAATTATAAAAATTGCAATGAATTTTTAATTTTGAAAAAAAAACCCGTTACACAATAACTGTTTTGTGATATAAAAAAAAAATGTAAAAGAAATCGATTCGTAATCAAGCGTTATGAAAAAATTTAAATTGATTTACGTGATTATTAAGAGGGGGGTGGGGGGAATAGTGAAATAAAGAACTTAATGTAAATCGTAAATTAAAAGAAAAATCGACATTATTAGCTATTCTTTGCGGTAGTTTGCATTACAGAAAGAAATATTACTATGTTGAATTAATCTCTCTAAAAAGTCCTTGACTTAAGTATTTATGTGAACATTATTATTATTCATAGAAACTACTAATCGTTTTACAATTATTATTATTATTTTGAAAAATAAAAATGAAAAATCTGAAAAATTGTTAATTTTCGTAGAAATAGTTGGAATATGAAATAATTGTTTCATTTTGGATTTGTTTTCAAAAATTTTGAAATATACACTTTTTTTAATAATGTATTTATTAAATTTTTGATTTACTTCATTTAGTATATATTATAGTTTATTTTTCCTTTTTTTTATTGCTTTTTGCACTAAATTTTGTAAATTTTGTAATTTCTTTTTGCTGCAATTTGTAAAAATAACATTTTGTATATTACTTTTATTTTTACTTTATTCAATATAAAAGAAATTCTATGTAAAGTTTATTAACTTCTAAAAGCATTAATATTCTTTTATAAATATTAATATTATAATATTTTTTTTATAAATATTAATATTATAATATTACTTTTTTATAAACATTAATATTATAATATTAATAAACAATTTTTTTAAATGTTAAATTTTTTGTTTTTTCATAAAAGAAAAAGAAAATTGTTCTCTTGGAAAAACAAAAAGAATAAATTTTGTTTATTATACTGTAGGTATAAAATAAATAATTTTAAAACTTTCTATATTGAAATTTTATTTTCGAATCGTACGATATTTCGTGTGAATGAAAATTTGTCTCGTGTACCTATATACTTATATATATTTACGAATACGTATATATATACGTATAATAGTATATATATATGTATATTGGTTTACATATGTATATGTATAAACAGATACTGTATATATCTATATATCATGCCTTGAATTGTGAACGAAATATTCAGTCTGTTACGAACGACTCGACGGGTTAGACGTTCGATTTCAAAAACCTGTCGTTTTTATAATCCGTCCGTTATTTAGAAAAATTTTAAATCCAAAAAAAAAATCTTATTATAATAAGTAAGTGTAATTTTTTATTTTCTTTATAATTAGTGTCCTTCCCCCACCCCCTCAAAAAAGTGAAAATTGTCTTTTCTTATTATTACAAGAGGAAGAGACAAAAAAAATAGTGAAATTTACAAAGTTAGTGAATTTTTTAAACATGGAATATTTATCACTTGCGAGAAAAAATTGAAATTACAAAATAATTTTTAAAGTAAAATTATTATAATTACTATTATAATTATTATTTCTATTTTTATTATTGTCTCCATTATCATTTAAATTATTGATAATTTTTTGTAACTTCATAATAATATAATATAATGTAATAAAAATAATAATAATGATGATGATAATAATAATAATAATAATAATAATAATAATAATGATAAAATTTTTATTAAATTTTCGTAACAAATTAATAATTATTAATATTTCTTTGTGAATGTATTAACACGAAATTAAATATTTATTAATATTGTTGTTATTATTATTATTACTTTCAGATCTTCGAATCCCGAATATAATTATCAGGGGGAGTAAATAAAGTATTTATTATTATATTACTACTATTATTATTATTACTATTATTATTAACATTTCTACTAGTTATTAATAAATCGATTGATAAATCTAAAAAGTAATTATTGCTAATAATAAAAACATTATGAATTATTTCTTATTGTCAAGGTTATGTATCTATTTCTATTTACTTACTTTCTTGTACTTCAATTCCTGAAGTAAATAATTTTATTCAAATAAATTCAAATTAATTTTCTTTAAATAAATTTAAACTATTTTTGCCAAACATTACTTATTTATTATTTAATAACTTAATAATAATTTATTCATAACATTATTATTATTATTATTATTATTATTATTAATTTATTATTATTATTATTAATTTTTTATTATTATTATTATTAATTTATTATTAAAAATTTTCTTTGTAATTATTTTTTTTTATTCTTTATTTATTATTTATTTACTAATTATTTATTGCTTTATGATTATTTATTTATGAAATTTTTCCCCTGGTATTTAAGGGAAGAATTTGATTCTTGGTTTTTAATAAAAAAATATATATTTTCTCGATTCTTATAAACAGTTAGTGGTGAAATTTGGAAATAATTTTTGAACCTTAAAATTTAATAGGATTTCAAAGTGACAACAATTAGGAGTATTGTATATAATAATGGATGTTAATTACAAAATCGTGAAAAGTGAAAGGGCGACAAATAGACACAGACACATTTTTTCATTGACACGGACAAATATCATATATATATATATATATATATATATATATATATATATAATTCTTAAAGCTTTCACTTTTGTTTTTCCCGCAAATTTTTCACTCATAAATGTGACCTTAATTTATATACATTTGTATATGTTTAGTAGTATTTTTTTTATATTTTTTTTAGTTATTTTAAAAAATTTATAATATATACCAAAATTTAAATAAATAATAATAATAATATTAATAATAATAATAATTATTATTATAATAATAACAATAGTAAAATATAGTACTAAAACATTAATGATCAAAAACAGTTATAACAAATAATGTTTATAGTAATAATAAAAATGATGATAATAATAATAGTGAAAATAATAACGAAAATAGAAATAATAAAACGAATAATAAATTTTTTTAAATTTCTACTTTTATATTATATCTAGAAATTAATATTCCATCTGTGTGACACGTGTTTGGTCACGTGACATATTTGACTGCGGTAAACAAAATTTTATTCAATTTTAATTTACTCGAGAAAAATATTAAAAAAAATTTTTTTTGTGAAAATTTTATGAATTTATTTTACGTTTTGCTTCAATATTAATCAAAACATCAATTATTACCTTAAATAGCAATAACATTGTAATTGTTGCTTTTTATTATTATTATTATTAGCATTATTATTTTCTTATTTTCTTATTCTTATTATTATTATTATTATCATTATTAGCATTATTATTTTCTTATTTTCTTATTCTTATTATTATTATTATTATTACTATTATTATTATTATTATTATTATTATTATTATTATTAATATTAATATTATTATTATCATTATTACTGTTTTTTTGAATTCCATTTACAAAAAAGGCAAAGATTTGAAAAAATTTAAATTTCAAAATTTTTTTATTTTTAAATTTGAACAAAATTTTTAAATAATTTTTTAAAAATTCTCTTATCATGAAAATGAGATGAAGAAAAAAATTATCCTGCGTCAGTTAACATATAATTATATTCTGTTAACAAAGCATTTTTTCTTCTTCTATTCATTCTGTAATTCTTGGGGGAAAATAAAAAATAAATTTTATTATATAAAAATAAACTGTCCAAAATTTTTTTATCTATTTTTTTATTTGTTTTATTTATTTGAAAAATAGGTTTAAAAACGGTTTTTTGTAATAAAAAGTTCAAGAAAGATTATTATTCGAGTATATATATATATATATATATATATGTTATTCAGTTTAGAAAAAGAAATACTTTTCCCTCAGTGGAATGCGGTCAGTCAACTTTTTAGGCATTGAATTTTTGGGTTTCCTTTTTTTTCTTTTCGTGGAATTTAAACTTGAACCTAGTCAAACAAAAAATTAAGGCCAATATTTTTTTTTATTATTATTAAAAACTCAAAAAATATTATTTTACAATGTTAATTGAGAGATTTAGAAAATAATTAAAAAAATGATTAGTTTTAATTTGTTAATAATTTTAGAAAAATTGATTTTGAATGTTTTCCAAATTTGTGAGTAAATAATAATAATAATAATAATAATAATAATAATAATAATAATAATAATGCTAATAAACAATTTAACATTTTTCTTTATCTTTAGAAAATTTTGAAAATATTTTTAAAAAACTTAAAAACATTAAATTTATTTTAAATACATTTTAAATTTTAGAAAAATAATAATTAACAAGTTTTAGAAAATCTTCAAATTGAAAAAAAAGAAAGTGCGAAATAATTATTTTTTAATTGTAAATTTTTTTAGATATCTTAAAAATAATAATTTTATTAAAAATATTTTTAAAAAATTTCAATCAGATTTTTGGAAATATTTACAACAGTTTAGAAAATATTTTTAAAATTTTAGAAAATAATACATTTTAAAATATTTTTAAAAGGTTATAGTATAAAATTTTTAAAATTTTTGGCAAATTGCGTATAAAATTTTTTTAATAATTTATCACTACAAAAAACAAAAAATAATGTTATGAAAAAATTGAATGTTCCAAGTATTAATTTTCGAATTTAATAGAAAAAATAATAAAATAAATAAAAATCAAAAATTAAAAATTCCATTTTAAAAAAATTTTAAATTGAATAACAAATGATAATAAATAAAATTAAAAAAATACTTTAGAATTTAATAGAAAAAAATAGCAATTAAATTGATAAAAGACAAAATGCGAAAATTTCTTTCTATAGTTAATTAATCAGTTCTACATTAAAATACAAAAAAATGAAAATTACCAACTTGAAACGTCAAATTATCGTTTATAATAATCGTGGGAATTCTTTTGTAAAAATCGTCATTTCATTGAAAAAGAAATAATAAATGAAATGGAAAGAATAAAAATACGAAATAAAATATGACGAAAAACGTGTGTAAAAATGAAATTCTAATTTTTAACAATGACGTTCTTACGATAAAATGACGATTAGTTTCAGTTCAAGAGTTTAATGAATTAATTTCATCCAATTGTCATTTATAAATTATTTATCAATTTTTCCATTTTTCGCATTTTCTTCTGTTTTTTCTCTTTATCCAAAAAAAAAAAAATTTTTTTTATTTCCTTTAACAACATTTACAAAATTATTACAATTTATTCAGAATTTTAATTTTACGCAAATTAATAACAGTAGATTTTTTTTAAATTCCAAAAAAAAGTAGGAGTAAAAAAATTATTTTGTAAAAATTCTTGTCGACTTTTCCATTTTTTTCCGAATGTAAGGGACAAAAAATTTTTTTAAAATGTAAAAGAAATTTAAGTTTCTAAATTTTTTTTTTTTACTAAATATATTAATGTTAAAAAAAGGAAAAAAAAATATTCTTGTCGATTGCTATTTATGTTTTATGAATGAGCTTGGCATACTTATATACACAGCAGTTTTTATCACCTTTGACTCTATTTTACTTGCTCGCAATGCTAACATTTTCATTCGTTTTATCTTGACAAAAAAGAAAAAAAAAATTTTTTTTTCTAAAGAAAAATGTTATTTTGAAGAAAAAAATATAGTTATTGTAAAAGTTAGGAAAAAATTCACTAAAAATTTGTAAATTCCCATTTTTCTAAAACGTAGAATTTTTTGAATTTTTTTTTGCTAGAAATTAATGTATTGTAGAATTAGTTTAAAAGATTTTAATTAATAAAAAAATCCCTAATACGGAATTCGAATTTTTAAAATGATTTACATTTACTTTTTATTAATACATCGTTATCTTTAAGTAAAAAATCGAAAAATAGAGTTAATTTAAATTTCTACTTTACCGACAGTTGATAAAGTACTTATTGACTCTATCGATAAAGATCCCAACGCTACCATTGTACCCGTAAAAATCAGAAAATTAAATTTTTTATCGTCGGTTATACAGATTTCTACTGTACCAACTTTAAAAATATAAAACAATTTTATTAAATTAACATTAATTTAATTAATAATAGAATTAATAACTTGAAAAAATTTCATTATCGACCATACGATTCGTTATCTTTCTTAACAAATAGTTTGTTTTCCAACAAACCCCAAAATGTGTAAATAAAAATTTCTACCTTACCAACTGTAGATAATTTTTTATTTCCCCTTTTTTAATGTTTTCTTTCTTCTTTTTTTTTTTAAAGAAAGCTGAAAAATGTCGGCAAAAGCAATTCAAGAAGCGACCGGTAAAGATTTAATAAATCGCAAACTCACGCCCGGAACAAAGGCGGCAAAATGTCAATTTGTCACCATAACGGAAAATACAAATTGGCCACATGTTATCGCTGAAAATCCATGGCTTAAAACGGAAAAACTTGTCGTCAAACCCGATCAATTAATTAAGAGGCGAGGAAAATTGGGATTAATTAAAGTTAATGCCGATCTTCCAACTGTTCAAAAATGGATCGCCGACCGAATGAATAAGGATCAATTAGTTGGCAAGGCAACTGGAAAACTCAAGACATTTATTATCGAGCCATTTGTACCTCATAAGCAGGTAATTTTGTTTTTAAAATTCTTAATTAACCATCTGTCGGTGTAAAAAAAAAGTTGTTTACTATCTATCGGTAAGAAAATGATCTCGTGACATTAGCGATTTCTACATTACCGACCGTAGGCAAGGCAGAAAACTGCCTTACCTCCAGTCGGTAATATAGAGATCTACTTTGCCGAAAATAGCTAAATTCGTTATTTTGATGCAAAAAAAAGTAGATAAAATTCTTTAATTTAACAGGAGGAAGAGGCGTACGTATGCATTTATTCAAGTCGCAATGGCGATACAATTCTATTTCACCACGAAGGTGGAGTTGATATTGGCGATGTCGATGCAAAAGCTTTAAAACTTGAAGTTCCAGTTGGAACTGAAGTGCCGGATCAAAAAACTTTAATTGATCGCCTTTTAGTTAATGTTACCGATGACAAGAAAACGTAAGTAAACAAAACTAATTAATAATAATTAATAATTGTCATTAAAATGAAAGTATTAAAAGAAAATTTAATTAAAATTATTTTATATTAACAATTTAATTAAATTAATTTTATATTAACAATTTAATTAAATTAATTTTATATTAACAATTTAATTAAATTAATTTTATATTAACAATTTAATTAAATTAATTTTATATTAACAATTTAATTAAATTAATTTTATATTAACAATTTAATTAAATTAATTTTATATTAACAATTTAATTAAATTCAATTTATATTAACAATTTAATAAAAGAATTTTTTTTCTCCTTCCATTTTTTTTCCAGAGTAATCGCCGAATTTGTTTCGTCGCTCTACAAACTTTATGTTGATTTATATTTTACATATTTGGAAATAAATCCATTGGTCGTGACTGATGATGCAATTTATATTTTGGATTTGGCCGCAAAATTAGATACGACAGCGGATTTCATTTGTAAACCAAAATGGGGTGAAATTAATTATCCACCACCATTTGGACGTGACGCTTATCCTGAGGAGGCCTACATTGCCGATCTTGACGCTAAATCGGGAGCGAGTTTAAAATTAACTATTCTAAATCCAAATGGTCGTATTTGGACAATGGTCGCTGGTGGAGGTTAGTTTTCTATTCATTTTCATGGGGGAGCTTACCTACATTGCCGACAGTCGATAATTGTGAATTCTACCTTGCCGACAGTCGATAGTGGCGAGTTCTACATAACCGACTGTCCATATCGATAAATCTCGGGTTATCGACCAGTGATACTGTCAAATATCTATTGTTTTACTTTTATCGACAGTCGATAAGAGCGATTTTGATACATTGCCGACCGACGGTTACACGGAAAAACTTTTTTCAAGAGTATTTCCTAAACTTATTCAAGAACTCAGGATATGGAAATAATACAAGAAATGCTACGAAACCATAAATTGAAACATTATTTTAAGCTGTTCAGGGATAACTGTAGTAAATTTCTGGACTACTTGTTGAGTTTTCTTGAAAAAGTCCTGAACTTGTTTAAGAATAGAAAAATGTAAAATTAGCGAAAAAAATTTGCCCGCGTGAGTAGTCGAACCTGAGACCTCGACACTCAAGGTCGCTCCGCCTTATGCCACTCGGCTGCAGGGACGCGTTACGATACTTTAGTTTTAGATCGTTTTAAAGCCAAGTGGCGCTGTATACCTATTGGTTACGCTACGCCTTCTTTCTTAAATAGTTCTAGACTTTTTCAGCGCGCAGTGACTGAAGAACTCAGTCGCAGCGTCAAGAACAATTATTTCCAAGCCATTAGAAAAACACCTGAAAATTCTTTAATGAATATTGAACTTTTCTAAAAGGAGTTCTAAATTTTTCCCATATCCTGAGTTCCTGAATAAATTTAGTAATGACTCTTGAAAAAAGTTTTTCCGTGTATAGTAGGGCCTCTACTTTACCGTCCGTCGGTAGTAGTAGGACCTCTATTTTACCGTGACTCGGTAATGGATCTATTTTTCTGTAATTCTTTTAAATAAATTGTCAGGGAAATATTTTTCTTTTTCAATTAATTATAAATAGAAAATATTTGTTTAGGAGCCTCTGTTATTTATTCGGACACAATTTGTGATCTCGGCAGTGCCTCGGAATTGGCAAATTATGGTGAATACTCAGGTGCGCCGAGTGAACAGCAAACTTATGAATATGCAAAAACAATTCTTAGCTTAATGACGAAGGAAAAGCATCCTGATGGAAAAGTTCTTATTATTGGCGGTGGTATTGCAAATTTCACAAATGTTGCCGCAACATTCAAGGGAATTGTTAAGGCACTACAAGAATTTCAGCCAAAACTCGTTGAATTTAATATTAAAATATTTGTGAGGCGAGCCGGTCCCAATTATCAAGAAGGCTTGAGGTAAAAACCAAGAAAAAAAAATTTTTTTCTCTTTTTTGTGTTCAAAAGAATTTTTTTTTAAGTTTAAAACAATTTTTTTTTAATTAAAACTGTCAAAAAATTTTTTTCTTAATTACAAATTTTTTATTTTTTTAGAATTATTCGCGAAGTTGGTAAACGATTAGCAATACCGGTACATGTATTTGGACCTGAAACGCATATGACGGCAATTTGTGCAATGGCACTTGGTACAAAACCAATACCCGATCCAGAGGCACAAGAATTTTCAACGGCAAATTTTCTTCTGCCATCGGGCCAGGATGTTGGACCTAGTGCACAGGCAAAATCGCCATTAACATCGCAATCATCGTCGTCTTCATCGTCAGCATCGTCGACAACGCCAAAAACAAAGAGAACAACTTCTAACGATTTGCCCATGGGAAAGCAACTTTTCACCAATAAAACACGTTCAATCATATGGGGAATGCAAAATCGTGCTGTTCAAAGTATGCTTGATTTTGATTTTGTTTGCCAACGTGCAGAACCGTCGGTTGCCGCTATTGTTTATCCATTTGTTGGCGATCATAAGCAGAAATTCTACTGGGGACACAAAGAGGTAGGATGATTATTTTTACATTCGCCAATTCTAAAAATGCGGAGATTTCTACTTTACCGACTGTTGGTAATTTAGAGATGTCCGTTACCATCAATCGGTAATTAATTTACTTTGAACGGTCCATTACGTGTTTTCTGCTTCATTTTGATTTTTTATTTCAATGATTATAATGTGTGAAGTGGATCGATTTTTACTTTACCGACTGTTGGTAATTTAGAGATGTCCGTTACCATCAATCGGTAATTAATTTACTTTGAATGGTTCATTACATGTTTTCTACTTTTGTTGATTTTTTATTTCAATTAAAAATTGAATTGACTTTTACTTTACCGACTGTTGGTAATTTAGAGATCTCCGTTGCCATCAGGAGGTAATTGGTTTAATTGTAATGGTTAATTACTTGATATATTTCAATGATTATAATGTGTAAAGTGGATAGATTTTTTACTTCCCCTACTGTTGGTAATTTAGCGTTCTACCTTACCATCAGTCTGTAATTAGTTTAATTTTATAATCCATAACATTTTTCCACTTTATGTTCATTGTCTTATTTTTATAATTATAATCGATCGATAATTATAATTATAGTCGATCGGTTTTTTACTTTACTCCTTGTTAATAAATTAGTTTTCTGCATTACCGTCAGTCGGTAATTGATTTGTTTCTATCGTTTATTACCGTTTTCTACTTCACCAACTAAGGAAGCTAGCCAAAAGTAGGAAGGTTGATGGTTTTAT
Source organism: Leptopilina drosophilae (assembly GCA_032873175.1). Lineage (NCBI taxonomy): Eukaryota > Metazoa > Arthropoda > Insecta > Hymenoptera > Figitidae > Leptopilina > Leptopilina drosophilae. The sequence continues at coordinate 39,324,832 of CM065486.1, read as the reverse complement.
CTTTACTAATAGCAATGTATAATGTAGTCAAAATTTACTTCACTGCTGTTGATACTTTCAATTTCCACAGTACCATCAGTTGGTAATCGATTTTTTCTTACTGTTTATTGCATTTCGTTTTTGCGGTTAATTACCTTTTTCTACATCATAGTGTGTAGATTGATTGTTTCATTTTACTTATCACAAAGCATAAAGTGGTCAAATTTCTACTTTACCGACTGTTGAAAATATCCTTTCAACAGTCTATTCCATAGAATTTTAGCTATTAATAGGGCATCGAATGTTAACTACGAAGTTGGTATTCAAAGTACAAAGAAATGTCGCTAAAATAATTCATTACCAACTGTCGGTAATGTAAACGGTCTACATTACCAACGGTCGGTATTCAGTAAAAATGAATTTTTGTATACTTATCCTTTTCTTTTAGTTATTTTAGAGAAAAAAATACTTTTTGTTCTGTCTAGGTCCTAATTCCTGTTTATAAGCACATGAAGGATGCAGTTAATAAACATCCTGACGCCGATGTTATGGTGACATTTGCATCACTAAGATCGGCCTATGACAGCACAATGGATGCACTTTCATTCCCACAAATTCGTACTATTGCCATTATTGCCGAGGGAATACCCGAGAATATGACGAGAAAATTAATTCTTGAGGCGCATAAGAAGAATGTCACAATCATTGGACCGGCGACAGTTGGTGGAGTGAAGCCTGGTTGCTTTAAAATTGGCAACACCGGTGGAATGATGGACAATATTCTCCACAGTAAATTGTACAGACCTGGCAGGTAAGCAAAGTTTGATAAAAAAAGGTGTAAAAATAGCGGATTTTTAGTATCGAAAGTTGGTAATGTAGACAACTACTTGTTGTAAAGTAGGAATTTACTTGCAATTGTCGATATCATCGAGCAAATGGTATTTAAAGGGGAAAATTCTATATTACCGACCGTTAGTCGAGTAGGAACCTACTTGATCAACAGTCGATAATGCAGATTTCTATGCTATAGACAAATAACCTAAAACATGTAAATTCTTAGTGTCTCTTATGTATCACGTTCCGGTGGTATGTCCAATGAATTGAACAACATCATCTCAAAGGCATCGAATGGCGTGCAAGAGGGCGTGGCAATTGGCGGTGACCGTTATCCGGGTACAAATTTCATGGATCACATTATGCGTTATGAAATGAATCCCGATGCAAAATTAATTGTTCTACTCGGCGAGGTTGGTGGTATTGAGGAATATGAGGTGTGCGAGGCGTTGAAGACGAAAAAAATTACCAAACCACTGATTGCATGGTGCATTGGCACTTGTGCAAGTATGTTTAATTCAGAAGTACAATTTGGTCACGCTGGTTCAATTGCAAATAGCAATATGGAAACGGCTGTCGCCAAAAATGCCGCACTCAAGGAGGCAGGCGCCTATGTACCTGATAGTTTCGATAATCTCGGCGATGTTATTCATTCGGTTTATCAGGAACTCGTTGAGGCGGGAACAATTGTTCCTGAACCTGAAATGCCACCACCTACCGTACCAATGGACTACAGTTGGGCAAGGGTGAGTTTCTCTTTATTTTGCAATATTTTTATTAAAATTTATTTTAAATTAAATTTTGTGTTTAGTGAAATATTTTTTTACTTTTGAATTCGGTGAAATAGTGATTTAGATAATTTTAGGTTTGTTAAAATGATTGCTGCGCATAATGAGAGTTCTTTAATTACTATTGCGCATAATGAGAGGCCTTTAATTACTACTGCGCATGCCTAGAATATTTTTAACACTACTGCGCATGCCTAGAATATTTTTAACACTACTGCGCATGTATAGAACACTTTTAACCGTACTGCGCATGTATAGATTACTTATAAGCCTACTGCGCATGTATAGATTACTTATAACCCTACTGCGCATGTGTAGAATACTTTTAGCACTTCTGCGCATGTATAGAATACTTTTAACCGTACTGCGCATGTATAGATTACTTATAACCCTACTGCGCATGCTTAAAGTGCTTTAAAGAGTACTTTCGCAGATCTAGAATTCTTTTAACGCTATTGTCCATTTTTAGAATATTTTTAACCCTACTGCGCATGTAGAGAATACTTTTAACCCTACTGCGCATGTGTAGAATACTTTTAACCCTACTGCGCATGCTTAGAGTGCTTTAAAGAGTACTTTCGCAGATCTAGAATTCTTTTAACGCTATTGTCCATTTCTAGAATATTTTTAACCCTACTGCGCATGTAGAGAATACTTTTAACCCTACTGCGCATGTGTAGAATACTTTTAGCACTATTGCGCATATATAGAATACTTGTAACCCTACTGCGCATGTATAAGAGGCTTTTAATCCTACTGCGCATGTCCAGACAGCTTTTCACACTATTTGCGCAGATCTAGAGTCAATTATACACCACTGCGCATGATCAAAATACTTTTATAACCTCTTAGCGCCGAATTTTTTTATCCAATTCAAAAATTTATTTTCTTAATATTATAATATTCAGAAGAAAATAAATTATTATTATTAAAATATTATTAAAAAATTTAATTATTATTATCTAAATTTTTTTTTATTTTTCATTATAAAAAAAAACAGGAATTGGGTTTAATTCGAAAACCAGCATCATTCATGACATCAATTTGTGACGAGCGTGGTCAAGATTTACTTTACGCAGGAATGCCCGTCACAGAAGTTCTAAAACAAAATGTCGGCATTGGCGGTGTTGTATCATTGCTTTGGTTCCAACGTTGCCTGCCACCGGTTTATTGTAAATTCTTGGAAATGTCACTTATGCTAACAGCTGATCATGGACCTGCAGTTTCTGGCGCACACAATACAATTGTTTGCGCGCGTGCCGGCAAAGATCTCGTGAGCTCCGTTGTTTCTGGATTACTCACCATTGTAAGTAGGAAAAAAAATTTATTTTTTAATTTAAAAAATTATTTTTTAATTTAAAAAATTATTTTTTACAAATTTTACACTAAAAAAAAAGTTTTTTTAATAACTTTTCTTTTTTAAACATGATTTACTAGACTCAATCGAAGTTTTTATTATCTTTGTCGGAAATACAAATTTCTACTTTACCGACTGTTGGTACGTCTGATAATCTAGAATGTCAACTGATAGTGCTTTTGATTTCTGACTTTGTCAAACAGTCGCTAGCGTAGAAATATTGTTTAGTTTATCAACTGTCGAGAAGTACAATTTCTTCCTTACCAACAGTCGATAAATTAGCAGACTTGGTTATTTGAAATTTCACTTTGAGTTTTTTAAAAAATTTCAATAATTATCATTAAAAAACCTTGTCAACTACGCCAACAATTGATACTGTCGGTGAAGCAGAGAACGAACATTATTAACTATTGATTACATTACCTTATCGACACCTTTGTTGGTACAGTCGATAATATAGAAATTCAACATTATCGATTGTTGATCAAAGCCGTGTTCGACACTTGAGTCACAAAACAAAAGTTTAGCATAACGATTGTCGGTATATTAATTTTCTACCTTAGCAATAGTCGGCAATGTAGTAATCAAATTTTTATCTTTTAGATAACATTAAAACATTATTATTATATGATAAAAATACATCAAGCGTAGAGATTGTCGGTATAGTCAATACCTTTTTATCGATGTTTTTACTTTTATGTCCAGACGATAATAAGTAATCGTTACGTAAGAATTATATATTCTCACATTATCATTTTTTTTAATTACAAAACTTAAATTAGGCTCTTGATTACCGTGGAAGGAAATACCTGCCTTATCAACAATTGGTAATAATTGACTTCTGTTTACTTGCTAAGATATTAATTACTTATTGTTGGGAAAATTTTATCATTTAATGTTTCAAACGCTTGAATTAGTGTTCCAAGTGTCGGTCAAGTGAATACCTAGCTTATCAACCGACGGTTATAATAGGCTTCTGTTTAATTGTAAATATATTAATTACTCATTGTTGGGTAAATATTATCATTGAATGTTTCAGAAGGTTTACTTTACCGACTGTCGGTAAAGTGAATACCTAGCTTATCAACAGTCGGTAATATTTTAATTTGGTAAATTGCTAAGATAATAAATTTTTTATGTGTAAAGATTATATATTTTTTATACGAATCAATTAATATTGATTAAAAACTCAAACTAGTAGATCGAATGTCGGTAAAGTAGATTTGTTTTATCAACAGTGGGTAATAATTTACAAATGTTACATTGTTAAGATTCTACAGAATAATTTGTTCGGGGCATAGTATCAGTGACCGAGTGTCGGTACAGAAGATCTCTTCTATATCAACAGTCGGTAATGAAGAAATTTTTTTGAATTTTTATGCTGAAAAATTTTTTTTTCTTTTCTTTTTTATTAAAGGGCGATCGATTTGGTGGTGCATTGGACGGTGCAGCGCGAATGTACTCAGAGGCCTATGACGCAGGACTGCATCCACAAGATTTTGTCAATGAAACAAGGAAAAAGGGAAAATTAATTATGGGCATTGGCCATCGTATTAAGTCAATTAATAATCCAGATATGCGAGTGAAATTAATTAAGGAATATGTATTGGCAAATTTCACTGCAACGCCATTAGTGAATTATGCATTGGAAATTGAGAAAATAACAACGAGTAAAAAGCCAAATTTAATTCTCAATGTCGATGGAATAATTGCCAGTTCATTTGTCGATATGTTAAGACACAGTGGTTCATTCACGTCGGAGGAGGCGCAGGAATATATTGAAATTGGAGCAATCAACAGTCTCTTTGTTCTCGGCAGAAGCATTGGTTTCATTGGTAAAATAATTTTTCCTAAGATTATTATTAATTTTCTTTTCTTATTTTCGATTAGAGAAAATTGAAAATAGAACATTTTTCTCTTCTGGTATTAGTTTTTTAAATTAAGAAGCAAAATTTCAGATTCTTTTTTGTATTAAAAATAATTTGAAATAGAAAAATTTTCTATTTCTTATTAATTTTAATTTAAGAAGGAAAATTTCTTTTCTTTTTCTTCTGAAAAGTTAGAAAAAAAATTTTAAATTGAAAATTTTTCTTTTTGTTATTATTTTGATGGTAAGAAAAAAGAATATTTTTTAATTAATGATAAATTAAACTTAGAAAAAAATGTGTTTGTGTTAAATAGATTTTAAAAAATTTTTTTGGTTTTATAAATAAAAATTAAAAAAAAAAACGTTTTTCTTCCAGGACATTATATGGATCAGAAGAGGCTGAAACAGGGACTCTACCGCCATCCTTGGGACGATATTTCCTACGTCCTGCCAGAACAATATAATTAAGAATCTTCTTTTTTTTTGTATAAAGGAAACAAATTGTTTTTTTTTTTAATTTTAAAAATGAAAAGAAAAAAAAATGACATAACCGTGAAGGTAAAAAACAAATATGAAGCATAAATGGAAGAATGGGAAGAATTTAGAATCTTTTTTTCCTTTTCTTCGTTTAAAATGTAAAGTATACCCCTCGCTCCCCCCTCCTCGTCCATCTATTAATTTAATGAATTGCAAAAAAAAAATGTGCATAATTCGCGCAACAAATGTATTGATAATACGGCTCTAAAGTATTCATGTTCCAAGCTCTATATTTGCACAGAAACATTCCACATCGTTGCATTTCTTCTTTTTTTAAATCTCTCTTTTCTTTTTTTTAAGAAAAAAAAAAAATTTTTTTTCATTAAAAAAGAAAAAAAAATTTTGTCATTAAAAAAAAACAATTTAAATTAAATGAAAAATTTTGTTTTTACTATATAAAGAAAGCATTTTATTCAGAAAGAAAGAAAGAATTTTTTTCAGTAGAAAAACAATTTTTTTTCTCTCAAAAAAGAAAATATTTTATTAAAAAAATTGCATTTTTTTTATTTTATAAAATATTTTTTGAAATTAAAAATACGTTTTCTTGATAAAAAAAATAAATGTTTTGTATTTTTCCATGTTTTTTAAGAAAATATCTAAATAAAAAAAAATTACTTGACTTAAAAAAAAAATTTTTTCGAATTACAAAAAATTTACTTTATTTAAAAAAATTTTTTTTTTTTTGAAAGTAAAGATAAGAGAGAAAAAGAGAAAATTGCATCTGCCCTAATAAATGTAAATAGATGAATAAGCACAAAAAAATGAAGAATTAACTAAAAAGTATATATATATTTAAAGAAAAAATAAACGTTTTTGCACCGATTCTCTTTTTTTATCGTTTTTTATATAGGAAAAAAAATGTTTTTTCACACACTTTAGATAAGAATTTTAGAGAATAAAGTCGAAGACACGACGCCTTTTTGCACAAGATAAGAAAAAAGTATATATATATATAGAAATAAATAAATAAATAAATGAATAAATATAAATAAAAGAATATAAATATATTTAATGAAAAAATAGACAATTTATTCAGTGAAAAATTAAATATTATAAAGAAAATAGTGAAAGTTATTGAAAACGATAAAAGAATATCAATGTAATTATTGTTAGAAAAAGAGAATCCAAGAAAAAATATATTTTAGAATCAAAGTTAATAATTTTAGATTTCATTTTGTATGGATATTTTTTAAGTACTGAGTTTATTTTCTATATTCTTTTTTTTTTATTTTCATTTAATAAAGATTTTTAATGTTTTCGACTTTAACGCACTTTAAATGGTTACTTGACGCAAATTGTAATTAATAATTAATAATAATAATGTGTAATTGTAATAAATAAATAGTAATTAATTATGTAACAAATGAAAACAAAATCTGGTAGTTGTTAAGTTTCTTCGATTCTCTGTAAAAACGAAAAAAAAACAAAACAGAAAACAATAATCAATGGCTGTAGACGCTTGGATGAATTTCAAAAATAAACTATAACTAGGAAAAAAAAATACTTTCTTCTTCCTTATTTATTTATATTTTTCCCTCTATTTACATCCCATTTTTGTTAAACGTATTTTTAGAAAAATAAAAATTTTCACCCAATAATCGTATTTATGGAGTTTCAATTGTTAAAAGAATACAATTATGATCACGAATTAAAATTACAATTTTTATTATTAAATTAAAAAAAATTAAAAATAAGAAAACTATTAAAAAACAATTATTTAAGTATTAAATATAATATTCACTACATAGGTTAGTCCAGAAAAAATCCGCTAATATAGAACAAGTGGCGCCAGAAAATGGGCCTACTTTTTGGCGCCACTTGTCTCATATTAGCGGAATTTTCTGGAACTAAACAAAAATTTATAATAAATAATTTTTTTCGTTTTTTGTATTTTTTTTGTAAAAATATTCCTTCATTCAATCGAGATTTGACATAATGAATCGACGGTCGATACAATAAATTTTCTTGCTTACCATCAGTCGGTAACCGACCCGACGGCCGGTATAATAAATTTCTTGCTTATCCTCAGTCGGTAATGTAGAAAACCGCAACCTTTATTTTCATGGTAAAAAATAATTCTAGGTAAATAAATGAAGACTTTTCTTGTATATTATATCAGTGACAACTTGATTTATTGAATTCATCAAAATAACTTAGTACCACATCGATCGAAGGGTTCTAAATAAAGGGGAAATAGAATCGAGCTGACAAAAAGGACAAGGGCCGAGTGATGGAATATTCTTGTTTTTTTTCTTCATTACTTTTTTTTAATCTCTTTCACCTGGTTTTATTTTTATTTTTTTTTGTTTTTTAATTCGCAGAGGAAAGGATGGTGCTGCGTGGACGTGGAACAACATATAAATAGTGGCTGATAGAAAAAAAATCAGCCTTAAGATTTTTTTTCTTTTTTGTTCAATTAAACTTTATGGCGCAGGCAAAATTTTTTGTGAGATAATTTTTTTTTTTCATTTTTTTTCATACTCACTTTTTTTTATTTATTTTGTTTTTTTTGCCATTCGAAAAGATAAATATCTCAATTTTCAAAAAGGAAATTAAAATTTCTATTGATGGAAAAAATTCTTTTTTATTAATTTAAAAAAAAAAATTTTCTTCAACTTTGCAACAAGTGAAAAAAAATTTGCAAACATGAAATTTACAATTTCTATTAATAAAAAAATGTTTTATGAATTTTTTTTATTTAGAAAAATTTTTTCTTCAATTTTGCAAGAAGTAAAAATAAATTTGCAAAAAAGAAATTCCAATTTCTATTAATAAAAAAAGGTTTTATTAATTATTTTTATTTAGAATTTTTTTTTTATTTTTCAAAAAAGAAAAAAAAATTAAAAAAAGAAATAGTACAATTTCTATTAATAAAAAAATGTTTTATTAATTTTTTTTATTTAGAAATTTTTTTTATTTTGCAAAAAAGGAAAAAAAATTCAAAAAAGAAAAAGTACAATTTCTATTAATAAAAAAATTGTTTTATTAATTTTTTTTGTTTTCAATTTTGCAAAAAAAGTAGTTTTAGTTTTTTATTTCTTTTTAGAAAATTCTTGGATAATAAACAGAATTTTTTTTGCTAATTATTCTCTTAATTTTTTTTAGAAAAAAAAATGTTAAATAATAAATCAAAAAAAAAAATTTTTCTCTCTTTGGTTTAATTTTATTTTTGAAAATTAAGAAATTCTATTTTCGTGTTTTTATATAATGTAATGATGAATATTGCCCATAGTTTTTTGTTTGTTTTTTTTTTAAATTCAAGTGTTGCGTCCTTGTTCACTTATTATTTTTGTTTTTTTTTTTTTGCTTTTTATCTCATTCACTACACACTAGAATTAATTGTCTATCGCTAATTAAGAATTGTGTGTACCTAAAACCTTACGTCTCAGACCCCATTCGAAAAAAGCTACATGCACTACACTTTTGCATAATGATTACGCGATACATTTAACAAATTTTTTTTTGTATGTTTTAAATTTTTACGATTACAGTTGCAGCGGAATACAGATTTTATTTTATTTTTTTTTGCGTTCACTAGTCAGCTACAATATTAATATTGTTTTTTTTCCTTTTTCTTTAGGTTTTTTTTCTTAATTCCAAAATGCAATTCAGTCTATTTTATAAAAAATTAAAATTTCTTTCCCACCAATAATTCAAATTATTTAATTAATTATTTAATTATTTAATTTAACTAATTTTTTAAATTATGAAAGAAAGAAAATTTATTACTGTGTAGAAATTTTCTAATCGATTAAAATAATTTTTTGTTCAATTCACATAATCAATAAAAATAATTAATTAATTTTAATTAATTGTGAATTAATGTTATTCAAATAATTAATAATTAATAATTAATAATTAATAATTAATAATTAATAATTAATAATTAATAATTAATAATTAATAATTAATCAGTAAATAAATAAATAATGAATTTCAAATAAATCAGTTTTGAAAAAGTAAAAAAAAATTGAGTGGAAAAAGAATTTCTATTTTTTGTAAATAGAAAAAAATTGCTTTTTTGTGAATTGAAAAAAAATACAATGTAAAAATCAGAAACATTTTTCTGCAACTTCGTTTCGTCTACAAATATATATTTATATTTATATATATATACTTTTTTTTTAATCGTGTATTTACAAAACAAGTGTGTTTTCGATATATACAGAATGACTCGGTAATTCGTGGTGTTTTCGTGCGAATTCACAAGACAAAATAAAAACGAAAAATGAACACAAAAAATTACAAGGAAAACGTGGAAAAAAATTTTTTTTTATGGAAAACACATTTTTTTTAAGCGAAAAAAAAGAAAAATTATTTTCTGATAAAATTGAGAAAATGTTTTAAATTAATGTGAGGAGAGGGTGTGGGGGTTAAGTTAAAAAAAAGTTGTACGGAAATGGAAAATTATTTTATTTTGTTAATGGAGAAAAAATAGGATTAGTTTTGAAAAAAGAGAAAATTAGAAACAGAAAAAAAGTTTTAATGAAAAAGAAAAATTTTGCTTTAAATAAATTAGAAATTTCAAAAAAAAATATCTTGAGATTAATAATTTTGCAAATAAAAGAAAAGTGGAAACAAATGGAAATAAATGGAAATCACGTGAGAAAAAATAAAAAAAATTGAAAAGAATTGAAAAGAATAAAAAAAAATAAATAAAAAATAAAAGAAGCAAAAATGTTAAAAATAAAAAAGGATTGAAAGTTAAAAATTTAAGAAGGGTAAAAAAGAGGAAATAGAAAAAATAGAAAAAGAAAAAAATAAGAAAAATAAGAAAAAAAAGAAAAGGAGATAAAATGGAAAAATAAGAAAAAATAGAAAAGAAGATAAATAGGAAAAATAAGAAAAAATAGAAAAGGAGATAAAAAGGAAAAATTTGAAAAAATAGAAAAGGAGATAAAAAGGAAAAATAAGAAAAAATAGAAAAGGAGATAAAAAGGAAAAATAAGAAAAAATAGAAAAGAAGATAAAAAGGAAAAAAAAGAAAATGAGACAAAGGAAAAATGAAAAAAAATAAAAACAAATTAAGAAAAAAATTATTTTAACTAAATTATCTACAAATTTGCACCCCTTTAAAATTTTCAACTATTTCTCTTTCATTTCTCATCGACATTCGTGTCGCCGATATTTTTCACTGAAATAATGAAAATTTAAAAAAAAAGCTTTTCTTCTATAAATATATTTCCTAAGCTTTTTTTCCAACTAAAATTAACACAAAATTTTAATGTACAAAAATTAATTTCAAAAACAATTTACACAATTATCCAATAAAAGTTAATTAATTTCCCATTAATAGTAGAAATAATAATAATAATAATAATAATAATAATAATAAAAATAAATACATACACAAAGGATAATAATAAAAAAAGACTGTTTTACTCTTCAAATAAATGTTTTTACTATACACTATTGTTTTTTAAATTAAATCCAATAAGAAAAAAATTTTTTTTTCAATTAAAATCTAATTCTCAGGAAAACACAAAAAAAAACGAAAAAATGGATAAATTCGCATGAAAATCGAAAATTACAAAAAAAAGTTAAAAACTAATTGAAAATTTATTATTAAGTTATAGATTATAAAATTATGGATTAATTAATAATTAATTATTCAATCAGTCAATTTAACTAATCGTAGAATTGTTGAATTAATTAAACAATTAATTCAATCAATACAAAACAATTAATTATTAATTTCATTAATTATTCTAGTGTTTAATTATTCATTTAATTAATTATTCCATAAATTAATAAATTAATAAATTATACAATTAATTACTTAATTTATTAATCTATTAATCTATTAAGTAATTGAATAATTTATTAATTAATTCAATAGTAAATTATCGAATAAATTGGTTACTTTTTCAATTAATTGCAAAAATTGATTTTTGTATTAATTGCTGAATTAATAATTCAATTAATTTCACAGCTAATTGTTTAATTATTTTTTTCATTAAACAGTTATTTGATTAATTATTTTTTTAATTCAACAATTAATCGTTCAATTATTTTTCTAATTCAACAATTATTTGTTCAATTATTTTTTTAATTCAAAAATTATTAGCTTAATTATTTTTTTTAATTCAACAATTATTCGATCAATTATTTTTTTAATTCAACAATTATTCGATCAATTATTTTTTTAATTCAACAATTATTTGCATAATTATTTTTTTAATTCAAAAATTATTTGCTTAATTATTTTTTTAATTCAACAATTATTTGTTCAATTATTTTTTTAATTCAACAATTATTTGCTTAATTATTTTTTTAATTCAACAATTATTTGCATAATTACTCAATTGCTTGCATATTTATTTAATTAGCCTTTTAATAGAATAATTAAATGAATAATTCTTCTATTAGAAAACTTAAATTAAATAAAAATTAATTAAAATTAAAATAAAATAAAAAAAAATAAATGTAAAATTAAATTTAATTTTACAGCAAATTGTTGAATAAATTTCTTAATTTTGTCAATTAATTAAATTATTCAATAAGTTGTTCAATTAATTTGCCTAATTGTTCAATTAAATAATTAACTAATTTTTTTTGCAATTAATTTTAATTCCTCTCTTCTTTATATAGAAAACATTGAAGAATTTTTTTTTTTTGTGAAAAGTGCAAAAAGTCAAAGGAAACAATTTTGTAAATTTCTGATAATTCGAATAATTAATTAATAATTAATTTTAATCAGTTAATAAGTTTTTTTATTCTCGTATTTATCGAAAAAATTTTTTCTTCTTCAGCGCGGGTATAGGTGGGAAATATTCGATACGGATACAAAATTGCAATTTTTTTTGGTTTTCTTTTTTTTATGTCTCTTTTTGGGAGTTTAAAAAAAATCATTGCACCGTAGTGATTAAATTGCCATATCGCATTTTTGTTTATTTAAGTATTTATTTATTTTATTCACTCAGAAACTCTCGCCTTTATGGATAATAAATTTTTCAAATTTTATTTTATTTTTTAATTTCAATTCGCCAAGAACGTTTTAAATTTTTTTTTTGCTTATTTTATTTTTTTTTCCTTGTTTTCGTATTTTTTTTTTGTCTTTTTTCAAAAAACGGTGAAAAATTTCGAAAAAATCATTTCCGTTTCTTTTTGTTTCTTTTCATTTTTTTGTAATATTATTAGTATTTTTATTATTATTATTATTATTATTATTATTATTATTATATATTTATAATTATATATATTTATTTACAATTTTGGGGGGAAAAAAAATTAAAAAGAGTATGAAAAGTAGAGAAAAAAAAATTGATAAACAATATACGAAATAAGAGAGAAAAAACGTCTTGGCGAAAGGCAAACGTGAAATTTTGTTATTGTTTATTCTTTGTTTTTCATTGTAGTTTCGTAGTCAAAAAAAAATGTGTATTATAATTTATCGTGAGATGATAAATTATTTTTTTTGTCGGTTACTTTCTTTTCCCTCTTTCTCTCTCTCTCTCTCTCTCTTTCTCGCACTCACACTTTTCTCTCTCTCTCTCTCTCTCATTCTCTATGCACTTTTATATGTATAATTTTAATTACTAATTATACTTTATTATAAATTAATTAAAGAGCTCTTAAACCGTACGTGTAATAGGTGTGTATAATAATTATAATAATTATGTATATATAATATATTTTTATATGTACGATAGCTTTTTTTTTTGTAATAGCTGTACTCACGTTCGGCCGTTTATTTTTTTACTTCTTGTAATTGTTGTTGTTAATTTATTATTTTTTTTTTCTTTTTTCATTTTTCTTTTCTTCAATGTTTGGAGAAAAAAAAATAAAACAAAAAAGACGCGCGCGTGTCTCTCCATAAAAAATTACGCTTATTGCGAAATTTATTTGGAAAAAAAGAAAAAAATTACGTGTGTTTTATGTATTTTTTGGAGGGAGGTGGGGAGGATAAAGAAATTAATTGGGGGAAAGGGAGGAGGGGCAGGGCTTTCGATTAATTTACTCGAAAATCCGGTGACTAGCGGCACTCCCAAATTTTTATCGTCTGGTCCACACTACCGGTGACAACGTACGGATGACTTCTGTGAAAATCTGTGGAGACGAAAAAGACAGAATTAAAAATTAACTTCTTTCATTTATTTTTCACTTTTATTATTTAATAATTCTTGTATTCTAAACATTTTTTTTCAAAATTAAATTATTTTCTAAACTTTTAGTTAAAATTCAAAACAAAAAGTTAATTATTTAATATCAATTAACAATCGTTAATAATAAACAATTAATTATTTACTATTAATTAATTAAATTAGTTTAATTAACGATAAATAATTCACAGTTTATTCTTAATAAACAAAACAATTAATTAATTAATTGATTTTAATATTCATCACTAAATTGTCATTAATTGGTAGAAACTTTAATTGTAAATTTTTATAAAATTAAATTCATCAAAAAGTCAATTACATTTCGAAATAATTTTTAAAATTAGACAAAAATTCAATTTTTTTTAAATATAAAATTTTTTTCAATTAAATTTTGACAAAATTTACAAAATAATTGAAAATTGAATAATTAATTATTTCTTAAAGAAAGGAATGAGAATTTTATCAACATTTTTGAAAGAAAAACTTATTTTTTCAAGCAATTTTTGGAAAAATATTTAAATGATTTAATTCGAAAGTTATCCAAGAAAGTTGTATTTTTAAAAAATTAAATTCTTTTAAAACAATTTCTAAGTCGTAACAATAATGGAATTTTTTTCCAAGAATTTTATTGATTTTTTTTCAAAATATAATTTATTTACCGGTAAAAATTAAATTATTTTTACAATTGTATTTAAGCGATAAATCTTATTATGAAAATAATTCATTTTATTCAAAAAAATTTTTTTAAATATATTCAAAGATTGATTTCTTTAGAAAATTTTCTTAAACGTTTTTTTTGTACTTTAATTAATGAAATTTTATTAATTTTTTCTTCTAGATACATGAATTTCTTTGAAAAATTTTATTGAAATAGTAGATATTGAAAATCATTGAATTGCAAAAATTTTTTTTTAATAAAATTTTTATTTTACACAGAAAGCTTTAAAAATTTTAGAGAATAATTGAATTTCTAAAAAGCATTTTATTATTTATGAAAATAATTTTATTGAATTCTTTCGAACGATTTTATTAGAATAGAAGATATTGCAAATTATTGAATTGAGAAAAATTTGTGAAGAAAATTGAAAGTTTGTCAAGAATTTTATTAATTTTTTTGAAAATAGTTGAAATTTTGACAAAAATTTTATTAAAGATTTTGAAGAATAATTTCATTATTTTTAAAGATAATTGAATTTCAAAGAAAAATTTTATTATTTAATAAAGATAATTGAAAGTTTTAAGAAAATTTTGAACATAATTGAAATTTTGCGAAGAATATTATTAATATTTTTAAAAATTTATTTTACATGAATTTTATTAAAATATTCAAAAGCAATTTAATTTTTGAAGAATAATTTTATAATTTATAAAAATAATTGAATTTCGATGAAAATAATAAAATTTTCAAACAATTCATAAGAAATTTTTTATTAAATATAATTGAAATTCTCTGATGAATTTTATTATTATTAATAAAATATAATAGATTCTTCTAACGAATTTTATTAAATTTATTCAAATAATTGAATTTTTGGGAAAATTTTCATTACATATAAAAAAATAATTGAATTTTTGCGAAGAATTTTATTAAATTTTTTGAAAGTATTTGAATTTTTTAAAATTATTTCTGAAAATTGAAAAGAATAATTCAATTTTTTCGAACAATATTATTAAAATTGTGTAAAAAGAATAATTGAATTTTGACGATGAATTTTTTTACGAAAAGAATTAATTTCCTTCAAAGAATTCTTTTAAAAAATATATTAAATAATTGATTTCTTTCAAAAATTTTCCTTGGAAATTATTTTTCCAATTATTAAGTTGCTATAAAAATTTTATTAGTCAACTTGAATTTTATTAAATTTTTGTAAAAAATTAATTGAATTCTTGTGAGAAATTTTGTAAAATTTGCAGATATTGTAAAATATATTTGAATTTTAGCAAATAATTATGTTATATTTAGAGAAAATAATTAAATTGTTGCGAAGAATTTTATTAAAAACTTTTGATAATAATTTAATTCTGTCACGAAATTTTATTAAAGTTTTCTTAAATAATTGAATTATGTAAAGAATTGAATGGATTTTAATTAAAATTACATTGAACATAATTAATTTCCTTCAAAAAATTTTATAACTTGTGAAAATAATTAAAATTCGTTTACCAATTTTATTCGAACAGTGTTTAAAAAAAAGTGAATTAATTCGAAGAATTTTATTAAATCTTCTGAAAATAATTGTATTTTTCAAAAGAATTCATTTAAAACTCGATTCAAAATATTTAAATATTCTTGACAACTATTTTATTAGAATCTCTTTTTTTAAAATTTCTTTAAAAAATTTTCCTTCAAAATTGTATTTCAAATAATTGAATTCGTAACAATGTTTATACATTTTGTTATTCTAATTTATTATTCAATTTTTGAATTGAATTTTATTTATTTACATATTAAATATTTTATTAGGATTATTTTTTAAAACTTCTTTTAAAATTTTTCCTTCAAAATTGTATTTCAAATAACTGAATTCATAAAAATGTTTATATATTTTATTATTCTTATTTATTATTCAATTTTTGAATTGAATTTTATTTATTTACATATTAAATATTTTATTATAATTATTTTCTAAAATTTCTTTAAAAAATTTTTCTTCAAAATTGTATTTTAAATAATTGAATTCATAAAAATGTTTATATATTTTATTATTCTAATTTATTATTCAACTTTTGAATTGAATTTTATTTATTTACATATTAAATATTTTATTATAATTATTTTCTAAAATTTCTTTAAAAAATTTTTCTTCAAAATTGTATTTTAAATAATTGAATTCATAAAAATGTTTATATATTTTATTATTCTAATTTATTATTCTAATTTATTATTCAATTTTTGAATTGAATTTTATTTATTTACATATTAAATAATTGAATTATTTCTAAATAATTCTATTAAAATTCTATTAATTTAATTATTTGTAAAAGTATTAAAATTAAAAGTAAATTTTGAAATTGTAAAAGTATTAAAATTAAAAGAAATTTCGAATTTGTAAATGTATTAAAATCAAAAGTAAATTTTGAAATTGTAAAACTATCAAAAATTAAGAGAAATTTTGAATTTGTAAAAGTATTAAAATTAAAAGAAATTTCGAATTTGTAAAAGTATTAAGAAATTAAAAGAAATTTTGAATAGGCAAATTTTAATTATTGCCAAGAATTGAAAAAAAATAGAAAATTCTTCTCACCGACAGAAGTGCAGAAGTGAACGTGCGCCTCGAGTGTCTTCATGGCGCGTTTATTGCGAATGTCCCAAACTCGTAACGTTTTATCATCGGATGCACTGACAATGAATTTCCCACCGGGATGAAAGACAATGCTGCGCACCCAATTGTCGTGGCCAATTAATGTGAATAGACAAACACCGGCGCCAACATCCCAAATGCGAATTGTTTTGTCACGTGAGCCCGATGCAAGGAAAGGTCCCTCGTGTGCACCCTTGTTATCAGCGCCCGCTGCGGCGTTTATTGGCGCTCGCGCGCACTCTGGCGCCCAGGCGATACACTCAACCACGTGATCATGATCCCTGAGTTCGGCCTGTAAATTAATTTCCCATTATTATTAACAATTCAAAACAAAAAATACCCAAAAAAAACCTACATAGAAAGTAATTTTAAAAAACTTATTATCCATAACGTAAAATCTATAAAATTCGATTCTCTTTCTGTATTTTTATTAAATAAAATTAAAAACATAACCTTAAATTGTTTGCTTCTTATATTTCAGGGCTCGAAGCAGTGAAAGTAGTTAAAAATACGGAATATTTTTAAATTTCTCTATTTATAAATTTATAAATATCTATATTTACATATATAAAACATTACGGAACAAAAATTAAAAAATACGGACCATTTACGGACCAACTAACAAAAATAGAATCAGGCCGAATCAAATATACGAGAACATTTTACTTAAAACTAGAAATTCAATTTTTCATTAACTATAAAACATGAAGAAATCGATAACTTCGAGTCTTCGAAACGAAGTCATCGATTTCTTCATGTTTTATAATAATTAATATTAATTATTAACAAAAATAATTTATAATTTTAATTAATTGTAATTAATTTTAATTAAAATCATTATCAATTCAATTATTACTGTTCAGAATTTTTATCTAAAATTCTTCTTTAAATCGATTATTTTTAATAAATTTCGATAAAGTTTTTTGACAATTTTCAAATTCATTTCTTTACAATATTTTACGAAATTTCAATTATTAGTTAAATTCTCTTATTAAATAAATATTAGAAAATAGAAATTGAGAATAGTATTAAAAAAAACTCAAACTTTTTCAAAAAAAAATTCATTACAAAATTCAATTATTTTTTTAAATTTCCACTATATTGCTTTTAGTATTCAACGATTATCTAAAATTTTAACTGAAATTCATTTTTATGAAATAAAATTCAATTTTTTTGAGAATTTTTTACTAGAATTCAATTATTTAAATAGAAATAAAACGCAATTAAATAATTTATTGAAGAATTAAACGTTAAAATTCAATTCCCATAAAAAATTGTTATCAACAAATTATCAAATACTTGAATTCTATTGACGAATTTTAATAAAAATTTTTAAGAATTTTTTTTTGAGAAATTCGATTAAAATTGTATTAAAAATAATTGAAATTCTGCATTGAATTTGATTATTTATGAAAATAATTGAATTCTTGTGAAGTATTTTAATAAAATTTTCAAAAATATATAAATTCTTGTAAAAAATTCACAGGAATTCAATTATTTTGAAAAATTTTATAAAAATTCTTGGCATAAATTAAATTATCAACAAATTATCAAATACTTGAATTCTATTGAAGAATTTTAATAAAATTTTTAAGAATAATTACATTTTTAGAGAAATTCGATTAAAATTGTATTAAAAATAGTTGAAATTCTGCATTGAATTTTATTATTTATGAAAATAATTGAATTCTTGCGAAGAATTTTATTAAAATTATCAAAAATAACTAAATTCTTGTGAAAAATTAACAGGAATTGAATTATTTTTAAAAATTTTAATAAAATTCTTATGGCATAAATTAAAAATAACAAAATTCTTAGCAGATCTTTAATTACTTTCAGAAAATTTAATAATATTCTTCGCAAGAATTTAAATATTTTCGTAGAATAGTAAAAGTCTTTGCAGGGAATCAATTATTTTCAATAGTCTTAATAAAATTCTTCGCAAGAATTCAATTATTTTTAAAAATATTAGAATTTTAGCAGAAATTTGATCATTTTAAAAAGTTTTAATAAAACTTTTTTTGGTAGAAATTCAATCATTTTCAAGGCAATTTTAAAAAAATTTGCCAAATTCAATAATTTTTTTATAATCTAAGATTTTAACTGAAATCTATAATTTAAATCAATGTTTATGAGAAAATTCTACCAGAATTCAATTATTTAAATACAAAAATAAATAATTTATTGAATAATTGAATGTTTCTTCGAAATGAATTACTATTAAAAATGTTATCAACAAATTTTTAAACAATTAAATTCTTTGGACGAATTTTAATAAAATTTTTAAAACTTTTTTTCGAGGAATTCGATTAAAATTCTATTAAAAAGAATTGAATTTCTAAAAAGAATTTTATTATTTACGAAAATAATTGAATCCCGGCAAAATTTTATTAATTATGAAAATAGTTGAATGATTGCGAAGAAATTTATAAAAAAAATTTGTTACTAATGAAATTCGTGGGAAATTTTTATTATTCTTTGAAAATAATTAAAAGTTTTTGTAGAATTTTATTACATTTTACTTCCTCGTGAGAAAGCTTTGTAGTCGTTTAATTTATATTTTTTAAATAATTGAATTCTTTTGATAAATTTTATAAAAATAGTAGATGTTGAACAATATTTAATTTTTGCAAAGAATATTATTACTTTTTGAAAATAATTCAAATTTTGCAATGGATTTTATTAAGATTTTTGAAAGTAATTGAATTTTATTACTTTAGAAAATAATTGAATTCGTGTGATAAATATTGTTAATTATGAAAATAATTGAAATTTTTTAATGAATTTTAATAAAATTTTTGTAAATAATTGAATTTTGTTGAAGAATTTTGCTATTTATTTATAAAGATAATTGAAATGTTGACGTTTTTTAGTTTTTTTTTTTTTTTTGAAAATATATGAATTTCGGAGAAGAATTTTAATATTTCTAAAGATAATTGAAATTTTGACGAGAATTTAAAAAAAATTTTTGAACATAATTGAATTTTTGCGAAGAATTTTACTATTTTCTGAAAATAATTGAATTGTTTCCAAGAATTTATTAGATGTTTGGAAAATAAATGAATTTTTTTCGAAAAAGTTTATTAAAAATTGGGAAAAAATTTTACTTGAATCCTTGAGTGAAATTTTATTAAAAACTTGCCATAGTAAAATTTTTTAAAAATAAATTATGTCGTTTTTAAATTTTTCAAGAAAATAATTTAATATCTTACCAGAAGTTTCTTAAAAAATTCCAAAATAATTGAATTTTTAAAATAAATTTTTCAGACAATCTCACAAATAATTGATTTTTTGAGATTAAATCATGTTTAGAATTTTTTTGAAAAGAATTGAATGTTTGCAAAGACTAAATATTCGAATCGTTTCAATGGATTAATGCAAAATTTCAGAAAATAATTGAATTCTTTCGTGAAATTTTATTAAAATTTTGAAAATAATTTAATTTCTGCGAAGAATTTTACTATTTGAAAATAATTGAATTCTTCCGAAGAATTTTATTATTAACAAAAATAAATGAATTGCGAATTTCGAAAAGGGTTCAACTCTGAAAATCGTAAGAGTCATTTTTACTGTCTCTTGTTATACAAAAATGACACTTAAGGTTTTTAGAGTTGAGCCCTTTTCGAAATTCGCGATTCAAATGAATTGAAGAGTTATTTGAAAATTTTTGAAAATATAAACAATAATTAAATATTTACTTAATAAGAGAATTTTAAAATTTTTGTTTATTGAATTATTGAATTTGAGAAAAATTTTTGAAAATTCAATTTTATTATTTATAAAGATAATTGTAACTTTTACGAGAATTGAAAATATTTTTTTTTTCGAACATAATTGAATTTTTGCGAAGAATTTTATTTCTTTTCAGAAAAAAAATTTTATTTCTACAATCATTTTTGACTTCGCTAAAAATTAATTTTTTTTTAATCATTTTTAACTAAATTTCTATAAATTAATTATTTTTAATTATCACTTAAATATAAATAAAAAAAAATTAATTAATTTTAGAAGAAAATTTGAATTAACAAAAATTTTTCAAAAAGTTCCTTCTTCTAATCAAATTGATTCTAAATTGAAATTTCATAGAATTTCAATTTAAAACCTTTTGATTTTTGTCTGTTTTGAATAAAATTTGACTTTTCTCTGAATTTTCTTTTCAATGTTTAAAAATTTTTTTTTAATGTTCTTGTTTCTTAAAAAAAAAGAAGTGAATCAAGAAAAAAGTACCTTTGTGTCCTTGGTGGCAATGGACCAAATCCTAATAGTCTGATCGTTGGAGCAACTGGCAATAAGTTCACCGCAAGGACTGATTCGTGCCATTCTCACCCATTCCCTATGACCGGTGAGTGTCTTGACGCAATAACCCGTTGCAACCTCCCAAATTTTAATTGTCTTGTCCCGCGATGCACTCACAAGAAAATCACCCTGCGGCACGAATGTCACGGACGTGACATTATGATCGTGACCGTGCATTGTCTTAATACAGGAGAATGACTGATGAAAGTCCCAGAGTTTTATTGACATATCGGAACTACATGAGACGAGTAATTTGCCAGTTGTGTCGAAAGCAATGTCCTGTACACTGTCCGTGTGTCCTTTTAATGTCCTCTCGAATTCACCGCTCTCAAAGTCCCAAACCTTTTTCAAAAAAAAAATTATACAAAAAAAATTAATACAAATTCAAAAATGAAATGAACAAAAATCAACAAAATAATTAATATAAATACAAAAATTAATACAAAAGAATTAATACTGTATACCAAAATTAATACAAAAGAATTAATACAAATACGAAAATTAATACAAAAGAATTAATACTGTATATAAAAATTAATACAAAAGAAATAATACAGTATATAAAAATTAATACAAAAGAATTAATACAAAAGAATTAATACTGTATATAAAAATTAATACAAATACGAAAATTAATACAAAAGAATTAATACTGTATATAAAAATAAATACAAAAGAAATAATACAGTATATAAAAATTAATACAAAAGAATTAATACAAATACGAAAATTAATACAAAAGAATTAATACTGTATATAAAAATTAATACAAATACGAAAATTAATACAAAAGAATTAATACTGTATATAAAAATTAATACAAATACGAAAATTAATACAAAAGGAATTAATACAAATACAAAAATTCTACGAATATTTAATGGCTCACATTTTTGATTGTTAAAAAAAAGAAATGACTCCAAAATCAAACCTTAATTGTTGCGTCTTCGCTCGCAGAGACAATAAGGCTGAAAACTGGATGAAAGATGACTCGATTAATTGTCGCTCTATGCCCAGTGAGGCAGAATTTTTCCGGCGGCCTTGGAATCCATTCGGATGAGGATCTTTTGCCGCGTGTTGGCGCCCCTTCAATGAATTCCTTCTCAGCTTCTGAGAGTTTGGATTCTAATTCCATTACCTTTAGGGAGAAAAAAATAATTTTTGTTTCATTTGCCTTAAATTACCCTTCATCTATTTCTTCATACCATAATTTTTTGGATTTCGCAAAATAGTATTCATTTTTTGGATTTCGCAAAAAAGTCTTCATTTTTTATTTCGCAAAATAGTCGTCATTTTTTATTTCGCAAAATAGTATTTATTTTTTGGATTTCGCAAAATAGTATTAATTTTTTATTTCACAAAATAGTGTTCATTTTTTATTTCGCAAAATAGTGTTCATTTATTTTTTCACAAAATAGAAAATCTCGAATTTTTAATGTATTAGAAAAATTCGTCATACCTTCTTTTGTAGTCTAATGACTGAGGTCCACTTTTTTTCAAGAAGACCACCGTATTTTCTTTCCACTTCTCCGGGCATGTCGGCTTCCTTCTTGAATGCCTCCAATGCATCTTGATAACCGTTCGCACTTAAATAATCCGCGATCGCCTTATTTCTGTAAAAGAAAACGAAAATTGCTCTAAGAAAAAATTCCTTTTCCCAATTTATTACATTAGATTATAATCGACAAATTCTTAATTGGAACTTTTTTTATTTTACACTTTCTTGTTATCCTCAAAAATACTTAAAAATAATTAAAAGTACTAAAAGATACTTTAAAATACTAAAAAATAATTAAAAATACTTAGAAATACTAAAAAATACTTTAAAATACTTAAAAATACTCAAAAATAATTGAAAATACTTAAAAATACTAAAGAATAATTTTAAATACTTAAAAATACTTAAAAATAATCAAAAGTACTAAAAAATACTTTAAAATACTAAAAAATAATTAAAAATACTTAGAAATACTAAAAAAAACTTTAAAATACTTAAAAATACTCCAAAATAATTGAAAATACTTAAAAATACTCCAAAATAATTGAAAATACTTAAAAATGCTAAAGAATAATTTAAAATACTTAAAAATAATTAAAAGTGCTAAAAAATACTTTAAAATACTAAAAAATAATTAAAAATACTTAGGAATACTAAAAAATACTTTAAAATACTTAAAAATACTCAAAAATAATTGAAAATACTTAAAAATACTAAAGAATAATTTAAAATACTTAAAAATTCTTAAAAACAATTAAAAGTACTAAAAAATACTTTAAAATACTAAAAAATAATTAAAAATACTTAGAAATACTAAAAAAAACTTTAAAATACTTAAAAATACTCCAAAATAATTGAAAATACTTAAAAATACTAAAGAATAATTTAAAATACTTTAAAAATTCTTAAAAACAATTAAAAGTACTAAAAAATAATTAAAAATACTTAGAAATACTAAAAAATACTTTAAAATACTAAAGAAAACTTTAAAATATTTAAAAATACTTAAAAATAGACCTCGCACTCAAAAATTAATTTGAAAAAGTAGCAAAAAGTGGCTTTCAAACAAAAAAAAAAAAAAAGAATTTTAGCTATCGAAAATTTAAACTTGACGACCAAAAAAAACTAAATTTTTGACACTTCCCAAAACTGACAAAAATTCCATTCTATTCTTCATTTTCCTCACTTTTTCCTAATTTTCGCAAAAAAAAAAAAAATTCACTTCTTTCTAATCCTGCTAAAGAAATTCAATTCCTGCAACGAATTTCTTAATTTTTAAAAAATAATTTCCCTTCAAAACTTTATGAAAATAGTAGATATTGAAAATCATTGAATTGAGAAAAGTTTGTGATGAAAATTGAAACATTGCCAAGAATTTTATTATTTATTAAGATAATTGAAATTTTCCCAAGAATTTTATTAAAATACTTGAAAATAATTCAATTCCTGTGAAAAATTCTAATACCTTTGTAAATATTTAAATTCTTCCAAAGAATTTGAAGAAAAAAAATTTTTAATAATTTTTCGAGGAATTGAAATTAATTTTCTAAAAATAATTGCATTTATTTATAGCAATTCATGCAAAATTATATTAAAAATAATTAAATTCCCGAGCAGAATTTTATTATTTAAGAAAATAATTGAATTATTGCGAAAATAAATAAATAAAAAATTTTAAATAATTTTTCGAGGAATTGAAATTAATTTTCTAAAAATAATTGCATTTATTTAACAATTCATGCAAAATTATACTAAAAATAATTAAATTCCAGAGCAGAATTTTATTATTTAAGAAAATAATTGAATTATTGCAAAAATTTTTTTTTGAAGTGTTAAAAAAGAAATTTTTTTAATTAAAAAAATTTTTTTTTAAAATAATAATTGAAATTTTTGGGACATTTTGGAAAAATTGAATTTAAAAAATTTTATAAACTTTGCTTGACAATAATTCATTTTTCCGAAGTTTAATTTCTTTTTGTAATTTGAGAAGAATTTTGGTTGATGGATCATTTCATAGTTGCCCAAAAATTTTTGGAAAACCATACTTCTCGGTGGATTGATTAAAACCTGTCGGCTTCTTTTCTTTCTTTTAATAAAACCTCCTGAGAATGTTGAAAATTGATTAGAAAATGAAAGTAGAAAAAAAATTCAGGAAGATGAATATATAAATTATTCATGATTAATTAACAGTTCCCTCTTTCGGTTAATTGTCATTAATTTTTGTTAGCATATATCACGATTTTGTGATTATAATCTAAATAAGAATATACGATTTGCTTTTGTTTTCTAGCTATGTGTATATATATTCATGTATTTAAGGTACGATCGAAGTGTGTCATCGTTATAAAGGTCGCCTCCCACACCTGCTCTTCTTGTACATACATATTTACCACAAATTCCGCGAGAGACAATCCAAAAAGCCATTCTAATTAAATCGCGATTTCTAATACAATTATATTTCTCAACGTCTATATTTAACATTATTTTCAAATTAGAAAAAAAAATACAATGAATCAAAAACATTAGGTAATTTTAGAGATGTAAGAATAATGCAATAACAAATTCGCGAGTGCTTTGTTGACGTCAACTTTTTTACTTTTAATTTATATCAATCAATTTGTAATGTTTTGTAATTATTCCATTATGTCTTGCTTAAGATGATTTATTGCCATTGCTTTTCTGATCTTATTTTCTAAAATTAAAAACATTCTATAATTTTAGATGTGTTTAGTTTTAGACATGTTTGGAATCATAATCTTCACCCTCTGCTTAAATGTTGGTAATTAACTGTTGTTGTCAAAAAAAGAGTTAGTTTTAGACTTGGGATAAGTTTTGACTTGTGATCAGTTAGCACAGATCAGTTATCAACAGGGTTTAAATATATTTTGTAAAATTAATTTTTTTAATTATTAATTTTCTGTATTTAAATCTAGTGTATCTTCAATAAGGTGCGTAAGAGTTAAGGATTGGAAAATTCGAATGATTATGTAATGTCTTCGGTTACGAATTGCTGATAATTTTTTCATAAACGTTTATAAAAAGCACAATCGCAAATTTTCAGTGAATGACGTCACTGTTGTATATTACAAGTCGAGGTGTGCATCGCGCACGTGTATATTACGCTGCTATATAGTCTTGGAGAGTAAAGATCAATGGCCACAATCACTTCTTCCTTATTCACCTTTTTCCTGGCATTTAAGTCCTACATTGTATTCCTTTAAATACCATAACATTCAATTATTATTTTTATTACTAATATAACAAAAAAAAATTTGAATTCATAAATAATAATAATAATAAATATTATTATTATTATTATTATCATTATTATTATTATTATTATTATTATTATTATTATTATTATTATTATTATTATTATTATTATTATTATTATTATTATTATTATTTATGAATTCAAATCAAATTCAAATTATGATTCCAAACATATATCTAAAACATTTAATTTTAGAACGTTTTTCATTTTAGAAATTAAGAACATAAACGCAATGACGATAAATAATCTTAAGCAAGATGTAATAGAATAATAGTAATTAATTATTATATAAAAAAGTATATTATTATTATTCTTATTATTATTATTATCGTATCGTTAATACCATTATATATTTTTTTATTACTGTGATTGTGTAAGAAAATATATTTATTGTTAAAATACTCCTCGAAAAAGGAATTAAAAAATTTGTTAGTCAGGGATAGTAAAAAATTAGTCAAGAAAAAGTCAGGGAATTTTTAAAATAAAATTTTGCAGCCACCCTAAATAATTAAATTTCAACAATGAAATTTACTATTTTATGAATAAAAATCATTAATTAGTTGGGTCATGCTAATTAATTTGAACCATACAAATTAGACATGTAGTTTAATAAAAATTCATGACGATATTAATAATGAAAGTAAATGATTAAATTAATTTACTCTGTCTGCACAAGATCTTCAATATTATTCTATCTGAATAATTAATTTCCACAGGAATTCGATTCATTTAAAAATATAGTATTTACAAAAAATTTTCGAAAAAATGAATTATTAACAAAATTTTCATACAATTCTTGACAATAATTTAATGACTTTCATTAACAATAACAGTTTTCATGGAAATTATTTGAAATATTCATAATATTTATTCTATTTCGGAAAAATTAATTATGTAAAGCAATGTTTATAATTTTTTTTTATTTTTTTCTTAATTTTTATTGTCTCGATTATTTCCACAAAATTCCATACAAAAGAATACAATTTTTTTTAATTCGTTAGAAAGTATTCGAAAAGAATTTATTAAATTATTAAAATTTTTTTTTATCCAATTTTTCCAAAATGTCCCAAAAGTTTCAATTCTTTTTGAACATTTAAAAAAAAAAATTTTTCGCAACAATTCAATGATTTTCGCAAATAATAAAATTCTGCTCAGGAATTCAATTATTTTTAACATAATTTTTCATGAATTACTAAATAAATGTAAAAAATAAATGCTAAATTAAATAAATTAAATTCTTAGAAATTCAATTTCAATTCTTTGGAAGAATTTAAATATTTACAAAGATGTTAGAACTTTTCCCAGGAATTGAATTATTTTCAAGTATTTTAATAAAATTTTTGGCAAAATTTCAATTACTTTTTTAAACAATTTAATTTTTGGCAAAATTTAAAATATTTTTAAAAATTTAATAAAATTCACCGCAAAAATTCAATTATATTCAAAATTTTCTTAAAACTTTCAATTATCTTTAAAAATAATAAAATTCTTCTTCGAAATACAATTATCTTTAAAAATAATGAAATTATTCTTCAAAATTTCAATTATTTTCAAAAAAAAATTTTTAAATTTTCTTCAAATTTTTAATTATCTTTTTATTAAAGTTCTGCTTCGAAATTTAATAGTCTTTGAAAATAATGAAATTGTTCTTCAAAATTAAATTATTTTCAACAATTTTAATAAAACTCTTGGCACAATTTCAATTATTTTTAAAAATTATATTAAACTTCTTGTCATAATTTCAATTATTTTAAAAAATAATAAAACTATTCTTCAAAATTTAATTATTTTCAAAATCTTTAATAAAATTCTTGGAAAAATTTCAACTGTCTTCAAACATTGATAATACAATTTTTGGCAAACATTCAATTTTCTTCACAAATTTTTCTCAATTCAATGATTTTCAATATCTACTATTTTCATAAAGTTTCCAAGCAGAATTCAATTATTTAAAACATTGTTTTTAAAAAAATTAATTTATTTTACAAGTAATGAAATTATTTGTAGAAATTAAATTATTTAAAATATTTTCAAAAAATTCTTATTGAAAGAATTCAATTATTTTTCATAGAATTTTAATTAGACTATTCGAAATAATTAAATTATTCTTTTGAATTTTTATAAAATGTTTTTTAAAAAAATTCATTCTGTAAATTCAATCAATTTAAAAAAAAACTTCATGAAATATTAAAATATTTTTCTTAATTCGTTATAAAATTTTTCAAAAAAATTCAATTATTTTCAAAAATTTTGATAAAATTCAATGAAATTAAATGTTCAGTTTTTTTGCTCTTTGAATAAATAAATAAATAAATAAATATTAATTATTCTTAACAAAAACGACTATTTTCAAAACTTGAAAGAAATTGTTCTTAAAATTCATTTATTTTCAAAAATTTTAATTCAAATTAAGTATTAGAGATACTTTATTATTTAAAGAAAAGTTCAAAGAAATTCTTTAAAATTAATTTAATTACAATTTTCAAGAAAATTTTATCTTTATAAATAATAAAATTCTTGGCAAAAATTTAAATATTTTCAAAAATTTAAATAGAATTCTCCGCAAAAATTCAATTATGTGCAAAATTTTCTTAAAACTTTCAATTATCTTTAAAAATAATAAAATCCTCGAAATGCAATTATCATTAAAAAAAATGAAACTATTCTTCAAAATTTCAAATATTTTAAAAAATTTCAATAAAATTCTTCGCGAAATTTCAGTTATGTTGAAAAATATTTTTTAAACTTTCTTCAAACTTTCAATAATCTTTATAATAAAGTTCTTCTTCAAAATTTAATTTCTTTTTGTAATTTGAGTAAATTTTTTGTTAATGGATCATTTTATTTTTTATTTTATTTTTTATTTATTTTTTTATTAAATTTTTTATTTAATTCTTTATTTAATTTTAATTTTAATTTTTTATTTATTTGTTTTTAATTGTCCAAAAATGTTTAAACAATTTTTTACTGTTTATGAATATCAAGAAAACATTAAACTCCAATCTGGCAATTAAAAGATTTTTCTTCAAATCTGAAAGAAATTAAATTATTCATTACTGAATAATTTCAGAATCAAAAATTTTTAAATTAACTCATTAACTACACAATTAACTATTCTTTTTGTCACGAAATTAAATTATTTAAACATTTTTTTTAGTAAAATTCTTGATAAGAATTAAGTTGTTTACAAAAAAACTACTAAAAAAAACAAATTTAATTATTTTTATAATCAGTAAAATTCACCGAAAAAATTCAAATATTTAAAAAATTCTTTAATGAAAGTGATTTCATTAATTTGTATTGAATTTTTGCAAAAAATTTTACTAGTTATAAATAAACTTGAATTTTTTCGAAGAAATTATTCAAATTTTGCAAATATAAATTAATTCTTTTGACAAGTTTTATAAAGAAATTTTTAAAAAAATTTTCCGAAATTTATTAAATATAACTGCAATTTTTGGCAAACATTTTATTATTTTAAGAAAATGAATTGTTTCAAAAAATTTATTAAAGTTATAGAAAATAATTGAATTTTTCAGCCAATATTTATATAGAAATTAAGAAAAATTAAATTTTTTCGTGAAATTGAAAAATTTACAAAATTTATTGAATATAATTGAATTTTTGCAGAGACTTTTACTGTTTACAATTGTAATTCAATTATTTGGAAGGATTTATTAAAAATTTAGAAAATAAAATTCTTTTTGACAAATTCATTAAAGAAATTAAGAAAACTTTTAGATAATTTATTAAATATAATTGCAATGTTTGCAATTTTTTGCAAACATTTTATTATTTAAAGAAAATGAATTGTTTCAAAAAATTTTTTTAAAATTACAGAAAATAATTGAATTTTTTGGCCAAAATTTATAAAGAAATTAAGAAATTAATTTTTTTCGTGAAATTAAAAAATTTACAAAATTTACTGAATCCAATTGAATTTTTCCAGAGATTTTACTATTTGTAATCGTAATTTAATTGTTTCGAAGGATTTATTAAAATTTTAGAAAATAAAATTTGTTATATATAATTGTAATATTATCAATTTTTTGCAAAGATTTTTTATTATTTAAAAAAAATGAATTATTTTAAAGGATTTGTTAAAATTTTCAAAAATAATTGAATTCTTTAGACAAAATTTATTAAAAAAAGAAAAATTGAATACTTTCGTGAAATTTAAAAAAAAAAAAAAATTGAAAAATTTACAAAATTTATTAAATATAATTGAATTATTGCAAAGCTGTTACTATTTATAATTATAATTGAATTATTTTGTAGGATTTATTAAAATTTTTGAAAATAATTGTATTCGTTCGTGTAATTTTATTAAAATTTTTCTTCAAAATAATTGAATTTTTGCAATAATTTTACTATTTATATAAAAAAAATTGAATCATCCGAAGAATGTTATTATTTTTGAAAATAATTGAATTCTCTACGAAAAATTATAATAAAGTTTTTGAAATTTTGTTATTTGCATAATAAATTTTAATAAAATTCTTCAAAAGAATTAAGTTACGTTCAAAAATTTTAATAAATCATTCTTTTGAAAAATTAAATTATTCTTATCAACCATAAAATTCATCACGGGAATTCGATTATTTCAAAACCATTTTAATAAACATTTCCCGAAAAATTCATTTCTTTGAATATTTTTCCAATAAAAATTTTGTTAAGAATTAAATTATTTTTATTAATTTAAAAAAATTAAATGAAAAATTTATTCTTTTAACAAATAATAATATTTTTTGCGAGAATTCAATTATTTGAAATACAATCTGTAATTAATTTTTCTCTAAAGAAGTCAATTATTTAAAAATTGTTTACAAAACTCTTTACGTGATTTTAATTATTTTCCAATTTTCTGATCTCAAAGCATTGCAAAAATTTAGCAATTTTTAGTTGCAATAGTTTTAAAATTAAAAGCATTGAAAGTGAAAATTTATTAAGAAAGTTGAGAAGCAAACAAAAACTAACTTTAAACTGCGAACAGTTGTTTCAAAGACAACAAAAATAATTTATTTCTCTAAAACTGTTCACCAAACAATTTCAGGTCCCTAAATAGAAAAACTTCGACTTCTCATTTTTTTTGCCGCACAACAATGCACCTTCGTTATACAAAGTTAATTGTTCCGAATTTATTAACCAAAACTATAATAAATATCAAAATTATTAAACAATGAATGTAGGAGAATAATGAAGAGATAATTTCGTGCAAAAAGGGAACTATACCGAGGCCTTTCACCCTGGGAAGCCCCAACTTGAGTAAAACAACTTTCGATCTCTTTCCCACGTATTATTTCCATTCAACAATCCAATGAATCGTGCTACATCAAGACTACTTTTTTTTAAATTCATTTAAAAAGATTTATTTATTATTATTATACACACAGAGAACTTCTCAGCTCTCACGAAAAACGATTTCATTCTTTTGCCTTACTTTTATCGAAAGTCACGCGAGTCAACTCATTAGAATTTGCCCTAGAAAATTTAGATCAAACAAAATTTTTTAAATTGTTATTAAATGTTAAAAAAAATTTAAATACTGTGCTAAATGTTGAATTTAATTTAATGTTAAATTTGAAAACAAATATTTCTGTTTTCGCCTACAATTTTTTTTTGCAATTAGAACTTTGAAGTGTTTACCCAAAACAAAAAGAGTTTCCGGATCATGAAACTTAACCTTCTGCAAATGTTAACTTATCAAATTGTTAACGATTATTATTATTGATAAACTAACAAAAGAGTATAGTCAAATCATAACTAATATAGATGCGAAAAACAACAAAGATAAATAACAAAAAACTATACTGTTTTTTTTGTTGAATGGAAATATTAAAATTAAAACGGGGAAACTTAATTTTTCGAGACAGAACTCGTGAAGAGAAAAAAGGAATTTTTGTGGTAAATTAAGTCCACATGAAACAATTCCGAATTGTCAATATAGAACAAGAAATTCTATTTGTTGTTGAGACAGAGAAGAATTGTTATGAAAGATATTTAGATTTGTTCGATGAACAAGCAGAATTGTTACGGACAACAATTATCCACAACAATTTAATTGTTGTGGTACAAACCTAGATTGTAATTTTGACAATACAATTAGTTTCATTAACGAACCTTCAACTAATGATCGTTAAATTGATACATTAAATTAATAAATCAAATCAGTTAATGAATCAATCAAGTCAATTAATGAATCAATCAAATCAGTTAATGAATCGATCAAATCAATTAATGAATCAATCAAATCAATTAATAATTTAACATCAAAATTTATACTTTATGTTTTATGCACTACATTAAACTGAGGAGAAATTTTTCAAAACCTAAATTCTGACACGTGCGGAAATTTCAATAAATATATATTTATCATATACTTGTAATTTATCAATATACTTGTAATGATCATCTGAATTTTTATGCCAAAGAATTTGCTCGCTGGATGGAGTTTGCTTCTGAGATTATTTATATGTTTTACAACATGAACGTGACTTTGGAACAATTATTAAACTGTCATGTTGGTTCAAAAAAACCGAAATGTTTCATCGAAAATTGTCAGGAGAGTCGCTTCCATAACAGTACGGAATTGCGAACTGAATAAGTTGATCGTAACTGATTTGTATTGTAGCTAAAACAAGATACATTCACATTAACAGCCATTACGAATTGTAATTTCAAAATTCCTAATTGTGTCAGCAACAAATCTGCTAAAATAACAATTCAAAATTTGTTTGCACAACATGTTTTTTCTTCAAGTTTTCAACATGTAAAATTTCTATGCCACTGAAGTGACAATAACTCTTCATTTGTGTCATTAAAGTGACAATAACTCTTCACGTCTGTTTCGGTTGGTATCAAAATAAATCTTCAGTCTTTCCCTAAGTTTCGTCTCATTGCGTGTCTGTTCTGGAACCAAAATTTCAAAATTTCAATACAATTCAGTTCTACTATTAGACGTGACGTAAAAAGTTACATTTAAATCTATTTAGGGCAAATACCACCGAACGTTAATACCACCATTAATACCACCGAAAAGTTAATGAACGATTAAAGTCAGTATAACGGTTGATGATTGAAGATTGACGATCTGATTGAGGATTCAATCATTGATTAACTTCTAATCGGTACGATTAGTACTATTGGTACGATTTTGGTACAAAGGATTATTGAATTTAAAAGGAGTAGTAAATGAAAATTCGCTACTGTTTCAGGATTGGACCACTTAGATACTGTCTTTAAAGTCCTTAGACCTTTCCAAACATTAGTTAATAGATTTACATTAATTTTTACAGCATAATTCAATTGTTGGCCCTATGGGTACGAATATCGAAAACAAGAATTACGTCACATGTAGAAAAATATCGCAGCGGGAAATTTAAAAAAAAAAAACTCCATTTGCAAATTCTGCCTTCCCCTCTCTCTCTTTCTCTCTTTTCCACTGATTTTGCGCATAAAATCGCTTCTTGACGTCTCTCAAAGTCTATCGATTTCATGTGTTGCGCGTGCTCGAGAAAGAAACCCCCAGACATTTAATAACGCCCACTGTTCTAGTCACCCTTCGCCACCCCCTTTACCCCACAAGCCGACAACTAACCCCCCCAACATCTACCATCAACTGATCTGGAGACTAATTTCTAAAGATCGATTTTGTCTATTTTCAGTTTTGAAAATTTTCATCTATTACTATTAAAATTACAAATTTCATTCTCCATATATCAATTTTTGCCGAAATATATGTACACTTAAAACTAATTCTCCCATTTGCAAAAAGAAAAACAATTTTAACACCAGAATAGTATAATTATATCTTTCTGATCTAAACGTGACCCACATTCAGGGAAGGGAAAAAAAAAATGTTTAACGAGAGATCGATTAAAGTGCAAGTCACGTTCGACATTATAATTAAAAGGCGATAATTATTTAAAAGCAAAACAATTTATAGTCAAAGATTCTTTTTTTTGGGGTATTAACTAAATAAGCTAAACAAAAATATTTTCTTCTCACTTATTACCGAGTTTCAAACATTTTAATATCATCCAATTTTACAGGACACAAAAAATTCAAAAAAAAACCGAATTTTATTTTTCCAATAAAAATAATTATAGACACTAAATTTATTCTTTCGGGTTTTCTGTAATGATTAAGTTAATTCGATGTTCTTGGATGAAATTTGAGTAGTATCGGATGTGAAAATAAGACTTTTTTTACCCCTCCCCCCTTCCCCGTTAAGTACAAGTTAGAATACATATTATATTTCCCTGAAAGTAAACTTGAGTAATGAAACGATTAAATTCGGAAGCTAAGAATGGCGTTTTCATTGATCGTTTTCAAGTCTGCACGCTATCTTTATATAAACAGGACAAAACCTCTTGAAACTCATAAAAAAAAATAAATATAACTTTTACTTTTTCCACTTAAAATGAAAAATAGGGGGAAAATCTTTTTATTTTTATAAAGTGCGTAACGTTAAAGTCCTCAATGAGGCAATTAGTTGAAACTTTATTGATTACTTTCTTTTAATAGATAATATAAATAATTATTTAGAAAAAATTTTAATTTTAAATTTAGATTCCTAAATTAGCGACAGGCGAAAATTTATTCAACAAGATTTTTCGTAAATCAAAAAACATTTTTGAGAAATTCTTAGGCAGTTTTATTCTCTAGTGTCTAAGCTATGTCCCTCTGCTATGTAATCTTCAGTTTGATAAAAATAATTATGTAGATTCCTGCATTATCGACAAGAGAAAAAATATTCGACGCTATATCTCGTAAAATTTTAAATATTCTTGTTAAATTCTTCAATAGCTTTATTACCTAATCTCCAAAGCGAGGATCTCTGCTGTTTTGTCTTCAATTTAACAAGAAAATGTTATGTAGATTCCTAAATTACCGACAGGAGAAAAAATATTCGACGCTATTTCTCGTAAAATTTTAGATGTTTTTTCTTAAATTTTTGATTAACTTTATTACCTAATCTCTAAAGTGAGGGCCTCTGCTGCCTATTTCTTAATTTGACTAAAAAAAATTTAGATTTCTAAATTA
The DNA here is from genome assembly GCA_032873175.1 of Leptopilina drosophilae. Lineage (NCBI taxonomy): Eukaryota > Metazoa > Arthropoda > Insecta > Hymenoptera > Figitidae > Leptopilina > Leptopilina drosophilae. The sequence continues at coordinate 39,289,953 of CM065486.1, read as the reverse complement.
CCGACTGGCGAAAAAATATTCGACCTTATTTTTCGCAAATTTATGAATATTTTTGTTAACTTCTTAAACAATATTATTACTTAGTGTCTAAACTACGTGCCTCTTCTATTTATTGCTTAATTTAATAAAAAAAAAATTAAGTAGATTTCTGAATTACCGACAGGCAAACAAACACCTATTTTCGACCCTATTTCTTGCAAATTTATAAATATTTTTGTGATATTGTTACGAAATTTATTTTCTAAGTGTCCAAGGTACGTACCTCTATTATTTATTTCTAATTTCTGATTTAAAAATCGAATGTTTAAGTTAAATTTCTATATTATCGACAAGACTGCACGAAGACAAAAATCAAACAGCTCCGACTAGGAATTTCTGAAAATACATCTTTTCCATAAATAATATTCTCCTGTTTAAATTTTGTAACAGTTTAAAGACTCACCCGAATAGTCTACTTCTAATAAACTTATATTTAAAAACTTTTCGGCTAATTTTTTCCAAATTGCTTCATTGATGTTGCCAAAATTTTTTTACAATTACCTTATTTAACATCTAAACTAAGTGCCGTTGCTATTTAATATTCATTTTGGCAAAAAAAATTACGTAGATACCTGAATTACCGACTGACGAAAAAAATAGTCGACACTACTTTTCGGATATTTATAAATATATTTTGTGAAATTCTTGGACAGAATGTTATTTCCTACTGTCTGGGGTACGTACCTCTATTTATTTTTAATTAAAATAAACTGAAAACGCAATTTTGATCTGAATTACCGATAGTCGAAGATTTTCGACACAAATTTTCCCTAATTTATCATTAATTTTGCAAAATTCTTTTTCTATTTTATTTTTTTAATATCTAAACTAAGTGCCTTTGCCATTTCTTTTTCTAATTTGAGAAAAAAAATTTTAGTTAGATTCCTGAATTACCGACATTTAACTTTTTTCGACTTTGTGTTTCCAAAAATAACTAAATTTACAAAATTTCTTTACAATTATATTTCTAAATATGAAGGCTATGTGCCTTTGCTATTTTTTCTTAAATTTGTCAAGAAAATGTTTCTGAATTATCGATATTAGAAATTTGTCGACTTTGTGATTCGAAAAAAAACTAATTTTACAAAATTCCTTTACAATTATATTTTCGAATATCTAGACTAAGTGTCTCTACTATTTTTCCTCCAGTTTGCCAAGAAAAATTTGAACCAGATTCCTGAATTACCGATATTAGAAATTTGTCGACTTTGTGATTCGCAAAATAACTTATTTTACAAAATTCTTTTACAATTTTATTACTTAACGTCTCTACTAAGGGCCTCTACTATTTTTGTCGAATTTAAGAAGGAAAATTTTAGTTAGATTTCTATATTATCGACAGAAAGAAAAGTAAATTAATTTTAACGAATATTTTAATGTTCAAAATCAAGATAGTAGTGTATTTAATAAAAAAAAATTGCAAAATTTGATACAAAAAATAATGTGAAAATAATAAAAAAAGATAAAAATACTTACAACTCCTCCCTCTGACGTTGAGACAACACCATTTTCATGATCCTCGAGTGTAACTCGGCAGATTCCTTGGTGAAGATGCAAATCAGATTTATCTCCTCCCTCGAGCCTCGAATTTTAATATAATACCATCGACATTCTGTTGAAAAAAAAAATATTTTTCCAAATTATTCAGAGAAAAAAATTTACTTTTAAAAGAAATATTTACAAATTCCCAGAATATATTTTTTTAAAATATTTTTATTCCTTTACTACTGTGACAAGTTATTTACAAACTTATTCAAAATTTAGAAATAATTTTTTTTTCTCAAATTCAATTAAGCGTTTAAGTAAATAATTTTTATGTTTAATAACAAAAAAGGAAAAATAAAATTATTTGAAAAAATAACAATAGGCGAAATTTCAACTTGAACTTGACATTAATCAAATGGGAGATTAAGATTATAACTGCGAATTATAATGGTATAATTAATCGTTCATTAGATTGTTGCGGTTCAACGAAAAAACAACTTTCGAATTAATCGCAACTTTCAGTATTTGTTTTTTTATTTCATTTTATTTTTGTTCCTTTTTCGTTATAAGATAAAAACATTAATTTCCCTAAATATGTTTTGAAGCAAAATTAAAGTGCAAATAAATTTTCTTTAATGAACTCTATGCAATTGTTTGTTTATAAAAATTTGATTAAAACTTCCTTGAAAAAATTTAACTCGAAAGAAAGGCAAAGTTTAAGTTAAAATTATTTAAAAATGAAACAAATTAACCTGAATAGAAAAATTCATTTTTTTCATCAAAAATTTACCACAATGTAAAATTAATACTACAAAATAACATTTTACCAAGTTTTAAAAAGATTTAAGTTCAAACTAGTTTAAAATTTTTTAAATTTATAAATTTTAACAATTTTTTGAACATTCATTAAATTTTTTTTTGGGTAAAATTTTATAATTTATACACAAACTTCACTGAAATGTAAAATTTTTTTTCTTTTGTTAATATTTACTGCTATAAGTTAACAATTTATTTTTTTACCACATTCAAAAAATTTCCCTCCAGGTAAAATTTTATTCTCTTCAACGAAATTTACTAAAAAGTAAAATTTTAGAAAAAATTTACAGAAAGGCAAAATTTTACAGTTTGAAATAGAAAATTAAAGTTCAAATTAAATTCAAATTTTTTAATTTTCGTTATAATTTCCGTATTAAATTTTACTCAAGAAATTTTCTCTTTTTTCAATCTTTAAAGAATTTGCCGAAAGTAAAATTTTACCTTTTTTACAATAAGTACAAAATTTTAACCTCTTTCTTCGAAAAATGTTTATTTTTATTTTCTTAGAAAATTACATATTAAAGGTGGATAATTTTTTAAAGAAAAAAAATATATTTGCCAAAGATAAAATTTTACAATTTTTAAAAATCTACAAAAAGTAAAATTTTCTTCCTTTTTTCTGTTTCTAAAATAAAAAATGTACAGAAAGTAAAATTTTATTCTTGTTTATATTTCTTAAAATTTACCAAAAGAGTAAAAAATTCAACATTTTTTCTAAAAACATTTACCAAAGGTAAAATTTGACCTTCTTTTGTAAAAAAAAAATTGACGAAAGCAAAGTTTTATCTTTTTTTAGAAATTTACTTAAAGCAAATATTATTCTTACTTCTTTTACTCAAAATTTAATGAAAGTAAAAAATTATCTTTTCTTCTAGAAAAAATTTACCAAAACTAAAATTTTACTTTCTTATAAAATTTTATCAAAAGTAAAATTTTATCTCTTTACAGAATTTATCAAAAGTAAAATTTTACCTCTTTATAGAATTTTATCGAATGTAAAATTTCCTGTTTTCGAGAATTTACCAAAAATAACAATTTATTCAAGTTTCTTTTACTTAAATTTTACAGAAAGTAAAATTTTATTTTTGTTTCTATTTCTTAAAATTTACCAAAAGTGTAAAGATTCAATTCTCTTTCTTAAAACATTTGCTAATGGTAAAAGTTGGCTTTTTTTACTTTAAAAAAATTCAGCGAATGTAAAATTTTACCTTTTTTTTTTAGAAATTTACCAAAAACAAATTTCATATTTATTCCTTTTACTTAAAATTCACTGGAAATAAAAAATTATCTTTTCTTCTAAATAAAATTTACTGAAAGTAAATTTTACCTTCTTATAGAATTTTAAAAAAAGTAAAATTTTCATGGTTTAAAAATTAATCAGAAGTAAAAATTTTTCTCGTTTCTTTTACTAAAAATTTACTTAAACTAAAAATTTATTTTTTTTAAATATTTACCAAAGGTAAAATTTAACAATGTTTCCTAAAAAAATTGACGGTAAAATTTTACCTTATTTTAAAGAAATTTTACCGAAAGTAAAATATTACCTGTTTTAAAAATGTACCAAAAGTAAAAATTTTTTTTTGTTTCTAAAAATTCAGTGATAGTAAAATATTTTAACCTTGTCTCTTGAACTTAAAGTTTACTTAAGGTAAAAATTGACGTTTTTCTTCTAACAAAATTTACCAAAGGTTAAATATGATCTTATTTTTTTTAAAAAAAAATTTATCGAAAGTAAAACTTTTTTCTGTTTCTAAAAATTTACTGAAAGAAAAATGTACTAAAAGTAAAATGTACTGAAAGAAAAATGTACTGAAAGTAAAATTTACTGAAAGAAAAATGTACTGAAAGTAAAATTTACTGAAAGTAAAATTTACTAATAGTTTACTAAAAATTTATTGAAATTAAAATTTTACCTATTTTCGTATACTAAAAATTTTCCGGAAGTAAAATTTTACTTTTTTTCTAAAAAAAAATGACCGTAGGTAAAATTTAAATTTCTTTTCCAAAAAAAAATTTACGGAAGGTAAAATTTTTATCCATTTTTTTCTAAGAAATTACAATTAGAATTTAAAAAAAAGTTCCTTTTATTAAAAATAAACTTTTAAAGAAAAATTTGTCTCTTTTTCAAAATTTTCACAATTTTAGAGAAAATTTTAAAGACAACATTGTCTCATTTTATTTTATCTTCATTTTTTTTTGTTTTTTTTTTTTTTTTTGAGGGGCAAGAAAAGACAAATTTTTGTGCAAAAAAACCATGTTTTTCTGGAAATATGCAAGACCTTGACAATCGGTAAAATCGAAAGAGGGAGGGTCTCTGAATAAGAGTGGGGAGACGATTGAGGGGTGGGTGGTGGCGTCGCGACGCTTTTGCGTGTGCAATATTGTTGTAATCAATAGTCGCGTTGCCGGCCGGCCCCCTTTATACTCTCATTTTATTTAAATATTCACGAATTGTCCTTATTTCTTTATTATTAAACTTCATCCCCCACCCTCACTTTATATTTTTCAAAAAAAAAATAAAAAATCCATCTTCAAATATGATTTTTATAAATTAAAAATTTTTAAAAACGGTCTAAACAATTTTTAATATCCGTTTAAAAAAAATTTTTTCCTTTCCCATTATTATCCTTTGTAAGAAAAGATTTTGAAAGATAAAAAAAATATTTTTACCTTTTTTTATAAATATAAATAAATAAATCAATAAATAAAATATTTTAAAACTATTTTTGCAAAATAGAGAAAATAAAAAAAAGCTTTTCAATTGAAAATTTTGTATTTTTATTTCTTTGTTTCTACAATAATAAATAAATAAATAACAATTTATTCTTGACTTATCAAATTTTTTTTATATTTTTATTATTCATTTATTTAAACAATATTTATTAATTTATTATTTATTTACTTAAACAATATTTATTAATTAATAATTTATTAATTAATATTTATTAATTCATTTATTTAAACAATATACGGGCTTACAATAACGAAAATAATGAATTATTGTCTATTTGTTAATTTATTATTCATTTATTTAAACAATAAACACGCTTACAATAAAAAAAAATAATTAATTATTGTCTATCTGTTAATTTATTTATTGAATTTATTATTATTAATTTATTTATTGCAATTATTATTATCTACTCATTATTAATTTATTGTTTATATTTATTTGTTTAATAAATCGTCGAAAACTAAATTTTTGAGTAAGAAATAAAATTAAAATTTTATAATTTACTGCTAATTTATTAAAAAATATTATAATTTATTATTGTATTTATTTTATTAATAAATGGATATTTATTTTGTTTGTTTATTTATTTAAACAATATGCAGTCTTACATTAATAAAAATAGTTAATTATTGTCGATTTATTAATTAATTTATTGTATTTTTTATTGACTGTTTATTAATTTATTGTATTTATTTATCAACTATTTACTAATTTATTTTGTTAAAAAATATTTACTAATTTATTGTAGTCATTTATTTAATGATTTAACGAATATGTAAAATTATCTTCCCAAAAGTTATAAATTTTTTTGCATATTTTAATTATTTTTATTTCTTTATATATATTTCACGAGGTCTTCGTTTATCCATTTAGTTAATTTTTCATTAATAAATAGAAAATATTAATAAATTTAATTTTAAAAAATCGCAAATAAAAATAATTAATAAAATTCAATTTTTCTCTCAAATTCAAAACCAAGTCTATTAGTTTCTCCAAAAAAGAATAGAAAAAACAAGAATATTATTTTCCATCAGTTAAATAGAAAATATGAATTCCTCTCTCAAGGTTAAAATTTAAATAAGAAAAAAAAATTCGATAACATTCATGGAAAAACTATCTCTCTTTGTTAGAAAAAAATAACATTTTCCTTTTTATCCTTAAATATTGAGAAAGAAAAATTATATTTTTAAAACTCAATCAAGATTTCAACTCGAAAATAACTTCTCTTCCTTGAATCGTATATATTTTTAGGAAAATTTTCTTCTTTACAAACATAACCTAAAAAAATGTCTCATCTAAAGATTCCAAATATTCAAAGGATTTTTCAATGAATAAAAAAACGGTTGAATTCAATGACAAACTAAAAACAGCTGATTCCGGTTTGCAATTAAATTCATCTGTCAAACACTCATCGACAGTTTCACCACGCGAGAAGAAGAGAAAGAGTGACAGAGAGAGAGAGAGAGAGAGAGAGAAAAGAGGGAGAAAACGTGAGAAAGACAGAGACAGAAAGAGGAAAAAAAAGAAAAAAAAAGCACGCAAAAAACAACCCCAGTAAAAAAAACATCTCTAGCGTAAAGAAAAAAGAGATTAGAACACAAGTTTTAATAGTTTCTTTACCACCCTCAACAATATTTTCCCGTTTTTTCCACAAACACACAAGCACAAAAAAATCGTCAAACTTAAAAATGTCGGGTTTTTGCGAAAAAAATCAATTCCGTACACGAGAGAGAGAGAGAGAGAGAACAAACCCCGTCGAGACGACAGAGAGAGAGACAAAGTCGAGAAAATCCTTTTCAGGGCGTCACTTCCGTCAGGGGAGGGGTTGGTGGGGAAACTGTTGACAGATCTTTAAAGGAATCTTTTCAGAACAAAAAAATCAACACACCGAAAATCTCAACTATTAATACAAAAATCCCCTCGTTGTCATTTTACTTTCCTTTACTGATTCACATTACTTTTCTCTTTCACGGGAAAAAAAACTTCGCATTGATCACGACGATTTTATTTTTTTTTTCTTTTTCTCGTACGGCCATTTTGCCTATACGAGAATTTCGTGCCGTCTGTTGGAATACAGTGCAAAACGCGGTCGAGAACACACGATGTGTGCCTGTATATATAATAGAGAAATTGTCGTCGTTCAATGTAAAACAACTCTTTTATTGAGAAAAAAATACATATTACTCACGCTTTTATTTCAAATAAGATGTGAAAATTCAAGATCCCTTCCGATGAGTCGAGGGATAATTTAACAACTTGGATATAACCGGGTTGAAGGGAGGGAGGTTTTTTTTATTATTTTTTTCTTATATATATTTATTTTACAAAAAAAAAAGCAGGGAATCGCAAATATCAACCTTCTCGAGATCACGACTACGATCAGACTGCGGGAATTCTCGTGAGATAGCGCTAATGTCAGCGCATGCGCATTAACTGAAACACTCACAATTTGCGCAAGCGCGGTAATTATAAATTTTCGATTTCTCTCCCCTTTCCTTTTTTAACCCCTATATATCAATTCTCCACTTTTCCACGTACTTTTCTTTGCCAAAAAAAGAAAACTTGGAAACATCATTTTTACATTTATGTTTCATAAATGGTTTTCAATTTAATACAAAAATATTTACGTTCCGAAAAAGTGAGAGAAATGTAAAAAAAAATTAACAAGTTTTATCATTTTTATATATACAGTTAATCAAAAATATTTCCAAAAAGAATGTTTAATTAAAAAAGAAAAATTTATTTGAATTTCCCTCCTTTTCGCGCCTTTTTCTATTCCTGATTTCCGATTGGTCCGCTGCATAACAAGAGAAAAATCGTCTGCTATTGTTTATTTTATTTTAAAAACTAATAAAACAATGGAAGAAAAACTGTAGAAAATCCTTTTTTTCGTAATTAAAAATTTTATTTGGTTTAGAAAAGTTTGCGGGGAACAAAAATTGTTGTAAATAAAAAAAAGAAGATAGAAAAAATGTCAAAAAGCTTTTATATTGCGAGCGGTTTTAAAGAGGATTGTAACAAATTGTTGTCGTTGTTTAATGAAACAAATAGTATTCGATTTGAAAAATTTTGCGAAGTATGGAAGGACATGAAGTTTGCCATGATTTATGCGTAAGTTACAATAATTATTATTAATTTGCATGTAAGGAAAATTTGTTTCATTTTTTCGATAACATAACCTCAAAAAGTAAACAATGATCGCAATTTGTCAATTTTATTTTAAAATATAAATAAATTTATTAAATTATTTGAAAGTCATCATTGAATTGAATTTTTTGTGAAAAATTCTAATATTTTTTGTAAATAATTGAATTCAGGCAACGAATTTTATTATTTGTGAAAGAATTGAAAATATTATTTATAATTCAATTCTTGCGAAGAATTTTATGCAAAAATATTTCAAAATAATTGAATTTTCAAGAATATATTTTTTTATTTATTGAGATAATTGAAATCATTCGAAAAATTTTATTAAAAAATTTCAAAATAATTGAATTTTCAAGAATAATTTTTTTTTATTTATAGAGATAATTTAAATCATTCGAAAAAATTTATAAAAATATTTAAAAATAATTGAATTTCTGAGAGAAATTCAAATTTTTTTGTAAATAATTGAAATCTTCCAAAGAATATTAATTGAAAAAATGATTTTTTTAAATAATACATTTTTTCAAGAAATTGAATTTTTGAGTAATTCGTGTAAAGTTTTTAAATAATTATCTATAATTATAAGTAATTGAATAGTTGCAAAAAATTTTATTACTTATAAAAATAATTAAATAACAAAAAAAATTCATTAAAATCTGTAAAAAAATTGAATTTTTGTGAAAAGTTTTGTTTTATTAAATTTTTTTTTTTTTTTGAATAATTGAATTCTAGTAAAAACCTTTATTTTTGTGAATATAATTGAATTTTTGGAGTAATTAATTTAAAATAATATTTAAAATAATTTAATTCTTGTGATAAATTTTATTATTTATGAAAATAATTGAATTCTTGCTTAGAATTTTATAAAAATCTAAAAAAAATCAATAGAATTGTTTAAAAAATTTTGTTTAAAAATTATTTTTAAAATAGTTGATTTTTTTCGAACAATTTTATTATATTATTTCAAAATAATTGAATTTCTTGTGAAAAATTCTAATATTTTTGCAAATAAATGCAGTTTTACAAAGAATTTTAGAGAATAATTTTTTTTAAATAATTGAATTCTTATAAAAAATTTAAAGAATAATTTTTGTAAATAATTGAATTCTAACAAAGAATTTTAAAGAATAATTTTTTTTAATAATTGAATTCTTATAAAAAATTTTAAAGAATTATTTTTTTTCAATAATTGAACTCTTCGCAAAGAATTTTAAAGAATTATTTTTTTTCAATTATTAATTTTTTCGAAGAAATTTTAGTGGTTGAATATTAGAAATAATGAACAAAAAAGGAAAAAAATTCTTTAAAATACTATTTTAAAAATTTTATAGTTACCATTTTTATGATGTTTCATATTTTTTCTTTTCTCGGTCGACAAAAGCGGAAGACAAACATATTCGGAACTCTTGGAATATTGCGAGGAAGTGTTGCACATCGCCAAGGAATTCGCCCTTCCACCGAGAAATTTTAAAGAGAGAATTGGCGGTCTCTATTTATTATATGGACTCTATTATAAAATGCCAATCAAAAATGTCTCATTAATACGAGTTACACAAGAGCAATGGTCAAGTTTCATGGAATTACATGAACAATTAAAGGCCGGAGAGCATCTCGATGCAAATTTTATACTCTCGACAATGATACACGACGAAGTGTTTGCTCACACAATTTTCGATTTTGAGGTAGAGATTTTACTTCAATTATTGGAAAAAGCAAAAAACAAGAAGAAAAAGATGAATTTTTACTTATAAAAAAAATTCGTTTTCATTTTAATGAAAATTGTGATAAAATGATTATTAAATATATAACTGGCTGTATATTTAATTAATTATTTTTCACTGTCGTTGTTTAATGAAGTGTTTGGGAAATTTTATAACTGAGAAGGAGATTTAAAAGGAAATTAAACCAGTAAAAATACTTTTTTTCGATTCAAAATATTCTCAATATTCTTTTCACTTTAAGAATTTAGTCATCAATTAATTTCATTTTAAGTTTCTGATAGCAAAATAATTTTTTATTACTTTTAAAAATACATTTTTGCTATCTTCTTATTAATAAAATAAAAAAATTTAATTTAAAATACTTTTTAAAAAATACTTTTGAATAAAATAAATACTTTTTGCTATCTTTTTATTAATAAAAGAAAAAAATTTAATTTAAAATACTTTATAAAAAATACTGTTAAATAGAAAAAACACATTTTTGCTATCTTCGTATTAATAAAAGAAAAAAATTTAATTTATTTTAAAAAGTTAGTTGTAAAAATACTTTTTACTTTAAGTAATTTGCATTCAAAATTAAAATTTTTAAGATAGTAGAAAATTTTTAATTAAATATAGAAATTTCTTTAAATTATTTAAAAAATTTAAAATAAAATTTCAACTCAATTGAAAAAAATAAAGAATATTTAAATCTAAGTATTGTTAAAAGATAAAATTAAACTATAGCTTTAAATTTTCATAATGATTAAATATAAATTTGTTGAAATTAAATTTTTAAAAAATTAAATTTAATATAAACTTTAGGTTCAGCTTTTTTCAATAATTAAAAATAAGTTTAAAATTTAGCTATTTTTGAAAATAAGAAGTAACTTTTACGTTCAATTTCATTTAATAATTAAAAAGAAGCTTTAGATTTAGTTTTTTAATAATTAAAAATAAATTATTGGTTAGAAAATGTAAAAACAGTTTAAAAAAGTAATTAAAAAAGCAATAATTAAAAATACTTTTTACTCTATAAGTAATATTTTTAAAATTAAAATTTTTAAGGTAAAAGAAAATTTAAATTTAAATATAGACTTAAAATTGTTTTAAAAATTTTTAATAAAATTTCAAGTTAATTGAAAAAAATAAAGAATATTTAAATCAAAGTATTTTTAAAAGATAAAATTAAACTATAGATTTAACTTTTCTTAATAATTAAATATAAACTTCAGGTTCAGCTTTTTTCAATAATTAAAAATAAGTTTAAAGTTTAGCTGTTTTTAAAAATAAAAAGTAAGTTTTACGTTTAATTTCATTTAATAATTAAAAATAAGCTTTAGATTTAGTTTTTTAATAATTAAAAATAAGCTTTGGATTAAGTTTTTTAATGATTAAAAATAAGTTATTATTTAGAAAGAGTAAAAATAGTTAAAAAGCTAAAATTGTTTAAATATAAAAGTATGTTTAAGGTTTAATTTCTTTTAGTAATAAAAAAAACCTTCGGTCCAATTTGTTGAATAATTAAAAGCATACTTTAGATTTAACTCCCTTTAATAATTTAATAATTAAAAATGTTTTAAATCCTTTTTTTTTAAATGAAAAATAATTCTTCTCCACAGTGGGGTCTGGAAAAATTCTATCGCGAGAAACAAACGCCAGCGAGTAAATTAAGTATAATGCCATCGCTACTCGAATTAACCGAACAGGGAAGTTGCCTATTGGAATTGGAGAATCTCTCAAAAGAATATCGACAAGCGACATCATCAATTATTGGCGCCAGTTCAAATCTCAAATTATTCGATGAGAATTTCGTTGATGACATTTTACTTGACATTCGAAAATTGGAGTCAAATAATTATAATGAACGTGCAAATGAAAATTCCAATGACACGAATAATTTACGAATCGAACAACGTCGTCGACGCGATGCCGATAAACAAAAAAATTCAAAAGTCCGTTCAAGAATTGGCGATGGTTTCGATCTCGATACATCCGATGAGGATGATATCAATCATCATCATCATCATCAACGTGATCATGACGACGACGATGATGATTATTATGATGATGACGATGATGAAGAAGTATTTGAACCCCTCGAAAATTATGATCCAAATCTTGCGGAAACTTTTGACGACGACATGGAAATTGATTCGAAAACAAAAAGTGTGAAATTTGTCGAGGTCACACTTCCCGTTGTTAATGTGAAATTCGAGCATGGCGAGGGATCCTCGGATTGAAAATTGAAGAATAAAATGTGGAAAGGGAACAATTTTTACATGTACGTATTTTTTTTCTTGAAAAAATATTTTATTTTACTGTCAAAAAAAAAAAATGTTTTTTTTACTGACAAACAGCTTTTTCGCAGTTAAAAAAGTTTTATTATTTTCGAAAAGCTTCTTTTTCTACTGTCGAAAAGCATTTTTACTCTTTAAAAAAGTTTTATTACTGTCAAAAAGCTTTTTCGCAGTTGAAAAAGCTTTATTTTCAAAAAGCTTCTTTTTCTCAAAAAATATTGACAATTAAGTTCTTTTGTTAAAACTCAATTGGAAACAGAGTTTTTAAATTTTTTAACATAAAGAAAATGTGCAACGGTTTTTTTTAAAGTAATTTTTCAAATTATTTCAAAACTTGATACGTTTTTTATTTATAAAAATATTTTCACCAACTTTTTAATAATAGAAAAATGAAATTTTCAGATGAAACAAAAATTGTTTTTCCGCATCAAAAATGAGAAATATCTAGAATTTTTCGCTGTTTCTAAAGTTATTGTAAAACATTTTCTAGATATGAAAATAATTCTATAGATTTGAAAATAGTTTTTAAGATTAACATTTTTTCGAATTAAAAACAATTTTGTAAATTTGGAAAAACATGAAATTAAAATTTTTGACCTTTGGGAATAAATGACAAATTTTCGAATACTTGAAATTTAAAAATACCTCCAATTAGAAAATCGTAAATAAAATTAAATTTCTCTTATTTTTCCCTTTTTGAAATATTAATTTTTCCTTGTCATTTTTTCTCGATTAGAAAAAGTTACAAAAAAAAGAGAAGGAAGCAAATTTTCTCCATTTTTTCTAGAAATAACAATAAATCAATAATAGAAATTTTTTTAACGATAATAATAAAAAAATCTCTGTTTCGATAATTGCAAAAATATTGAGTTCTTTTCGCGATAATCGTAAAAGAAAATTATGTTCTTTTTGTGAGATTTGCAAAAAGGAATTTAATTCTTTTTACGAAATTAGCAAAAAAAAAAATTCTTTTCGTGACAGCTTCAAGAAAGAAATTGAATTCTTTTCGCGATAGTAGTAAAAAAATTCATTTTTTTGATTGAATTACAAAAAAAAAATTGAATTCTTTTCGTGACAATAGTAAAAAAGAGAATTCAGTCCTTTTCGCAAAACAGGAAAAAAATCTGTTGCACAATATTCTTATTCTTTGAATGAAAAGAGAGAGAGGGAGAAAAAAACTGTTTCCCGTCACATAAATATTACTTATCTTCTGAATTCTTTTTTCTTTTCTTAAAATATCGATATGAATAATATTCTTTTCAAAAACTATTTCCAGGCACATTCGAATTCAACAAGAAACGAAAGCACAACTTTTTGGAAGACGAGACTATTATTTTTGTTCTGCGTCGAACTTATTTTTTCTTTCCTTTTTTTCATTCATTATTAATTTTTTTATTTTTAATATACTTTCAATTGATTATTGTCATCAAATCCAGCGCTGTGACCTGCATTTCTAACGATAAAACTCGTACCATCGTAATGCATTCGTCGTTCACCACGTCTAACAAAAAGATGCGACGTTTGTCCAAGTGACGCTGTGCAATGTAAAAATGGAGTCGTCAACGACGCTGTTCCATTGCTCGGCGATGTTCGCAATTGATATTTATTGCTGTTCCTCGCAATTCTGAAAAAATTATAATTTTTTTTCAATTTTCATCATTCGTTTATTTATTTTTTTCATCTACTTATTTACATTTTTTCTAAGGATAAAGTAATTTAATTTATCATTTGATTAATGGAATTTTTATGTCCTCAAGAAATGTTTATTTTTGGTCAATTTTGAATTTGGCATTATTTTAATTCAAGTTGATTTAAATAATCATTATTTTTAAACCATCTACATCATTCAGATAATAATTATTTTTATTCTATTTATAATACAATTTTAATTAAATTTTGTAATAAAATAATACAATTTTAATTAAATTTTGTAAGAAAAATTGTATTATATTAACTAATAGTTAATTTGATGATAATTTAATATAAATATAATTAATTGTTTTTAAAAAATTTTTTAAAAAATTTATTTAAGCAATAGTTATCTTTATAAAGGTTCTTTTCTTTAATTGTAACAATTAATTTTATTGTGTTGAAAAATAATCGAATTCTTTTCATTTTAATTACTAGCTAAATAACTTGACAGTAAATTTCATTCTTTTTAATTTTATTAATTTTATTTATTTTATTAATTTTATTCATTTTATTAATTTTATTACTAGTTCAAACTAATTAACAGTCAATTCAATTGCTAATTAATATAATTACTATTTAAGTATAAACTTTTTAAAAACTCTTTATTTACTTAATTAAAATAGTAATTAATTTAATGGGAATTTAATTTTCTTATTTATCATAAAAGAACACTTTTTAAAAAATTTAATGAACATTATTTTTGTAATTTTTCTATGTAAATATAAATAAATATAAATAATTATTTATTAAAAAAATTCCGGTTTCATACACTTATTTTAAAAAAAACAAGGCCTCGCACTCTAGAATTAATTTTAAAAAAACAGCGACAAGATTGAAAATATTAGTCAAAAAGTAGATATTCAAGAATCAAATTTCATGACAAAAAACTTGTTCTCGTCGCATGATAACATTTTACTATTTATGAAAATAATTAAAACCTTGCCAATGATTTTATTTATTTTTTTTTCAAATAATTGTATTTCTAAGAAAAAGTTTATTATTGATTTTAAAAATAATTGAATTCTTGTGATGAATTTTGTTATATGTGAAAATAATTGAATTTTCAGGAATAATTTTGTTATTTATCTTCAATAATTTAATTCTTTTTCAGAATTATGAATTATTTAAGTCGATAATTGAATTCTTGAAAAAGAATTTTATTAAAATCTTAAAGAATATTTGAATATTTACAAAAAAAAAATATAATTAAAAATTGTATTTGTAACAATTAATTTCATTCAAATAATATTTAAAAAAAATTTCATAATAATAATAATAATTCAATTTTTGAAAATAATTGAATTCCTATGGAAAATTTAATATTTTTTTAAATAATTGAATTCTTCGAAAGAATTCTAAAAAAGCATTTTTTGAAATTATAATTGATTTTTTCAAAGAATTGAAATTAAATTTTTAAAAATAATGGCATTTCTTTTGAGCAATTCCTGCAAAATTTAATAAAAAATAATTGAAATCCTGCGATGAATTTTATTATTTATGAAAATTATTGAACAGTTGGAAAGAATTTTATTAAAATTTTCGAAAATAATTGAATTTCTGGAAAGAATTTTAATATTCATGAAAAGAATTTAATTGTTGGGAAAAATTTTATTAAAATATTTAAAAAGAGTTGACTTTCTTTGATAGAATTTTTTTTTCTTCATGATAATCGAATTCTTCATAAGAATTATTTTGGAAAACTTCATTTGGGGAAATAATTGAATTTTTTGAGTAATTAATTTAAAATAATATTTAAAATAATTGAATTCTTGTGATAAGTTTTATTATTTATGAAAATAATTGATTTTTAAATCAATTTTACCAATTTCTTAAAAATAATTCAATTCTTCGAAATAGTTTTAAAAAAGCGTTTTTTAAAAATTATAATTACATTTCTTGAGTAATTCCTTTTAAGTTGTATGAAAAATAATTGCAATTTTTTTTTATGAATTTTACTATTTATGAAAAAAATTGATTAGTTTCGCAGAATTTCATTAAAATTCTATGAAAAATAATTGGATTATTTGAAAAAAATTGTCTGCACATTGAAAATAATAGATTTTTTTCAAAAAAAATTTATTAAAATATGTAAAAATAATTGAATTCCTAAGAAAAATTTTATTAAAATTAGAAATTGAAAATCATAGAACTGAAAAAAATTTGTGACAAAAATTGAAATTTTACCAAGAATTTTTATTAAAATTTTTTTTTAATATTGTAGTTGAAATTTTGTCAAGAATTTTATTAAAATGTTTGAAAATAGTTGCAATTTTGCCAAGAATTTTATTAAAATGTTTGATAATTTTTCAGCTTTTTTCAATAATTAAAAATAAGTTTAAAGTTTAGCTGTTTTTAAAAATAAAGTACATAAAACTTTATTTTTTTGAAATTAAAAAAAAAATAACGTCAAGATGTTTAATACAATTTTTCGAAATAATTGAAATTTTACCAAGAATTTTATTAAAATCTTCGATAATTTAATTTTGAAGAAAAATTTTACTATTTACCAGAAGTAATTGAATTATTGCGAAGAATTGTATTATTTATAAAAATAATTGAATTATCGCGAAGAATTTTATTATTTCCAAAAAGTAATTCAATTATTGTGAAGAATTTTATTATTTGCAAAAAAAATTGAATTGATGCGAAGAATTTTATTAAAATGCATGAAAACTTTTAAATGAGTTGAAAATTTCAGTGGCAAAAAAAAAAAAAATTTCTGCGATTTTAATTTAGACGGGAAATTAATAGAAAAAATATTTTTTTTTTGCTCGTAAATACCTCACGAGGCCATCCGGTGTTTGTGAGATTCGTACATTGTTGATGATCCAATTTTCGACACCCTCGTCAGTGAGCCAATATTGTGCCGACGATAGTGCCGCTGCTGCTTCTTGCACACACGCTGGACCGTGTCGCGATTCCGAGTAAAAAACACTCAACGAAATGTCCTTCGAAAAAAAAATATTTCATTCTAAATCATCTTTTTAGTATTACAAATTTTTTACCAGATTCAGTTCCAAAAAGGGGAAATTAATTTTTCTTTATTTAAAATATTTCAAGATGAAAATAATCCTTTTTTTTATTAAACTAAATAAAAATTGAATCAAAATGGTGAAAAATAAAATTAAAAATCGAAATGAATCAAATTAATGAAGAAAAAATTGAAGATTAGAAGAAAATTAAATTTAAATTTAATTAAATTAAAAAAAAATTTTTTTTAAATTGTTTAATTAAATTTTTTTAAAATTCAATTTAATTTATTTCTTACCTGACTCATGTCGGAGAAGGAATCGGTCGTGGTTCTTGTCCCTGCGGTATCGACGAGATAAACGAGGGCACATTGTTCGGACGTGAAACTTACGCCCTTGTACCACATTTTTGCGTATCTGTCAAAAATAAGAGAAAATTAAATTATCCATTATTTAAAATATTTCAAAATGAAAATAATCCTTTTTTTTAATTTAAAATTTTTGTTTTTTTTTATTTTTCTAACTTGTTATTTCCATGAGTGTCGTGAGCTAAAATTTCAACGCGCGATCCGTATTGATAAATTCTTCCGTTTGGATGTAAAAGAGCAGCCGCTGCACCGGTTCCATTCAATGCCAGGACAATATTATTCTGCATATATTCGAAAAGAAATTATCCATGTTTTTTATTTTTAATGCTAATAATGCGTTCTTTTTCATTTTGTCTTATAAGATTTTAGTTTTATTTTATTTATATAAAAATAAATGCATCGCTTCAAGAATTTTGATAAAATTTTTTACTAATCAAACTAAGGAAGTTTTTCCAAACAAACTTTACTAGTTTTGAAAATAATTTAATCGTTTAAAAAAAAATTATATTAAAATTGTATTAAAAATAATTCAATTTTTGTGTCAAAATTTTTTTACTTAGAAAAATAATTGATTTTTTCAAAAGAAAATAAGAAATTTAAGTATTTATGAAAATAATTGATTTTTTGAGAAGAATTTTATTAACTACAGAAGCAATTGAATAGCTTCGAAGAATTTTATTAAAATTGTAATGAAAGTAATTGAATTCTTTGGAAGAATTTTTTTTATATGCAAAAATAATTGAATTCTTCGGAAGAATTTTTTTTATATGTAAAAATCATTGAATTCTTCGGAAGAATTTTTTTTATATGCAAAAATAATTGAATTCTTCGTAAGAATTTTCTTTTATATGCAAAAATAATGGAATTCTTCGGAAGAATTTATTTTATATGCAAAAATAATTGAATTCTTCGGAAGAATTTTATTATATGCAAAAATAATTGAATTCTTAGGAAGAATTTTTTTTATATGTAAAAATAATTGAATTCTTCGTAAGAAATTTTATTAAAAATTCCATTCAAAGTAATTGAATTTTTGCCCTAAATTTTTTTTGATATTTTACAGAAGTAATTGAATTCTTTCGAAAAGAATTTTTTCCATTTTCAAAAAAATAATTACGTCAAAGAATTTTCATTAAAATTCATTATTTACGCACAAAGTAATTGAATTGCTGCATCGAAATTTTATTATTCTAAAAAAAATAATTGAATTTTTCTAAAATAATTTCACTATATTTACAAGAACCGTTGAATTTTTCCAAAAGAATTTAACTATTTTCAAAAATCATTGAATTCTTGACGAGAATGTATTACAATCTATGTTTTTTTTAAATTTCAATTTTTTAATAATTAAAAATTTAATTTTAATAATTTAATTAAAAATTTAATTTTAATAATTTAATTAAAAATTTAATTTTAATAATTTAATTAAAAATTTAATTTTAATAATTTAATTAAAAATTTAGTTTTAATAATTTAATTAAAAATTAATTTATCAAGAATTTAATTTTTTAATAAATAATTTTTCAATTTTTAATTTAAATCCATTATTTTTCATTTTGTCTTCTAAAATTTCCATTTCATCAAAATATTTGAAAAATTGACTATTATTCAAATTTATATTTTATATTTATAGTAAAAGTTCATTAGTTTTAATTTAATTTTCCAAAAATATTTGAAAATGAATTGGAAATTATTCATTGTTTAGTTTTTAAAGAAAAATTTCGTTACGACACGATTTACTGCGCAGATTTGACTTCTACGCATGCGCAAAAGATCTCTTGACATGCGCACTTCGTTCTTGACTTTCTTCCTCGTGCGCAATCAATTGTATTGTTAATTATTAATAGTTTATTACTTGTATTAACAATTAAAACTTTAGATTAATTAAAATTAGGAAAAAAAGTAAAATTAAAATTGAAATTAGGTGAAAAATTTCGTTTTTTAATGTGACGAAGAAGAAGAAAAGCAAAAATACCTTGAAATTAATGACACGAACGGCGCGATCAATTGTCATATCGACGCGAATTCGATTGTGCAATCGAAGGGAAATTGTCCCGTGGGGGGTGGCAATTGCGCCCCCCGCAATTGGCTCATTATCATGGTCCCGCCAATTTTCGGTGTAAATACACGCGGTCGGCGAATCTTCTGCAGCATAATACGTCGACGGAATTGATTTTGAATTTCTTGGCTGTCGCCAATTTAACGCCGTTGAAGAATAAACATTGTTTCCTGTTGTTCCAGTCCCACCACCGCCTCCCCATTGATCCGATGGTGGATTCTCGTAATATTTCGAAAATTCGCTGTATCTCTGAAGAAGAAAAATCGAAATTTAATTTCTTTCAATTTTTTTTTTTAATAATAATCCTGACTTTTTATATTATATAAAATTATAAGGAAAAATTTTTTATTACAATTTTGGAAAATAAATGAAATCGCATAAATTTCAATTCAATTAATTAATTTAAATTAATTTAATGATTTAATTTAAATTCAATTCTCCAATATTTATAGAAGTAGATTTTTATTTATAAAAAAAATTAAATTCGTCTTAAGAAATTTTACTATATTAAAAAAAAAATAGTAAACAATTTTTTACTACTTACAACCAAAATCAAATTCTTTCGAAGAAATTTTTATTATTTATAAAAATTTGAATTTTTCCAAAGAATTTTACTAATTATAGAAATAATAATAATAATAATAATAATAATAATAATAATAATAATAATAAATAATTGAATAAAATAATTGAATCGCTTAGAAAAATTTTAATAACATTAAATTTTAGCGATAATTTTTTTTTACTATTTGACGAAAAAAATTGATTTCTTCTTTTATGAAAATTTTTTTAAAAATAGTTGAATTTTTCAGATGAAGCTTTTTATTTAAATAAAAATAATTCAATCGCTCAAAAAACGATTTTATTAAAAAATTTTATTTTACAAAAATAAATTAAATTCTTCTGGTGAAGAAATTCTTCCAATTGATAAAAATAATTAAATCGTTTCAAAAAGTTTCATCAAAATTGTATTGAAAATAATTGAATTCCTTAGAAGAAGTTTCTTATTTAGGTGAAAAAAAATAATTGAATTCTTTCCAAGAAATTTTACTATTTATGAAAATAATTGAATCGTTTCAAAAAGTTTCTTCAAAATTGTATTGAAAATAATTGAATTCCTTAGAAGAAGCTTCTTATTTAGGTGAAAAAAAATAATTGAATTCTTTCGAACAAAATTTTTCTATTTACGAAAATAATTGAATCGTTTAAAAATTTTTTTTTTTACCAAAATTGTATAAGAAAAACAATATTCAATTTTTGTGATAAATTTATTTACTTTCTACAAAAATATTTGATTTTTTTCAGAAGAAATTTTACTTTTTTATGAAAATATTGAATTTTTTGGGAAGAATTTTTATTAAAATTGTATATTATTGAAAGTAATTGAATTCTTTTGATGAAATTTTACTATATATATATATATAAGAAATTTGATTTTATTAAAATTAAATTTTGCGATAAATTTTTTGTATTATTAAAAAAAATGAATCGCTTAAAAATTTTTTTATTTAAATTGCATTGAAAATAAGTGAATTCTTTTGAAAAAAATTTATTTTATAATAAAATGTTATTTATTTTTACATTTTTTATTTTTTTAATTTTCTAATTTTAGTTTATTTATATTTTATTTACAAAAATAAATAAATCGCATACAGAATTTTAATAAAATTTTTTATTAACAAAAATAATGAAATTCATTCAAAAAAATTTTATTTTTTATTTATTTTTATTTTTGAAAATAATTTAATCATTTTAAAAAATTGTATTAAAATTATTGTTTTAAAAATTATTCAATTATCGCGATAAATTTATTTAGTTTCTACAAAAATATTTGATTTTTTCAGAAGAAATTTTACTTTTTATGAAAATATTGAATTTTTGGAAAGAATTTTACTAAGTATAGAAATAATTGAATTGCTTCTAAGAATTTTATTAAAATTGTATTGAAAATAATTGAATTCCTCAATAAAAGAAGATTTTACTTTTTAAAAATAATTTTATTCCTCGGAAGAATTTTTTTTTTTTATTTATAAAAAATAATTGAATTCTTCGTAAGAAATTTTTTTTTTGAAATTGTATTCAAAATAAATGAATTTTAGCCTTAAATTTTTAGCTATATTTACAGAAATAATTGAATTCGTTCGAAGAAATTTTTCTATTATTTATAAAATTAATAATTGAATCGCTTTAGAGAATTTTACGTTAAAATTTTTTATTTACAAAAAATAATTGAATTTTTGCAAAGAAATTTTATTATTTACAAAAATAATTGAATTTTTCCGAAAAGATTTTACTATTTACAAAAAAATAATTGGATTTTTCCTAAGAATATTTACTATATTTAATTTACAAAAATAATTGAATTTTTCCAAAAGAATTTCACTATTTTCAAAAATCATTCAGTTCTTGAAGAAAATGTTATTAAAAATTTTCGAATATGATAAAAATAATAAATTGAATTCGGCGTTTCAAGCGTTAGGTAATGAATAATAATATAATATAATAATATAATAATATAATATAATATTATTATTGTAAAACAATGTAATAATAATAATAATAATAAATTTTATTATTAATAATAATAATAATTAATCAGCAAAAAAAATTCTAATAATAATAATAAAACAGAAAAACAAATTAATAAAAATCCAAAACAGTAAAAAATTAAATAAACAAATAAAAAAGTATTAAAATAAAACCTAAAGAAAAAATAGATTAAAAATAAATTCACAAATTGAATAAAAGTAAAAAGTAAGTAAAAATAAATACAAAAAAAGAAAAAAGATACAAAAAGTACATTTTTTTTAAGCCAAAAAAAGAAAGGCGATTGTCACCCCCAAAAAAAAGAGGACACATTGACAAAAAAAAATTATAGAGTCGGAAATAATTTAAAAACGTGTTTAGAATATTGTTTCGCTCCTTTATCTCCCTACGGATACCTTGAACCACTTTTAAAATTATATATATTTTACATTCAAAAGTAAAACGTTAGAAAGAGACAAAAAAACAAACTGCGATTAAAACAATTACTCGAATGTTTTCCCTATATTTTTATCATTATTATTATTATTATTACATAGAATATAATAAAAATTAGATAAAAATAAACCAAACAAAAAAAATTGAATGAAAAGAAAAATAAATATTGAGTATTAAAAAATGAAAAGAGAAAAAATAAAATTACCTGAAAATGTGATTCGTCATGATAACTGTGAGCGGTGTAAAGTGATCTTGGACGCAATGGGGGCGCGGATTGATGATTTTGATTCGTAATTGCAGGCGCTGAACTCGGCATTGGAATCGGTGGATATTGTCCAATTTTTTGCACATTCTTGAGAATTTCCGTGGAACTCGTCATTGTTTTCACCTGTCGAATAGAAGGAAAAAATTAATTTTTTTCAGCAATCGTAAATTCCGCTCAATTTTTTCCCCTATTTTCCATATTTTTTCAAATTTTTTTTTCAATTTTTCCATTTTCCTGTTTTTTGAATCTTCATTTTTTTTCTATTCTTTTTTCTATTCTTTTTTTCTATTTTCCGGCTTTTCGAATTTTTAATTTTTTTCCATACTTTTTTTCTATTTCCCCGTTTTTCGAATTTCTATTTTTTTCTATAGTTTTTTTTCTATTTTCCCGTTTTTCAAATTTTTATTTTTTTCTATAGTTTTTTTTCCTATTTTACTGTTTTTCGTTTTTTTTATTTTGTCCTATTTTTCACTTTGTTCTATTTTCAAAATTTTTCATCACATTTTCCTATTTTTCTATTCTTTATTATTTTCCCCAATTAGAATTTATAGAAATATTTTTTCTATTCTACATTTTTCGAATTTTCCTCTTCTTTTTCTATTTTTGTATTTTTTATATTTTTGTTTTCTTTTTTTTTTTAATTTTTTTTAATTGTAATAATTAATTATATTTTTTCTTAAAAATTTTTAATCCATTTTTAATTTTACTAATATTTATTTTCTGAATTTTTTCTGAATTTTTTCTATTTCTACTATTTTTCTACTATTTTTTTTTTATTTAAAAAAATTTTTTTTTACTATTTTTTTTTTACTTTTTATTGTTTTCTATCCTTTATTCTTTTCGAATTACAATTTTTTTTTATTTTAAATTCACTTTTAATTTTACTAATTTTAATTTTATTCTATTTTCTCATTCTTACTATTTTCTTTTTTTTCTCTTTTTATTTTTTTTTATTCTTCATTCTAATTATAAATTTTTGTTCCATATTTAATTTTAATAATAATTTTTTTCTATTTTCTATTTCTTACAAGTATTTTCCATTCTTTTAATTTTTTTTCTTCATTTATTTCCTTCTTTTTCAATTTTTCGTCTTATTTTTTTATTTTTCTATTTTTTTCAAATTGGAATTTGTGGAAATGTTTGTTTTCTATTTTTCAATTTTCTAATTTTTAGTTTAGTTTATTTTTTTAAGTTATTAAAGATTTGTTATTTTCTTCTATTCTCTATTATTTTTTTTACTTCTTTTCTATTATTTTTGCTTTTTATTGTTTTCTATTCTTATTCTTTTCTAATTACAATTTTTCTTCAAAAAAAAATTCGGTTTTATTTTTAGTTTTACTGTTTGTTATTTTTTCTATTTTATATTCTATTTTTGTTATAAATTTTCTATGAATTTTGTTCTATTTTTAATTTTACTAATTTTAATTTTTTTCTATTTTCAATATTCTATTTTTTTTTCTTTTAGTTTTAAGTTTATAATTATTTCAATTTTTTATTTTAGTCTTGTCTAATATTTATTTTTTTTCTCTCGTTTTTTGTTTTTAATATTTTCTAACTTTTTTTCTAATGTTTATTTTCTTCTTTTATTTTTTTTAAATTTTTTCTAAATTTTTTTCTAAATTTTTTTCTAATATTTATTTTCTTCTTTTATTTTTTTTTAAATTTTTTCTAAATTTTTTTCTAATATTTATTTTTTAAATTTTTTCGAACTTTTTTTCTAATATTTATTTTTTTCAATTTTTTCTAACTTTTCTTTATGTTCTTTATTTTTCCATAATTAGAATTTTTCTAAACATTATTTTCTACTCTTCTTTATTTTTTATTAATTTTTTCTATTTTTTAATTTTTCATAACTCTTTTTTTCTAATAATTATTTTTCAATTTGTTTCAAATTTGATTTTTTTTCTATTCTTCCTTTCTTTTTACTTAAAATTTTTCTAAATATCATTTTTTATTCATTTTCTTTGTTTTTTATCAATTATTACTCTCGTTTTTTTTTATTTTACATTCTTATTTTATTTCTGTTTCATCTTTTTTTTTGAGAACTATTTCAATTAATTTTTGTGATTTTTGAAAATTTATACATTTATTTATATTATTTTAACTAATTTCGTTAATTTATTTATATTAATTTAATAAATTTCGTTAATTTATTTATATTATTTAATAAATTTCGTTAATTTATTTTTATTATTTTAATAAATTTCGTTAATTTATTTTTATTAATTTAATAAAGTTCGATAATTTATTTATATTATTTTAATAAATTTCGTTAATTTATTTATATTATTTTAATAAATGTCGTTAATTTATTTATATTATTTCGATAAAATTACAAAAAATTAAATAAAATTTTCCCTGAATAAATGTTTCACGCGAGAACAAATTTTTCTCCAACCTAAAGAACATAAAAAATTAAAAATTACAAAAATTGAAAAAAATGAGTAAAAAATTTTGAAAAATATTTTTTAAAGAACATATAAAATAATTGTATATTATTTAAGTCATAAAATAATTGAAAATGCGATAATAAAAAAAAAGAAAAATTTACCTTGACGTCGCCGGCGGAATTTCTCGGCTTCTTGCGACGCGTTTTACGATTGCGTGAGGCCGCGTTTCGCGCTCCTCCTTCACAATGAAGATCCACGATTGATGAATTTTTTCCTCCCGGATAAGTGAAAAAATCTCTCAATTCCCTTGTATCGCCACCTTCCTGACAAACGATTTCACTTTTGCTGGCCACTTTTGTTGTTTTTATTTTTCGTTATATTTCGTTTCACGCACGAAGATAAAAAAAAATTGAAAACAAAACAAAAAAAAGAGGGAGAGAAAAAAAATAATTAAACTGAAAAGAAATCTAAAATCATTAAATTCACTTCACTTAATTAACTATTTATTTACTTTTAAATCCTGGGAGAGCAAAAAAAAATATTTTTCCCTTCTTTCCTTCTTTTCGAGTTAAAAAAACTGCGGAAAAAACAAAAAAACAATGATGCCCTTCTCCGTTGCCATGACGACAGTTCATTGTTTTTTTGAAAATTATTTCCATTCATTTTTTTTTTTTTCAAAAAAATGTTCTATTCATTTTTTATGAATTTAAAATTATTTTATTATTCAAATTAAATAATTTTATAAACAAATAAACAATAATAATTATTAAAAACTGTTAGCAATAAATAATGGAAAAAATTTTTACTGTATTTTTAATTTTTTTGGAAATGATTTTCGAAATTAGAAAATCTATCATTTTTTTACATAATTTATTTATGATTAATAATAATTAATAACAGTTGATCAAGTTTGAAGTCAATAATTATTTTAGTATTCAAGAATTTTCCGTTTGATAATAATTTCACAGTCTTCAATTAAATTACATAATTATATAGGAGGATGATTAAATAGAAAAAAAAACTACAAAAACAAAAAGAAACATTTATATCTTCATTTAGATCTGTTTAGAATTTTTAATCCGCGACTTGATTAATTTTGAATTCAAGTTTTTCTCTTTATCTCAAAATATTTTCCACTCATTATAAAAGCAAAATTTTTTCTCTATTTTGTAAAAATTAATTTTTGTACTGGGAAATAATTTTTAATTTTTTTTTTGCATTACTATTTGTAAAAATTACCAAGTGAATCATTTAGCAAAAAAATGTATTCGAACTAAAATAAAAGGCAATAACAATGAATAAATAAAAATAAAATAAAAACAAAACAGAAAATATTAAAAGGAAACAATTTTTGTTTCTTTTTTGAAAAATAAGTAAAATAAAAATAAAAAAAAGTTGAAAAATTAATTAAACAATAAAAAGAAAATGAAGGAAGGAAAATAAAAAGAAAAATTAAAATAAAAACCAAAATAAAAACGAAATAAAAAATAAATAAAAGTAAAATAAAAAAACAAAGCAAAATGACAACTTGAACAAAACAAAAAGAAAAAAATTAACAACAAAAAAAAGGAATTTTAATTTGCCAATTAAAAGTAAAAGAGAATTATTTTCAAAATTGAAAAGTAGTAAAAAAAAATTACAGAAGGAAAAAAAAATTAGTGAAAATGAAAAACAAAACAATTAAGTAAACTAAAAAATGTATTGATTGGAAAAAAATAAAAATACCTACAAAAATATTAGAAATAGAAAATAGAAAAAGATTATTTTATTATTTATTTAAAAAAAACGATTAATAAAGAAAAAAATTTTTTTAAATTAATAAAAAAGTGAGAAGAATTTCTTTTTTCTTGCTTTTTTAATTAAAAAACAAAAATAAAAAAACAAGGGAAAATATTTTTTTAATATAGTTAAATTTATTATTTTTAAAAATGTTTTGTTTTTATTATATAATTATTTATTTTTATTATTAAATGTTAATAATAAATAAATATTTGCATAATAACAAAAAATAATTCAATAATAATAAAAGTTGAAAAAAAGAAAATACAAAAAATGTTTCTGAAAAAAATGGACAAGAAAATATTAATAATAAGAAAACGAAAAAAGAAAAAACTTATTGAAATACAAAAATTTTTTAAAGAAAAAAAAATAACAACTGAAAAAGACAACAAAAGAAGAACAATTTACTATAATTAATTTTATTAATTTAATTATTAATTTTATTATTTTAATTATTATTTTAATTATTATTATTATTTTAATTATTATTATTATTATTTTAATTATTATTATTATTGTTTTAATTATTATTTTAATTATTATTATAATTATTATTTTAATTATTATAATTATTCTTATGATGAAAACTATTGTCTACACCGCGGAAAAATTGCAGAAAAAAAAGATGAAATAGAATAAAATAGAAAAAAAAAACATCGACTAATTGAACCGCAAAGTGAATAATATGAATGAATAGAAAAATTATTTTGCACTTATACACGCACGTGATTCGATTGGTCACTTGGTGGGAGAATCATTTTATCACACGTTACACTTGAATTTATTCTCTCAGTATTCGTCAAAACCTCGTGGCTCATTGTATATAAATTTTTAATACATAAATAAAACTCGTGGAATGCAAACATTTTAAAAATAATTTACTAAAATTCTCAAATTTTTTTTTCCTTTTTTTCAAAAAATTAAAAATTTTTTTTTCATTTCAAAAATTCACAAGAATGACAAGTTTAAAAAAATATGTTTTTATTGTCATTCTCATCATTAGCGCCACAATTCTAGGTAATTAATTTCAAAAAAAAAAAAAATTCACAACTGAAAAACATTTTTTCTCCTTTGCAAAATAAAAAGAAACATTTTTTTTCTATTTTCATAGTAAAGAAACATTTTTTTTTTTTTGTAAAAAAGAAATTAATTTGATTTCGAATTTTATTCTTTTTTTCCAAATTTGTGGAAGAAAATATTTTCAATGCAAAGAAAGCAATTTTTTTTTTAAAAGGAAGAAAACAATTTTTCTTTATAAAAAGAATACAAATTTTTTGAAAGGAAAGAATTTGGTCTTTTTTGCAAAATAAATACAATTGAATAAAAAAAAAATTATTCTTTTTTCCGAAGGAAAGAAATCAATTTTTGTTAACTTTGAAAAATTCGAGAAAATAGGAAGAAAAATTTTTAGAATAACGATAGAAATATAGTTTAATTTTTTTTCTTCATTGAATTAAATATAAGAATGAAGGGAAAAAATGTAAAAATTAAAAATAGTTTTACATTTTCGATGATTATTTAAAAAAAATTTAATTCTCAGCTGTTTTTCATGAAAAAGCTGATAAGGAAAATTGTTATAAATTTTTTGTGCAATCCATTTGTCAACAAATTGCGAGAATTGCAATTATTCTTTTACAGCAGACAATAAATTTTTCATCTTTTTGATATTTTTGTTTTTTTGCAATCTTTATTTTTAATTTTTATAATTTTAAAATTATTAATTAGAATATTGTAAAATTAGAATAATTATGTAATAATTAGTTTGAAGTTATCAGAATTGTTTTTATAACATTAAAAATTATTAAAATTACTTTTATTATTTCCAAAATGACAACAACAACAATAATAATAATAATAATAATAATAATAATAATAATAATAATATCTATCATTAAGTAATTTATACAATAATTTTCTAATTTTTACTATAAACATTTAGAATGAAAAAACAGTATTTCAGGGCCAAACATAGAATTTATAGTGAAACCAAAAAACGATATTTAGTGAAAGTAACTCCAAGGAAAAGGAAACAAAAATTAGACACACAGAAAAAAACATTAAAAAAAAATTTAGTCACTAAAAAAGTAATCAAACTCTGCATTGTATTATTTTGAAACAAGAAGGAAAATTGAATCACTTGTAAATAGAAGCATTCACGCAGAATAAAAATAAACTTTTCCTTCTCGCGTGAAATCCAAAAAAAAAATTTAATTTTAAAATCAAACAAAAAATTAATTTTTTAATTCTAAAAAATAATTATTATAATCACTTAGTAAATAATTCTTTCTATCTATTTTGTGTATGAGCAATTTTTCCAAAAAATCCCCCCCAGAAAAATATTGTTTGTAAAGTAAATAAATATAAAAATTATTATTAATTAATAAATTATTTATCACTTTTAATTTACATGTAAATAAATAATTTACATTTCTTCTTTTCGAAAACAGAAAAATATAATTCTTTCTCTATAAAAATAAAAATATAAAAAATAAAAAAATATATAAATGTAGATGAAAATGAAAAGAAAAATAATAAAATAAAAAGAAAAATAGTAAAGTAAAAATAAAAATAAAAAGAAAAATAATAAAATAAAAATGAAAAGGAAAACAAAAATAATAAAAGAAAAATGAAAATAAAACTAAAAATAAAATTTATATTAATAATAATTGGCATAATTTTCATAATTGTTTTTTAATTATACAACAATGTATGTGTGTATTGAATAATTATCATTGTTATCAAATTTATCAGCAGCGACAGGGGCGAGAATTGTACGTGACATTTCAAAAGAGAAAGACGATAACTCTTTAGATACAAATACGGACTCCTTACGTCTTGTCACACTCGTAAGTTTCTTCTTCTTTTTCACCAAAAAAATTCACAAATTTTTTAAAATTATTTTTTCATTTCAAAAACTTAGAAAAAAAATTAATAATAATTATATTATTTATTTTTTCAATTTTCTTCTACATATTTAAATTCATATTTCTGTATTTTTTTTATTTATGTATTTATTTAACTAAAAATAAACACAACTTTTTATGCAGAAAAAAAAATAAAACTAAAATAAATAATTTATCATTAATTAAAATAATTGAAATTTTCAATTTTCGGTAATTTCAATTGAAAATTTTAATATATTTAAAAACAATTTTTGAATTCTGTAGTCAGAAATTTTATTCAAATTTGTAATGAAAATAATTGAATGAAATAAAGGTGTTTTATTATAAAAATTTTACTGAAAATAATTGAATATTCTTCCAAGAAATAATTTTATCAAAGTTTTTGAAAATAATTGAATTGATTGAAGCAATTTTTTTCGAATTGTATTTAAAAATAATTGTGACGTTCTGCGCAAAAAATTTTATTATTATTGAAAATAATTTATTTAATTATATAATTATTGGAAGTAATTGTTTGGAAGAAAATTGAAATTTAATTGAAATTTAATTTAATTTTTTAATTCAATTAAAATTTAACTGAAAATAATTTAATATTCTTCTAAATAACTTTATCAAAGTTTTTGAAAATAATTGAATTTTTTTCAGACAAATAATTTGAATTTTGTATTAAAAATAATTGAATTCTTCTGAAGAATTTTTTTCTATAAAAATAATTGAATTCTTCTGAAGAATTTTTTTCTATAAAAATAATTGAATTCTTCTGAAGAATTTTTTTTCTATAAAAATAATTGAATTCTTCTGAAGATTTTTTTTCTTTAAAAATAATTGAATTCTTCTAAAGATTTTTTTTTCTTTAAAAATAAATGAATTCTTCTGAAGAATTTTTTTCTATAAAAATAATTGAATTCTTCTAAAGAAATTTTTTCTATACAAATACTTGATTTCTTGACAAGAGTTTTTTTTTTATAAAAATAATTGAATTCTCAACAAGAATTTTAATGAAATTTGATTGAAATGAAATTGTATTGAAAATAATTAAATTTTTTTAAAGAAATTCTGTTTTAAAAAAATTTTTTCGAATCCAAAATCTTTCAAAAATTGATATTTTTTTTATTATTCATAATTTTTTATTTAGGTTCTTCGTCATGGAGATCGAACACCTCAAGACACTTATCCCAACGATCCTTATATTAACGATTCATTTGAACCTTACGGCTGGGGACAATTAACGAACGTAAGTGTTTATTGACTCAAATAAATAATTTCATTTTTTACTTTCTTTATTTTTTTCAATTTATTAAAATTTTTTTCTTCATTTTCTTCGTTTTTTTTTTTACAAATAAAAGAAATAAGAACAAAGAAAATAAAAGAAAAATGGAAAAAATATAATTGAAACAAAATAAAAAAATGGTTGAGTAAAAAAAAAAGAAAATAAAAAAAATTGTTGAAAAATAAAAAAAAGAAAAAAAAAGAAAATCAAATTTTTTTTTGTAAATTTAAAAATGAAAGAACAAAATGACTAAAAAAGTGTGAAATTTTTTTTCCATAACAGAAAGGACGATTGAATCAGTACAATCAGGGCGTTTATCTGCGCGAGCGTTATGGGAAATTTTTGCAATCAAAATACAGTCCCGATATATTTTGGTTGCAAAGTACAGCGCCGGATCGCGCCAAAATGTCAGCATTATTAGAAGCCGCGGGTCTTTGGAAACCAGACGAAAAGCAAACTTTCAAAACTGGTTTTCCATGGCAACCAGTGGCCTTGCATTATCAAACGGACAACGACACGGTATTAATTCATTAATTAATTAATAATCTAATGCAGAGCGCAAATGAAAATCAGAGAAGAAAAAAAGAACACTCAATTTTTATTCTCTATTTTCTGTATTTTATCCTTTTGCTCATTCTCCTTATTCTCCTTTTTCTCCCTTTTTCCTCAAAAAAAAAAAAAATTATTACCTCAATAATTCCGTTATTTTTCTTATTCTTCAAATATTATTTTTCTTTCGTTTTTTAATTTCATTAATTTAACAAAAAAATACAATTTTGTTTAAAATCGTGATTAACAAATAGAAATTTATTTTCCAAAGGGAAATTTTGTTAAAAAAAATGTATTTTTATAAGTTTTTTTTTAAAAAACTGAATTTTTCAGTTTTTTTTCAAAAAAAACTGAACTTTGTTTAAAAAAATACAATCAAGAAATAGAAAAAGAAAATTTTGTTAAAAAAAGTTATTTTTACAAGTTTAAAAAAAACTGAATTTTTACAAGATTTTTCCAACTAAAAACTGAATTTTATTAAAAAATACAATTGCGAAATAGAACAGAAGCAAATTATTTTATTTTTGAAATTCAAATTTTTGCGAAAATTCAATTATTTTCTAAACTTTTAGTTACTTATTTATTCTTTAAGTCGATTATATTCAAAAATAATTTTTAAAAATAAAACACTTCATTTCTTTAAAATATAAAATTCATTTCAATTTAGTTTTTACAAAATTTCCAATTTAATTGAAAATTTAGGTAAAAAATTTCATTTTGAGGAGAATTTAACTAATATTTTAAAAAAATTAATTACAATTTTACGAAAGAATGTTTTCTTTTAAATTTCTAAATTAAATTACATTCAAATAATTTTTGTTCCAATAAATATCTTTATAAATATTTATTTTTCCACGAGGCAATTAAATTATTTGCAAAAATAATTGAATTCTCGCGAAGGATTTCAATATTTTTGTATTAAAAAATAGAATTTTTTCGAAGAAAATTAATTTTTAAAGAATGGAAAATTTAAAAATAGTTAAATTCTAATAAACAAACTTTTACTAAAATTTTCAAAATACAAATACAATACAATTTGTAAAAATAATTAAATCTCGCGAAGGACTTTAATATTTGTTTGATTTTGAAATAATAGAATTTTTTCGAAAAAATTTAATTTAAAAAAAACTGGAATATTTGAAAATAATTGAATTCTACTAAACAAACTTTTACTAAAATTTTTAAAATACAAAATGATTTCAATCGGAAAATTTTGTTGAAAAATTGCCCACGAAATATTTCCTCGTTTCGAGTTTTTTTTTTTTATTTCCTTGGAAACAATTTATTTATTAATGAAAAAAAATGAAGGAAAAAAAATTTGCCAACAAAGATATTAATTTATAAATTCATTAAAAAAAAATAAATTCTAATAAACAAAACTGTAACCAAATTCTTTAAATAATTTAATTCCTTTAAAATTATTATAAATAAAATTATTATAAAATTATTATAAAAAACTTTATAATAATATTTTTTGATGAATTAAATTGAAAATGTAATAAAAATATTTGAAATTCTTTGAAGAATTCAATTATTTTCGAAAATAATTGAATTTAATAGGAAACAAAAATTTTAATTAAGAATAATTATATTTCGTTTCTTGAAAACTTACCTCTTTTTTAAGCAAACAATTTTCTCCCTTTCTCTCCTGGTTTTCTTTAATTTATTCAAAAAAATCACATCTCCACACTCTCCAGATAATTAAAATTCAAGAATTTTTCTTTTTTCCCTTTTCTTTATTCTCCGAAAATCGTCAAAATATTCACAAACTTTGCTTTCTGAAAATTCGTTTTTCATTCGCTTTTTATGAAGACAATGATGATAATGATCCACGAAAATTCGTGAAAAAAAAATTCTGACAATTTTTTCGAATTTTTCCAGCTCCTCTTAATATGGTCAAGTTGCCCGGATTATCCTCGTCTTCACAGCATCATTTCAAATTCCAAAGAAATCAAAGAAATTGAATCGAAAAATTCTCAACTCTTTCAAGAATTAAGCAAACATTCAGGAATGAAAATTTCCAATGCCGATGATATTTTTTCCCTCTATGGAACATTGGAGGCCGAGGTTCGTATTAACATTATAATTCATGATTTTTTTTCTCTCTCTCTCTCTCTCCTTTTTTCCATAAAGATTATAAATTCCTAGAAAAGAAAAATCTTAATGAACATTTTTTTACAAACAATTTTCTCTCTTACATTCTAATTTACGAATCGTAATGATAATAATAGTTATCAATAATTGCGAGTTTACTTAATAAATAATTAATAACTAATTATTAACAAAAGAAAACTAATTGCTTGAATAATAAAAAAATTACTAACTGGTTATTAACAAACAATAATTTACTGCTTAATAAATAAATAAATAAATAAGTTATAAATTATAATTTATGGAATACAAATAATAATTAATAATTAATAAATAATAATTTATAAATACAAAATTTATTGCTTTATGAATAAATTATTAACTAATTATTTATCAAGAACTTAGTGACTTAATAAATAATTTATTAAATAATTGTTCAGTAGCAAATAATTACTTGAAACAAAATTAATAACTAAATAAAATAAATTAATTAGTATTAATTATTTTATTTTTTTAAACAGATTATTATTTAATTATTTTATTTTTTTAAATAGATTATTTATTTAATTATCAATAAATTAATAATTGTTATAAATTAATTGGATTTAATTAGAATTGTTCATTAATCAGAATTTTTTTTTTGGTTTCACAGGAAAATATGGGACTAAAATTGCCCGAATGGACAAAAGACTACTTTCCCGATAAATTAACAGAATTGAGTAAATTAAGTTTATCGTTGAATGTTTATAATGAAACTTTGAGGCAAATGAAGAGCGGTCCGTTAATATCGAAAATAGCGCGAGCAATGAAGGAAAAATCGGAGGGTAAATTAATGCCAAAGGAGAGAAAAATGTTTATGTACGTTGGTCATGATTCGACAATTGTCGCATTATTGGCGGGAATGAATCTTTGGCAGAGGGAAATTCCCGGCTACAGTAATATGGTTATGATTGAATTGCACGAGGACAATAACGGATGGAATGTTCAGGTAAATTTTTCAGTTAATAAATAAATAAATAAATAGGTAACCAAAAAGAGAGAAAAAAAAGAAAAAAAACACCAAAAAGAAAAAAAAAATACAAAAAAGAAAATAAAAAGAAAAAAAACACCAAAAAGAAAAAAAAAGAAAAAAACACAAAAAAGAAAATAAAAAGAAAAAAAACACCAAAAAGAAAAAAAAATACAAAAAATACGAAAAAGAAAATAAAAAGAAAAAAAAAACACCAAAAAGAAAAAAAAAGAAAAAAAAACACAAAAAAGAAAATAAAAAGGAAAAAAACACCAAAAAGAAAAAAAACAACAAAAAAACAACAAAAAAGATATATGTAAATAAATAAATAAACAAACAATTAAATAAGTAAGAAAATAAATATCCAAATAAATAAGAACATGAAAAAACAAATAATTGAGCAAAAAAAAAAAGAAACAAGTAAATTAACAAATAACGAAATAAATAAATTATATTTATTCAATGAATAAAAAAAATAATAAAAATTCAATGAATTTTTTCAGGTATTCTTTAAAGATTCAACAACAAAACCGCCGCGACCCTTGACGATACCCGGATGCGCTCGCGTCTGTCCTTTAGAGCAATTTGAGTCATTGATGAAACCAATGCTCATGACCACGAGCGAATGGTCGGAACTGTGTCAATTAAAGGATCCAAATTGGGTACCGGGAAAAGTTCCATTACCTTGAATTCTTCCCCACGGAGGGGAAGAAAATTTAGAAACAATTTTTAGAACTTTACGTCACTTAATATTAATTAATTAATTAAGTTATTAATTATTTAATTAATTCAAAAATAATTCAATTAATCATTTAATTAATTGAATAATAATCCAATTATTCAATTAATCATTTAATTAATTAAATAATTATTCAATTAGTAATTTAATTAATTAAATAATTAGTAATTTAATTAATTAAATGATTATTCAATTAGTAATTTAATTAATTAAATAATTATTCAATTAGTCATTTAATTAATTAAATAATAATTCGATTAATACTTTAATTAATTGTATAAAAATTCAATTAATAATTTAATTAATTAAATAATTATTCAATTAGTCATTTAATTAATTAAATAATAATTTAACTAATCATTTAATTCATTAAATAACAATTCAATTCATAATTTACTTAATTAAATAATGAATGAATTAATGAATTTTAACTAATTAATTAGTTAAAAATACCGATTTAAAAGAAATAAATTACCTTAAATTCAAATAAATTCTATGACGAATTTCATAAAACTCTGAATTTAAAGTAATTATTTTCGTCTGAAGAGTACAAAAAAATTTAGGTAATTAATTTAATTTAAAATTTTCCTATTTTGAAGTTTAAATAAGAAAAAATCTAATTTTAAACTTTAAATTAAAGACTAATAATCGCAATATTTCCTAATTTTAAAGTTTTAAATTAAAAGTTTAAATAAAAATTTGTATTTGTATTTCGATTTAAATTATCGAATTAAAAATTTTAATTTAAAACATTAAAATTAAATTGTTTTGTCCTGTGATTTATTGTGATTGTAAAAAGATGGAAAATCTAAAAAATCTACAGTTAACATTTTTTACTTGAACTCAAAGTTTAAAATTCTTATTTTGCAATTTCTAACTGTTCAGTTCAAACGATCAACTCTAAAATTTTGTAATTGAAAAATTTGAAAAAAAATATTTCTAATTTCAAACATTTAAGTTTAAACGATCGAATCTGAACGTTTGTAATTTCAAGCTCGGAAATAGAATATTTCCACATTCAAAATTTTAAACTCTAAATTAAAATGTTCTAATTTAAAGTCAGTTAAATATTTTAATACAAAAGTTAAAGAAAAGCAATTTTGTAATTCTAAATATTTTAATTTAAGAGATAAACTGTCAAGTTTTTGATAAAATTTTATCAATCATCAAAATTTGAAATTACAAAATTATCTCTTGAAACTTTTTATTTAAAATATTTCAAAAATTAAAAAAATTTTTTTTTCAAATGTTTACATTTGAACTAAATTATTTCTAATTTTTAACTTTTAAATTCAAAAGTCTCTAATTTTTAAGGTGTAAATTAATAATTTTCCAATTTAAAACTTTAAATTCGAATTTTCTACTTAAAAATTCCAAATTGAAAAATTACTAATTTATTTTTTTCAATTCATAAAGATTGTAATTTTTTAAAGCATAAAATATGAAATAATGTATATGAAAAATGAAACATAAAACACGAAAATCAGGAATTAATAAAAATCTTAAAACAAAAAAAAGAGAAAATGAAAAAAAAGGAAAAAAAAATTTCTGTGATCAATTTAAAATAGTCTTCTAGAATAGAATTTTAACTTAATCTATTTGTCATCTTGACGCATTTCGTTAATTAATAATTGAAAATAGAATAAATTTGTCTTAAAATTTACAAAAGAAATCGAATTCAGCGATTTCTTTTTAAAAAGTGAATTAAAAAAACCAAAATCATAGTCAATTTATTGATAAATCTAATTTTTAAATTAACTTAAAAAATTTATTTTTCAATATAATAAAAAATTAGGCAGAATTGATAAGAAAAACTGAATTGATAAGAGAAAATGGACAAATAAATTCAGTGAATTTATTATCATTTTGTTTGAAAATTGATTAAAACATTTTTCTTATGGAAAAGTTGTCGTTTATAATTTTTAATCAAACTAATTCGAAATAAATTGTGAATGTAAATTATATAATTGTAATTATAGTTTGTCATTATTTTCGTTATTTTGTTGTTATTGTTGTTGTTCCTATTATTGTTCCTATATTGTTATTAATAAAGAATTTATTTACGAGAATACGAATTACTTTTGACTTACGTGTAATTTTTGTATGTACAATACAAATAGTGAAATGTATATTGTCTTAGGCGAATATTTTTTCCTCTCGTCGCTTTTTCGTGACAACAGTTCCCGGTTTGTGTTGAGCTTCCGGATGATTGAGAAGTTCCGGTGGACACGTTGATATTGGACTTGCAATAATCGTTTGCTTGAGATCGTAGAACAAATGACTGTCGTCTTTTGTGCAAAACGAAATCGCCAAACCCGCTTTTCCAGCGCGACCCGTTCTTCCAATACGATGCGTGTAATCTAGGAGGAAATTTTTATTTTATTTTTAGTATTTTTTCAAAATTCACTTTTTATTAAATCAAATAATGGAAAAAAATTATTTAAATTCTAGTATTATCAATTTTTCCATAAATTTCAATTTCGAAAAGAGAATTATTTTCAACAGTTTTTTAATCTTCGTCTTCAGAATTCAATGATTCGCAATAAAAATGCAGTAAATTCGCAATTTAATGCGATTCGCAATAAAAAAAAATAAATAAAATAAAGCCCGTGTATTTCAATAAATGAATAAAAATTTAAAAGATTAAATTAAGATTAAATTTAAGATTTAGAAACAGAAATTATTTTCAAAGACCAAAACGAAGATTTTTACAAAGAACTTTTTAAACAATTGAATTCAGTTTAGAAATTTTATGAAAAAAGTAAACATTCGAAATCAATGAATTGTCAAAAGAATTTAAAAATCCAATTTCACAAAAAATTCTATTAAATTTTTTAAAAATAATTGAATGTCCGTGCGGCATTTTTATTACATTTTTTTCAAAATAATTGAATTACTAAAAAACATTTTATTATTTATGAAAATAATTAAATAATTGCGAACGATTTTTATAAAAATTTTTTAAATAATTGAATTTCGAAGAAAAAATGTATTACTTTCAAAAATAATTGAATACTTGTGATAAATATTGTTCTTTATGAAAATAATTGAATTTCCCAACGAATTTTATTCAAATGCCTCAAAATAATTGATTTCTTTCGAAGAATTTTTTTATGTAAATAATTGAGTTCTTGGCAATTACTTTATTCAAATCTAAAAGAAAACTTGAATTATTGTTAAAACATGTAATTAAAATTCTATTTAAAATAATTGATTTTTTTCGAACAATTTTATTAAAAAAAATGTAAAATATTAGAAAACATAATTGAATTCTTCTAAAGAATTTTAAAACATTGTTTTTTTAAAGAATTAGTTTGTTGGACAAATTGAAATTTAATTTTTAAGAATAATTAACACTTCTTTCTAAGCAATTTCTGTAAAGTTGAATTAAAAATAATCTAAATCTTGAGATGAATTTTATTAAATTGAAGTGTTGAAAATTAAAATTTTATTAAAATTTTAGAAAATAATTGAATTTTGAAAAAGAATTTTATTATTTATAAAGGAAACTGAAATTTTGAGAAGAAATTTATTAAAATTATTTTAAAAAATTGAATTTTTGACCATTTAAAAAAAAATTTTAATTTAAGTGGAATTTTAACGAGAATTTTATTAAAATTTTTTAAAAAATTGAATTTTTGGAAAGAATTTTATTATTTTCAAAAATAATCTAAATATTGACAAGAATTTTCTTTAAACTTTTGTCAAGAATTTTATCATAACTTTAAAAAATTATTTAAATTTACATTTTGATAATTTTGCTAAGAATTTTATTAAAATTTTTATAAAATAATTTAAATTTTGAATAGAATTTTATTAAATTTTTTTGAAATAATTTAAATTTGGAACAGAATTTTTTAAAAACTTTTGTAGGTATTATTGAAATTTTTAAATGAAATGTTGCCAAGAATTTTATTAAAAAAGTTTAAAAAGAATTAAATTACTGTGAAATATTTTTTTTTTTTTTTTTAAATAATTGAATTTTTTGTCGAGAATTTTAATAAAATTATTGAAATTAGCTGAAATTAGTCAAACAATTTTAAAATAAAATTTTTATTTTCCTAAGAATTTTATTAAAATTTTAGAAAATAATTGAATTTCGAAAAAGAATTTTATTATTTATAAAGATAACTGAAAGTTTAAGAAGAAATTTATTTAAATTTTTTAAAATAATTGAATATTTTAAGATTAAAAAAAAAAGTTTTCAATAAAACTGAAAATTTAACAAGAAATTTATTAAAATTTTTCAAAAAATTGAATTTTTGGAAAGAATTTTATTATTTTCAAAAATAATTTAAATATTGATAAGAATTTTATTTAAACTATTGCCAAGAATTTTATCAAAACTTTTGAAAATAATTTAAATTTTACCAATTTCGCTAAGAATTTTATTAAAATTTTCATAAAATAATTTAAATTTTTCATGAATTTTATTAAATTTTTTTGAAATAATTTAAATTTTAAATAGAATTTGTTAAAAAATTTTGTAGATATTACTGAAATTTCGGCAAGAATTTTATAAAAACTTTTGCCAAAAATTTATTTAAAATTTTTGATAATTGAAATTTTGACAAAAATTTTTTTAAACTTTTGAAAATAATTGAAATTTTGCAAAGAATTTTAGTAAAATTTTTTGAAAATAATTGAATTTTTGCCAAGAATCTTATTAAATTATTTTTCAAATAATTGAATTTCGAAGAAGAAATTTATTAAAATTTTTAAAAATAATTGAAATGTTGCCAAGAATTTGAAAATAATTGAATGTTTTTGTCGAGAAATTTAATAAAATTATTGAAATTAGTTGAAATTATGCAAAGAATTTTTGAAAAAACTTTTTTTTATTTTGCCAAGAGTTTTTATTAAAATTTTTGAAAATAATTGAATTTCGAAAAAGAATTTTATTATTTATAAAGAAAATTGAAATTTTAAGAAGAAATTTATTAAAATTTATAAAAATAATTGTAATGTTGCCAAGAATTGACAATAAAATGTTTAAAAAGACTTGAATTTCTGTGAAATATTTTTATTTTTGAATATAATTGAATTTTTGCTTGTAAACAAAATAAAAGATTTTGTTAAAAAATTGAATAATGTGATTATTGCAGTGAAATTGATTTACTGTTAAGAATTGTATAAAAATTTTGTTAAATAATTGATTTGTGCAAAATTAAAAAAAAAATAAATTACTGAAATTTATTAAAATTTTTTTAAGTAATGCAAATGTTGGCAAGAATTTTATTAAAAAGTTTAAAAAGAATTGAACTTCTGTGAAATATTTTTATTTACATATGTAATTTAATTGAATTCCTGTAGAAATTTTTATTGTAAATAAAAATAATTGAAATTTAGATATTTTTCGAATTAAATTGAATCGTTTTAAGGAAATTGATTATAATTTTGAGGAATAAATTTTTGATTTCTAGTAAATTAGCGAATTTCAAGTACAAGAAAATTCTCAAAAAATGGAAATATTGGCTTTTTGTTTTCTAGTTTTTTGATTTCTAGTAAATTAGCGAATTTCAAGTACAAGGAAATTCTCATAAAATGGAAATATTAGCTTTTTGATTTCTAGTTTTTTGATTTCTAGTAAATTAGCGAATTTCAAAGTAGTTGAGAATTCTCAAAAAATGGAAATATTAGCTTTTAGTGGCTGAATTCTTGAAAAGTACTCAAATAGTATAACTTAAAAAAATTTCTAAATGGTAGTTTTTAATACAAATGAGTGCAAAGTTTTGTTATTATATTTAAAAAAAATAGAGAATTATTAAATAATGTTTGGCAAATTTTTTCATTTTCCCACCCTTAGTAACGGAGCAATTTTTACCTTCGATAGTTTTCGCCATATCGTAATTGATGACCATTGAGACGTCCTTAATATCGATACCTCTTCCGGCAACGTCAGTGGCGACCAAAATATCTTTACTTCCGCTTTTCAGCGACGCTAAAGCGTATTCTCTTTGCTCTTGTCCCTTACCACCGTGCAAAGTACAAGCATTGTACTAAAAATAAAATATTTTCATCATTTTCATCATTCTCTTTAAATTTGTTAAATAATTTTTCTCTATAAATA
Source organism: Leptopilina drosophilae (assembly GCA_032873175.1). NCBI lineage: Eukaryota > Metazoa > Arthropoda > Insecta > Hymenoptera > Figitidae > Leptopilina > Leptopilina drosophilae. The sequence continues at coordinate 39,248,597 of CM065486.1, read as the reverse complement.
AAACATTATTTAGCGACAATTTTTTTTCTAAATCGAAATAAATAGACATAAATAATAAATCAAAATATTTCCTTACTAATTTTGTCATTAAGTGAATATTGAAAAATAAACTAAATTTCTCGAATTAATAATAGAGAAAAAAAAACGAAATTCTGCGAATTAATAGAGAAAAAAACGGAATTCTGCGAATAGAGAAAAACGGAAATTTTGCGAATAGAGAAAAAAAAAATTCCTACCCCAAGTTTCTCGAGTCCACGGGCAAGAACATCGGCGCCTTTCTTTTGATTGACAAAAATAATAACAGGCGGCTCAATGCCACGACTGAGAATTTCCATAAGTTTCTTCCTTTTGTCCGATTCGCCCATAATATGGACAATTTGTTCCGTTCTCTCCGTCGGTTTACCGATACTTCCAATGTAAACAACAGCCGGACGTCGTAAATAAGTTCTCGCCAATCTTTCAACAGCCGCCGGCATCGTTGCCGTAAACATCACCGTCTAAATAAAATTTTTGAAAAAAATTAATCCCAGTGAATTTTTTTCTTCTTAATAATAATTTAACCCCTCAACTGTCATGACAAAGATTTTGCCCCTTTTTTTGCCATTACAGTTAAGGAATTAAGGGCAAAAAAGGGGAAAAAAGAAATTGTAAAATAAGGTGAAAATAAAAAATGTAAAAATTTAAAAGAGAAAATTTTCTACTATTTCCAGTAAAAAAGAAAACCTTTTCTCACAAACCTGTCGGAATTTCTTCTTCGTATTATAATTTGCCAGCAATTTCTCCTCATTTTCCGCGTCCTCGTTATCGGGTTTCAAATTCGTCACGGGCATGTAGCCGAGAATTTTTTGCACATCTGGCTCAAAACCCATGTCAATCATACGATCAGCCTCGTCGAGTACAACGTACGTGCATTGCGTCAAAACTAAATAACGATTTTCCAATACGTCGATTAATCGACCGGGAGTTGCGATGACGATCTAAAAATTCGAAAACGTCAACAAATTAATTACCATTTATCAATAAACTACACTTTTTGTTTTATTATTTATTATCATTAATTATAAGTTTCATTATTTTATTAATGAATCAATTTCATAAAATTAGAAAACTGAAAGTTATGAATTAGTTAATTTTCTAATATTAGAAAAATGAAAATTATAAATTAGTTAATTTCATAAAATTAGAAAACTGAAAATTATAAATTAGTTAATTTTATAAAATTAGAAAACTGAAAATTATAAATTAGTTAATTTTATAAAATTAGAAAACTGAAAATTAAAAATTGGTTAACTTTATAAAATTAGAAAAGTGAAAATTAAAAATTAATTCTATTAATGAACTTAATCGTCACCTCGCATCCCATTCGCAGTCTAAAACCTTGTTCCTCTCTTGAAAGACCACCGACGACGACCACAGTTCTAATGCCCAATGGTTGGCCAAATTTATTCGTTTCCTCTTCAATTTGTTGCGCCAATTCACTGAAATAAAATTTGTCTTTATTAAAAACAAAACATCATAATTAAACCCTAAACTGACAAAAATTTCACTCTATATTTTTTGTTTTCCGAACATTTTTCATAATTTTTAGTCAAAAATATTTACTTCCTTCTATCCCTAATAAATTGAATTTCTGCAAAAAAAATAAAATATTGTAAACATAGTTAATTCTTGCGAAGAATTATATAAAACATCTTAAATAATTCATTTCTTTCTACTAATCTTATTGAAATTCAAATTTAAATCACTGAATTCTGTTTGAAAATGTTACGAAAATATAGTAAACGTTGAAATTAATTGAAATATAAAAAATTAAAATTATTGAATTAAGAAACATTTTAGAAAATAATAGAAATTTTAACAGGAATTAAAGAAAATTTTTGAAAATAACTGAAATTTTGCCAAGAATTTTATGAAAATTATTGAAATTTTGACAGAAATTTTATTAAACACTTTTCAAAATAATTGAATGTCAAAGAAGAATTTTATTAATTTTATAAAAATAACTAAAATTTCACTGAGAGTTTTATTCAAATTTTTGCATGTAATTGAATTTCAAAAAACGAATTTTATTATTTATAAAAATAATCGAAATTTTGAAGAAAATTTCTTAATATAATGAAATTTCTGACAAAAGTTTTATTCAAATATTTCTAAATAATTAAAAGTTTGTCAATAATTGATTTAAAACTTTTAAAAATAGTTGAATTTCAAAAGAGAATTTTATTATTTATGGAGATAAATGAAATTCTTAAAAAAAAATTGAAATTTTATTAGAATTTATCAAAATAATTGAATTAAAAAAAAGTATTATTTATAAACATAAGTAAAATTCTTGACAACAATTAAAATTTTACTATGTATTTTATTAAAATGTTTGAAAACAATAAAAATTTTACTTTGTATTTTATTCAAATGTTAGAAAACAATGGAAATTTTACGAAGAATTTTATTAAAATATTCGAAAATTTTAATTATTCTAAAGAATAGAGAAGGAAATGACCATAACGTTCACATTTTTTTACCTAGAGAGTTAAAAATTGGCACACATGCATTTTTACGCGTAGATCACACGAGAAATATTTAATATTTTTTTGATCGCAAAATTATCTGACTTTCAGCATGGAAAAAGTCTTAGACAGTGTTAAAGAATAGAACATTTTATTTAATTTTTTTTAATTTTTTGACACTATCAGCCACTCAGCTGCCATTTGAAAAAAATTTAAAAACTTGTTTTTTTTTAGTTTTTAATATTTTTTTTTACCGGAAAATTATCTGACTTTAAGCAGGGACTAAGTCTTAGACAGTCTTAAAGAATAGAACATTTTATTTAATTTTTTATAATTTTTTGACACTACCAGCCACTCAGCTGCCATTTGAAAAAATTTTAAAAAATTAGTTTCTTCAATTTTAATTATTTTCAATGTTTTTTTTCATCGGAAAATTGACTGGCGTTTAGTTAGTACTGAGACTTAGACAGTCTGAATGAATAGAACATTTTAATTCACTTTTTAAATATTTTTGACACTATCAGCCACTCAGCTGCCATTTGAAAAAAATTTTAAAACTTGTTTTTTTTTAATTTTTAATATTTTTTTGATCGGAAAATTATCTGACTTTCAGCACGGACTAAGTCTTAGACAGTGTTAAAGAATAGAACATTTTATTAAATTTTTTTTAATTTTTTGACACTATCAGCCACTCAGCTGCCATTTGAAAAAAGTTTAAAAAATTAGTTTCTTCTTTTTTAATTATTTTCAATTATTTTTTGCATCGGAAAATTGACTGGATTTTAGTTAGGACTTAGTATTAGACAGTCTGAATGAATAGAACATTTTAATTCACTTTTTAAATATTTTTGACACTATCAGCCACTCAGCTGCCATTTGAAAAAAATTTAAAAACTTGTTTTTTTTTAGTTTTTAATATTTTTTTTCACCGGAAAATTATCTGACTTTTAGCAGGGACTAAGTCTTAGACAGTGTTAAAGAATAGAACATTTTATTTAATTTTTTTTAATTTTTTGACACTATCAGCCACTCAGCTGCCATTTGAAAAAAGTTTAAAAAATTAGTTTCTTCTATTTTAATTATTTTCAATTATTTTTTCCATCGGAAAATTGACTGGCTTTTAGTTAGGACTTAGTATTAGACAGTCTGAATGAATAGAACATTTTAATTCACTTTTTAAATATTTTTGACACTATCAGCCACTCAGCTGCCATTTGAAAAAAATTTAAAAACTTGTTTTTTTTTTAGTTTTTAATATTTTTTTTTACCGGAAAATTATCTGACTTTTAGCAGGGACTAAGTCTTAGACAGTCTTAAAGAATAGAACATTTTATTTAATTTTTTATAATTTTTTGACACTACCATCCACTCAGCTGCCATTTGAAAAAAATTTAAAAAATTAGTTTCTTCTATTTTAATTATTTTCAATTATTTTTTCCATCGGAAAATTGACTGGCTTTTAGTTAGGACTTAGTATTAGACAGTCTGAATGAATAGAACATTTTAATTCACTTTTTAAATATTTTTGACACTACCAGCCACTCAGCTGCCATTTGAAAAAATTTTAAAAAATTAGTTTCTTCTATTTTAATTATTTTCAATTATTTTTTCCATCGGAAAATTGACTGGCTTTTAGTTAGGACTTAGTATTAGACAGTCTGAATGAATAGAACATTTTAATTCACTTTTTAAATATTTTTGACACTATCAGCCACTCAGCTGCCATTTGAAAAAAATTTAAAAACTTGTTTTTTTTTAGTTTTTAATATTTTTTTTTACCGGAAAATTATCTGACTTTTAGCAGGGACTAAGTCTTAGACAGTCTTAAAGAATAGAACATTTTATTTAATTTTTTATAATTTTTTGACACTACCATCCACTCAGCTGCCATTTGAAAAAATTTTAAAAAATTAGTTTCTTCAATTTTAATTATTTTCAATTATTTTTTCCATCGGAAAATTGACTGGCTTTTAGTTAGGACTTAGTATTAGACATTCTTAAAGAATAGAACATTTTATTGCATTTTTTAAATATTTTTGACACTATCAGCCACTCAGCTGCCACTTGAAAAAAATTTAAAAACTTGTTTTTTTTAATTTTTAACATTTTTTTTCACCGGAAAATTATCTGACTTTTAGCAGGGACTAAGTCTTAGACAGTGTTAAAGAATAGAACATTTTATTTAATTTTTTAAAATTTTTTGACACTATCAGCCACTCAGCTGCCATTTGAAAAAATTTGAAAACTTGTTTTTTTTTAGTTTTTAATATTTTTTTTCACCGGAAAATTATCTGACTTTTAGCAGGGACTAAATCTTAGACAGTGTTAAAGAATAGAACATTTTATTTAATTTTTTTAAATTTTTTGACACTATCAGCCACTCAGCTGCCATTTGAAAAAAGTTTAAAAAATTAGTTTCTTCTATTTTAATTATTTTCAATTATTTTTTCCATCGGAAAATTGACTGGCTTTTAGTTAGGACTTAGTATTAGACAGTCTGAATGAATAGAACATTTTAATTCACTTTTTAAATATTTTTGACACTATCAGCCACTCAGCTGCCATTTGAAAAAAATTTAATAACTTGTTTTTTTTTAATTTTTAATATTTTTTTTCACCAGAAAGTTATCTGACTTTTAGCAGGGACTAAATCTTAGACAGTGTTAAAGAATAGAACATTTTATTTAATTTTTTTAAATTGAAATTTTAATAAAAGTCTTTCAATATAATTGAATTTCTACGAAAACTTTATTAAAATTTTTTGAAATAACTGTAATTTTGCCATGAATTTTATATAAACTTTTGGAAATAATTTAAATTTTACAGAGAATTTTATTAAAAACTTTGAAAATAACTAAAATTTTGCAAAGAATTTTATTAAAACTTTTATGAAATCATTTAAAAATTTTTTAAGAATTACATGAAATTTTTTGAAATAATTGAAATTTTGACCAGAAATTATATGAAATTTTTTTGAAATAATTGAAATTTTGACCAGAAATTATATGAAATTTTTTTGAAATAATTGAAATTTTGACCAGAAATTATATGAAATTTTTGAAAATAATTGAAATTATGCAGAGAATTTTTAAAACAATTTTAAAATAATTCAAAATCATTTTCTTTTCGTTTTTTTTAAATAATTGAATTCCGATTATTTTTTTAAATAATGGAATCGTTTTTTTTTCGTTTATTTTTTTTTAAATTTAAGTAATTGAGTTTCGAATATTTTTTTTAAAATAATGGAATCATTTGGAATAGTTTTTTTTCGTTTATTTTTTTTTTTTTAATAATTGAATTTCGAATATTTTTTTGAAAATAATGAAATCGTTTGGAATCATTTTATTTTCTTTTGTTTTTTTTTTAAATAATTGAATTCCGATTTTTTTTTAAATAATGGAATCGTTTTTTTCGTTTCTTTTTTTTAAATAATTGAGTTTCGAATATTTTTTTTAAAATAATGAAATCGTTTGGAACCGTTTTTTTTAAATTTCTTTTTAATTACAATTTTCGAGAATAATTTTTTCATTTCTAGTATTAGCGAATTTAAAGTAGTGGAAATTGTAAAAAAAAAAAGTAAGAATATCTTTCAGTGGCCGAAATTTATAAAAAGTACAAATATCAGCATTTAGCGTCCGAAAAAATAGAAAAATACCTTTTCTTGTGATGGGAATATGAAAATACGTCAAAATTGAGAAAATATAAGAATACATACCGAGTTGGAGCGAGAATAATGGAATACGGTCCCTGATCAGCCTCCTCGAGTCGTTCGATTTTCGGCAAACTTGTGATCCACAACAGCAGGGGAATGAGAAAAGCGAGCGTTTTACCCGAACCAGTCTCGGCGACGCCTATAATGTCGCGATTCTGCAGACCAATTGGTATCGCTTGCCGTTGAATTGGCGTTAAATCCTTGTAGCCAACTTTATCGATAATATCCAATATCTCCTTGGGAAAGCCGGACTCCTTCCACGAACGAATTGGATCAGGAATTTTACCACCCTTTATCGTGATATTGTAATCCTCGCGGAATATTCGCCAATCGCGTTCTGTCATTTCGGTTATTCCCTTCTCTGACCAATGTCGATCGTCCCATTTTTGCTTCTCTTCTTTTCGTTTCACTTTCTTCAAACGCATCCTAAATGGTAAAATTAAATAATATTAAATTATTAAATAAATATTATAATAATAATATTAAATTATTTGATAAAAAGTCATAAATAAAAAAAAGAAGAAGAACTTATTTAATATTTATCCATTTTTTCAACATTTCTTCGTGATAACTTCATTATTTGCAAAAATAATAGAAAAATCGCCGAATTTTAATCATTAAGTATTTATTTTAATAAACTTTAAATCAAAATCCTCGATAAAAGTTATTATTCTTAAAAATTAGTATTAAACTTCATCGAAAGAATTCAATTATTTAAAAATTTTGTTGATAAATTTCTTTAAGAGAATTTAATTGAAAGAAACATTCAATTATTTATTTTTCTATTTAAATCATTGAATTCTCGCAGAAGTTTCTAATAAGAATTGAACTAAAAATGAAATTAAGTTCATATTTCGAATAATTGAATATCAAAAGCGAATTTTTAGAAATAATTAAATTTTGCAAAGGTTTCCAAATTAAAAACCTTGAAAAAACTAAATTTTACGTACTTTTAACTAATAATTTTGAAGAACTCATTTTTTTCGAAAAAGTTTGAAAATTCGTTTCAAAATTAGTTGAATTTTTTTAAAATATGAATTTTTTAAAAATATAAATTCATTTAGTTATTAAAAATCATGAATTTATAGAAGAACTTTAATTTAAAAAAGTAAAAAAAAATTGAAGTTTGGAAAACTTTAAAACTTTAAAAATAGAAAAAATTCTTCTTAAAAACTTTATTATTTGAACAAAATTTTAATAAATTCTCATCAAAAATTTAACCTTATCTACAAAAATTTTTAAAAAGTTCTGATAAAAATTTCAATTAATTTCACATGTTTTGATAAAATTCTTAGAAGAATTTTAATTATTTTCAAGAATTTTCTTTATAGTTATGAATAATAAAATTCTTTTTTGAAATTCAATTATTTTCGAAAGTTTTAATAAAATTCTTGGCAAAATTTGAATTATTTTGCAAAAAATTTTCAATTTTTTTAAATCAAATTTTCAAAAAAAAATCATCGAATGATTTCAATAATTCAATAATTTTAGTTATCTTTATAAATGATGAAAATCTTCTCCAAAGATAAATTATTTTCGATAATTTTAATAAACTACATTGCAAAATTTAAATTATTTTCCAAATATTTTTAATAAAATTCTTAGCAAAAGTTTTTGTAAAATTATTGTCAAAGTTTCAATTATCTATAAAAATAGAAAAATTCTTCATAAAAAATTTTATTATTTAAAAAAAAATTCAATAAATTCTCATCAAAAATTTAACTTTATCTACAAAAGTTTTTAAAAAGTTCTGGTAACAATTGCAGGCTTCGCACTCCATTATGAGTTTAAAAAAAGTAGGAAAAAGTAGCCTTGATGACAAAAAAAAGTAGGAAATAGTAGCCGCGATGACAAAAAAAAAAGAATTAAAGAATTTCATTACAAACTTTTTTAAAAAAATAAAAACACTAAAGACAAAAATAGTAATAAAAGAATAGAAAAAAAACAAATAGTTAAGGAAAAAGACAAAAATAGTAAAAAAACGAATAGTAAAGCCAAAAATAAAAAAGAGAAAATAGTAAAAAAAAAAAATTGGACAAGTGCGAGTTGTACTCGCACTGCAGTGGCGGCTTTTATAAAATTAGTTTTTTTGGCAAAGCATGTAGATAATTAAAAACGTAAAGTGGTTCTCAAAAACCCAAAAATAAAGAAGCAAAACTAGAAAAACAAGTAAAAACAGATGAATTTTAAGAATTTCGGTTTTTTAAATTTTTTATAAAATTAGTTTTTTTAGCAAAGCATGTAGATAATTAAAAAAGTAAAGTGGTTCTCAAAAACCCAAAAATAAAGAAGCAAAACTAGAAAAACAAGTACAAACAGATGAATTTTAAGAATTTCGGTTTTTTAAATTTTTTATAAAATTAGTTTTTTTGGCAAAGCATGTAGATAATTAAAAAAGTAAAGTGGTTCTCAAAAACCCAAAAATAAAGAAGCAAAACTAGAAAAACAAGTAGAAACAGATGAATTTTAAGAATTTCGGGTTTTTAAATTTTTTATAAAATTAGTTTTTTTAGCAAAGCATGTAGATAATTAAAAAAGTAAAGTGGTTCTCAAAAACCCAAAAATAAAGAAGCAAAACTAGAAAAACATGTGGAAACAGATGAATTTTAAGAATTTCGGTTTTTTAAATTTTTTATAAAATTAGTTTTTTTAGCAAAGCATGTAGATAATTAAAAAAGTAAAGTGGTTCTCAAAAACCCAAAAATAAAGAAGCAAAACTAGAAAAACATGTGGAAACAGATGAATTTTAAGAATTTCGGTTTTTTAAATTTTTTATAAAATTAGCTTTTTTGGCAAAGCATGTAGATAATTAAAAAAGTAAAGTGGTTCTCAAAAACCCAAAAATAAAGAAGCAAAAGTAGAAAAACAAGTAGAAACAGATGAATTTTAAGAATTTCGGTTTTTAAAATTTTTTATAAAATTAGCTTTTTTTGGCAAAGCATGTAGATAATTAAAAAAGTAAAGGGGTTTCAAAAACCCAAAAATAAAGAAGCAAAAGTAGAAAAACAAGTAGAAACAGATGAATTTTAAGAATTTCGGTTTTTTAAATTTTTTATAAAATTAGTTTTTTTAGGAAAGCATGTAGATAATTAAAAAAGTAAAGTGGTTCTCAAAAACCCAAAAATAAAGAAGCAAAACTAGAAAAACAAGTAAAAACAGATGAATTTTAAGAATTTCGGTTTTTTAAATTTTTTATAAAATTAGTTTTTTTAGCAAAGCAAGTAGATAATTAAAAAAGTAAAGTGGTTCTCAAAAACCCAAAAATAAAGAAGCAAAACTAGAAAAACATGTGAAAACAGATGAAATTTAAGAATTTCGGTTTTTAAAATTTTTTATAAAATTATTTTTTTTAGCAAAGCATGTAGATAATTAAAAAAGTAAAGTGGTTCTCAAAAACCCAAAAATAAAGAAGCAAAACTAGAAAAACAAGTAGAAACAGATGAATTTTAAGAATTTGGGTTTTTAAAATTTTTTATAAAATTAGTTTTTTTAGCAAAGCAATAATTTCCTTAAAAAAAATTTTTCTCCTGATTTCACAAAGAATAATTTTGTTTTCCCTACTATTTTCCTGATTTTAAAATGTAATTTAATCGTTAATTTTTGAAAATAAGTGTAAAAAAAGTATAAATTTTCTTAATTTCCCTCAAAAAAATTTTTTCTCCTGATTTCACAAAGAAAAATTTTGTTTTCCCTACTATTTTCCTGATTTCACTGATAAAAAATGTTTGTTTTCTTGACATTTCCCTTGACTTTTGTTTTGTCAAATTGAAATTATTTTTGTTCTTTACTTTTTAAAAAATTATAAAAATTATTAAAAAACTGTGATTAAGAAATAGAAAATTTATTTATTTTCCACTATTTTCTTTTTAAATCACATATTTTTAAAGAAAATTATCATTTTGTTTTAGAAAAAGAAGAAAAATTTTTAAGTAAATTACTATTTTCTAGAATTTTAAATTATTTTTTATGAAAATAATAATTGAATTCCTTAAATTTTTTTTTATTTATTAAAATAATTGAATTCCTTGTGAAATTCTGATCATTTTAATTATTTTATGAATATAATTAAATGTTTGCGCAGAATTTCAATAAAATTTTTTATATTTGAATTCTTTTGAAAAATTTTAGTAAATATTCTAAAAATCATTGAATTGAGGAAAATTTTTTGAAAATAATTGAAATTTTTGCCGCGAATTTTTTCAAAATTATTTATAAAATAATTGAATTGATTCGAAGAATTTTATCAAACTTTTTTAAAATAATTGAATTTTTGCAATGAATGTTATTAAAATTTTTGTTAAATAATTGAATTATTGCGAAAAAAATTTATAAAACATTTGCAAATGATTGAATTCTTGCAAAGAATTTTATCAAAAAATTTGATAATAATTGAATTTTTTCGAAGAATTTTATTGTTTATAAAAACAAGTGAATTATTGCGAAAAAAAATTGCAAATCATTGAATTCTTGCAAAGAATTTTATCAAAAATACTTGATACTAATTGAATTTCTTCGAAGAATTTTATTATTTATGAAAATAATTGAATTTAGAAAGAATTTTTTAAAAATTTTACATAATCTTTATTAAATTCGTTAGAAGAATTTCTTTGAGTTTCTTTAAAATAATGGACTTTCTTTAATCATTTTAATTACAAATTTTCAAACTAATTTAATTCTATACGAAAAGTTTCTTTCAATTTTTTATACTAATCCTCTTTCTTAATAATTGAAATTAAGCATTTAATTCTTGAATTTTATTATAAAATCAAATTGTTAAAAATTATTTCATTAAAATCTTTGAAAATTAATTTTAATAATAATTTTAATAATAATTTTAATAATAATTTTAATAATAATTACATTTTTCGAGAAATTCCAATAACATTGTACCAAAAATAATTGAAATCCTGTGTTGATTTTTATTGTTTATAAAAATAATTGAATTCCCGGTTAAAAAAATGTTTTTCTTCATTAAAATAAATTGAATTATTGCGAAGAAATTTATAAAAAATTTGTAAATAGTAGAAATGCTGTGAAATTATTATTATTTAATTCATTCATTCAAATTTGGCATTTACTAAAATTTCAAATTAAAAATTTTTTTTTTAAACAATTGAATTCGTTTGGGGAAATATTTTATTAAAATCGTAGATATTGAAAATCATTAAAATGAGAAAATTTTCTGAAAATAATTGAACTTTGGAGAAGAATTTTGTCATTTATAAAGATAATCGGGAATGTTTGCAATTATTTTTAAATACTACAAAATTGAATTTTTTTAGTGTTTTCAACAAAAATTTAAATTAGAAAATTTTCAAATTTTATTATTTTTAAAATTGCTAATTTTATTATTTTTAAAATTGCTAATTTTATTATTTTTAAAAGTGCTAATTTTATTATTTTTAAAAATTGCTAATTTTATTATTTTTAAAAGTGCTAATTTTATTATTTTTAAAATTGCTAATTTTATTATCTTTAAAAATTCCTAATTTTATTATTTTTAAAATTGCTAATTTTATTTAAAAAGATAGGAGGAAGTTAGCCGCGCGCTTTAGCGCGTGATTTGTTGCTAATTTAATATTAAATTATAAAGTTTAGATTTTCTTTTCAATGAGTTTTCTTTTTTTAAACGGAGACATACTTTTCCTGCTCCTTCTCAGCTTCGGTTCTTCGTTTCTCGAGTAATTCGCCATAAAATTTACTCTGATCTCGCTTCTGCGCCTTGATATCAATACCAGCGAGATTGCCACGTCCAAAAAATTGCACCTGATGACGTTCCTTGTAAATATTATTATAATCCACCGACGTGTCCTCCGATGTATCCCAATCGAATACAAATTTCCTGTCATTCAATCGTCTAACTCGTCGCTTCTTCTTCACAAGACCAAGATAGCGTTCCTTTATCGCTTCAACTTCACGCTCCTTGTCCTTGTCCTTAACATCCTCCTCCCTTGCCTTTTGACTTTCCCTTCGTCTCTCACGATCGCCACCACCGCCACTATTCTCCCAATCGCGCTCCTTATCCTTATTACTCGACGAACTTGAACCACTTTGATTGACAATTTTCTTCTCCTCGTCATTTTTCTTCTTCATCGCGTCAACTTGCTCCTGACGTTTCTTCAATGCCAATGCCATTCTTTCTTCTTTGGAGAGAAATTTTGGCTTTGAACGCGCCTCCTCTTCGGCTTTCTTTTTTGACAATAATTCCTCGAGACTTAGGGGTTCCTTTTTTGTCGCATCCTTTGTTTCGTCTTTATTAGTTGTCTCGTCGTCATCTTTTTTCACCTCTCTCTTCCCGTCACTGTCGAGAATAAATATTGGACTTAGTTTACGTTTTTTGTCCTCCTTCGACTTGTCCTTTGATTCTTTTCGGTCACGTGAACGATCACGTTCTCGTGATCTGTCCCGATCACGCGATCTCTCACGTTCCTTTGATCGCGAACGTTTTCTGTCCTGGGGAAAGAGGAAATCAATTTATTACTCCATTGAAAATAGACACGAAAGTTTAATTAAATTGGGAAAAAGAAATTTTTTAAAAATTAAATAAAAATTTGTTAAATTATAGGCTTTGAACTCAAGAACTAAAACCTATTTAACTATTACAAGTCTTCAAACTTTTCTTTTTTATCATCAGAAATCTTGAAACTAGGCAAAAAAATTTCTTTAGATTCTGCTAAATTTTTTCTATTTCTATTTAATTTCTATTTAATTATTTGCTATAATTTTTTCTAAAATATAAATACAATTAAATTTCAGAAATAGTATTAAAAAAATAAACATAGTTATGTTCGTAGTTTGATGTTAGTTTAAGTTTCCTCCCAGATTTTTTCATATATTTTCTTCTTCAATGTTTTCCATTTTACACAATAAAAATAAAAATTCAATAAAAAATAAAAACAATAAAAATCATTACTTACTTTCGAAAATTTTACTTCTTTATGAGAATTAAAATATTTTCTTCAATAATAAAATTCATTTCAAGAAATCAATTATTTTTTTATACAATTTTAATTAAATTATTCGAAATAATTGAATTATTCTTTAAAATCTTCGTAAAATGTTTTTAAAAAAATCCAATTATGTATTTGCTAAAATTTTAATAAAATCCTTCGCAAAAGTTCAATTAAAATCAAGAAAAAAAAAATTTTCACAAAAATTCAATTATTTAAATTATTTTAATCAAATTCGCTTGAAATAAATTAATTATATTCTAAAATTTTGATAAAATTTGTTTCTATGAATTCAATTATTTTCATAAATATTGAAATTTATTGTACAATTTTGAATAATTTCCAAAAATTTTTAAAAAATCCATCGCAATAAATTCAATTATATTAAAAGATAATATAATTTTCCACAGAAATTCAATTATTTTCAAAAAAAAAGTTAATAAAATTCATTGCAAGAATTGAATTCTTTTTAAAAAATAATAAAATTTTTCACGAGGATTTCAATTATTTTTTTTAAATTTGAAATATATTCCACGAAAAATTTAATTTTTTTAAAAATGTTTTATTAAAATTGTTCGAGAAAAAATTCAATTATTTCCAAAACTTTTTAAAAACTTTTTAATTCAATTATTTTTAATTTAATTTTAACCAAATTTCCTGAAGGAATTTAATTATTTTAGAAAAATTTAATAAAATTCTTTTTAGAAAATTTTAAAATTATTTTCAAGAATTTAATAAAATTTATTTGCAAAAATTCAATTATTTTTAATTCAATTTTAATCAAACTTCCTGAAGAAATTTAATTATTTTAGAAAAATTTAATAAATTTCTTTTGAGAAAATTTTTAAATTATTTTCAAGAATTTAATAAAATTTATTTGCAAAAATTTAATTATTTTTAATTCAATTTCAATCAAACTTCCTAAAGGAATTTAATTATTTTAAAAATTTCATAAAATTCGTTTTAGAAGATTTTTAAATTATTTGCAAAAATTTAATAAAATTCATTTGTAAAAATTCAGTTATTTTCAATAGTAATAAAATTTTTTTACATGATTTCAATTATTTTGATTAAAGTTTTATATTTAGTTCACGAAAAACGTAATTATTTAAAAAAACTTTTATTTACATGTTTTGAAATACTTTATTCAATTATTTTCGAAAAAATTTGATAAAATTCTTATTCAATTTTCAGAAATTAATCAATTATGAATTGTTTTTTATTCTTGTTTTTTTATAATTGAATTGTTAAACTTTCTCATAAGAATTAAAATATAATCGAATTTTTCGAACACTTCGAGTTAAAAGTTTTCGAAAATGAATTTGATAAAAATTGTTTACGAATTGAAGTTATTTTTAGCAGAATTAGAAGAAAAGTAAATATTTTTATCACGGAAATGAGAAAAATGTCTCTCGCCGATTATTTAATTAAAAAAAATATTTTTCTTTACCTTTTTTCTCTCCTTTGAACGACTTCTTGATCTTTTTCTCTCCCTTCGATCTCGATCCCGTCCTCTTTCTCTTTCACGATCTCGCTCACGATCACGATCCCTTTCCCTCGATCTACTTCTTCTTCCGCTCTTTTTGTCGTGATTCATTTTCTAAATATATTTATTATAATCGCGGTAAATGTTAATTATCGTTAAAATTTCTCAGACTATTCGTATTATTTACTTATAAACTATAAAAGCAGAAAAAAAACAAAGTATTGTACTCGACGTTTGGAAAATTGAGGTTATGTTCGTCATAAACAAACAATTTTCCTATTCGCGTACTCTAAACAATTGTTAAAATATTCACTTCACTTATAAAAAAAAAATTCAGAATTTATAGAAATTTACACTCGAAGTGATGAATTTAAGTATAAAAAATAAATTAACTCCGGATATTTCAGCGCCGATTTGAATTCTAACCTCAAAATGTCAAAATAAGAAGTTTGCGCGCAGGAAAAAAGCGCGAAACGAAAAAGAAAAAAATACACTTGTATAATATTAAGAAAGTTTTATCTAAAAACTTAAAAGAAAGCACACTCGACACTTATTTAATATGACATTTTGGTTTTAATCTTCCTAATAATTAACGCCGAAACTATGACAGACGCCATATTGAATGGGATTTAAATTCAGTTCCGTTTCTTGTCGCCAGGTGTCGACCAAAACGCGGGAAAATTCAAATTTCCAAACTGGCAACTTTTTCAAATTTAAAACAAAATTAATATTTTCTTAATTCTATCGAACATGTTCAAAAATTTTTTTTATTTTTAAAAAAATAAACTCTTAAATTCCAAAAAACAAGCAATTTTTTAATAAATCGTTTAAATGAATATCGAAATATTAATTTCTTTTTATTCAACAATTTTTAAGGCAAATTTTTAAAAAATAAATTCTATATTTTAAATTTAAATATTACTAATTAAAATAAGAAAATTTTACTTTTTCTAAATTTTTAAAGCGAGGAGGAAGAAGGAAAAGTTTTGTTTTTAGTAAAATAAACGACAACAATTTATTGTTTTAAATACAATTACAATTATTAAATTTAATACAAAAAAAACTGTTTTTTGTTTCAATTAGAAAATGTACAAAAAATTGTTATAAATTTTCTATTCTAAAAATAATTTTCTAATTATTTATTTTCTATTTTTCGGGAAATATTTCACAATTTCCCGAATTTGTAATTACAAATTGTCTTTTTGCTTCTATTTTACAGAAAAAGAAAAATATACAATTCAATAAGAAGCGGAAAATTGATTTCAAGACGAAAAATTTTATAAATAAAAAAAATTCATTACTATACAATTAATTAACAAAAAAATATTATTATTACTGCTATTTAATAATATTTGAAAACAAATAGATTTTTTTCTTCTTTTTGTAAAAAAAAACAATTCTTTCTACTTTTATAAAAGTGGAAAATTTTTCTAAAAAGAAATAAAAACGCAAAAATTTGTTGATTTTCCAAATAAAAAATAATAAAACAAAAGTTTGTAAAAGATGGAAAATTTCTAAATTAAGAGAAAACAATTTACTTTAGTTTAGGAAAAAAAATTTGTAACAAAAATATTTTCTTGTGAATTAAAGAAAAAAAAAATGTTCTATTTTAGTAAAAATAATTTTCTCTACTTTAGCAGAAAACAATTTGGAAAAAAATGATTTTTTCTATTTTTAACTAAAAATTATAAAATTAATTTTTTTCTATTTCAACAAAAATGTTTTGTAAATTTTTTTTTAACTAAAATTAAAAAATTAATTTTTTTCTCTGTTTCAACAAAAATATTTTGTAAAAAGAATATTTTTTTGTTGTTTTAATAAAAATAATTTGTAAAAAGAATATATTTTTTTTCATTTTAATAAAAATAATTTGTAAAAAGAATATTTTTTTTGTTTCAATAAAAATAATTTGTAAAAAGAATATTTTTTTTTGTTTCAATAAAAATAATTTGTAAAAAGAATATTTTTTTTGTTTCAATAAAAATAATTTGTAAAAAGAATATTTTTTTTTGTTTCAATAAAAATAATTTGTAAAAAGAATATTTTTTTCTACTTTAACGAAAATAATTAAATTTCTTACATTTCCCTCTTTTTTAAAAAAGAAAAAAGAAAAATTCTTCCTAGATTACATAAATTTTCATTTGGTGAAAATTTGTCAACTTTCGAGAAAAATGAAAATTCCTGTCCATGAAAAAATTGAGTCTATCAATTTTTTGTTCTATTCCACTGAAAAAAACAGGTTTTCTCATGGATGAGAAATGTTAAACGTTTTTTTTAAACGTCCGTTTTTAACAATTACGATCAATGGATATTTTTGGTGGTACAAAACTAATTGACAAAAATCGTTGACAAATTGCACGACCTAAAAGAAAAAAAGAAGAAACACAAGAGTTTAAAATAGAAAAATATGTGTAAAAAATAAACAAATTTTCCTACCAAAAGAAAATGTTGTATTTTTAGATTATTTTAATTGTTACTTATTTTAATAAATATTGAAATAATTTTTTTAAAAGTTATTAAAGTAAATATACTTTTTTTTAATTACACGCATTTTCCGTTTTAAATAAAAATAAATTTTAACTTTTTTCAGCGATTTTTTGTCTTTAATTTGTATGCCAAATTTTTTTTGAAATTAAAAAAAAGTTTCTCAGTGTCAAATTTTTAATTTATAAGTACCTTCATCATTTGCCAAGATTTGTTTCTTTTTGAGGATTGCATATTACACAATTGTCCTGAAAAAAGAGAAAACAAATGTTGAAATATAATTTTACAACAACGACAAAAATAATAATAAAAATAATAATAATAACAATACTAATAATAATGATAATAATAAGAATAATAAGAAGAATAATAATAATAAAAATAACAAATTATTTAAGAATTTAAAAGAATTACCACAACTTCCAAATTTGGCAAACAGTCTTCGTGGAACGAATGTTTACAGTAAAAAATGACTAGATTCCTGGGTTCTAAAAGAAAACAATAAAATAAACAAAGTGAACAATAATTAGAGTTTAAAAAAAAAAATTGCGTGAAACAAACTGATTCACAATTAAGAGAAAATAAAATTACCAACCTCTTATGATTATTTTTCTGTTGCACGCACCACAAATTTGATCATCTGCAAAAGAAAAAAAAAATCTCGAAAATTAATTGAATGAACAAACGAGTAAATATTTGAAATTTTCTTTTCGATTCTTACCATCAACGAAAATTCCTTTTTCATGGCAACGAACGAGCCTCTCGTGTAAATTAAAATAGTCATTGACGAGTATTTTTTTACATCCCTCTTGTACTGACACTTGAAGATTATAGTCGCACATCATTTTAACTAAAGCTTTCTTTAAACCGGGAATTTCCAACGACGGCTCTATCCTTTGAACCATAAGTCTCGGATCAACGTAAGTTCCAATTTTTTGCAACAAGAATGTTATGGCCTCTGAAAGAATCAAAGAGAAGCGCAATAAAAATTATTAAATATTCCTAATGCCATTATTTTCAAAAAATAAAATTTTACCGTTCAATTTTTAATCAATTTTTAATCAATTTTCAATCAATTTTCAATCAATTTTCTCATTAAATAATTGAATTCTAGTGATAAATTTTTGCGATCAATTTTTACTAAATTATTCTTTTTAAAATAATTGAATTCTTTTGAGAAATTTCACTAAAATAGTAAAAAATTACCCGGTTTATCGAGTGAATAATTAACAAGATCGTTCCACAATTCCTCATCGTCGTGCTCCTGACAAAATGCAATTGCACTCTCCATATCGTTGAGTTCACGTGTCATCAATGCCAATGCCTCCGAAGTATTGCCAATTCGTCCCAATAAAAATACCATTTCTGGATAAAATTGTCGCTGACTGCAAATATCCAATGCCTGTTGAATTGGATAATTATCGGAGCGTCTCAACAATGGCAATAATTTATCACGCGAATAATCCGCATATAAACGAACAAGAATTCCATGGTACTTTCCTTTTGAATCCTTCGTATCTTTTTTGTCCAAAGCGTCCAAATACTAAACAAAAAAGAATGTTTCTTAATAAAGAAACTAAAATATAGTCACGTGATTCAAAGAATATTCCACAAGTCAATGAAAATATTGTTAATGTTTTCAATAAAAACAAAAATTATACCAAATATCTATTCTCAATAATTAAATAATGTTAATATTAAGTCTATTTCCAAAATTCCATTCCATATTTTTTATTTTCCCGACTTTTTCCTAATTTTCATCAAAAATAATGTTTCCTTTTTTCTTATCCTGATAATAAATTGAATTTTATATAATAAATTGAATTCATGCAAGAATTTAACTAATATTTATTAAAATAATGTCATTCTTGCGAAGAATTTTATAAAAACTTTTAAACAATTGATTTCTTTCGACTAATTTTATGGAAAATTCTAATTTAAATAATTGAATTCCAGAGAAAATTGTATTATTCATAAAAATAGTTGAATTCTAAAAAAAATCTTTACAAAAATTTTTTAAAATAATTGAATTCTGTTTGGAAATATTATGAAAATGGTAGATATTGAAAATCATTGAATTTGGAAAAGTTTTAAAAAATAATTAAATTTTACAAAGAATTCCTTTCAAATATTTTTCAATAATTGAATGTTTGTTGGAAATTTTATTAAATTTATTGAAAATAATTGAATTCCTAAAAAAATTTTTATTATTCATTGAAAATATTCGAATTCTTGCGAACGATTTATTAGAATTTTTAAAAAAAATGGAATTTCCAGGAAGAAATTTATTACTTCTAGAAATAATTGAATTATTCTGATGAATATTGTTATTTATGGAAATAATTGAATTTTTGCAAAGAATTTTTATTAAAATACCACAAAATAAATTAACTTTTGAAGATAATCTTCTGATTTAACGAGATAATTGAATTGTTTTGAAGAATTCAATTATTTCCATAAGTACCAATATTCATCACAATATTTTAATTATTTTTAGAAGTAATAAATTTCTTCCTGGAAAATCCATTATTTTAAAAAAATTCTAATAAATCGATCGCAAGAATTCGAATATTTTCATAAATAATAAAATATTTTTT
Source organism: Leptopilina drosophilae (assembly GCA_032873175.1). NCBI lineage: Eukaryota > Metazoa > Arthropoda > Insecta > Hymenoptera > Figitidae > Leptopilina > Leptopilina drosophilae. The sequence continues at coordinate 39,228,861 of CM065486.1, read as the reverse complement.
AGGAATTCAATTATTTTCAATAATAAATTATTTTTAATTTAATAAAATTTCCAATAGACATTCAATTATTGTAAAAAATTTTAATAGAATTCTTTGTAAAATTTAATTATTTTTAATAACTTTTCGCAATTCAATGATTTTCAATATCTGCCAATTTCATAATATTTCCAAACAGAATTCAATTGAGGAGCAAGTTTTCAAAATCTGATAAATCCAAATTTTGTCATTTCGAGAAATTTAAACAAATGACAATTCTCACATAACCATCAAAAACAATATTAATGTAGAAAAAATGTAATAAATTCTTTATTTTAAAATATTTTTCTATTTAAAAAGCTTTGTTTGTAATTAAAATTTATTGTAATAAAGGAATTTCAAGGTTTTGGTAATTTTTTCTAATAAAAAATTAAAATAAAAAATTATCAAGGTTAGGCAAAAATATATTTTAAATTGAAAATTCTTTGGTAACAAATTTTTTTTCTTAAATTGAACAGTGATCAATCGATTTCTAAGGATTTTAAAATTCTAAATATGTGTTTATCTCAATTTTTTTGAAAAATGGATTTATCAACTTTTGAAAAATTGCTCCTCAATTATTTTAAAAATTTTTTGTAAAGATTTTTGTTAGAATTCAATTCCTTTTCATGAATAATAAAAATACAAGAATACAAAAAACAAGCAAATTTTTAATAAATCATTTAAATAAATATCGCGAAATATTAATTTCTTTTTATTTGACAATTTTTTTGCAAAGGCAAATTTTTAAAAATAAATTCTATATTTTAAATTTAAATATTACTAATTAAAATAAGAAAATTTTACTTTTTTTTCGCAAGAATTTAATTATTTACAAGAAATTTTGTCAAATTTCCAATAGACATTCAATTATTAAAAAAAAATTTTACTGAATTCTTTGGAAAATTTTATTATTTTTAAAAACTTTTCGCAAAGCAACTAATCAATTATAATTGAACAGTTGCTAAGAATGTTATTAAAATTTTCAAAAATAATTTAATTCTTTCGTGAAAATGTATTATTTTTTAAAAGTAATAGAATTACGGCCGAAAAGTTTATTAAAATGTTTCAAAAGAATTTAATTTCTTTAAAAAATGCTGTTATTTTTAAGGCTAATTGAATTCTTCATAAGAATTTTATGAACATTGTTTTAAATAATTAATTTTTTCCAAATATAATAAATATTATGAACTTTTTATTAGCTTAAATAATTGAATTCTTGTGGAAAACTTTATTTGTGAAAATAACGGAATTTTTCGACTAATTCATTTAAATTAGTATAAAAATAATTGATATTCTTCAATGAGTTTTTATTATTTATGAAAATATTTAAATTCATACTTGGAATAATTTTATCGAAAAATTCTTTCAAAAATTCATTTTTCATGAAATATGTCATTATTTTTTTGTGAAAGTAATTGAATTATTGTAGAAAAATAAATTGTATAAAATTTTGTCAAATGGATTTTTTAAAAATGTTTTTAAAAATACTTTTTTAAATTAATTGAATTATTTTGCGAAATTTCATTAAAAAAATACTAGACATTGAAAATAATTGAATTTCGAATATTTTTTAAAAGTAATTGAATTTTTTTGAAGAATTTGATCATAATTTTCTAGAATAGTCTTTTTATTTCTAGTATTAGCGAATTTAAAGAAATGAATTTCTCTAAGAAAATTATTTATAATCTTTGTTCAAAAAGTTGAATATTATATTTTTTTTACCTCCTCTATTCTTCAGAATAATTCAAATTTTTCGTGATAAGGATTATTTTTTATTTAAAAATGAAAGTATCCAATTTTTGCGAAATTCAATTTTTTTCGTAAAAGAAAAGTTAATTTTCAATTTAGAAAACTGATATCAAATTTGAAATTAGTATTAAAATTTGTTAAAGTTTTTTTTTTTTAATTACTTTAAAGTTGTAAAATAATAAAAATTTATACCATATAAAGATAGCGATGATTGTTTTGTAATTTTTGCACGACAATATCGGACGGCACACGTTCTTTGTCGAGAAAAAATTGTATCGCCCTCTCGGCGTCAAGATCCATTAAGCCCTCGATCATATCGTAAACGGCATTATAGAGTTGATGCTTTTGTATTAATTGAAATACATCCTTGTGTCGTAATTTCAAATACATTGCCAACGCCTTATCGTATTTACCATCGTGACTGTAGAGTATTGCCAATGCCTCGAGCAATACATTTTGCCTCGAATTATTGCCCAATAAATGTTCAAGTACACCATTAACCACAGCAGTGACGGTATACAATTTCGGCGACCATTCCTTCACTAATTGCAAAAAGCCATCGGGATCAATTTTCAAATATTCATAGAGCACCATTTCGTAAATTAATGGATCGAGTGTCACTTCGCCGCGTGGTAAATAGGCGGATATTGAACGCAATTGATGGACGCGTGCGAATTTATAGACCTGAAGTTAACGAAAAAAATTGACATAATTTTCATTTTTATAATTGTCTTCTTTTCCTAAGCAAAAATAAGTTTTTTTCCTATAAAAAAAGAAGTTCTTTTCCCTAAAAAAAAGAAGTTCTTTTCCCTAAAAAAAAGAAGTTCTTTTCCCTAAAAGAAATTAGTTTTCTTTGCTGTTTCGAACACATTTTTCAGAAACTTGCTCTTTTATAAACAATTTCTTATTTTTGATAAATACCTCTTCTTCCCAGAGCTTTTTATTTTGTCCAAGAATCGTGAGACAGAGTTTTCCAGCTTTCTCGTATTTTTCGCACGCCAATAAATGATCTAAATAAACACGACCAACGTCAGTTTGCGTGTGTTTACAATCCTTGCCACCGTTTATTGTCACCGCCTCGAGGGCTCTCTCAAATTTTCTATGCTCCAAAAGCCATTGTATTCGATCGTCAGCATCGTAGAGACTCGCCACGACTAAATCCTTTGGACTTACAATGAAAAATCTGCAAAAATAAATAATTCTGCAGTTATTTTTTTGTTGATAATAAAATTTAAAAAAAATAAATAAAGTTTTGAAAAAGAAGGAACATTTAATAAGAAGGAAAAATAAAGTAAAAAGAAGCGAAATTCGTTTTCAAAACCAGAAATGAAATAAAAATAATAATAATGAAAATAGAAAGAAATAAGAAAACGAAAAATAAACAATAAGGAAAGCTGAAGTAAAATAAAAAAAAAATTGTAGAAAATAGAAAAAATTAAAAAGAATATAAACCTATTTTCCTCGATGAGACAATCCAAATGATAGTCGTTGCAACTGTACTCCTTATAACCACGCAACGTCAACGAATTAACGCAAACTGTCGAAAAATCCTGATATTTTGGCTCGACAATATGTAGAGTTGGTCGTAAACTTTTGCCCTCGTCGTCAAGAATTTTCGAACAACCCAGAAGAACGAGCTGATTTTCCAAGGGCGCAATTCCCGATATATAGAAATCCACTTGGAATGTTGAAACTAAAAATTATTAACATAAAATTATTAACATAAAATTATTACACAATAACATACATAAAAAATGACATTCTTTCGAAAGACTTCAATTTATTTCACAAATAGTAAAATTCTTCGCAGAAATAAAATTATTTTCAATACAATTTTAATGAAATTTCCCCCAAAGAATTCAATTATTCTCCGAAATTTGTCTAAATTCATTTAAACAATGCAAATATTCAGCAAAGTCTTGGCAAACATTTACTTTTCTTAAAAAGAATCCAAAAAGTGATTTAATCCCAAAACATCAATTGAAACTATTATAGAAAACAGATTATCTAAAAAAATCCAAACAAATTCTTCAAAACTATTAAAATCAGAATTTTGACAATTTTAAATAAAATTCTTCCCAAGAATTCTCCTATTTTCATGAATAACAATTCTTAAAAATTAAAAAAAATTAAATTAAATAATTATTAATTTAAATTCTACAAAGAAATGCAATTATTTTAAATTTAATTCTAGTAAAATTTCTCGTAAGAATAAAATTTGTTTCTAAAATATTAATTAAATGGAATATTTTCAAAAAAATCTGATAAAATTCTTCGCGGAAATAATTCAATTATTTGAGAAAAAAAAAATCGAAAAAATTGCAATCGCATTAATGAAAGAAAAATAGTTTACCCGGATCGACGACATATTCCGGTAAATCTCGATTTGCCATTTCCAATGGCGATCGTTTTTTAATTTGACAAATTCGCACCGTGTCAACCCAGCCAATTAGCAGTGTCCTATCGTCCGACCAACGCAAATTGCAACGATAATGTTCCGGAATTGTTCTGCAAAAGCAAACACGATTAATAAATTTATAAAAGTAAAAAAATCTGTAGAATACAGTAAAATGATGTGAAAAAAATGCTACAAATTTAATTTACTTCAATTTAAAACGACGCAAGTTTCAAATAAAATGGAGAAAAATAAAATAAATGTAGAAAATGTAAGTTATTTCAATTTAAAAGGACGCAAGTTTCAAATAAAATGGAGAAAAATAAAATGAATGTAAAAAATGTAATTTATGTTAATTTAAAACGACGTAAGTTTTAAATAAAATGGAGAAAAATAAAATGAATGTAAAAAATGTAATTTATGTTAATTTAAAACGACGTAAGTTTCAAATAAAATGGAGAAAAATAAAATAAACGTAAAAAATGTAATTTATGTTAATTTAAAACGACGTGAGTTTCAAATAAAATGGAGAAAAATAAAATAAACGTAAAAAATGAAGAAAAAAATAATTTTAAGAAATAAATAAATAAACAGAGTAAAAATTACTTCAGAGTAAAATAAAAAAAGAAAATACTAGTAGGAAAATAGAATTTCTCACTCAGGCGAACGAGGCCATGTAAAAAGTCCCAGCGAGCAACGACTATTTAAATCGTAAACACGAACACCCGTTGTCGATGCCCAAGCGACAAATTGTCCCGTCCAAGCGGTTGCAAGGACACCGCCTTCAGCCTCGCAAAGAACCGTTGGCTTCATTCGTGACAAAAAACTCTTCTCATAGAGGATCAATTTATCGTCACCTATTTTATTTTTTCAATGAAACAGAAAAGAGAAAAATTTTAATTAAATAAAAATTTAATTTAACTTAATTTAATTTAATTTAACAATAACGAAAACGGGAATGAAGAAAATTCGAAGAAAAAGAAAAAAAAATATTAGAAAATTGGAAAACGTTGACGAAATAGGAAACAAAAAATTATACAAAATGGAAGAAAAATTATGAAAAAAATAAAAGGAAAGCAGTAAAATTGCAAAAAGTGGAAAAAATTATTCAAAAAAAAAGAGAAGGAAATTTCTAAAAAGAAAAAAATGTTATGAAATAGAAGGAGAAAATTACGAAAAGGGAAAGAAATTACCCTCTTCTTTCGAAAAAAAATGATAAAAAATTACGGGAAGGAAAAAAATTCACGAAGAAAGAAAGAAAACAAGGAAAAAAGAAAATGACAAAAAAATGGGGGAAAATTTACGAAAAAGAAAAGAAAAATGACAAAAAAAGGAGTAAAAGTTACAAAGAGAAACAAAAAAAAATACAAAGAGAGAAAGAAATTTTGAAGGAAGAAAAAATTATGAAAAAGGGGAAAAATTACGAAGAAGGAAACAAAATTACGAAGAAAGAAACAAAATTACAAAAAGTGGAAAAAATTACTCAAAAACAAAGAAAGAAAATTTCTAAAAAGAAAGAGAAAATTACGAAAAGAAAACGAACTTCCCCTCCACCTTTTTCCTAAAAAAGAAAAAAAATTGCGAAAAGGAAAAAATTTACAAATAAATAAAAAAAAAACAAGGAAAAACGAAAACGACAAAAAAATAGAGAAAAATTTACGAAAAAGGAAAGAAAAATGACCAAAGAAAGGAGTAAAAGTTACAAAGAGAAAACAAAAAAAATACAAAGAAAGAAAGAAATTTTGAAGGAAGAAAAAATTATGAAAAAAGGGGAAAAATTACGAAGAAGGAAACAAAATTACGAAGAAAGAAACAAAATTACAAAAAGTGGAAAAAATTACTCAAAAACAAAGAAAGAAAATTTCTAAAAAGAAAAGAATATTTTGAAAAAGAAAGAGAAAATTACGAAAAGAAAACGAACTTCCCCTCCACCTTTTTCCTAAAAAAGAAAAAAAATTGCAAAAAGGAAAAAATTTACAAATAAATAAAAAAAAACAAGGAAAAACGAAAACGACAAAAAAATAGAGAAAAATTTACGAAAAAGGAAAGAAAAATGACCAAAGAAAGGAGTTTACTCCTTTTATCATTTTTTTTTTCTTTTTTTTTTTTTTTTTTTTTAATTTAGGAGTAACAAAATATTTAAAAAGAAAGAAATTTTGAAGAAAAAAAATATGAAAATAGGAAAAATTTACGAAGAAAGAAAATATGAAAAGAGGAAAAATTTACGAAGAAAGAAACAAATTTACAAAAAGAGGGGAAAAAAAATTACGCCAAAAAAAGAGAATAAATTGAAAAAAGATGAAAGAAAGATTGAAAAAAAACTTTCTTCAAAGAAAGATTGAATGAAATTTACCAGTAATGAATCGTTTGGTATTTCCCGTTTTGAAATAATTCGGATCAATGGAAATGCATTTCACCAAACGTCCCGTACACATATTCTGAGTATTCTCTGAATTATAAAGACTAATTATAAAAACACGGCCATCGTCACTGCACGACGCAATGTAATCGCCATTTTGATCAATTGAAATTTGATTCACGGCCACAGTGTGCGCTTGAAATGTTTTAAATTCCACTGCATTCCCTTGATGATCCAAAAGATGAATTGCCCCCCAATGCGAGCCAACGCAAAGAAACTGTGACAAATTTAAACGAAAATTAATTATAATTCAATTCAAAATTAAATTTACCTTTTTTTATAAACAAAATACAATTTTCTAAATAATTAAATGTGAAAAAGTTAAGAATAATCATTATCATTTTAATTAATAATTATAATAATTATAATAATTATTCCTTTTAAATTATAACTATAGAGAATTTATTTCAATAGAGAAATTTTTATACGAACTTGAAGTCCACAACGTTGTTCAACGAAAAATAATTGTTCACTTAGTAAATCAATTATTTAAATAAAAATAATAATAATAATAAAAATAATAATTATTATTATTAATTATTAATGTTTTTTTAAATAAAATTTTTGTATTAATATTTTATTTTCAAAAATCGACTTTAGTTTGTAATTTTTCTGAATTTTTGTCTTGTTTTACCTTTGGATGAACAGCGATACAACTCGCAGCATCTCTTTGGAGAATATTTTCCAAATGATTTCTCATTCTTACATATTTGAGTCGTGGCTCAATTTCATCCACTTCAGAATCAGATTCATCTTGACTTTGATCCTCCTTTTACATAAATAGAAAGAAAAAAACAGTTTTAGAAGAAAATAATTTTTTTCCTTTTTTTTTTTGAAAACAATTGAACAAAGAAGAAATAAATTATAAACAAATAAATTAAATGAACTAAAATCAAGATAATTAAAAAAAATGCCAATAAATTGCTTTCTGTTTCTTGTAAAAATTATTTATTTACAACTGTAATAATTTTATTAATAATAATAATAAATTATATTATAAAATAATAATAATAAATTATATTACAAAATAATAATAAATTATATTATAAAATAATAATAAAAAATTATATTACAAAATAATAATAATAAATTATATTATAAAATAATAATAATAATAATAATAATAATAATAAAAATAAATAAGAAACAAATAAATTTAATTAATTAAATATTAAATTAATAATAATAATACTAAATAAGTAGATTAATCAATAAATAAGAAACATCAAATTAAATTAATTAAAATCAAGATAATTAAAAAATAATTACGAATAACTTATTTTCTGTTTTTTCTAAAAATTATTTATTATTTATAAATATAAAAAAAAATTATTAATATTTGAATTTTTTCAGAATTATTCGCAAAATAATAATAATAATAATAATAATAATAATAATAACAATAATAATAATAATAAACAATGAAATAAAATGAAAATTTATTGTTTCATTTAATTTATTTCTTCCTTGAATCGAACAAATATTATTTATTAATAAACAATAAAATAATAATGATAATTAACTATTAAGATTGTTTATTGCAAAAAACTTCTGACTACAAACTGTTAATAAATAATAAAATAAAAAATAGAAAATATAATTTATTAAACTTCCTTTTCCACAAGGAAACAAGAAAAAAAAAAAGAAAAACAAAAAATATTCTATCTTCTTTGTTTTCGTAGTGAAAAGAGTATTTTTAGTAAAAAATAAATTAACAATAAATTTAGACGAATAGAAAGAAATTAAAAAATTAAACTAGAGAAATATGAAAAATCGAAACTGAAAAATATTTTTCTTTCTTCTTAAAATAAAAAAACTAAACAAAAATAGGAAGTTTTTCTACCTTATTTGGATTATCCATGATGAAGTTAACCTCAAATTAAATGACAGATCGGAAGTAAATCGTCAAAAATAATAATCATTCATTGATTATTTATTGTCAACTGTATTCGTGCGTTATCATAAAATTTGCCCCTACGGCCAAAACATCGAATCAGAAATGTATTTTCGTAGAAAAAACCAAAAAATTGTTTTTCTCTGTTATAAAGTTTTCGTCATTTTTTTCTTATTCTCTTTCTTTTTTTTCTTTGACATCGAAAATAAAGGTTAGTTTTCATTTGAAAATAATCAATCAGGGTGGGGAAGACACTGTTGTCAATGCGTTAAAAACGCAAGCATGTGAACCCAGTCTAAGCCACCAAAACGTTTCCGTTTTGTGAATTTTAGAAGAGAAAAAGTGAAAATGTTTACTTTTATTTTTATAAAGGAGAATCAAATAATTAATTAATATCGTAAAAACGGTTTTCAAACATTTTTTAGTGGATTTAGTGTAATATAATTTTTAAATAAGTGACCCAACGCTGAAAATGTTATTGTAGCGTCCCAACTCTGCTTGTGTAGAAAACATTTCATGAAATTTAGCAACCCAACACTGTTAGAGTTACACACCTTCCCTGCCCTGGTAGCAAAATGGTCGTTCTCTTGTCAGTCGCTCGACATGTCAAAAGTAAAAATATCGCGAAACATCAGACAAATAGTTAATAATATTAAACAAAAGTAGTGAAATTAATGTTTATTTAAAGTATTTACGAAATGTTTTCGATAATAGTTAGAAGATTGCGATAAATTTTGCGATTTAAAGTGAAAAGTGTTTGACGCATTGTTTCAGGATTAAGCGCGTTTTTCATTAGAAGCGTTCGAAGGAACAAGTTTTTTTTTACCATCTTTCACAAGGTTAGTATTTTTTCCCCTTAAAAATTTTGTTTATTAATAAATGAATATTTTCTAAAAAATTCTCTCTCTCTCTCACTTTTTACAAAAAATTTACAAAGTTGACAATTTTTTTCCGTATAAATAAACAAAGAAGAATATCGAACTTGTGCAGTTTTCTTTTTTGCGAAAATATTTTTTTAATTTTCGAAAAATTTGCATTTTTGGAAATAATTTTACATGTTTAAAAAAAAAATTGGTATTTTTTGAAAAGTTTTCTCCGTTTTTTGTGTTGGAAAATTTTCTCCCTCTCCTTTTGGATTTGGTGTTAATTTTTCCTAAGGGTGCATTCACACCTTTACGAAAGAGTAAAACATTTTTATTTTTATTAGTAATTAACAAATTAATTAGTTTTAATTAATAATTAACAATAACCCTATTTTATCTAAAGGTGCTTTCACATGTGGGCAAATTTTGCAAGAGTGAAAAAATTAAATTTGTTTGCAGACAAATGCAATAAACGATAAATATAGATATTTTTAAGAAATATAAATTAAAAGCTACACCCTTTTTATTTTGCCTAAAGGTGCGTTCACATCCCTTTACATAAAAATGAAATATCATTACTTCTCGAAAGTTAAGCAAACAATTTTCTCACTTTTCCGAAGCGAGCGCTGTGTTCGGAAATTTTTTCCCCACTCGGAGTTTGTCGCTCTGTGTTATTTTATATAAACGTGGTTTTTGCGCGGAGGAGTGGTGCACGTCAATCGTTATCTCGTCCTAACCTTTATATCGTGGTGGCTCGCGAGGTGTTGAAAAAAAAGGAGAAAAAAGCAGGAAAATAAAGTAAAAATTTATCATCATCATTTTGTTTGTGCGTTTTTTGCAATTAAAAATACAAAAACGTGACCTATTGTGGGTCGCTGACAAAATGTGTTTCACATTTTTATTTTTCCATTCCTGAGGAATTTACAAAAACAAAAAGAAAGAAAAAAAAGAAGTGGAAAAAGAGGAAGGAAGAAGAATAAGAAAAAGGTGCTTTTTTCAATTAAATGTCTCGCGTGACTTTTTTTTTTGCAACGAGCCACAACAACAATTTTCCAAATGGAATTTTTGAATTAATTCACTAATTCATAGAATTTTTCTCGTCAAGTTTTTTTTTTGAATATATAGAAAAAAAAACGAGGAAGAGGAAAAAAATATAAATCATCGTCTCTCCAAAAATTTATTGTGTGAAAATATTTATATATTCGTGAAAGAAGAAGAAGAAGAAGAAAGAAATAAAATTGAAGAGCAATTTCTTTTCGATTTGGTGGAATTTCAAATTTTTTTTTTGTGATTTTGGTTTTTTTTTTTGATTTTGGATTTTTGTCGTTTTAACGGAAATGGCCTCCTCCACGAGAGGAATTCAAATTGGCTCCGCCTGGTTTCAGAAGAGAATCAGTTTAAGACCACAACATCGAGGTATTCACCTTGTTACTGAGGAAATACTCAAGGAAATACCGGAAATTTGTCAATTTTCTGTTGGTCTTTGTCATATACAGAGTAAGTTTACTATATATTTTCTCTTTCAACTATTTAGTCTCATTAGAATTTTCGTTTGCAATTTAGATTTTTTGTATTTTCAAAATTAATTTTCTTCTTTCTCTTGACAAATTAATTTTCACTCTCTTTTCTTTTTCAATTTAGGAAAATTTTTATTTTTTCCTAAAAGCAAAATTGGATGTTTAACATTTTTCTTTTTGGTTAGTATTTTTGTTAGTTTTCGATTTCTCGATAAATGTTCTGCAATTTCTGTATTTCTGCACTTTTTTTTGTTTATAAATATAAATAAATAAATTTTTATTATTTTAAATATTAAAAGAGGTAAGAAAAAGGTTGTTTTTAATGACTGTGTTGGAAAATTTAAAACACAAAAAGTGTTTTCTAATACAAATTTTATTCTACACGTGTAGAATTATTTTTTTTATTTAGTTTTTATTTATTTATCGACGGGATTTGAATTTACATATATTTTATTTTTTGTTTTATTATTTAATTTTATTTTTATTATTATTTATCTATCTATTTTTATTTTTATTAATATTATTAATACTAAAAGCATTTATTGCTAGAAAATTAGTTTTTTTCGTTTTTTCTTTTCGTTTTTTTGTTTTGATTTCTTTTTTTGTAGTTTGAAGTAGAAAATCTAACTTATTTTTAATTTTTTCTGAAATTTTGCATTTTATTTATTATTAAAATTCTTTAAGTTTCTTTTCAATGATTGTAAATAAATTTTCGATTATTTTTTAATAAAAAAAACGAATTTATTTTTTAGTTCTTCACACATCGGCGAGTTTAGCACTAAATGAAAGTTGGGATCCGGATGTAAGGGACGATATGGAAATGATGCTTAATAAAATAGTACCCGAGGGTTTAGACTACAGACACAGCTGTGAAGGTCCCGACGATATGGTAAAAAAACCATTTTTTTGTGTAAATTAAATTTTAAAAAAATTTTGTTTACGAAAGAAAAAGAAATTTGAAAATCTATTTATAAAGTTCTTTGTAGGAATCCAATTATTTGCGTAAATAATTAAATTCTTTACAATTATTTTCGTAAATAATTAAATTCTTTACAATTATTTTCGTAAATAATTAAATTCTTTACAAGATTTGAATCATGATTAATTCAACTTAATAAAGTTTTTTTTCAAATAATTTCAATTATTGATAGTCAAAAATGTTAATAAAATTGTTTAAATTTTCTAAAATTCTAAAATATCATTGCAAAAATTTAGTTATTTTTATATACTTTTACATTCTTCGGAAGAATTCAATTATTTTCATAAATAGTAAAATTCTTCGCAAAAATAAATTTATTTTCAATACAATTTTAATGAAATTTCACGAAAGATTTAAATTATTCTCTGAAATTTGAACAAATCCATAGAAACAATTGAATTATTTAGTAAAGTCTTTGCAAACATTTAATTTTCTTGAAAAGAATTCAAAAAGTGATTTTAATCTCAAAAAATCAATTATTTCTAAGATTGTATGTAAAATTTATTTTAAAAATTCAATTATTTTCCAATTTTTTTTTTTTTTAGAAAATTCTTGTAAAATATTAAATTATTTTCTATAAAAATTAAAAAATGACACAATTTGTTGATAATAATTTTATTTTGTTGAGTTTTTTAATCAAAATTTCACTGAAGGATTTGTAGTAAATTTTTTTTCTATCTTTATTAAAATTTTCCAAAAAAATCATTTATTTTCGAAGCTGCCAATAAATTTCTGCAAACAGAATTCAATTATTTAAAAATTTTCTTGTAAAAGTCTTCGTAGGAATTGAATTTTTTTCTTGATTAATAAAAATTCCTCTGGAATTCAATTATTTAAAATAAAATTTTGCATAAAATTAGTCGAAAGAAATTAATTATTGAAAAATGTTTATAAAAAAGAATTAAATTATTCTCTTGAATTTTTATAAAATTTTTTTAAAAAATTTAATAATTTTACACAATTTTAATAAAATCCTTCGGAAGAATTCAATTATTTTTAATCAAAATTTTCTTAAATCCTTCGAAACAATTCAATTATTTTTTTAAATAGTAAAATCTTTGAAAAAACAAATTCAATCAATTTAAAAAAAAAAATTTATGAAAAATATTAAAATATTTTTTTTAATTCGTTATAAAATTTTTCAAGAAAATTCAATTATTTTCAAAAAATTTTCAAGAAAATTCAATTATTTTCAAAAATTTTGATAAAATTTAATAAAATTAAATGTTCAGTTTTAATTATTAACAAAAACGATTATTTTCAAAACGTGAAAGAAATTGTTTATAAAATTCAATTATTTGCAATATTTTTAATTCAAATTATTAGAGGGAAAGTTTATTATTTAAAGAAAAGTTCAAAGAAATTCTTTAAAATGAATTCAATTACAATTTTCAGAAAATTTTAACAAAATTCCTCATGAGAATTCAAATTATTTTTTGCTAAATAATAAAAGTCTTAGAATTAAATTCTTAAACTAAATTTATTAAATTACTAAATTAATTAAATTAATTATATTAATAATTAATTAATATAATAATAATAATTTATATAATAATAAATTAATTATATAAAAATTTTCAAGAAAATTCAATTATTTTCAAAAATTTTGATAAAATTCAATAAAATTAAATGTTCAATTTTAATTATTTTTAACAAAAACGATTATTTTCAAAACTTGGAAGAAATTGTTCATAAAATTCAATTATTTGCAAAATTTTCAATTCAAATTATTAGAGAAACTTTATTATTTAAAGAAAAGTTCAAAGAAATTCTTTAAAATGAATTTAATAACTACAATTTTCAGAAAATTTTAAGATAATTCCTCAAGAGAATTCAATTATTTTTTGCTAAATAATAAAAATCTTAGAATTAAATTCTTAAATTAAATTTATTAAATTACTAAATTAATTAAATTAATTAAATTAATTATATTTATTAAATTAATTAAATTAATTAAATTAATTAAATTAATTAAATTCTATTATTATCGAATTTTTTGATAAAATTCTTTGCACAAATTCAATCATTTTCATAATATTAATTTAAAAAGTGCGAAAATGAACAGAAATTATTTTAAAAAATTAAGAAATTCGTTGCTGGAATTCAATTTATTAGCAGGATTAGAAAGTAGCTAATTTTTTTTGTGAAAATTAGGAAAATGTGGGGAAAATTGAAAATAGAATGGAATTTTTGTCAGTTTTATAAAGTGTCGAAAATTTAGTTTTTTTTGTCGTTTAGTTTAATTTTCCGATAGCTAAAACTCCTTTTTTTTAAGCTTGAAAGACACTTTTTGCTACTTTTCAAATGAATCTTTAAGTACGAAGTCGATATTATTTTTAAGTATTTTTGAGTATTTTTGAGTATTTTTCAGTATTTTTCATTGTTTTTAAGTATTTTTAAGTATTTTTGAGTATTTTTAAGTATTTTTAAGTATTTTTTAGTATTTTTAAGTATTAAAATGTTTTTAAGTATTTTTGAGTACTTTTAAGTATTTTAAAGTATTTTAAAATATTTTTAAAGTATTTTTCAGTATTTTTCAGTATTTTTAAGTATTTTTTAGTATTTTTTAGTATTTTTAAGTATTTTAAAGTACTTTTTAGTATTTTTAATTATTTTTGAGTATTTTTAAGTATTTTAAAATGTTTTAAAGTATTTTTGAGTACTTTTAAGCATTTTAAAGTATTTTAAAGTATTTTTTAAGTATTTTTAAGTATTTGAAAGTATTTTTAAGTATTTTCCTTAAAATCTCCCCTCGACGTTGTCTCATCGAGAGTAAACTGTATTAATTTAGTTTTATTATCAAGTTATTGTTATACTGCGCAAGAATTATAAATTTTTCTTCTTCTGAATGATAAATATTAAAAGAATGAAAATATTTTGCAGCCGGCGCACGTGAAGGCGTGCTTCCTTGGATCGTCGTTGAGCATTCCAATCACAGGTGGAAAATTGGCACTTGGCACATGGCAGGGTGTTTGGCTGTGCGAGCATCGCGATCAAGCGGGCAGTCGTAAATTATTATTGACATTGACAGGCTGCTTGAGGGACTCGGCACGCAGTCCCTTAAGTCCCGTGAGTCCGATTGCATCGACAAGCAGCTAGGACCAATCTCATCCCAAAAGGCGTGGCCGTCGTCAGCTACGCATATCCACTTCTAGCGAATTGAGCTAGCAGCTGCCTACTTTAGCCAAAATACTAAGACAAAAACATTAATAAAAAGAAGAAGAAGAAGAAGAAGAAGAAGGAAAAAAATCACTTTTTGAATTAAGAAACGAGAAATGAAAAACCAAAACAAAGAAACGAAAACAGGAATTTTAGTCGAGAGAATGTTATCAATGCAAGAGGGGCAGAAGGAAAATTGAAAAATAAAAGGCAGAATGAAACTGAAAAGTTAGAAAAGAAAGAGGAAAGAATGAAAAAAAGAAGAGGAAAAATAATAATAATAAATGCAAAATTAAAAAAGGAGAAACAGATCCGAAAAGGAAAAGCATGAAGAAAGAAGAAAAGAAAGCAAGAAAGAAAAAAAACCAAAGAAAGAGAAAAATTCAAAATTCACATTTTGTAAAAATTCTCTTAAATTTGCGAAAGAGAAAACTATCGTTTGTTTTCCGTTAAATTTTAAATTAGTTTCATTTCATTTCATTTTTTTGAAGGAATTTTTTATCTCTTAAATTTTAAAAAGAAAAATCTATTTTTTTTACTTTCTTTAAAAAGTAAAATTTTGTTTTTTTATAACAGTTTGAATTGAATATTTTTTACTCTTAAAAATTTACACAAAAGCGTTTATTCCCTTTTTTAAAAAGTAAAAAAATTATTTATTTGAATGAATTGTTTTTTAAAAAAATTATTTATTTGAATGAATTGTTTTAAAAAAAATTATTTATTTCAATGAATTGTTTTAAAAAGAAATTTTTTATTTCAATGAATTGTTTTAAAAAGAAATTATTTATTTCAATGAATTGTTAAAAGAAATGCTTTTAAAATTATTTTATTCTATGATTTTTTTAAAGCGTTTTTAGTTGCTTTTAAAATTTCCAAAAAAAATTTTCTCCCTTTAGAGATGGTAAAAAATCATTTTGTCTTAAATTTAAAAAAAATTAATTATTTTCTCTTGAATTTTTGATGAAAAAATTCTTCTCTCTCATAAAATATAAAGAAAAATACTTTTTTCCGTTAAATTTTAAAATTTACTTTTTTGTCTTCCAAAATTAAAAAGAAAACTATGTTTTTTCCTCTTAAACAAATTGAGAGAAAAAAATCTTTTTCCTTTAACTTCAAATCGAAAAACAATTCTAAAAAATTTTCTTTTAATTTTCCAAAGAAATTTTAAAAGAAATTAACCGCTTTTTTGTTTTTTTTTCACTCCAATAATTTTTTTTTTTAAACGAACGAAAATTTGACTTTTTTTTTAAACGAACGAAAATTTTACTTTTAAAATAATTTTTTTTCTCTTTATTTATATTTTTTAATTTCCATTTCAAGTGCTTTATAAAAAAAAAATTAATTGATAATCTAGGAACGGATAACGAAAAATAAAAGAATCAGAAAAGAGATTCATCGAAATAGAAGAAAATTTTTTGTGCTTAATAAGAAAAGAAAAATATAAAACAATTTTCCAAATAGAAGAAAAAATTAAAAATTTTTCCAATTAAAAGAAAAAATTAAATAGAAAATGGAAAAATAGAAATTAGAAAATTTTTCGATTGATAAAAATAAATTTTTTTTTCTAATCTACTAGAGAAAGAAAAGGAATAAAAATTTTATTACAGAGTAATAAAATAATTAACAAACCAAAAAAAAAAAATGCAATTACGAGGGAAAAAATAATAAAATAGCGAAAAAATGAAATAGAAAAAAAAAATGTTTGAAATAGGAAACAATAAAAATAGGAAAAAAATGAAAACAAGAGATGAAGAGTAAGGGAAAGAAATTTCAATGAAAGAGAATTTTTTTTCTACCAAAACAATGCATTTGTTAAGAAGTAAATAAATAATGAAATTAATTAATTAATTAAAAATAAGAAATGAAAGCTTCGGCTTTTACACGCGATGTGGCACAAAGAAACTTGTAAACTCACTGCTTTATTGTAGGCTAGAGATTTTTTTTTCTTTTTTAAATTATTATTATTATTATTATTATTATTACTATTATTACTATTATTATTATAATTATTATTAAAATGACATTTCCATCGCATTTTTCTGGCGAGTGTGTAAATAAATGAGACTTACTGAAATAAAAAAATAAATAATATTGAAAATTAATTCGTCTTCACTTTAATGGCGAGAGTTTTGCCATTTAGAGCGAAAAGAAAAAATTGAAAAAAGATGACAAATTGATAAGAAAATTAAAATAAAATAAAATAAATTTGGACTATGTAAATAATTTGATGGCGAAGTGAAAATAGCTTTAATCGTAGCTTTTCTTTTTTGACTTTATGTCTTCTTTTCACATTTTTTTTTCTTTTTCTGTCTTTTCCTGACTTTTTTGACTTTTTTTTCATTCCTTTATTCATTTTTTTATTCTTTCTTTTATTCATTTATTGAATTCTTTTTTATTTATTATTTTATTATCTATTATTTTAATTGACAATTATTTTGTTTCTGGGAAAATTAAAAAAAAATTTGTTTTTAATATTTTAATATTTTTTTCTTTTTTTTTTTGTTTATATGTTTTCGAATGTATTTTTTAAATAAATTATTATAAGCAGTAAATGTTTAGCCATTTGTCCTCCTTATCTATAAATATATGAATTTAATAGGCGTTCATTAAAATTTAGCGGCAATACAATACGTGGAAAAAAAGAATTTCACTTATTTTTTAAAAATTAGAGAATTTTCTACTTCATTTACTTTTTTTACATTGTTTACTTTTGTATTTGTTTATTTATTAATTAGCAATTTACTTCTCATTTGTTTATTAATTAATTGTTGATAACTAATTAACTACTAATTTGTTTATTTCATTATTAATAAATATTTAACAGTTAATTTATTTATAAGCAACTAACCGCTAATTTGTTTAATAATGAATTATTGTTTAATAAGTAACCATTTGTTTGATTATTAATTAATTAATAATTGATGGCTAAATTGTTTATTTAACTGTTGTTAATTATTAACTAATTTCTAATTTATTTATTAGTTATTAATTAATAATTAACTACTAATTTGTTTATTAATTAATTATTGTTTAATAAGTAACAATTTATTTGATTATTTATTGCTAAATTTATAATTAATCGCTAAATTGTTTATTCAATTGTTGTTAATTATTAAATAATTTCTAATTTATTTATTAGTTATTAATTATTAATTAATAATTATTAATTATTAATTAATAATTATTAATTATTAATTAATAATTATTAATTATTAATTAATAATTAACTACTAATTTGTTTATTACATTGTTAACTAATAATTAAAAGTTAATTTGCTTATTTATTTATTAATTAATTAATAGTAAACAAATTTTAATTAATTAATAATAATTAGTTTAATTGTTTATTCAATTGTTGTTAATTATTAAATAATTTCTAATATATTAATTAATTGTTAATTAACAATTAACTGTTAATTTGTTTATTACATTGTTAATAATTAACAGCTAATTTGCTTATTTATTTATTAATTAATTGATAATTAATAGTTAAATTGTTTATTCAATTGCGTTGTTAATTATTAAATAATTTCTAATATCTTAATTAATTGTTGATTAACAATTAACTGTTAATTTGTTTATTACATTGTTAATAATTAACAGCTAATTTGCTTATTTATTTATTAATTACCAAATTACTAGCAATTTGTTATTAATTATTATTTAACTTTTAATTTGTTTGTTTATTTATTAATAATTAACAACCGATTTTGTTTATTTATTTATTAATAATTAATAGTTGATTTTGTTTATTTATTGTTCAAATAACTGTTAATCGTTAAATTGTTTATTAATATATTATTAATTAATTATTAATTGTTCGTGTATTATTAGTAATTAATTATTAATTAATTTCTTCTTGATAATTCATTGCTAAATTTTTTTTTTAATCAGAAAAAAATTTGTACGTATTGTAAATATAATTCATTGCCTTTTGATTATTGAGCAATTCCAAGCCAAGTGATCATGAGGATTTTGGATGATTTTAGCAATTTTAAAAATATTTTGTGAATTTGTTCCTTTATATGCATAGAATAAGAATGTATAAAAATTTTTTCAAAATTTTCAAAATTTTTTGAGTTATGTCTTTTTCAAAATTTTGATCGTTTTTTAAAAAAAGGCACATAACTTTTTTTCTTGTTGACCGATTAAGACAAACTTTTTTGGAAAATATTCATAATAAGAAGTACTTTAATGAAAAAAATTAAAGAAAAAAAAAAATTTTTTTTTGCCCAAAAAAAATTTCAAAAAAATTTTTTAATTAAAATTTAAAAAAAAAATATACCTTCGATTTCAAATTTTTTTTTTTTGTAAATATTGTCAATAAAGTAAAGAATACTACCTATAAATTTAATTATGGGACAACAATAACTTTTGGAGAAAAAAAATAAAATGTCCAGCGCGACGTACCGGGACGTGTGCAGTATTTGCTTATAGCGGCGCAAGTTTTGTTTTAAATCTTTTAAGAGGTCATATTTTCTTGCTAAAATGATTTTTCTAAATTTTGTAATTAAATTAAAATAAAAAATTGATCTCTCGAGCGCTATTTTTGAATTTTTGTTTAAAAAATTTTTTAAATAATAAGTATTAAAATAATCATAAAACATATTTTTTTGGCTTTATTGATTAAGAAAATTAATCAAAAATCTTATTAAAATAGTATTGGATTGATAAAGAAATAGAGAATTATTTAGTTAAATATGATTTAAACAATTAAAAGTAATTATTATCATCATGAAGTGTACTTAGAGCTAGAAATTTATAGTTTTTGCTATATTTTGCATTAAATTGTATTTTGAACATTGAAGTATAAAAGAAAAACTAAAAATTTTTTTAGTTCAACATTATTTACACAATTTATTTTAGTTTTTTAATTTACTGCAATTAAAACAAGAAATTCTTAGTTTTTCTGCAGTAGATTTACTTACTGCATTAATGCAGTAGATTTACTTGCTTCATTGCAATTGTGAAAAAATCAATTGCAATCCCTATTTTTTAATCAAATCTACTGCATTATAATGCAGTAGATTTACTTACTGCATTAATAAAGTAGATTTACTTGCTTCATTGCAATTGTGAAAAAATCAATTGCAATCCCTATTTTTTAATCAAATCTACTGCATTATAATGCAGTAGATTTACTTACTGCATTAATGCAGTAGATTTACTTGCTTCATTAATGCAGTAGATTTGATTAAAAAATAGGGATTGCAATTGATTTTTTCACAATTAAGAAAAACTAAGAATTTCTTGTTTTAATTGCAGTAAATTAAAAAACTAAAATAAATTGTGTAAATAATGTTTAACTAATAAATTTTTAGTTTTTCTTTTATACTTCAATGTTCAAAATACAATTTAATGCAAAATATAGCAAAAACTATAAATTTCTAGCTCTAAGTACACTTCATGATGATAATAATTACTTTTAATTGTTTAAATCATATTTAACTAAATAATTCTCTATTTCTTTATCAATCCAATACTATTTTAATAAGATTTTTGATTAATTTTCTTAATCAATAAAGCCAAAAAAATATGTTTTATGATTATTTTAATACTTATTATTTAAAAAATTTTTTAAACAAAAATTCAAAAATAGCGCTCGAGAGATCAATTTTTTATTTTAATTTAATTACAAAATTTAGAAAAATCATTTTAGCAAGAAAATATGACCTCTTAAAAGATTTAAAACAAAACTTGCGCCGCTATAAGCAAATACTGCACACGTCCCGGTACGTCGCGCTGGACATTTTATTTTTTTTCTCCAAAAGTTATTGTTGTCCCATAATTAAATTTATAGGTAGTATTCTTTACTTTATTGACAATATTTACAAAAAAAAAAATTTGAAATCGAAGGTATATTTTTTTTTTAAATTTTAATTAAAAAATTTTTTTTAAATTTTTTTTGGGCAAAAAAAATTTTTTTTTTTCTTTAATTTTTTTCATTAAAGTACTTCTTATTATGAATATTTTCCAAAAAAGTTTGTCTTAATCGGTCAACAAGAAAAAAAGTTACGTGCCTTTTTTTAAAAAACGATCAAAATTTTGAAAAAGACAAAACTCAAAAAATTTTGAAAATTTTGAAAAAATTTTTATACATTCTTATTCTATGCATATAAAGGGACAAATTCACAAAATATTTTTAAAATTGCTAAAATCATCCAAAATCCTCATGATCACTTGGCTTGGAATTGCTCTATTGCAACTCAAGAAAAAAGAAAATTTTTTAATAAAAACAATTGCAGAGAAATTGTCGATTTTTTTGATTTTTCAACTATTATTTATTTATTTATTTAGTTATTTATTTATTTAGTTATTTATTTATTTATTTAGATATTGAAATATTTTACTAATTTTTGCAAAATAATATATATCATTATAATTATTATTCTCTTAGTTTTGTACAAAAAAAAAGAAAATAAAAATGAAATTAAGAAAAATAAAAACGAAATACTATAGTGCGTGTGTTTGAGAGAGGAAAAAAGAGAGAGTATGAGAGAGAAAGAGAGATGAAAGTTTAGTGGCTTTTCACGGAGGACGAATTTATTTATATAAAAATGAAAAAAAATTATGAAAAATATAATTAAAAAAAAAATTTCATAGAAATATTGTATAAAAAAAATTATCAAATTGCAATTGAATTTGTTTATTGTAAATTAGCTGTTAAGTCGAATATGAGAAGGTGGCGGCTTTGATCGAATTTTTGAGAATTTACGATATTAAATTTTTTTCGTTCTGTTTTTTCAGAATTTACGATATTAAATTTTTTTTTTCATTCTGTTTTTTTTATATCTACATTTTTTTCTCTTTTTTGATATTCTTATTATCATTTATTATGATATTTATTATTTTCATTTTATTTTATTTATTATTTATTATTATTATTTATTATTATTATTTATTTTTATTTATTATTTTATTTATTTTCATTTTTATTTTAACTTTTTTCTTATTTTCTTTCTTTACTTCTATTTCCTATTTTTACTAATATTTTATTCGTTTTAGGATTTATTCATTCATTAGAATTTAATTTTTTTTTCTTTAATTATTTTTTCTCCTTTTTACAAATTTTTATTTCTTTATCTATTTTAATGGGTTCGTTGTATCCAAAACTGTTAAAATTTTGCCACAAATTGTTAAGAAAATTTTTTTCCCCTCCATTTTCTATTATATACATATAGAGAATTATAAAATTAATGAAAAAAAAAATTACTCATCTTCATAAATATATAATTATTCGAAAATCGCTTCAAAAGCTTTTCTTTTTCTTTTCTAAAGACAAATGAAAAAAAAGTAAAATAAAAGAAAACACAAATATTTGTCATATATTTAAAGAAAAAACACTTAAACATTTTAAATTTTCACCGCTATTTAGAAATTTTTCCATTAAAAATAACAGCTTTCTTGCCTCTACTTTAATAATATTTGTAACAAATAGTTTTCAACAAAAAAAAATATATATATATCAAAATTTTGCATTTAAAAAAAAAGAAAATTTTTTTCTCTTTAAAATCAAAAGAAAAACAGAAAATTGTTTTCTTTTTTCCAAAAAATTCTTTACTCGCCACTTTTTAGAATTAACAAAAAAAGCACAAAATTCATCATTCGCTTATTTATTATAAAGTAAATTCAAACAAAATAATAATTATTATTGCATTAAAAAAACTATTATTATTATAATATTAATTATTATTCCAATAAGAAATGAGAATGTAAAAATTGTTATTGGGAAAAATTGTTATTATAATAGTAAAAAAAATTATTTAGTGTTAAAAATAATTATTATTGTAATAAAAAAATAAATATAAGTACTACAATTAATTATAAGATAATTTCTATTATTAATAGTAAATTATTATTAATAATAAATAATAATAATATAATTACAATAATATTAAATAAAAGAAATTTAGCTTTTGTACTTGGTGCAAAATTTAATAGCTGGATATAGCGGACCTGTAAAAATAATTTAATTATAGAAAAGTTAAAAAAAAATAGAATAATTCGAGAATATTGAGCCCGATGATGAGCGTGTTTACACTTAATAAATAATAAAAAAATCACGTATATTATATATAAATATATAAATATATACATAAAGAAAAGGAAAAAAAGGCGCAAAAATTTGCGAATTTACTGTCTGGTAATTGAAATAAATAAATAAGTTATGCTGTAAATAAAAATGAAAAATGCATTGAAGTGCTGATTGTGTATGTGTGTGTGTGTATGTATGTAATGTACATGCGAGGGAGAAAATTATAGCAAATTATAAAAAATTGAGTGAAAGTAATTTATTAATTTGTAAATGGTAATTTATGAAATAATTCTCCAGCGCACTTGAGACATAGACATTGTTGAAAAATGACAATATAGATACGATTTAGTATATAGTCAGAGAGGGTTTCTTTTTTCCTTTTTTATTTATTAAAAATGTATACAAAACTATTTATACAGCACAAAAAAAAAACGATTTCTAATATTTCGAAAAATAATTATTCTTTATGTTTAAAAAAAAATTGTCATTTTTATTATTTGTAATTAATTGATTAATTTAAATAAGTGACAATAGTTATGAAAAAAAAAACTATTGAGATTTTAATGCTCCACCTGCGAACGCCAAGGTCACCGCAAGATGGCAGTTTAGTTCTTTCTTGGAATTTCTTCAGCCACCTGGTGGTGACCTTGGCGTTCTCAGGTGGAGAAATTGAAACAACATTTTATCACTAGAAATTGTTTTATAATTAAAAAAATAGTCTGAATTAATTATACAATTTTATACTAATTTTGATTTAATTAAATGTGTAATAATTATTTATTTGCGTGATTTATAAATAATTAGAAAATAATGAATAATAATTAATAATTAATTACAATTGGAATCTTAACAAAACAGTAATTAATATTTAATTACAGAAATAATTATTTATTAATTAGAATGTAATTAATTATTAAAGAATTAAAAAGTAATTAATTAAGTAATTAAAAAATAATTTTTTTGTGTATTTAGATATTTTTGGTATTTAATTCGTAAAGTTAAATATTTTTTTAATTTATAAAATTAGATAATTATTTAATTTATAAGAAGAAATAACAATTTTTGGGTAAAAAATTATTTTTTAGATGAAAAAAAAAAATTCTAAATGACAAAAGTGGGAAATATTATTATTTTGTTTATCTTTTCAACTATAGAAAAAAAGCTGTATATTTAGAGAAAAAAAAATAAATCGCTAATCGCATCATTTAACTTTTTGCACGCACAAATAAAATATCAGCGATTAAATTATTCATCGCTTCAATTCTTACAACCAAAAATATGAAAAAATTTTTTAAGTATATATTATATATACAATATATAGGTATATATTTAACAAAACTGTTTTAAAAAATCGAAATCTTTTTTCTTATAAATATTTCACTGAAGAAGAAGAAAAAAATAATAAATAACTTGCAGTAAATTATTATATATTTGTTTTTCTTCGTAATAAATATTCTTGCTTCGCAATTATAAAATTTCATTCATGAAAAAGAAAGAGAAAAGAAATGGCATAGAAAAAAAGAATTAAAATTCAAAATAAAATATTGTATTATTATTATTATTATTGAAAAACAGAAGAAAAAAAAACCAAAACAAAAACAAACGAAATTGAAGACAAATTTTATGTCTAAAACTATACAGAGCGTTTCCTACGACTATATACGCTGTAAAAAAAAATTTAATAATTATTAATATAATAATTATATAATTATAATAATGAATAATATTAATAATAAATATTAATAATGATAATGATAAAAAAAATAATATTAATATTAATAATAAATACGATCGATTTAGTGGCTCGATAAACGAATCATCTAGATATATCGAATTGTACATTGACTCTGATAATAAGTCGATTTAATAAAAATTGCTGGTTTCTGTTTAAAAAAAAAAACGGTGCCATTGCCACAGAAAAAATATATTGACTTTTCGTTTATTGTCCATTTATTTCAGAAAATAATTCTTTGACCATTGAAAAAAAATATTTTTGTTTTCTGTTTACCTGACTATAGTATTTAAGTTCGTTCTACAAATTTGGTTTCTTGTTTTCCTCGGGTAGAAAGAAATTAAAATAATTATTTTTTTACAATTAGTTTAATTAATTATTTGATAAATTATTTGTTAATTATTTGATTAATTATTTATTAATTACAATTACTGGCTTCGCATTCATCTACTAAAATTTTAAAAACTTTGTGTACATTTTTTTTAAATTTCAACCAACTTAAAATGATTTAATATTATTTTCAAAAAATATTAAATTAAAATAAAAGTATAAATAAAAATTAAGATATTCAAAATTAATTTATTTTCAATATTTAGTACTTTCAGAAAAATTTGCAAAAGAATTGAATTATACTTAAAAAGAATTTATTACAATTCATCAAAAATTCGATTATTTAAAAGAAATTTATTTTTATTATAAATAATTTTATTATATTGTATTATTATTTTATTACTTTATTTATTATAAACAATATAATTTCTACATAGATTCATTTAATTTAGAATAGAATTTTTTTAAATATTTCGAAAAAGTCAATTATTTAACAAAATTTTTATACTATTCTTCACAATAATTAAAATATTTTATTACTAATAATATTTTTCATTAAAATTTGAATTAAAAAAAAATTCTCAAAAATTTCTAAAGAATTCTTTCTGTAAAATTTTAATTAATTTTAAAAATTTTTGCAATTCAATGATTTTCAATATTTTTTTTTAGAAAATTTTAGAAATTTTCAAAACCGAATTTAATTATTTAAAATGAAATTTTCATAATATTTTTTGCATTTCGAAAAAATTAATTATTTTAAACAATATTTTTTAAATTCTTTAAAGAATTCAATATATTATTTTGAGAAATAATTTTTTTACAGAAATTCAATTATTTTTGAAAATTTTAATTAAATCTTTCTAAAAATGCAATTGTTTTAATGAATAATAAAATTATTTACGGAAATTTAATTATTTTTGCAAAATTTTAATTAAATCTTTCTCAAAAATTCAATTATTTTCATAAATAATAAAATTATTCTCGCAGGAATTCAATTATTTTGGAAAATTTTAATAAAATTCTTTACAACAATTTAATTATTTTCACAAATAAATAAAATTCATCGTCCACGATTTTAATTATTTGAAATACAATTTTTGCAGGAATTGTTCAAAAATTGATTTAAAAAAATTCAATTCTTCGAAAAAATTAATTATTTAAAAAAATGTTTCTATAAAAAATTCTTTGTAAGAATTCAATTATTTATAGAAATATTCGAAATTTTTTTCACAAATTAATTATTTTGAATATTTTCATAAAATATTTCCAAACAGAATTCAATTATTTAAAAAAATCTGTTGTCAAAATCTTCGTAAAAATTGAATTCTTTTTAAGAATAAATAAAATTTTTTGAGTTCAATTTTTTGAATTTTTTTGAGTTCAATTATTTAAATTAGAATTTGCAAAAAATTAGTCGAAGGAAATTATTAAAAAATTTTTTTTAATTCTTCGCAGGAATAAAACTATTTTTATAATAATTTAAAATTTTTTTACGAATAATAAAATTTGTTGCAGGAATTAAATTTATCAGCGGAATAAGAAAGAAGTAAAAATCGCAAAGCCGCACATTCGTTTTGGGAAAAATTTTTCAGGTTAGTGATTTAAATTAAAATCTATTTTAGTGTTAATCCAAAATATTTTGCCAAAAAAAAAAATTGCATGTTTTCGATTTTTTTTAAATAGAATTTATGCTAAATTCAATTATTCTTTAGAAATTTCGAATAATATTATTTAAAACTTTGTATTTTTTAAAAAATAATTAATAAATCACTTTTTTTTTAATATGAATCATTTTATTTAGAAAAATGGAAATTTTTGATAATTTAAAATTCAATTATTTCTTAAAAATTATGAAAGGAACGGACAAAAATTTAACGCACCCAAATTTAATGTTTAAGTATAATTATACCACTTGGCAGCGGTTTTTTTTATTTTTCAATTACATTAATTTTTACAAACTAAATATACATTAAATGTAATTTTTTGGTTGAACTGTAACTTCTCAAAAATCGCTGATTCTAAAATACGTTATATATTTACAAACTAAAAAAGAATCGAAAAACTTCTTCTTTTAACATATATATAATTCGAAAAATTTATTACGTTCACATAATTATAATATTGAAAGTATATTTAAAAAATTATATACAAAATTTTTGAATTTGTAAATTTAAAACAGTTGCCAGCAATCTGCTAAAAATTAGCGCCTCATAAAAAATCCTTCTATTACAATTTTTCTTTTTTTTTACATTTATTTACATAATTTTAAAAATTGTTAATAATATCAATGTTTCCTAATTATTCGAATATTTACAATTTTATGACGAAGAATCTAAATTTTTTTTTTGCATAAAAAAACACTTATACACGCCTTAAAAATATTCTTCTTACAATTATATATAGAAAATAAAAAAAAAATTAAAATCACTGGAAGCGTCCCAAAAAATTGGAAATGAACAATATTTTTGTTTCTTTATTAACTTAATATTTTACAATTAAACAACTAGATAATAATTTTTTAAAAAAGCACAAAAAATTACTTTATATTGTGCTTGTAATTAATTATTATTAAGAGAAAAAGAGAAATAGAAATTACTAAAAATTAAATTTTTAATTTTCAAAAATTTACAAAATAATTACAAAAAAAGAAAAATTAAATCTAAATTCTATAAACAAATTTTACATAATTTTTATTTCGATTTGGAAATTAATCGATATCAGTGCTGGCGTTAAATAATGATTTAAAAAAAAATCAAATTCTATTATCACTAATCATTAGCAACGCAAAATTTTTATCGTAATTCATAAATTAGAAAAAAAGGAGGGAGGGGGAGGAATTCTGTCACTTTTTGGAAATTTTTTTTTACAAAGATGAAAACGTGACAGAATTTTTTTCTACATTTATATAAAAAAATGTATATACTTTAAAAATTATAGGGACAATTTATCAATATGTCAAAATTTACAAAAAATTTTAGCTATACTTTAAAAATTATTAGAGATATTTAAAATATATATCTTTGTTAAATTCTCTTTTGATGTTTTTGAAAATCTTTTTTGAAAATGTTTTTTAAAAATGTTTTTCAAAAATGTTTTTTGAAAATGTATTTTGAAAATGTATTTTGAAAATGACTTTTTTTATGTCATAAATGAAGAATTATGAATCGATATATCGATAAAATTTTTACTTTCCCTTGTAACTTTTAAATCGAGTGTATCGATATTTTTTAATTCGAACGTAGCTTGAATTCGAATAGTCGAGAATTTTTTTTCTATCGAATAATTGAGTATTTTTTTTCAATCGAATATTTCGATTATTTTTTATTTGTTAATCGACTCTGCGTCGCCGTTTTTTAATCAAAACGCAACGATGTTTTGATTTTTGAATATTCCGATATCTTTAAATCGACTGTGACACTATTTTTGAATCGATATTTTCGAATATTTCGATATTTTTCAAATTTTATATTTCGATATTTTTCAAATTTTATATTTCGATATTTTTGAATCGAATATTTCGATATTTTTGATTCGAATCAATAATTATTGTTGACAATTTGTTGAAAACATTAAAAACACGATTTTTGACGAAATTGCGCAGTAAATGTGGGCGTGGTTCTTTTGTTTAGCGATAGCAGAGTGGGCGGAGTTTTCGAAACAATAGAAGACTTTTAGTCAAGTGTTGAAAAAAAAGAAAAAGTCGTTTCTTGTTTGCTTTTGAAAGAGTTTTTTTTAGAGGAGGAAGATTCTTAGCCGTGTGTTTAAAGTAGAAACGGGGCGTGGTTTCAGTCTCTGGTGGGAGTAGAGGAGGCGGAGTTCGAAAACGGGAAGTTGACGTCAGTATTCTCCTTCGGTTATTTTTTTTTCTTCTCTATTTCTACTCCTTTCTCTAGTTCTTCTTTTTCTAATTAAAATCTTTTCTTTTATTCATTGTTTTTTTAAACTATTTTATATCCTCTCTTTCCCCCACCTTTTTCTCTTCCTTCTTCATTTGTACATTTTCAACTTCTTTTCCTTTTTGAAATGATAGTAAATTCTAGGCGTATTCCTTAGGTTTAGAAGGCGGAGCCTATTTTTTCTCTCACATGATAGCAAAATGTGGGCGTGTTCCTTACGCCCAAAAGGCGGAACCTTCTCTTCTACTAGTTCTTCCTTTTCTTTTCAAATCATAGTAAAATGTGGGCGTGGCCTATATGCTCAGTAGGCGGTGTCTGCTCATGGCTCCTCCCTTAGTTTCTGATTTTTCTTTTTTTTTTTTGTAATAAAATCTGGGCGCTTAGAAGGCGGTGCCAGTGAACGAACTAGGGAGGGGAGCACTAGAGAGAAGAAGCAAAGTAGCAGAAAGGGTTTTTTCAAAAATAGAAGGCGTTGACAAAAATGTAGGCGTGTCCTCAATTAGAAGGCGTGGTCAATAAGCAAAATAGCGAAAATTGGGCGTTTCTAATAATTAAAAGGCTGTGTCCTCAATGATTGAAAGTCATTGCCAAATACTCAAAGTAGAATAAAATCATTAAAAGAAAACAATTTCGATTATTGGAAGACATATTCGTGAATTCAACTAATTCAGTCGGTAAATTTCTATTTAAGGTTGAAAGTCAATCTTCCTTTCAGTACAGGAAAGACTTAATACCAACTATAAAAAGGCTGATGAGGCGTTGGTCTGGGTGGTTGTTGGAAAGTTTGACTCGCATAATGACCGCTGAATTGATGAGGTGGTGGGGGATGATTTGGGTGTTGTTGAATGTTACTAGGCGGTGTTGGTAGTCCAATACGATTGCCACTACTATTATTATTGTTGTTGTTGTTGATTGGTAAATTCCAGGTAGGTGATGAATTACCCTGATTCGCTTGATGTTGATGATTAACGGGTGAAACGGAGGAAATTGGTAGTTCGCTGGTTGTTGTCAGATGATCAGAGCCTGGATTTGAATTTGAACCGCCCATCATGGTGACGAGGGAATTTGGAGTTGGTGGTAGTTGATGAGCAGTTGTGTTGTGCTGATAGTTGCTAGAGGAAACTGAATGAACTGGTGAGAGTTGATGAGTTATGTGTGTTGAATTTGGTGACGATGTTGGTGGCAGGAGTGACGTTGGATAGCCAACTGATGGTGGAAGACTGTAGGTTGGTGTCGAGCAAACGGACGAGCCCAAACGACTTGAGTCCGGTGTTAGTTGATGTGGTATCGATGAATGATGCGTTGGATACAAGTCTGAAAATTAAAAAGCAGAGGAAAAATTAAGAATTTGTTTGCTTGAATGTTTTGATTATTATTACAGCTAGGACTAAATGTTAATTTTATTTTCCTGTTAGGACAAAGCGTATGTACTAAACTTATTGTTATAGTATTCAGGAAAAGAGAAATCGAAAATTCCTTTTTTTTATTTATATCAATAAGTCGAGCATAGTGTTGTCATTAGTGTTGTAGTCGCATGATCGTTTTCTTCCAAGAGCGGAAATTGCATACTCGTGACAAGGCACATTTCGTCCGCGACGATTGAGGTCTGCCTCATGAAAAAACCGGTATTCAGATTATTTCGATACACAACTTCCGGCAATTGTCCGTCAAGTCGCTTCTGTTTTGCCCGACTTTCACATATATAGATTTAAAACGACTTGCGGTGAGATATCGAATAATGAAGTTTGAAATCAATTTTTATTGAAATTAGAAAAAGAAAATTTTTTGTTTGTTGAAAGAGGGAAATGTTTGGAATTTGAAAAATTGGGTTTATTGATGATTTTATTGTTTTTAGGAACGAAGAATTTGCCGATTTCACTGAACAATAAATGATGCTACAAGGAAATGAACAATAGAAGACAAAATGATGCTATTTGGAAGTTAGTAATTAAACAGAAGTTGCTACAGAATGATGCTATTTGGAAGTTAGTAATAAAACAGAAGATGGTACAGAATGATGTTATTTGGAAGTTAGTGTTTAAACAGAAGATGTTAGAGAATTCTGTTTTATTATTATAGTAATTAAATAGAAGATGCTACAGAATGATGTTATTCGGAAGTTAGAATTTAAACAGAAGATGTTACAGAATTCTGTTTTATTACTATAGTAATTTAAACAGTAGAAGATGCTACAGAATGATGCTATTCGGAAGTTAGTAATTAAATAGAAGATGCTACAGAATGATGGTATTCGGAAGTTAGTAATAAAACAGAAGATGCTACAGAATGATGTTATTCGGAAGTTAGTATTTAAACAGAAGATGCTACAGAATTATGCTATTCGGAAGTTAGTAAATAAATACAAGATGCTACAGAATGATGTTATTCGGAAGTTAGTATTTAAACAGAAGATTCTACAGAATGATGTTATTCAGAAGTTAGTATTTAAACAGAAGATGCTACAGAATGATGTTATTCGGAAGTTAGTATTTAAACAGAAGATGTTACAGAATTCTGTTTTATTACTATAGTAATTTAAACAGAAGATGCTACAGAATGATGTTATTTGGAAGTTAGTAATTAAATAGAAGATGCTACAGAATGATGCTATTCGGAAGTTAGTATTTAAATAGAAGATGCTATACAGAATCAGTGATGTTATTCGGAATAGTTTTATTACTATAGTAATAAAACAGAAGATGCTACAGAATGATGCTATTCGGAAGTTAGTAATAAAATAGAAGATGCTGCGCAGAATGATACTATTTGGAAGTTAGTAATTTAAACAGAATGATGCTATTCGGAAGTTAGTAATAAAACAAAAGACGCGCTAACAGAATGATGTTATTTGGAAGTTAGTAATAAAACAGAATGATGCTATATATTCGAAAGTTCGTAATTAAACAGAAGATACTGCAGAATGATGCTATTTGGAAGTTAGTAATTAAACAGAACATACTACAGAATGATGCTATTTGGAAGTTAGTAATAAAACAAATGATACTACAAGAAGTAAACACTTAAACTTAGTGTTACAATAAATAAAAATTTTCAACAACCGTATTGCCGAGAAATTAACAAAAAAAAACAACCATACTGCACAACAAAAATCAACGGTCCTTCAATACAGTAAGCAACAAACAATAATGATCCTACAAGGCACTGAGCACGAAATATAACAATGATCCGAAAATAAAAGTAAATAAATTATAAAAGACACGGAATGACTCTGAAAAAAATTAAAAAAGAATCTACTACTCACCAGGACTCGATGAGAACACCGGATCTGGAAGACTTTGTCCATGATGGGGATGAGAATGAGTTGGTGGAAGAGAAGCACCTGAATGTGAATGTGGCGCTGCTGGTGGTGGATGAAGAACATAAGGTGTTGATGAGTAGGGAACAGATGAGACATAGCCACTTGATGTTGTTGATAATTGCTTGCGAAGACGAGCTCTTCTATTGCTGAACCAAACTTGAATTCGTGCCTCGGTGAGTTTTGTGCGTTGGGCCAATTCTTCTCTTGTGTAGATATCTGGATATTGTGTCCTCTCAAAGGCCCTCTCCAATTCGTCTAATTGATGGGCAGTGAATGTTGTTCGACTTCTGCGTTGTTTACGTTTTAGCGGTATGCCCGGTTCGCTCTCGCAGTCTGATCCTGAACTCGTTTTTCCTGAAATTAATTGTTTTCGTTAGTTTTTTTGCTTTTTTCTCGTATTTGCTTTTTACGTTTTTTTTTGCTTTTTTTAAAATTTTTTCGCTTTTATTGTTTTATTTTTCTTTTTTAAAAATTTTTTTTGGCTTTTATTGTTTTATTTTTCTTTTTTTAAAATTTTTTTTGCCTTTTATTGTTTTATTTTTCTTTTCTTTAATTTTTTTGGCTTTTATTGTTTTATTTTTCTTTTTTGCTTCTTTTCTTTTTTTGCTTCTTTTCTTTTGCTTTTTTTCTTTTTATTTTAATTTTTTTCTTTTTAGATTTTAATTTTTGTTTCTTTTCTTTTGTTTCTATTTTTTCTTTTTTCGGTTTATTTTTAATTTTCTTTTTTTTCTTTTGATCTCAGTTTTCAATTTTATTAGTTCTTTTTTTTTATTTCGCATTTATTTATTTTTTTAATTTTGCTTTTTTATTTTCTTTCTTTCCTTTATTTTGGTTTGTCTTTGATTCTATTTATTTTACTTTGGTTTTCCCTTTTTTTTGTTTTTACTTTTATTCTTTTTGGTTTTTTTTTTTTTGGTTTTTCAACATTAAAAATTAATTTTCTTGTGTTGTTTTTTGGTGGAAGAAATAATTTTTTTGCTGTGGAAAAATATTTTTAAGGCACGTGTCGCATACTAGAAATTTTTCTCGTCAAAGAAAATAAATGAATTGGAAAAAAAAATTATAAAAACTTTCAAGTCTACCGCAATATTAGGAGCAATCATTCATTCCGAGACTAATAAAAGGGTTTGGAAGAGGTTGAAATTACTGGTCGAGAATCAAGAACGTTTAAGCTCCCGAAAGATATAATTTTCTGTTTGATTTTCAAAGATGCGCGATATATGCTGCGTGTGATATTGTGGGTAGGATCTCTATATTACGTATCTTTAAACTTTTAATTTCAAGGAACAAAATTCACTTTAATTTCGAATCGATTAATTAATTTTGTCACTATATTATCAGACGTTACTTTCAAATTTATTTTTAAATTTATTTTTAAATTTATTTTCAATTTTATTTAAAATAATTATTGAAAAATAATTGTTTATTCGTTCATATTTTTACTTGAGGAATACTGTAGTGTGGGAAAATTTCTATTGCGCACAAATATTCGACGTTATTAGTTACTGCGCAGCTATATGCGCAGGTTTTACTTTTAAGCTGCGCAGTAGTTTTCAAACACGAATTTTCGTGCGCAATTAAAATATTTCAATTCTAAGAATAGTTTTAGCAGTGTAAAAAAATTTTTGCTTTTATACAAACTTTGGAAAAATAGTTACAAATTGAGAATTTGTAATTAGATGGAAAAAAATAATTTTTTCTGCGGCTATAGAAAAATTGTTTTCTCTTTCTTCAGTTTCTGTATATGTGTAGTGTGTGATACTTAACGCCCCGTGGTTATTTAAATGAATTCTCTTTTTAAAGAGTCTCTTTTCGCTGTTTTATTCTTTCTTATGATTATTATTTTTCTTTTTTTTTTCATTATTTCTTTTTTTTTTGTAATAGAAGGTCGGCAACCTCAGAGAACTATCGTCTTACTGAAGGAGCCCCGCTTTTTCTCTGCTTCTTTGGGCCCTTTCATCTTTGCCGACTAGCTACCCTCAAATGATCTTACGATGAGCCCTCGTGGGTACACATTTCATTTGTCATGTCATATGGATGAGAAACATTCTATCTCTCTCCCCCCCCCTCTCTCTCTCTGTCTCTCTTGTGATTTTTTTCCTCTCACACTTTTTCTCTTGATCTTGTGATTTGAGTTTAATTGTGAAAATATTATTTTTCGAATAAAAAAAAATTTTACAAAAAAGGAAATTATTTTGGAATCTTAAGAAATTATTTTACCGGTGGAAAATAATTTTCCAAACTTGAAAAAGTTTTTTTTTAGTGGGAAAATAATTATCAAAACATTTTCCACCTTAGAAAACTAATTTTTGATTTTTTTTTTTGAAAAAATATTTTCCACAAATTTTCAAAGTTGGAAAATTGTTTTCCACTGGTAAAAAATATTTTCCAAGTTGGAAAATTGTTTTCCACTCGTAAAAAATATTTTCCAAGTTGGAAAATTGTTTTCCACTCGTAAAAAATATTTTCCAAGTTGGAAAATTGTTTTCCACTCGTAAAAAATATTTTCCAAGTTGAAAAATTGTTTTCCACTCGTAAAAAATATTTTCAAAGTTGGAAAATTATTATTTTCATTGGTAAAATATTTTCTTAAGGTTGGAAAAATAATTAGACCTTCAAAAAAAAAAAATTTTTTTTGGGAAAAATGATTTTTTTTTCAAAGTAAAAGAATGAAAAAAAGGAAAGATCTCCTTTGGACCACCATATGAGCAATAAACTTTCCCGGCATTATCGACTGTGGTATCCTCGACGAGCTGGAAATCGGCGAATGAATATATTAAATGCGTGTATTAATCACTCGTGTTCCCCGCTCATGAAAATTGACGGCTTTGCTTTATAAAAGCTGTAACGCTACTCAGTAGCACCTACGATCAAAGAGGCGCTTGGCTCTGTAATTTTCTTGCCGCTCGCACTTCACTCTCTCAGGTGCATCATTGCGGATATTCATCGCTTTGTATATTTGTACGCGCCTTATGAGAATACTTTATATATATATACTCGCTCGAAATATATATTATAATATTTCACTCGACGTGGAAAATAATTCCAAAAGGTGGAAAAATTGACTAGAAAAAATTATTTATTATTTCAAAGGTGTGGAAAACTGCTTCGAGGTAGGAAAATTATTTTGAAGGTGGAAAATGACTAAAAAGGTGGGAAATTATTTTGAAGGTTGAAAATGACGAAGGTGGGAAATTATTTCGAAGGTGGAAAAATGGTGAAAAGTTGGAAAATTACTCCGAAGAAAAACTACGTTAAAGGAAGGAAATTATTCGGAAGGTGGAAAACGACTAAAAAGGTGGGAAATTATTTCGAAGGTGGAAAATTATTTTGAAGGTTGAAAACGACTAAAAAGGTGGGAAATCATTTCGAAGGTGGAAAAATGGTGAAAAATTGGAAATTACCCCGAAGAAAAACTACGTTAAAGGAAGGAAATTATTCGGAAGGTGGAAAACGACTAAAAAGGTGGGAAATTATTTCGAAGGTGGAAAATTATTTTGAAGGTTGAAAACGACTAAAAAGGTGGGAAATCATTCCGAAGGTGGAAAGCAACTTCAAAGGTGGAAAATAATGTTGAAGGTGGAAAACTACTTATACAAAGGTGGGAAATTAATCCGAAGGTAGAAAACTATATGTTAAAAGAAGGAAATTATTCAGAAGGTGAAAAACGACTACAGAGATGGGAAACTATTTTGAAGGTGGAAAACGACTAAAAAGGTGGGAAGTTTTATCGAAGGTGGAAAATTATTTTGAAACTGAGAAAATATTTGGAAGGTGGAAAATATTTGGAAGTTGGAAAATATTTGGAAGGTGGAAAATATTTAGAAGGTGAAAAAATGGAGAAGGTGGAAAATATGTAGAAAGTGGAAAACTATATTTGAAAGGAGAAAAATTATGTTGATAGTGGAAAATTATTATTCATTAGGTAGAAAATTATTTTGAAGGTGGAAAATTTTATTTAAGAAAAAACTCACCATCGCCAATTTTTGTCTCATCTTCAATGTCACGACCCCGCAAAAGGCGAGATATTGCCGACACGCTTGGTGCACTTGTTCTATCGCACATTCCCTCCTTAATTAGTCTGTCTCTGATTTCCCATGAAAATGCGCCGGGATTTTCCCTCTTGTAGTCTTCAATTCTCGCTTCAACTTCAGGTGTTGCGACTCGTGGTTTACTTCCACCAATCACGCCTGGCCTTATACTTCCGGTCTCTTGATAGCGATTTAAAATTTTCGAAACACATCCATGTGATACTCGAAGTTGCCTGCGCCGCAAAAAATTGAAATATTTTTTTTATTAATAATAATAATAATAATAATAATAATTTTATTTATTAATAATAATAAAAAATAATTTTATTCATTAATAATAATAATAATAATAATAATAATAATAATAATTTTATTTATTAATAATAATAATAATAATAATAATAATTTTATTCATTAATAATAATAATAATAATAATAATAATAATAATAATAATAATAATAATTTTAGTATTAAAATTATTGTTTTAATAATTTTTGTTTTTCTTTTAAATTTAATAATTATTAAAACAGTAACAAAAAAAAAACAAGAATGGAAAAAGAATTTTTTCTTACCTGGATATTACGCAAGGTCGAACGCCACTTCCGGCCATTTCCACAATTTGTTTTCGAATATGATTTGGAAGGGGTCGACCATTAATGAAGACACCTCCTAATTGATTAACACGTCCCTGTCCTGGTATCGATCCCAGATCTGAAGGAAATTAAGAAAATTATTAATTTTTCTTTTTGTACAATAAGAATTAAAATCACGATAAATTTATTCTTTAAGTATAGTAATACTTTGTTTTTTTCATTACTTTTTTTTTAAAGAATAAAATTTACCCGCAACTAAATTTTTTGTAACAGTTTTTTTTTTATAAAATAAAATGTTAATTTTTCAAGAAAATAAGAGTTTCATTTAGAAAAAACGAAAAAAAGAAATTAAAAGAGTAAAACAATCAATTTTGCGATCTAATGCGCGTTTTTTCTTAAGCGCGCACTTATAAACTTTTATAGCGGTTAAACAAAATTGCCGCTATAAGCGAGTAAATATAACGGAGAATTTATATTGAGAAAGATTTCGTGAATCACAAAGAATAATTTTTGACAAAAGAAAAATATTTACTTTTTATTTTTCTGAAATATTGTAAAATATTGTTAAAATATTGTTAATTTTTCTCGAATACTGTAAAATATTGTAAAATATTAAAAATTTTAATTTAGAATAGTGAACAATATTAAAAAATTTTTTTAGAATATTCTAAAATATTTTGTAGAAAAGTATATATGAAATATGGTAAAATAATTTTAAACTTTTCTATAGAATATTATATAATTATAAAATATTTTACAATTTTTCCAGAATATTGTGAAATATTGTTTAGTATTTAAAAATGTTGAAAAATATTTTAAAATATTTTAAAATATTGTAAAATATTGTAAAATGTTTAAAAATATTTTAAAATATTGTAAAATGTTTAAAAATATTTTAAAATATTGTAAAATGTTTTAAAATATTGTAAAATATTAAAAAAGATGGTAAAACATTCTAAAATATTGTAAAATATGAAAAATATTTTAAATTTTTTCTAGAATATTTTGAAATATTCTAAAATATTGTAGAATTTTGTAAAATATTTAAAAATATTTCTCCAGAATAATGTGACATATTGTAAAATATTTTAGAATATTGTAAAATTATTGTGAAATATTTTTAATAAATTTTCAAATATTGTTAAACATTGAAAAATATTATTAATTTTTCTGGAATATTGTAAACTTTTTCAAGAATATTCTAAGATATTATTGAATATTGTAGAAAAATGGTAAAATATTGTAAAATAATTTTCGTTCTTCTATAATAATATTAAATTATAAAATATTGTAGAATATTGTAGAATATTGTAGAATATTTTAGAATATTGTAGAATTATTGTAAAATATTTTTAAAAAATTTTCAAATATTGTTAAACATTGAAAAATATTATTAATTATTCTAGAATATTGTAAAATATTTTAAAATATATAGTTAATCTTTTCGAGAATATTCTAAAATATTGTAGAATATTGTAGAAAAATTGTAAAATATTGTAAAATAATTTTAAGCTTTTCTAGAATATTATAAAATTATAAAATATTTTAGAATATTTTAGAATATTGCAGAATTATTTGTAAAATATTTTTAAAAAATATTCAATTATTGTTAAACATTGTAAAATATTAATTTTTCTAGAATATTGTAAAATATGTTAAAATAGTGTAAAATGTTATAAAATATTTAACTTTTTTTTAGAATATTCTAAGATGTTGTTAAATATTGTTAAATATTGTTAAATATAGTTAAATATTTTTAAATATTGTTAAATATGTTAAAATATTTTAAAATGTTGTAAAAATTGATATTAATCGAAAACATTAATTTAAAAAAATTCAACTAATTTTTAGTGATTTATCTCGCTTTCTCGACAATATATAGTTTTAAAGAATATAAGAAAAAAAAAGAAGGAAATTTACTTCTGATTCTAGGTATTTGAGGAATTAGGGGGGGGGGGGGAGAGTGATAATTTGTTAATCGAATTGTGAAATTATTAGATTTATACGCGCGCAAGTAACACAAGAAAGTATTAGAAAATAAATGAAAAAAAAGAAGAGGAGAAAAAAAAGGTGAAACAGTAGAAAATTTACTCTCGCGGTGATTCTCATTGGGCAATAGAGGATAAATTAATATTATTATTATTCTATACTTTCGACAAAAAGTTCGAGTTCCTTTTTTTGCCTCTTCTTTCAAATAATTATAAAATAGTAGAAAATGAGATCGAATGACATAAAGTGAGGGGGGGGGGAAGAAAAAAAATGTTTCTAAAAAACACATTGCTCGACTGGACAATATTATTGCTTATAAAATGGCGAAGTCGTGTTACGTAATTGCGCTTTACGTGCCTTGCCACCTGTAAATAAAACCGTCGCTTTATTATTATATGAACAAAACTCTTGCTTAATACTGAAAAAAAAAAATTTAATTTAAACATGTAAATTCGTTTTTTTCAATTTTTCCAGCAAAAATGAAAATTATATTTTGATTTTTAATTAATTAATTAAAAAATTAAAATTATATTTTGATTTTTAATTAATTATTAGAAAATTAAAATTATATTTTGATTTTTAATTAATTATTAGAAAATTAAAATTATATTTTGATTTTTAATTAATTATTAAAATGATTAAATATTTATTAAATATTTATTTATAAATTATTAAATATTTAGAAATGAAAATTATATTTTAATTTTTAATTAATTAATTAATTAAAAATGAAAATTATATTTCAATTTTTAATTAACTCATTAATTTTATTTAAAAATTAGAAAAATATTTTGTTATGAAAAATTTTTTTTTAAACTTTATCAAAAAGTAAATTTAAATCTTTTTCCCAAATTGGAAAATTTTATACCTTTCGGAAAAAATGAAGAAAAATTTTAATTTTTTAAAAGGATAATGGTCGGGGAGGGAAATCCTGAAAATTTAACAGAAGAAAAAATTACACAATATTTTTGAAATATATTGGCAATAAAAATTTTGTTTGGTAAAAAATTGCGCAAAAAAGCAACGAACCGGGTTGTAAATTTTTTTTGGGGACTTTCGGTTCCCTTCTTGTAACAAAAAAAAGATATTTCACGGTTCCTTTAGAAAAGTTTTCTTCTGAATATTGAATGAAAAAAAATGAATAAAAAATAAAACGTTTATAATTTGAAATTTTTTTTTTAATTAAAATTCTCATTTGCTTAGAGATGGGTAAATAAAAAAATTATTTTAAAAAATAAAGATTTGAAAATTGAAAATTTTGTATTGGAAAATGTCTTAAGGGACTTTTTCTTAACTGTGAAGAGGGTGAGTAAAGAAAGTGCCTCTTCTTTTTTCTTTAAAGACGAAAAGATATATACTGTATGTATATATATCTCGATTTATGACGGGGGTCATTAATGTAAATGTTTCGGTCATTTCGACCATTTTCCAAAAAGGGGGGCTCTCTTCTTTTTCTTCATCTTTTGCTCACTTCAGGTAGAGTTATATATCAGTTGCCACGGTCAAAAATTTTCGTGCGGTATTATTTTTCCTGAATATTGTAGACTCTCTTCAACAAAAAGAGAGGGGCAAAAAAAAAAATTTTTTTTTCTTCTTTTCCCTCCCGCAATAAAAATCCCACGCGCCAAAAAAATTGCAAATCCGTCTTTTAAACAAAAATTTTTTTTCATTTTAAGTCCCACGCTTATGCTCTGCAAACAAGACGATATTGGATTTGTTTAAAAAAAAATACAATTTTTTTCTGTTTTGTTGAAATAACAAATTTAAAAAGTTAGTAATAAAAGAAGGATGGGAACAAATTTTTTTTTTGAAATCTATTTCTAGTAAATATTGTTTAAAAAAAAGTTGTTTATTATTTATTATGTATTTTTTTCATCTATAATTTATGTTGCGTCTTGATTTTATTTTAGAAAATTTTTTCGATAAATTCTTGTATTTTAATTGTCAGTTTACAATTTTTTCTAAAACAATTTCTTTATTGTTTTGAGTAATTTTTTATTTATTTATACAAATTTTGTTTAATCATTATCGTTTTTTTTATTTCGTTTAAACATTCTCGTTTTTTTTATTTTGTTTAAACATTCTCGTTTTTTTTATTTTGTTTAAACATTCTCGTTTTTTTTTATTTTGTTTAAACAATTTTGTTTTTAACTAATTTTTTGATTAACAATTTAGTTACTTTAACAAATTTTGTATTAACAATTTTTTTACATTAACAAAATTTGTTTAAACAAAATTGGTAAAGTTGTAACAATTTAGTTATTTTGTTCTTTATTTCAACAAGTTTTGTTTAAATAAATTTGTGTTTCTTGATTAACAATTTAGTTATTTTAACAAATTTTTTGTTAATAATTTTTTTACATTAACAAAATTTGTTTAAACAAAATTGGTAATTTTTTAACAATTTAGTTATTTTGTTCGTTATTTTAACAAGTTTTGTTTAAATAAATTTGTGTTTCTTTTAACAATTTAGTTATATTGTCTATTATTATTTTAACAAGTTTTGTAAAACAATTGTTTAAACAATTGTTTCAACAATTTAGTAATTATTAACAATTTAACTATTTTAACAAATTTTGTTTTAAAAATTTAGTAAATTTAGCAAATTTTGTTACGACAATTTAGTATTTTTTAACAATTTGGTTATTTTAACAAATTTTGTTTTAAAAAATTCAGTTAGTTTAGCAAATTTTGTTTAAACAATTTAGCATTTTTTTAAACAATTTTAGTTATTATAACAAATTTTGTTTTAATAAATCAGTTATTTTAACGAATCTTGTTTAAGCAATTAAGTTATTTTAACAGGTTTTGTTTAAACAATTTATCATTTTTTTTAACAATTTAGTTATTTTAACAAATTTTGTTTAAAAAATTCAGTTATTTTAACGAATTTTGTTTAAACAATTTCTTGAAAATAACGAATTTTGTTTCAACAATTTCTTGAAAGTAATAAATTTTGTTTAAACAATTTTCTTCAACATTTTCTGCATTAAGAATTTACTTATTTTCACAAGTTTTGTATTGTAATAATTTCTACACATTAACAAATTTTTTAATAACAATTTAAACAATTCAATAGATTTTTTAATAACAATTTAAACAATTCAATAAATTTTTTAATAACAATTTAAACAATTCAATAAATTTTTTATTAACAATTAATTTATTGTAGTAGATTTTGTTTAAATAATTAAGTTTTTAAAAAGATTTTATTATTTTGCATTAACAATTTAGTTTTATTTAACAATTTTTGCATTAAAAATTTAGTTATTTTTACAAATTTTGTATTAACAATTTGTATTAACAATTTATTAAAATTAAAAAAAAATCTATGATAAAGTTTTAATTAGTTCAAATTAACTTTTTATTCAAAATTCATTTGTTTTAGCCGATTTTATTTAAACAATTTAGTGTTTTTAACAAATTTTGTTTAAATAATTTAATATTTTCGGCGAATTTTTCATTGACAATGTAATACTTTTAATAAATTCTGTATTTACTGATTGTTTTAGTAATATATAAAATAACAATTATTAAAATAACAATTATTAAAATAACAATTATTAAAATAACAATTATTAAATAATAAATAACAATTATTTAAAAAATTTGTGTAATGACAATTTCTGTTTATTAAACGAATTAATGCGCTATTTTTTTGTTAAAACATTTTATTTAAATTTCATTTAAATATTTTTAAAATATTTTGTTTATAAACAAATTTTGGAAACAAATATTTGCATTATTTAAAATAATTCTGTTGGTTTATATTTTTTTAAAATTCATTTAATTATTTAAAATTCTTTGTGTGTAAAATTTTATTATTTTAACAATTTAGTCAATAAACTATTAAAATTGAAAAATTTAACTTCTCAGGAAAAAAAATCGTTTTCTACGAGGAAGCTAAATGCTTTTGAATGAAATGCTTGTAAAATAAGGAAAGTTAATAAAATAGTTAAAAAAAATAAATATGAAATTTTAAGTATTTATTTCATATAAAATAAAATAAGATATTAAAATTCTGAAGAAATAGTAAAAAAAATGCTTTTTTTAAAAAAAAATTAAAAAGAAAGTGAATTGAAAAGAAAACTAACATTATTTCAATGGAAAAAAGCAGAAAAAAAATTAAACCGTCTTTAAAAAATTAAAAATAAAATTTGTAAATAAATAATAATTTGTAAATAATAATAAATTGTAAATTTTTGCAAAAAAAAAAATTTCTATAAACCTTGAAATGAATATCCGGTGAAGCATGGTCGCATCATGGAGAAATTTGTCGTCACCGTCATCTTGCAATGTGAAAGAAAAAATAATTTCTTGTCCCTTCTTCTTCTTCTTCTCCTTTCTCAAAAACACTGTTTTTATTTTTTTACTTTTTTTTTAATAAGTAAAAAAAAAATCCAGGAAAATCCTCGATTTTTCTTTTGTCCCCAAAACACCAGTGTCACACCTCACACTAATTTTTTTTTTTTACAAATTTTCTTTAACACAAAAAAAATTGTAAATCGTTAGAAAATAAAAGAATTTCACTTCGCACAAAAATTTTTATTATAGCAAAGT
Source organism: Leptopilina drosophilae (assembly GCA_032873175.1). Taxonomy (NCBI): domain Eukaryota; kingdom Metazoa; phylum Arthropoda; class Insecta; order Hymenoptera; family Figitidae; genus Leptopilina; species Leptopilina drosophilae. The sequence goes on along the minus strand of CM065486.1, from coordinate 39,185,382 downwards.
TAAACTTTTGCCACTAGTATCCAGTTTTTTTTTTTTTTCTCTGAACTCCCCTCCAACTCCGCCGTCGATAGGACGAGTTGTTTTTAACCGAACGGATTTCAAAACCTTACTGAACTTCCTTGACAGAAACATGAGGTTGAAAAGTTACTGATGTTTGTTAAGCCACACCTAGAACGATGGCTAAAAATAAGTGGTGGGAGAGAGAGAGTGATGGCAAATGTAAGGGGTGGGGGGTGATGATGTAGAGAATTGTGACGGCTAGGGAGGGGGGGGGGAGGTTAAACGCCGTGAAAACAGGTTTGAAATGGTGTGAAAGTTGATTTGTTGACCAATGAGGAAAGAGGGAGGGGGCGTTAAAGTGGGAGGTGCTATTTGACGAGGGGGCGGTGGGTGGGGGGTAGGGATGGAGAGGGGGAAAAAGTATGGATGATAATGACGATGCTCTCGACGGTGTTTTGTGTATATAGCGTATAAATTTATGTATAATGAAGGATTTTTTTTTGTTTTTTCTTTTGAAAATGAAATTATACTTTTTTTTCCTCTGATTATTCGAATGAATTTTATCGTTTTGTAAATATTTAGTTTTTGAATCGTTACTATTGAGTAAATAGCTAAAATAACGCGCTTGAAGTTTCTTGTTTCATTAACAATAAAAGATTCAATTATTCCGAAGGATTCTACTGAAAAGCACTGTTTTTCTAAATATATTCGGGAAAGTCGGGAAAGGGGCAGATTTTATCAAAAGTACTGCGAAACAATATTCAATTTCGAAAATTCATGAGAATATTCTGAATGTTAGACTCGAGAAGATTTTATTTATTTCAAACTTTTTCTACACTGTGAAAAAAAGGTTCTAAATTAGAGCTGAGTTCGGTATTAAAATAGAACCAAATTCGGATTTAGAACAAAAATTGGTACTAAATTAGTACCTTTATTTTTACAGTGTATTAACAACAATTGAATTCAGATTTTAAAAATAATTTAGGTTTTTGAAAAACTTTAATAATTCAAATTCGTATAAAATTCGTTATATTTTTTTTAATATACATTTCATTTGTTATTAAATAAATAATAATGGATTTATGGATGAATTTTACTTAAAACGTACTAAAAAAAATTTAATTTTCGAAAAATTTTAAATCATTGCAAAAACTCAATTATGTTGAAAAGTTTTTTTAATATTCTCGTCGAAAGTTCAATTATTTTCAAAATTGTTAACAAAATTTTTGACAAAATTCAATTATTTACAATATTTTTAATAAAACTCTTGCCAAAAAATCAATTATATTAAAAAATTAATATTCTCGTCGAAAGTTCAATTATATTTTCTAAATTGTTAACAAAATTTTTGTCAAAATTCAATTATTTAAAAAAATTTTAATAAAACTCTTGCCAAAAAATCATTTATATTAAAAAATTAATATTCTCATCGAAAGTTTAATTATTTTCAAAATTTTTGGCAAAATTCAATTATTTACAATATTTTAAATAAAACTCTTACCAAAAAATCAATTATATCAAAAAATTAATATTCTCGTCGAAAGTTCAATTATATTTTCTAAATTGTTAACAAAATTTTTGACAAAATTAAATTATTTAAAATATTTTTAATAAAACTCTTGCAAAAAGTCAATCAAAAATTATTATTCTCGTCGAAAGTCAAAATTCAATTATTTACAATATTTTTAATAAAACTCTTGCCAAAAAATTAATATTCTCATCGAAAGTTTAATTATTTTCAAAATTGTTAACAAAATTTTTGGCAAAATTCAATTATTTACAATATTTTAAATAAAACTCTTACCAAAAAATCAATTATATTAAAAAATTAATATTCTCGTCGAAAGTTCAATTATATTTTCTAAATTGTTAACAAAATTTTTGGCAAAATTCAATTATTTACAATATTTTTAATAAAACTCTTGCCAAAAAGTCAATCAAAAATTATTATTCTCGTCGAAAGTTCAATTATTTTCAAAATTGTTAACAAAATTTTTGGCAAAATTCAATTATTTACAATATTTTTAATAAAACTCTTGCCAAAAAATCAATTATATTAAAAAATTAATATTCTCGTCGAAAGTTCAATTATATTTTCTAAATTGTTAACAAAATTTTTGTCAAAATTCAATTATTTAAAAAAATTTTAATAAAACTCTTGCCAAAAAATCAATTATATTAAAAAATTAATATTCTCGTCGAAAGTTCAATTATATTTTCAAAATTGTTAACAAAATTTTTGGCAAAATTCAATTATTTACAATATTTTAAATAAAACTCTTGCCAAAAAATCAATTATATTAAAAAATTAATATTCTCGTCGAAAGTTCAATTATATTTTCTAAATTTTTAACAAAATTTTTGGCAAAATTCAATTATTTGAAAAAATTTTAATAAAACTCTTGCCAAAAAATCAATTATATTAAAAATTAATATTCTCGTCGAAAGTTCAATTATATTTTCTAAATTGTTAACAAAATTTTTGGCAAAATTCAATTATTTAAAATATTTTTAATAAAACTCTTGCCAAAAAGTCAATCAAAAATTATTATTCTCGTCGAAAGTTCAATTATTTTCAAAATTGTTAACAAAATTTTTGGCAAAATTCAATTATTTAAAAAAATTTTAATAAAACTCTTGCCAACAAATCAATTATATTAAAAAATTAATATTCTCGTCGAAAGTTCAATTATATTTTCAAAATTGTTAACAAAATTTTTGGCAAAATTCAATTATTTAAAAAAATTTTAATAAAACTCTTGCCAAAAAATCAATTATATTAAAAAATTTTCCTCAATTTCATATAAATTCTATTATTCACAAATTTTTTTTTTTGTAAATTTCTTTCTTCTTAAAAATGTCAAACAGTTACAATGAAAAAAATCTTTATTATTAGGTAGGAGATAATATTATCATTTTCATTATTAATAATTTTAGGAATTACTTTATTAACGATTTTTTCGATTTTTGGAAGACGTAAGAGAATAGAAAATTCGTGATTTGTAGAAAATTAATTAAATATTTTGTTTGAGGCTTAATTTTTGAAAAAATTCCTATAGATTTTTTATTATTTATTGTTATTATTATTATTATTCTTATTATTATTATTCTTATTATTATTTTTTTTTTAGTTTTATTTTTATTACTATTATTATTATTTTTATTATTATTATGATTTTTTTTAATATATATTTTTTTATTTTTATTATTATTATTACTATTTTTATCACTATGATTGTTATTATCATCGTATAGTTATTTATAAAATATATATACATATATATACGAGTATTGTATATATAAATATATTATATTTAAAGGGCGAAAAAGGATTGCCTCGAGCCCAGGAGGAGAAACTACCGACAACAATGTGGATTATGGACGATAATGACGAATATTTATGAGTTTACGATTTTATGAGTTTACAACCTTTTAGGTTTTTGGCTGCACGCGAAGGTCGAAATTTTCGAGAAAAGACCGAAATTCTTCGTCACGCGCAGAACCGCATGCTTTTAGAGGTGGAGGGGAGAATATATTTAGTCGCTCTCTCAATGATATTATATTGTTATACTCTTAACAATGCCATTTTTCCTGAAGACTTTTATTGAAAATATTTATTATACAATATATACACGTTTCAAGAGAAAGGAAAAATAAAAATCGTTTTCAGTGTTTTTTTTATTTTTTCTAAAAAAAAAAAAAAAAATTAAAAAAACAGTTAGAAAATGAAAATTAAAAAATATTTTCTACATTTTCTGCTTCTCAAAGAGAATACAGAATTAAATTACAAGTTTTAAGTGGAAAAAAGTTATAAATCAAATTTTGTTGAAGAAATTTGATATTTAGTTTGGAAACAATATTTACAGAATTTCTGTTTATGTTAAAAAGTATATTATCGAAATTATAAAAAAATGAATAAATATAAACAATTTTTATTTTATAAAACAATTTTTGAATTCACCAATTTTTTTAATAATATTTTCAGTTATTTTCCAATAATTTAAATATATTTACGATTATTCTTATTCTGACTTTTGGGCAGAAATATTTTTATAATTTATTATTTGTTTTGATGGAGAAATTTATTGAACACTTGATCAGGGTTGTCACGCATTTGTTAATTTGAAAGTTCCTGATTTTTTCAGCTTAAAAAATGAAAATTTTTCTGGTTTTTAAAATAACATTTAGTTTTTATAATAATATATACGAAATAATTGATTTCGTTTGACGATTTTTAATAACATTTTTAAGAAGCAAGAAATTTATAAAAAAAATTTGGGAATAATAGAATTTATAAGAAATTGAGGAAAATTTTTGAATATAATTGATTTTTTGGCAAGAGTTTTATTAAAAATGCTTTAAATAATTGAATTTTGCCAAAAGTTTTGTTAACAATTTTGAAAATAATTGAAATTTCGACGAGAAGATTAAAAAAACTTTTGAACATAATTGAGTTTTTGCAATCATTTAAATAATTTTTCCAAAATTTCATTTTTTTAGTGTTTTAAGTAAAATTCATCCATAAATCCATTATTATTTTTAATAACGAATTAAATGTGTATTAAAAAATATAACGAATTTTATAAGAATTTGAATTATTAAAGTTTTTCAAAAACCTAAATTATTTTTAAAATCTGAGTTCAATTGTTGTTAATAGAAAAAGTTTGAAATAAATAAAATCTTCTCGAGTCTAACATTCAGAATTTTGTTATGAATTTTCGAAATTGAATATTGTTTCAGTACTTTTGACAAAATTTTCTGACTTTTTCTGACTTTTTCCCGACTTTCCTGAATATATTTAGAAAAACAGTGATTTTGAGTAGAATTCTTCTGAATAATTGAATTTTTTAATGTTAATGAAACAAAAAACTTCACACGCGAGTTATTTTAGTTAGTTACTACACTGAAAACAAAATTTATCTGATTCAAATAACGGATTATTTGACTATTATCAAATAAATATTTACTTAAATCAAATAATTTTTATTTGACTCAATTCAATATAATATTTGCTTCAAATACTGAAATATTTTATTCAAATACCGTTTATTTGATTCAAATAAAAATTATTTGACTATTATCAAATAAATATTTACTTAAATTAAATAATTTTTATTTGACTCAATTCAATATAATATTTGCTTAAAATACTGAAATATTTGATTCAAATACCGTTTATTTGATTCAAATGCCATTTATTTGATTCAAATAAAAATTATTTAAGTTAATATTTATTTGATAATACTCAAATAATCGATTATTTGAATCAAATAATTTTGATTTGAATCAATTAAATAATATTTGCTTCAAATACTGAAATATTTGATTCAAATACCGCTTATTTGATTCAAATACCATCTATTTGATTCAAATAAAAATTATTTGACTATTATCAAACAAATATTTACTTAAATCAAATAATTTTTATTTGACTCAATTCAATATAATATTTGCTTCAAATACTGAAATATTTGATTCAAATACCGTTTATTTGATTCAAATGCCATTTATTTGATTCAAATAAAAATTATTTAAGTTAATATTTATTTGATAATACTCAAATAATCGATTATTTGAATCAAATAATTTTGATTTGAATTAATTAAATAATATTTGCTTCAAATACTGAAATATTTGATTCAAATACCGCTTATTTGATTCAAATACCATTTATTTGATTCAAGTAAAAATTATTTGACTATTATCAAATAAATATTTACTTAAATCAAATAATTTTTATTTGAATCAATTGAAAAATATTTGATTCAAATACCGTTTATTTGATTCAAATACTGTTTATTTGCTTCAAATACTGAAATATTTGATTCAAATACCGTTTATTTGATTTAAATACCGTTTATTTGATTCAAATACCATTTATTTGTTTCAAATAAAAATTGTTTGATTTAAGATAATATTTATTTGATAATAGTCAAATAATCGATTATTTGAATCAAATAATTTTGATTTGAATCAATTAAAAAATATTTGATTCAAATACCGTTTATTTGATTCAAATACCGTTTATTTGATTTAAATACCGTTTATTTGATTCAAATATCATTTATTTGTTTCAAATAAAAATTATTTGATTTAAGTTAATATTTATTTGATAATAGTCAAATAATCGGTTATTTGAATCAAATAATTTTGATTTGAATCAATTAAATAATATTTGCTTCAAATACTGAAATATTTGATTAAATACAATTTACTTGATTAAAAAAAAATTATTTGATTCAAATACCATTTATTTGATTCAAATACCATTTATTCGATTCAAATAAAAATTATTTGATTTAAGTTAATATTTATTTGATCATTCGAAAATTTATTTTTGAAAAATTACTAATACTATTCGAAAATTACTTTTTGAAAAATTATACTCATATTACTCGAAAATTTATTTTTAAAAAATTACTAATATTCTTCGAAAATTTATTTTTGAAAAAATTACTGTCGTACAGTGGTGTTCAAAAATTATTTTTTTTCCATAAAAACGTTTTTCGATAAAATCGCCCCAGGTAAATTGACTTTAGGCTTTAATTTACTGTGTGAGGTCCGGCTATTTATTTCTTATAATAAAGAAAAATTGCGTTAACGTATGTAATTGTAATTTTCTTGGGGGATTAGTCGAAAAGGAAGGGGTGGGGGGTTAACCCACCTTCTAAAAAGAGCCTCATGTAATTTATACGCATGTCCTCTTTTTGTAAAATATTTTTTTTTCCACCCTCTACCAGCTAAACGGTTAGAATTCTAGTTTTTGAGGTTATGTTACATTTTTTTTCATGGAAAAAAAAGAATGAAATTACCGCGTTTATATATATATACACATTATATTTATTATGTTCCCATCGCGTCACTAATTTCATTACCCATAGACATCTTATGTTTACCAGAAATTATAAACCTTATATGGGCATTTTCATATTGTTTGTCTCGGCTTTTTTAAATTTCATGCGCACTATATTGCATTGTATTATATAGAATAGAAAAATAGGAGAAAAAGAAAAAAAATATTTGTCAGTGATGAGGACACAAATATTGGAATGCCAATATAACAGGTTACACTTAATGTAATATAATACACGAGGGAACAATTTTTTTTTCTTTTTTTTTTCTTCGTTTACCTATAACAACTATAACATTGAATGTATATCATCTAGTTGAAGTTTCTTCGGGGAAAATTTTTTTTGTGTGTTTGGTAATAATTTGAAAAAGTGAAAAAGAGTCTTTTTTTTTTTTTGAGGAGTGAAAAGAAACTCGTAACGCAATTTCGACATGGATGTTGACAGATTCACAGCATCCTAGCAGCGGGATATCCCAGTTGAAAAGTGCAAATGTTGGCAGCCCTGAGGGCTAGGTTTCGCTTCTGAAAAACCTTAAAATGTGTTTTTCTTCTCTTTCTCGTTTCTCTCTCTCTCTCTCTCTCTCTCTCTCTCTTTCTCTCTTTTTCTCTCTTTTTGTCTCAATAAGGGCCTTTTTCTCTTTCTGAAGTTATTGCGTTCATTCCGCCCCTAACATAACCTCTAAAAAAAACCTTTTTGTAGTCGAATTAACAATATTTGAAAATATTAATAGAAAAAAAATGGTTGAAGAATTATTTTTATCATTATTTTGATTTTTTATTATTATTTTGTGAAATAAATTTAAATTTACAAAATAAAAGAAAAAAAAAAGAAGAAGAAGAAGAGAAGAGAAGGAAGAAACTATATAAGAAAGAGAGAGGGAAGCTGCGTGTTTGGGAGGATAGTTCGTAAAATTTTGATTGTTTATTATTATTTTATGAAATAAATTTAAATTTACAAAATAAAAAAAAATAAAAAAAAAGAAAGAGAGAGGGAAGCTGCGTGTTTGGGAGAATAGTTCGTAAAACTTTGATTGTTTATTATTATTTTATGAAATAAATTTAAATTTACAAAATAAAAAAAAAATAAATAAAAAAAAAAGAAAGAGAAGGAAGAAACTATAAGAAAGAGAGAGGGAAGCTGCGTGTTTGGGAGAATAGTTCGTAAAATTTTGATTGTTTATTATTATTTTATAAAATAAATTTAAATTTACAAAATAAAAAAAAATAAAAAAAAAAATAAAATAAAATAAAAAAAAAGAAGGAAGAAACTATACAAGAAAGAGAGAGGGAAGCTGCGTGTTTGGGAGGATGGTTCGTAAATCAGAATGGTTTTTCTTTGTCGAAAATAACACCGAAAAGGACGAAGGAGAGCATCATGGCTATTAAAGATGGACTTAAAACTCATCAATGCCCTGATATATGGCCTTTCTGTTTCTTGTTAGTGTATTACACAGTTATAGATATGTTCCTCTCTTATTGCCTAACATCGATCAATGGATGTTAACGCATTTTTCGTCACTGCTTTTATGCTTATTTCCTTGACAGAAAATAAAGAGTGGGGGGACGAAGAGAGAGAGAGAGAAACTGAATGAGTGAAAAAGGACCACAATGTAAACTCGAGAACTTGTGACGTGAAAAAGGGTTAGTTTTGACACTTTTGTCCCTTAATTTGTATATATACCGAAGAAAGAGTTAGTTTTACTGATTTATTACGCATTTTATCATTAAATTTACATAATAAACGTTTATATACCTATAGTTTTGAAAAATTTTCGAAAAAGTAATATTTTAAAAAGTTATGAAACAAATTAACTGCGTGTATATGTTACAGTGAGAAAAAATTTATTTGATTCAAATAACCGCGATTATTTGACTATTATCAAATAAATATTTACTTGAATCGAATAATTTTTATTTGAATCAAGTAAATTGTATTTAATCAAATATTTCAGTATTTGAAGCAAATATTATTTAATTGATTGAAATAAAAATTATTTGATTCAAGTAAATATTTATTTGATAATAGTCAAATAAAAATTATTTGATTCAAGTAAATATTTATTTGATAATAGTCAAATAATCGGTTATTTGTTAAATTAAATTTGTTAAATTTTTAGGACTCGAAGTAGGTCCGTAAATCCTAAAAAAGTCCGTAACTTTGCTTCAAGTCGCAGTAAAAGTCCGTTTTTTTTTTTTTTTTTTAAAGGTCCGTAGAGTCTGTAATTTCATTCAAAACGGATGAAAAGTTCGTAAATTGTATATATACGATATATAATTTGGAGAATTTTAGAGAAATTACAAATGATTGCAGAAATTCAATTATTTTTAAAAGTAATAAAATTCTTAGTAAAAATTCAATTATGTTGAAAAAATTTTTTTTAAATTCTCGTCAAAATTTCAATTTTCTTTAGAAATATTTAAATTCTTCTCCAAAATTCGTATATTTGAAAAAAAACTAAAAAATATTTTGAACATTTCAATTATCTGTATAAATAAATAGCAAAATTTTTCAACAAAATTCAATTATTTTCAAAAATTTGATTAAAATTCATTTAAAAATTTCAATTATTTTCATAATTTGTTAATTTAAACAATATTTATCACAGAAATTCGATTATCTTCTATAAAGTAGTAATAAAATTTCTATTATTTTCAAAAATTTGATTAAAATTCATTTAAAAATTTCAATTATTTTCACAATTAACAATATTTATCACACGAATTCAATTATTTTCTATAAAGTAATAAAATTCAAGTATTTTCAAAAATCTTAATAAAATCCGCATTGCAAAATTTGAATTATTTTCAAAAAGTAATAATATTCTTCGCAAAAATTAAATATTGTTCAATATATCTACTATTTTTATAAAATTTACTCAAAGAATTTAATTATTTCCAAAAAAAAATTTAATAAAATTCTACAAAAACCTTTATAATTAAACTTTTTTGAAAAAAATTAATTATATACGAAATTCAATTATTTTTAAAATTTCACGCTATATTGCTTTTAATATTCAATGATTATCTAAAAATTATCTAATTATCTAATTATCTAATTATTTTCAAAAAATAATACAAATTTCACAAGAATTTCATTAATAACAAATTTTTTTTTATAAATTTCTTCGCAATCATTTAACTATTTTCATAATTAATAAAATTTTACCGGTATTCAATTATTATTTTTGTAAATAATAAAATTCGTTTTAGGAATTTAATTATTTTTAATAGAATTTTTATCGAGTTCTTGGAAAAAATTCTTTAAAATTTTATTAAAATTCGTTTAAAGAATTTAATTGTTTAAAAATTTATTGGTAAATTTTTAATAGAAATTGAATATCAAGAAACATTCAATTAATTAATAATTTATTTTTATATTTAAATAATTAAATTCTGGTAGAAATTTTTCATAAACATTGATTTAAAAATGGATTTCAGTTAAAATCGTAGATTATAATAATTGAATTCTTTTGCAGAATTTAATTAAAACTAAAAAAAATAATTGAATTTGGAATTTTTTTAAATTGTCTTAAAAATAATTGAATTTCTACCAAAATTCTAATATTTTTTAAAATAATTGAATTCTTTTGAAGAATTTCATTAAAATTTTAAAAAATAATTGAATTTTTGATTTTTTTTAAATTGTCTTAAAAATAATTGAATTTCTATCTAAAAAAGGTTTGAATTTCTGCTATAATTCTAATATTTTTTTAAATAATTGAATTCTTTCGAAGAATTTTATTAAAATTATAAAAAAAATAATTGAATTTGGAATGTTTTTTTAAATTCTCTTAAAAATACATGAATTTATACCAAAATTCTAATATTTTTTAAAATAATTGAATTCTTTTGAAGAATTTCATTAAAATTTTAAAAAATAATTGAATTTGAGATTTTTTTTAAATTGTCTTAAAAATAATTGAATTTTTACCAAAAGCAGTTTGAATTTCTGCTAAAATTCTAATATTTTTTAAAATAATTGAATTCTTTTGAAGAATTTCATTAAAATTTTAAAAAATAATTGAATTTGGGATTTTTCTTTAAATTGTCTTAAAAATAATTGAATTTCTACCAAAAAAAGTTTGAATTTCTGCTAAAATTCTAATATTTTTTAAAATAATTGAATTCTTTCAAAGAATTTCATTAAAATTTTAAAAAATAATTGAATTTGGGATTTGTTTTTAAATTGTCTTAAAAATAATTGAATTTTTACTAAAAAAAGTTTGAATTTTTGCTAAAATTCTTTTTTTTTTAAATAATTGAATTCTCGCGAAGAATTTTATTAAAACTATTTAAAATAATTGATTCTCTGCAAAGATTTTTATTATTTTACGAAAATATTTAAATTCTTGTGAAAAAATTTTATTAAACTTTCTGAAAGTAATTAAAGATCTGCTAAGAATTTTGTTATTTTTAATTTATGTCATAAGAATTTTATTAAAATTTTTAAAAATAATTTAATTCCTGTTAATGTTTCACAGGAATTAAATTATTTTTTATCATTTTAATAAAATTCTTTGCAAGAATTCATTTTCATAAATAATAAAATTCAATGCAGAATTTCAATTATTTTTAATACAATTTTAATCGATTTTCTCTAAAAATGTAATTATTCTTAAAAATTTTATTAAAATTTGTTAATAGAATTCAAGTATTTGATAATTTGTTGGTAACAATTTTTTATGGGAATTGAATTTTATGAAACGTTCAATTCTTTAATAATAATTTAATTGCGTTTTATTTCTATTTAAATAAATGAATTCTAGTATATAGAATATTCCAATAAAAATTTAATTTTTTTTCATAAAAATGAATTTCAGTTAAAATTTTTAGATAATTTTTAGATAATCTTTAGATAATTTTTAGATAATTTTTAGATAATTTTTAGATAATCATTGAATATTAAAAGCAATATAGCGTGAAATTTTAAAAATAATTGAATTTCGTATATAATTAATTTTTTTCGAAAAAGTTTAATTGAGTTTTTTTTAATACTATTTCCATTTTCTATTTTCTAATATTTATTTAATAAAAGAATTTTACTATAATAATTGAATTTTCGTAAAATTGAATATTGTGTAAAGAAATTAATTTGAAATTTGTCCAAAGAAGATTATTTTTATGTCAAGTATTATATATAACTTTTGTGACTATATATATTTGCAAAATAAAAAAATAAAGTATAGAAAAAAAAAGAAAAAGAGAATAAACAATAATAATAGTATATATAATAGTTACACTTGAATGAATATTACCAATAGCAGTGATTTTCCAATTGAAAGAATTCTCATTTCATCGAGGAAATGATGCTGCATATCGACGTGATTTTTCGAAAGGAAGTGACAATTTGTTATTAGGAGTAGCAATGCGGGGAGAATATTTTGTCATATTTATTCTGTACTCATTCACGTAAGTCTCGATTGTTTTGAAATTTTTATTCCATATAATGGAGAAAAAAAAGTTTTAAGAGAATATTTGAAAATTAAAGAAAAAGTTGTATTCTTTTTATAAATTATGGGCAATAATTACAAAGTTTTTTTTGTATTTTAGTTATTAGGTAGAAAATTAATTTCTTTTCTTTCCTTTTTTTTTTTTAAACACGTAAAACTTAATTTTTATTTTTACTTTTTATTCAGTATCTTTATCTTTTATTATTTATTTTTTTTTTTATGGAAAAATGTTTATTTATTCAATTTTTTTTTTCGTTAAATTATTTTTATTTTTTTTCGGCAAAAAATGATTTTTATTTCTTTATTTATTCAATTTTTTTCTCGTTAAATTATTTTTATATTTTTCGGCAAAAAATGATTTTTATTTCTTTATTTATTCAATTTTTATTTTTTTTCGGTAAACAATTATTTTTATTTATTTATTCAACTTATTTCGTTAAATTATTTTTATTTATACTTATTTTTTTTGGCAAATAATTTATTTTTTTATTCTTTATTTTTTCGGCAAACAATTATTTTTATTTCTTTTTTTTCGGCAAACAATTATTTTTATTTATTTACTTGCAAATAATTAAATTTATTTCCTTATTTTTTCGGCAAACAAATGTGTTTTTATTTATTTTTTCGGTAAACAATGATTTTTATTTCTTTATTTTTTCGGCAAACAATTATTTTTATTTATTTATTTATTTGCAAATAATTAAATTTATTTCCTTATTTTTTCGGCAAATAAATGTGTTTTTATTTATTTTTTCGACAAACAATGATTTTTATTTCTTTATTTATTCAATTTGTTTCATAAAATTTGCTTTTATTTATTTATTTTTTCGGCAAATAATTTATTTTACTTCTTTATTTTTTCGGCAAACATATTTTATTATTTTATTTTTTCGGCAAACTATTTTTATTTCTTTATTTATTCAATTTTTTTCATAAAATTTGCTTTTATTTATATATTTTTTCGGCAAATAATTTATTTTACTTCTTCATTTTTTCGGCAAACATATTTTATTATTTTATTTTTTCGGCAAACTATTTTTATTTCTTTATTTATTCAATTTGTTTCATAAAATTTGCTTTTATTTATTTATTTTTTCGGCAAATAATTTATTTTACTTCTTTATTTTTTCGGCAAACTATTTTTATTTCTTTATATATTCATTCAATAATTTATTTATCGTTTGTTAAAAATTAAAAAAAACACAATTTTTCTTGCAAATTTTACATTCTCATTTTATTATAGAAATGAAAAAAAAAAAATAGTTTTCAGTATTTCTCCGCGTAAACAAAAAAGAATTGAAACCGCACAATGCAAAAATATGCGCGCACAGCAAGCTCTCAATAAGAACATAATACAAACTCTCAACGTTCGAAAACCACAATATTCGAAATTTAACATTAGAGATTTTTCTATTCCCCTTGTCAAAAATAAATATATACAGTATGCGGTCATCGAAAAAGTATAATGATTTACAATATTTTTCTTTTTCGAAATATTTGACCACTGTCGTATAGTTGTGTTGTCGTCCGTGTGCGCACTTTTCTTTTACCTTTTCTTCAAAATAGAGAAAATATATATATATATATACACAGTATCTTCCCAAAAATATATGGTTAATAGTAATATCGTTGTTGTGCGCCGCGAATATTAAAAGGGAAATATTTCCCAAAAAGTCGTTGTGCGATTAAGGAAAAAGGGGTGGATTATTTACGGCTTAAAAGTCACTTCTCTTGGGGGGCCATATTGGAGTCATTTTTCCTTTAAAACAGGTAGGAAAAATTTTAAAAGTCAATTGCCAGGTGTTTATGTCGATAAGTACCTAACGGGATTATTATTTCCCTCCAACTGCGCGCGCAATGTTTATAATATCTTTTTTCGACTCAAAAAGAAAGAGAGAAAATGAGAAAATTTCAGTAATTATTGCCGCAAATTTACTTTTGATTTATTGTAGGGGGGGTCGATTGTAAAAATTAACAATGAAATTATGACTTCTTAATGACAATAATTTCTATTCAATAAATGTAAATTATACGGAAAATGAAAATGAAATGAAAATAATAATAAAAATCCACAATAATGCTTAAATCGAATATAAAAATAATAATACTTTCTCTTAATAAATAGAAAACATATTCTTTTATCTATACTATTTTCTTTTATATGCCCTTTTCTTTTTTGCCTTTCTTTCTAATTACGTTTAAATAAAAATAACATAAATATGTAAATAATAAAATGTAAACAAATATTTTACGTTTAAATAAAAATAATATAAATATGTAAATAATAAAATGTAAACAAATATTTTACGTTTAAATAAAAGTAATATAAATATGTAAATAATAAAATGTAAACAAATATTTTACGTTTAAATAGAAATAATATAAATATGTAAATAATAAAATGTAAACAAATATTTTACGTTTAAATGAAAATAATGTAAATATGTAAATAATAAAATGTAAACAAATATTTTACGTTTAAATAAAAATAACATAAATATGGAAATAATAAAATGTAAACAAAAATTTTACGTTTAAATAAAAGTAATATAAATATGTAAATAATAAAATGTAAACAAATATTTTACGTTTAAATAGAAATAATATAAATATGTAAATAATAAAATAAAAACAAATATTTTTGAGGTTATGTTTCCGTGTGTATAATTTTTCTCCTTTGTCTCTTTAATTTTCGTCTGTGAAAATTATATAACAAGAAAGCAACCGCCGCAATATAATAAAGTAAAATATGTCGAAAAAAATTACTTTTAGTTATAAATTTGCCTAAGGTGCAATTGTTTACATAAATTGTTTATTAAAATAATAAAATTAATTGCAAAATCATTTTTTTCTATAAGAATACTTTCTGGGTTGCTTAGAAAAAACTACAATTGCAAAAAATTTTATTCTTTTGTGACTGAAAGAGTCCGTACGATTCAATTGTTTATTAAAATTGTTTAAACAAATTGAAAAATTAACGCAAAATATCAATTTCAGAGAAAGAGAGTTTAATTGCAATCGAGCAAATTTATAAAGGAAAAAAATTACTTGACGATAAATAAATTCGCTAAAAGTGTAATTGTTTATATAGTTTGTTTATTAAAATAATAAATTTAAATTGCAAAATAATTTTTTCATAAGGATTGGCTTGGCTTGGAAAAAACATTCGAAAAAATTTGGTACATTTCTGTCTAAAACTGTCTGAACGATTCAATTGTTTATTAAAATTGTTTAAATAATTAAGAATAATTATTACAAAATAGTTAAATTTTTATTTTATTTTGAACAATTATAAGTTTAATCGCAAAATTATGAAGTAAAATTTATAAAGAAAAAATTTATTGTTGAAATAACTTCGACAAAAGTGTAATTGTTTATATAATTTGTTTATTAAAATTATAAAGTTAATTGCAAAATAATTTTTCCATTAAAATAATTTCTAATCGACTTAGAAAAGAACATTAATTCCAAAAAATTTGATACCTTTGTGGTTTGTGTCTAAGAATGTCCGCACGATTCAATTGTTTATTAAGATTGTTTAAACAAATTAAGGAAAATTATTGCAAAAATCATCAATTTTACAAAAAACTGTTTATTTGCAAATAAGATAACGTTAATATTTATAAAGTTCTTATAATGAATTTAATTATTTTTAAAAATAACAAACATTAATATTATTTATTAATTATTATTATAAAAATCAATTATTTAGAGGCATTTTAATAAAAATCTCTTTGCAAAATTCAATTATTTTCAAAAAAAGTAAAAAATTTTTCAAAAATTCAATTACTTAGAGAAATTTTAATAAAAATCTCTGCAAAATTCAATTGTTTTAAAAAATAACAAAAAATTATTTCTAAAAATTCAATTATGTTCAAAAATTTTTTTTAAATTCTCGCCAAAATTTCAACTATCTTTATAAATAATACAATTCTTCTTCGAGATTCAATTATTTTTAAAAACTTTAATGAAATTCTTGGAAAAATTTTACAGGAATTCAAAAATTTACCAAACTTATTATGATGAATTTCTTCTAAATAAACCAATTATTTTTATAAATAATAAAATTTTCACAGGAATTCAATTATTTTATACAAAAAAGTTTTAAATAATTTTTCGAAAAATATCAATTATTAAAAAAGAATTTTATAAAATTCGTCGCAAGAGTTCAGTTATTGAAAAAGATTTAACAAAATTCTTTTCAAGAATTCAATTATTTTTATAGAAATAGTTAAATTCTTCACCGAAATTCAATTATTTTTATAAACTTAAATAAAATTCGTTGGATGAATTAAATTATATTCAAAAGTAATAGTAAAATTCTTCGCAGAAATTCAATTATGTTCAAAAATGTTTGTCAGAATTTCTATTATCTTTATAAATAATAAAATTGATCAATATTCAATTATTTAAAAAACATTTTTTTAATTCTCGCCAAAATTTCAATTGTTATAAATAATACAATTCTTCTTCAAAATTCAAATATATTAAAAAATTTGAATAAAATTCTTTTGTTAAAATTTCACAAAAATTCAATAATTTATGAAATTTTTAATAAATTTCTTTGAAATAAATAAATTATTTTCATAAATAATAAAATTTTCACGTGAGTTCAATTATTTAATATTCAAAAATTTTATTTTGAAAAATATCAATTATTTAAAAAGATTTTTATGAAATTCGTTGCATTAAGAATCAATTATTTAAAGAAAATTTAACAATGTTCTTTACAAAAATTGAATTATTTCTATAAATAATAAAATTCATCAATATTCAATTATTTAAAAAACATTTTTTTAATTCTCGACAAAATTTCAATTATTGTTATAAATAATACAATTCTTCTTCAAAATTCAAATATATATTAAAAAATTTGAATAAAATTCTTTTGTTAAAATTTCATAGAAATTCAATAATTTATGAAATTTTTTATAAATTTCTTTGAAATAAATAAATTATTTTCATAAATAATAAAATTTTCAAGTGAGTTCAATTATTTAATATAGAAAAATTTTATTTTGAAAAATATCAATTATTTAAAAAGATTTTTATGAAATTCGTTGCATTAAGAATCAATTATTTAAAGAAAATTTAACAATGTTCTTTACAAGAATTGAATTATTTTTATAAATAATAAAATTCTTTACCGAAATTCAATTATTTTTGAAAAATTTTAATAACATTTTTGGAAATTTTTTAAAATTATATTTTCATGAATATAATAAAACTCATCGCAGGATTTTAATTAATTTTTGATACAATATTTGAATCAAATTCCTCGAAAAATGTAATTATTAAAAAAATTTTTTTTTTTAAATTTGTTATATATTTCAAAAGATTTCAATTATTTAAAAATTTGTTGATAAAACTCTTTATGAGAATTCAATTTTTTAAAAACATTCAGTTATTGAATAAATTATTTATTTTTTAATTTAAATGATTGAATTTTTAAAAAAATTTTTAATATAAAAATGGATTAAATAAATGAAATTACCGAATAATCGATTTATTGTTTGTGAAAATAATTGCATCATTGCAACGAATTTTATTACAATTTTTTCAAATAATTGAATGTTTTGAGAAAATTAACTACTTTTAAAAAAATAATTACTTTTTACTTTCTTAATTACTTACTTTTACTTTTACTTTTTTTTAATTTAAACAATTGAATTCTTGCGAAGGATTTTATTTGGTTTTTTGTAAATAATTAAATTTTTGTTGAAAAATGTTGATGGTTATTTAAATTATAACAAAACATGAAGATGGTGATCGCCTTCTTTATTAATGTAAATAATAATAATATTGTAATAATAATATAATAATAATATTGTAATAATAATAATAATAATAATAATAATAATAATAATAATAATAATAATAATAATAATAATAACAATAACATTAATAATAATAATAATATAATAATAATAATAATAATAATAATAATAATATTGTTAATATTATTTGTAATAATATTCTTATAAATTGTTGAGTTTCAAAAAGGTTCGAATTTGAATGTTCTGAAGAATTTTAATTCCCGTGGAAAAGTAATAATTAAATACTTATCTAAAAAATTTGTTATTGACGTTTTTGGATAATTTTACAATTAATGAAATTTGTAAATTGTAAATAAATTTAATAGAACCTTTTTTTTTTGAGTATCTAATAATTTTTTGAGTGAATCAGAATATTTTTTCCAGTTAGGGAAAAAGTGAGAATTCTGTCTGGAAATCGGGGAAAAATAAAATTAAATATTTGTGACAAACCTGGTTATATGTTAATGTTACAGCAATGTTATAGTATAGTTACGCAGTAATGTGACAGTATCACGGTAAATCGTTAGGTATTAAAATAACACCAAAAAGGATTAAAATAATCCTTAATTTAGTAATAATCCTAATTTAGTGTTATTTTAATCCATTTTGGTGTTATTTTAATACCTAACGATTTACCGTGATAATGATTCCGTAGCATTACAGAGTTTACAAACTTATTGTGCGGAATTTCATGAAATTTTTTTTTTTTTTGGTACCATTACTGATTACTGCATAACACTACCCGTTATACCGTAGCATTACCGTAACATGACTCAATAACATTGGAGAATTTGGAGAGGAAAAAAAGAAGTAGAAATAATAAGAAGAAGCCAAATTTGAAAAACGCAAGAACGAAAGAAGAGGGAACCTTCGAGTATAACATAAGGAATAGGCATTTAAGAATTTTCTTTCCCACCCGAAAAAATTTAGGTACTTTTTGCCTCGAGATTATTATGGTGCTTGCATGTATATGTATATGTATACACAAGTAAATCATCAATCTAAGATGATGTA
Source organism: Leptopilina drosophilae (assembly GCA_032873175.1). Classification (NCBI taxonomy): domain Eukaryota; kingdom Metazoa; phylum Arthropoda; class Insecta; order Hymenoptera; family Figitidae; genus Leptopilina; species Leptopilina drosophilae. The sequence continues at coordinate 39,166,252 of CM065486.1, read as the reverse complement.
CGTCGTTTTTAGTTGGTTTTTGACCTTGGGAGAATTGAAACGGTGCGGTCTTCCAAGGAGCTACTGACTGGTGTGGATCGATGAGTTTTGTCAAGTTTTCCTTGCTCTTTATAGATCCTGATGACTAGCATGAAGACATTAGAGAGTTTGTTTTGTTGCAAGCTCGCGGCGGGACATCATCGACAGGAACCGGAACGATCGAAACGCCACGTTAAGGGCATCTATTAGTTGCAACTAGCGCCATAGGCGGTCCTCTTGGTTTCTTCCGCATCCGAAATGGATAAATACGCATGTTTCTCCTCTATATTCACATATATACTCTCGATGGCGTCTTCTCTTCAGTTTGGTCATCCTCAGTCTTCCATTTTCTTCTTCTTCTTCTTCTTCTTCTTCTTCTTCTACTTCTTCTTCTTCTTCTTCTTCTACTTCTTCTTCTTCTTCTTCATTTTTTCCTCCTTATCTGAAGCTATACTACCCAAAAATCTTATTTGACTTAAAATCATTTAACACACATATATTATTTGACATTAATCTATTTGATAAAAAGAATATTTAATTTAAAATTTATTTGACACATGAATTCTACTAAACATACAACTTTTCTTCCATAAATGACATTTAATATAAAACAAACATTTATTTTAAATTTAGTTGACACATACATTTTATTAAATATTCAACTTTTATTCCATAAATGACATTTAATATAAAATATTTAATTTGAAATTTATTTGACACATGAATTTTATTAAACATACAACTTTTATTCCATAAATGACATTTAATACAAAAAAAAACATTTAATTTGAAATTTATTTGACACATACATTTTATTAAATATTCAACTTTTATTCCATAAATGACATTTAATATAAAATATTTAATTTGAAATTTATTTGACACATGAATTTTATTAAACATACAACTTTTATTCCATAAATGAAATTTAATATAAAACAAACATTTATTTTAAATTTATTTGACACATAAATTTTATTAAATATACAACTTTTATTCCATAAATGAAATTTAATATAAAACAAATATTTATTTTAAATTTATTTGACACATACATTTTATTAAATATACAACTTTTATTCCATAAATGACATTTAATATAAAACATTTATATTATTTTAAATTTATTTGACACATACATTTTATTAAACATACAACTTTTATTCCATAAATGACATTTAATACAAAAAAAAACATTTAATTTGAAATTTATTTGACACATTTTATGAAATATTCAACTTTTATTCCATAAATGACATTTAATATAAAAAAAATTAAAGTGAAATTTATTTGACACATACATTTTATTAAACATACAACTTTTATTCCATAAATGACATTTAATATAAAACAAACATTTAATTTGAAATTTATTTGGCACGTATATTTTATTAAACAACTTTTAATATAATTAATATTTAATATAACTAAAATTTAATATAATTAATATTTAATATAATTCTTATTTGACATACATGACATTTGTCATAAAGTTCATTTGACATAAATTTCATTTAATTAATTGATCTAAATTTATTATTATTATTATTATTATTATTATGATTATTATTATTATTGTTATTATTATTATTATTATTATTATTATTATTATTATTTAATTATTTGACATAAAGTCATTATTAGACATTATTATAAAGATATTATTAAACATAAAAGACATAATAAACTAATAATATAAAATAGCATTAATAATAAAAAATAACATAATAAACATCATTTTTATTTGACATAAATGACATTTGACATAAATTTCATTTGACACAAAGTTCATTTAATATAAAAGACGTTTAACATCTTTTTCATTTGAAATAAATGACATTTGACATAAATTTCATTTGACACAAAGTTCATTTAACATAAAAGACGTTTGAAATCTTTTTTATTTGACTTAACTGCCATTTGACATAAATTTTATTTGACATAAAAGTCATTTAACGTAAAAGACATTTCACAGATTTTTTATTTGACGTAAATGTCATTTGACATAAATTTCATTTGACATAAATTTCATTTGACATAAATTTCATTTGACATAAATTTCATTTGACATAAATTTCATTTGACATAAATTTCATTTGACCTAAAGTTCATTTAACATAAAAGACATTTAACATAATTTTTATTTGATACATTGAAAAAAATTCAATTGATTCAAATAACCGATTAATTGACTATTATCAATAAAATATTTACTTAATATTAAATCAAATAAAATTTATTTGAGTCATTTTAATAGTATTTGAATCAATAACTTAATCAGTATTTGAAGCAAATATGAACTGAACCATTTAATTGACTCTAATAATTATATTATATGATTCAATTAAATATTTAATTGATAATAGTCAATTAATCGTTTATGTGAATCAATTAAATTTTTTTTTTCAGTGTAGAACTGCGCTATTTGACATAAATTTAATTTGGCATAAAGTTCATTTAACATAAAAGACATTTGACATATTTTTTATTTGACATAACTGTCATTTGAATAAAAAATTTCATTGAAAAAAAAAATTTCATTTAAAAAAAATTTCATTTTACATAAATTTCATTTGACATAGAGTTCATTTAACATAAAAGACATTTGACATATTTTTTATTTGACATAACTGTCATTTGAATAAAAAATTTCATTGAAAAAAAATTTTCACTTAAAAAAAATTTCATTTTACATAAATTTCATTTGACATAAAAGTCATTCAAAAAAAAATCTCATTTTTGTTTTATAAAAGAAAAAAAAATTAAAGAATAAAGAAACATCTTTCTTTTTTGGTGAAGAAAATAGGAAACTTGTGTATATACATTTTAGGAGAATATTTTTCAGTTTAAAAAAATTTTTTTTTGTAAAAGTTCAATTATTTTTTTAAAAATCTTAAATTTCACGAAAGAATTCAAATATTTTTTCTAAAATTTTTGCGAATAATTAACATAATATGATTATTTTTTAAATATATAGTTAAATTTGTGCAAAAATTCAATTATTTTCAGAAATAATAAAATTTTTAACTGAAATTTCTATTCTTTTAAAAAAATTCAATTATTTTCATAATTATAATAAAATTCATCGCGCAGGATTTCGATTATTTTTAATACTTATATAACTTTTCAGAGGGATTGATCGAAAAATTATTTCATTCTTAAAATTTTAATTTCAATTTCAATTTAAAATATTTTGTTTAAAAAAAAATGTTTTTTGTTTAAAATTATATGGAAAAATTTTAATATTTGCAAAAAAAATTGCAATTTTTCATAGAAATTCAATTGTATTTAAATATTCTAATAAAATTCTTTGTGAATAATTTTAACTATATTTTCAAAAATTTTAATAAAATCTTGGCAAAATTTCAATTATTTTCATTAATTTTGATAAAATTATTTGCAAAACTTTAACTATTTTCAAAAATTTTATTAAAATCTTGGTTAAAATTTTTATTATCTTTATAAATAATAGAATTTTTTTTTGATATTCACCTATTTAAAAAAGTTTTAATAAAACTCTATTATCAAAATTCAAAATTTTACTTAAATTTTAATTTCAGGCATATTTTCAGAAATTTTTAAAAAGTTTTGTCAACTATAATCATTTATTTTCATAAATAATAAAATTCATCGCAGGATATTAATTATTATTTTTCTTACAATTTTGCAGCAATTGCTCAAAAAATGTCATTCTTCTTAAAAAAAATTCAATTTATCAAAAAAAATAAAATTATTAAAATTTTTTTTTTGTTAAATTCTTTGGAAGAATTCAATTATTTACAAAAATATTTGAATTTTTCACCAGGAATTCAATTGTTCTTGAATAATATTTTAATAAAATTTTTTCAAAAAAATTCAATTATTAATAATTATTAATGATAAATAACAAAATTATTCCCTTAAAATTCAATTATTTTGAGGAATATATTTTCATATATATAAATAGCATAATATTTATTGGAAAAATATAATTCTTAAATTTAATTTTACAAAAAAAAACATTATTAAATGCAATTTTTTGTGAAATTTTATTATTGAAAACTTTTCATAATTCAATTATTTTCAATTGTTCTACTTATTTTTTTAAAAAATTCCAAAAAAGAATTCAATTATTTAAAAATTTTTTTGTAAAAATCTCTAAAGGAAATAAGAATTCAACTCTTTTTAAGAAAAATAAATTTTTTTTTAAGAATTCAATTGTTTAAATTAGAATTTACATAATTTTTTGGTCGAAAGAAATGAATTATTTAAATTTTTTTTTAATATTCACAATTACAAAGTTCATTTAACATAAAAGACGTTTGAAATCTTTTTTATTTGACTTAACTGCCATTTGACATAAATTTTATTTGACATAAAAGTCATTTAACGTAAAAGACATTTCACAGATTTTTTATTTGACGTAAATGTCATTTGACATAAATTTCATTTGACATAAATTTCATTTGACATAAATTTCATTTGACATAAATGTCATTTGACATAAATTTCATTTGACATAAATTTCATTTGACCTAAAGTTCATTTAACATAAAAGACATTTAACATAATTTTCATTTGATACACTGAAAAAAATTCAATTGATTCAAATAACCGATTAATTGACTATTATCAATAAAATATTTACTTAATATTAAGTCAAATAAAATTTAATTGAGTCAATTAAATGGTATTTGAATCAATAACTTAATCAGTATTTGAAGCAAATATGAACTGAACCATTTAATTGACTCTAATAATTATATTATATGATTCAATTAAATATTTAATTGATAATAATAATAATAATAATAATTCCAAAAAAGAATTCAATTATTTAAAAATTTTTTTGTAAAAATCTCTAAAGGAAATAAGAATTCAACTCTTTTTAAGAAAAATAAATTTTTTTTTAAGAATTCAATTGTTTAAATTAGAATTTACATAATTTTTTGGTCGAAAGAAATGAATTATTTAAATTTTTTTATAATATTCACAATTACAAGAAATATTAAAAAAAAAATTCTTAAATTAATATTGATTATTTATTAATATTATTATTATTATTAAATTTTAAATTATTATTATTATCATTATTTATTAATATTTAATATTTTAATTTTTTTTTGAATTTATTAACAGCATGAGAAAGAAGTAAACATTTTTTTTAAATGAAAATTAGGAAAGAGTTAGGAAAATAAAAAATATGGAATGAAATTTTTTTGTTTTGTGAATAGTGTTTATAACGAGTTTTTTTGTCATCAAGTTTAATTTTTATATAGCTGCTTTTTTACTATTTTTTTTAAGTTTGAAAGCTAATTTTTGCTACTCATTCAAAATTAATTATTTAGTGCGAAGTTTTTATTTTTTTTTATCTTTTACTTTATTTTTCTTTTTTACTTTTCTTCTTCTTTATTTTGAATTTCTTTTTTACTTTTCTTCTTCTTTATTTTAAATTTCTTTTTTACTTTTCTTCTTCTTTATTTTGAATTTCTCTTTCTTAACTTTTCTCGTATTCTTGATTTTGAATTTTTTTTTATTTTTTATTTTTCTTCTTCTTGACTCTTAACTTTCTTTTCTCTTTTATTTTTCTTCTTCTTGACTCTTAATTTTCTTTTCTCTTTTATTTTTCTTCTTCTTGACTCTTAATTTTCTTTTCTCTTTTACTTTTCTTCTTCTTGACTCTTAAATATCTTTTCTCTTTTATTTTTCTTCTTCTTGACTCTTAATTTTCTTTTCTCTTTTATTTTTCTTCTTCTTGACTCTTTATTTTCTTTTCTTTTTTACTTTTTTTTTCTTCTTGACTTCCAATTTCTTTTCGCCTTTTACTTTTTTTTATCAGTTTTACTTTTTTTCATTCAGTTTCCTCAAAATTATTTTTTTGCTTTTTGACTATTTTTCCTCTCAAGGCTTTTTTTAAATCCTTTTTTCCTTTGCCTCTTTCGTCCTCTACTGATTTTCTTCCTTTTTCCTCTTAATTTTTCCTTCTCCTTTTTTTCTTTTCTTGTTTTACGACCAGTGTTATGGAGAATTTTTTGAAAGAGCACAAACACTATGCGATGATAATAATAAACATTGATGCGGCGTTATACATTGGTCCAAAAATGCGTGAAAAAAGTGACTCCCATCATTCTCTCTCTTTCTCATCCCCCCTCCGTCTCTTTTTTTTTTCTTTTTTTTCCCTTCATTCCTCAATGGCAACCGTCAACTCGTGTCAATTCCATAAGTTATTGTAGAACTCCTGATTTCATGGAACGAATTAGCTTTGGCAACGAATGCTTCTACACTTCACTATACATATTATATATTAACACTGGCCGACCAGTTATTTCAAATTTGTGTATATTTATAAATGTCTTTGTTAGGTTTGGCATTTTTCGAGAGAAAAAAAAAAATTCTTGTTGCCACACTACCAACAATCGCTTTGTGCTTCTTGTTTTTTTTTTTTTTTTGTTTTTTTGAAAGAAAGCAAAATAAAAAGACTGAAGAAAAATATCCTTCTTTTTTGGAGGAGGAGGAAATAGGAAACTTTATAATAGAAAAGTTCTTTTGCAATTAACTTTATTATATTAATAAACAAATTATATAATGGATATTGTTATTTATTAAAAATAATTAAATTTTTCAAAGAATTTTATTAAAATAACTCAAAATTAATTGAATTTTCTGGAATCATATATTTTTGTTATTTATCTTTAATACTTTTAAATTCTTTCAAATAATTCAATTCCTAATAAGAATTTTATTTTTTATAAAAATAATTGAATTATTACGAAAAATTTTATTAAGAAGTTAAAAAGGTTTGCAATTTTTGTGAAAAAATTTGTTATTTTCGAAAACAATTGAATTCGTCATGAGAATTTTATAAACATTGTTTTAAATAATTAGTTTTTTGAAATATAATAAATAATAATAAACTTTTATTTTAACTAATTGAATTTTTTGTGGATTTTTATCCACAAATCCATTTTTTCGAAAAAAATTAAATTTTCCAAATAATTAATTGTAAATAGTTTTAAAATCAATTAAAATTATTATTTCAATTGATATATTTAATGAGTTTTATTATTTATGAAAATAATTGAATTATTTTTATAAATATGTATAGTATAAAATTCAATATATTCTTTATTGAAAAGAAATTTTTATAATATATAAAATTCTTTGGATGAATTTAATTTTTTTTTAATATTTACATAAAATTCAATTAATTAAGACATTGGAAGAATTCAAATATTTTTATAAATAAATTTATAAACAAATTATATAAACAATTTACACTTTAGGCAAAAATATTTTTATAAAAAATTGCTTTTTTTGAATAAATTAACGTTATCTTATTTGCAAATAAACATTTTTTTGTAAAATTGATGATTTTTGAAATAATTTTCCTTAATTTGTTTAAACAATCTTAATAAACAATTGAATCGTACGGACATTATTAGACACAAAGGTATCAAATTTTTTGGAATCAATCTTCTTTGCTAAGTCGATTAGAAATTATTTTAATGGAAAAGTTATTTTGCAATTAACTTTATAATTTTAATAAACAAATTATATAAACAGTTACACTTTTGGCGAAGTTATTTCAACAATTAATTTTTTCTTTATAAATTTTACTTCATAATTTTGCGATTAAACTTATAATTGTACAAATTAAAATTAAAATTTAACTATTTTGTAATAATTATTCTTAATTATTTAAACAATTTTAATAAACAATTGAATCGTTCAGAACGTTTTAGACAGAAAAGTACCAAATTTTTTCGAATGTTTTTTCCAAGCCAAGCCAATCCTTATGAAAAAATTATTTTGCAATTTAAATTTATTATTTTAATAAACAAACTATATAAACAATTACACTTTTAGCGAATTTATTTGTCGTCAAGTAATTTTTTTTTCTTTAAAATTTGCTCTAGATTATTACGCGATTAAACTCTCTTTCTCTGAAATTGATATTTTGCGATAATTTTTCAATTTGTTTAAACAATTCTAATAAACAATTGAATCGTACGGACATTTTCAGTCACAAAAGAATAAAATTTTTTGCAATTGTAGTTTTTTCTAAGCAACCCAGAAAGTATTCTTGTAGAAAAAATGATTTTGCAATTAATTTTATTATTTTAATAAACAAATTATGTAAACAATTGCACTTTAGGCAAATTTGTAACTAAAAGTAATTTTTTTTCGACATATTTTACTACTTTATGGTTTATATTGCGGCGGTTGTTTTCTTGTTATGAAACTAACGGTTATTGTGTTATATATATACGATAATTTTTCTTAATTATTTAAAGAATTTTAGTAAATAATTTTAAAAAATTGAATTTCTGGCATAAATTTTACTATTTAGAAAAAAATCAGTTTTTCCAAGAATTTTATCTGAATTTTTGAAAATAATTGAATTAAATTAACATTCTTAAAAATAATTGCATTCATTTAGAAAATTTTATTATCAATGAAAATGATCGAATTCTTGTAAAAAAAAAAATTACAAAAATATTACGAAATTTAAAAATTTTGTTTAAATTCTTATGAAGAATTTTTTGGAATTTCTTTTTTATTGTCTGTTTTTTAAAGTAATTTTAAATAAAAATTTTGAAGGAACAATTGAATTTTACAAAGAATTTATTTTTTAAGTTTCGCTCTTACTTTTTAAATTTAATAATAGGTATTTATTTATTTATTTTATTTAGAAAAAATTTTATTTTTCAAATAATACAAAACTATTTTTATTAATCTACAAAAATTATTAATGTTATTTTTCAATATTTCTCTTCTTTCCAAAAAAATTAGCAAACATTTTAGGACTAGGTAATTAATCTTTTCATTTTTTCTAAAAAAAAATTAAAAAAACAGTTGGAAAATTAAAATTAGAAAATATTTTGCACATTTTCTGCTTCTTAATGACAATTTATAAACAAAGTAAAAGTTTTAAGTATAGAAAAAAGTTATAAATTAAATTTTGTTGAAGGAATTTGAAATTTATTTTGGAAAAAATATTTACAGTATTTTTGTTTATGTTAAAAAGTATATTATCGAAATTTATAAAAAAATGAATAAATAAAACAATTTTTATTTTATAAAACAATTTTTGGTTAGTACAATTTTTTAATAATATTTTCAGTTATTTTCAAATAATTTAAATATATTACGATTATTCTTATTCTGACTTTTGGGCAAAAATATTTTTAATTTATTATTTGTTTTGCTTGAGAAATTTATTAAACACTTGATCAGGGTTGTCACAATTTTTTCATTTGAAAGTTCCTGATTTTTTTAGTTTGAAAAATGGAAATTTTCCAGGTTTTTAAAATAGCATTTATTTTTTACCACATTAATAATACGAAATAATTGATTTCGTTTGACGAGTTTTAATAACGTTTTTAAGAAAGAAATTTTAAAAAAAATTTGTAAGTAATAGAATTGATATAAAATTGAGAAAAATTTTTGAAAATAATCGAATTTTTGGCAAGAATTTTATTTAAAAAATTTCGAATAATTGAATTTTGCAAAAAATTTTGTTAACAATTTTGAAAATAATTGAATTTTCGACGAGAATATAAAAAAAAACTTTTGAACAAAATTGAGTTTTTGCAATCATTTATAATTTTTGGAAAATTCAATTTTTTTAATGTTTTAAGTAAAATTCATCCGTAAATCCATTATTATTTTTAATAATAAATGAAATGTATATTAAAAAATATAACGAATTTTATGAGAATTTGAATTATTATAGTTTTTCATAAACCTAAATTATCTTTAAAATCTGAGTTCAATTGTTGTTAAAAATAGAAAAAGTTTGAAATAAATAAAATGTTTTTAAGGATGAGATAAATCTAACATTCAGAATTTTTTTATGAATTTTCGAAATTGAATATTGTTTCAGTACTTTTGACAAAATCTGACTTTTTCCCGACTTTCCTGAATAAATGTAGAGAAAAATAGTGACTTTGAGTAGAATTCTTTTGAATAATTGAATTTTTTAATGTTAATGAAACAAGCAACTAGCTTTTTTTAGCTGGTTGGTTAATAAAAATAATAATAATGATAGAAATAATAATAAGAAAATAGTAATAAAAATAATAACAAAAAAATAATAATAAAAAGAATAATAATAATAATAATAATAATAATAATAACAACAATGTCAGTAATAATATAAAATAATAATAACAAAATACCTTAAATAATATTCTATTTTACATCTAAAAATAAAAAGTAGTACCGGAATAAATTGTCAATAAGAAAAAAAAATATCGAACTGAAATAATAATAAAGTTTTCGGCTCATCGCGTTTCTCACGAAATTAGCGAGCAAAATTTTCAGAACGTGTAGTTTCGCGACTAAAGAGATTCTCATCAGCAGGATTACCGTTTTATTAATCGGGTATATACATATATATACATATACAAACAAGATATATATATATAATATAAATAACCGCCAGCCATGCTAATCGTGAATTTCACGTTGAATTTTCCATTGAATAGTTTTTTCGGCTAAATTACAATCGTGATAAAGCTGCGCGCTATGCAATGAAAAAAAAACTACTTTAAACAATGAAAAAAAAGGAGAGGAAAAAAAATGGACGACGAGATTTATCTGTCTTCACTTAATTAATAATGGGTCACTATATATACACATACAGTGTAATAATAATCTTCGGGTAAACAGGCGATTAATCTTCACTTTAAAATGTTTAAATACAACGTCGATTATATATATGACAAACAAGATGAACTTAAAAACTTATATTTATCTCTTCACGGTAAATCGTTAGGTATTAAAATAACACCAAAAAGGATTAAAATAATCCAATTTAGTGTTATTTTAATCCATTTTGGTGTTATTTTAATACCTAACGATTTACCGTGTTAGTTAAATATGTTTTTTTTCACTTTTTCTATATTTATATATATATTTATATATTCACACTTGGTAAATTTCGAAATTAAAAAACCACACAATTTTGTCAATGAGAAACATTCGTTAAATTTTAGGTTATGTTATACTTAATTCATTTAGTTTTGAAAAAAAAAAATTATATTTTTTATTCAAACATATAACTTTATAAAATGTAGAAAATTAAATTCTTTACGTTTTAACCAAATGGAATTTAAAATTTAATTTGATTTTTTTTTTTTAGAAAAAAAGGAATTATGACACAGGACTAACTTTTATGTTCCGAGTGTTTGTCGGATTTTTTCTTGAAAAAAAGTGGGTAAAAATTTTGACGTAATGTAACGGCCCCTTAGAGAGTCTTTTAGCCTCTTTTGGGACCTGTAGGTTAAAAAAGTAGGTTTTTGGAACTGTAGGTTAAAAAAGTAGATTTTTGGAACTGTAGGTTCAAAAAGTAGGTTTTTGGACCTGTAGGTTCAAAAAGTAGGTTTTTGGACCTGTAGGTTCAAAAAGTAGGTCAAAATTGACCCAAATTTTAATAACGTGATGTAACAGGCCTCTTTTTGACTTGTACGTAATATAGGTTAAAAAATAGAAGTAGGTCAAAATTGACCCAAATTTTATTTCTAAAACACTAAATCAAAATCTGTGAATATTTGAAATTCCACTAATTTAAAATTATAATTTAAGTGTATTTAAGTGGATTTTTTTTATAATCTCGGATGTAGTCCTATATAGTATGGGAATTATATGTCTTCGGTTGGTTATCAAGAGGGTACACTGAAAAAAAAATTTATTTGATTCAAATAACCGATTATTTGACTATTATCAAATAAATATTTACTTGAATCGAATAATTTTTATTTGAATCAATTCAATATAATTTTTGCTTCAAATACTGAAATATTTGTGTCACGATCTGAAGAAAGGGACCTTAGAAGCATAAAATTATAGGTTATGTTTGCAATTTTTTAAATTTAAACACAAAAAGAGAATCAACTGACAATATAAATTATTAATGTTCAGGTATTCATTACAACTAAAGTATTTAATAAATACTGGTTTTAATCTGCAGTAAGTAAAAAGAAACTTTTAATCAATAAAAAAGTGACACTAACATAACGTTAAAGTGATTTGCTTCTAAGGTCCCTTTCTTCAGATCGTGACACATTTGCTTCAAATACTGAAATATTTGATTCAAATACAATTTATTTGATTTAAATACAATTTATTTGCTTTAAATACAATTTATTTGATTCAAATAAAAATTATTTAGTTCAAGTAAATATTTATTTGATAATAGTCAAATAATCGGTTATTTGAATCAAATAAATTTTTTTTCCAGTGTAAGAGAGAGAGAGAGAGAGGAACTTCCTGTGTGATCTTGTGGTTGGGGGGGTTGATTTTTCTCATTGGCTCCGCGGCAAAGTCTCTTAGAGGTCGCAACTTGCGGCTTTTTTACTGGCTGGTAAACCATTGCCTTCTCTCTTTTGCCACCATCGCGTCTTTTTTTCCACCCTATAAAACAAGAATGACTCAGCTTCTATTTTCCATTAACGGCGAACAATATTTTGTAAAATTTCATTTTCCTGTGGGAAAATTGACTTTAAAGTTTAAACTCATCTCTTATCCTTTACAGGCTTCGCACTCATGGTAAATTTTAAAAATTACTAAATATCATAGGTTTTGTAGTATATAGAACCTAAGTTTAGTATATAAAACCTAATATTCAGTACTTACTTACGGTTTTTTTAAAACTTTTTCTACTATTTGGGTACTTTTTCTAAATTTTACCCACTATTACAGTTTTTTTTTTAATTTCCGCTACTGTACACTATAAAAATTCGCCAATTCTAGAAATCATAAATCTATTCTCAAAAATTATAATCAAATTCTTTGAAATGGTTTAATTATTTTTTCAAATTTAATGTTTTTTTTTTAATAAAATTTACCGCATTTTTCTGTTCCAATGCAGGGCTTGGATTGTGCGACTTTTCGACTTTTTTGTAAAAAGATGCGACTAATCGACTTTTTTCAAGATTTTTTTTTAGTAAAATGCGACTGAAATTTTTAAAATTTTCAGAAAATTAAAGTTAAACGAAAAAGTTTTAGTCCAAAAAAATGTTCTGTTAAATTTGATTTACAGATTTCATTCAAATTTTTTCAAAAAAACATCAATAACTTCTTTTTTAAATAAATATTTCATTATTATATTTTCATAAGAACAAAAATTCTTCAATACATTTAAATTCAAACCTTTTTGAAATTAAACTGTACTTGTAATAAATTGTTATAAAACATGAAGAAATCGATCACTCCGAGTCTAAGATTTTATAAAAAAAAAATTTGAAAATAATTGAATTTCTAAGTTGAATTTTTTTATTTATAAAGATAATTAAAATTTTGTTAATAATTTCATTAAAATTCTTTGCAAATAATTGAATTTCAGAGAAGAATTATATTATTTATAATGATAATTGAATTTTTGAACAGATTTTTTTTTAAATGCTTAAAAGTAATTGAATTTTGAAGAAGAATTTTGATATTTTTAAAAATAGTTGAAATTGTTGGGAAAATTAAAAGAATTTTGAAAATAATTGAATTTCTGATATGAATTATCTTATTTTTTTTAAATAATTTAATTTTGCAAAGAATTTTATCAAAAATTTTGAAAATAATTAAATTTCCATGATGAATTTTATTATTTATATAGATAATGATAATTTTAACAAGAAATTAAAAAAAATTTTTGAAAATAATTGACTTTCTGCGAAGAATTTCATTACTTTTGAAAATAAAAGAAATTTTGAGGAATAATTTGACTATTTATAAAGATAATTACAAATGTACAGATATAAATAATTGAAATTCTGACAAAAATTTTATTAAAATTTTTTGAAAATAATTGAATTACAGAGAAGAATTTTATTATTTGTAAAGATAATTGAATTTTTGAATAGATTTTTTGAAACAAATATTTGAATGTAATTGAATTTTGAAGAAGAATTTTGATATGTATAAAAATAATTGAATTTTTAAACAGATTGTTTTTTAAATGTTTAAAAGTAATTGAATTTTGAAGAAGAATTTTGATATTTATAAAAATAATTAAATTTTTGTGAATTTAAAAAGAAATTTTGAAAATATAATTGAAATTCTGTGGAGAATTTTATTAATTATGAAAATAATTGAATTTTCATGATGAATTTTATTATTTATAAAATCTTGATGAGAAATTTTTAAAAAATTTTCAATGTAATTGAAATTTTGCAAAAAATTTCATTATTTTTGAAAATAAATGAATTATTTGAGAAGAATTTTTATATTTCTAAAGATAATTGAATTTATGACATAGGCATTTTATTAAATTTTTTTAAAAATAATTGAATTTTGGAAAAGAATTTTATTATTTATAAAAATAATTGAAATTTTTAACAGATTTTTTAAAAAAAAATGTTAAAAATACCTAATTAAAATTTTGTTGTGCATTTTATTAAATTTTATTAAATATTATTCCAGATTGTTTGATGTTAAAGTATATGTGTTGGCGAGAAATGGGATTTTTCGTTACAATTCTGACAATTTCGTGTTTCCTTTTGGGCGTTTTTTTCCTAAAATTTAATTTGACTTTTTTTCGACTTTTTCGGGAATTTTATGCGACTTTTCGTGACTTTTGTTGTGAATTTATGCGACTAAAGCGACTTTTTTTGAGTCTTAAAGACGATCCGAGCCCTGCCAATGTGGTTTTTTTTAATTTTTCTGATTTGGCGTTTTTTTAATAAAATTTTTAGAATATAAAAATAATAATAATAATGATAATAATAATAATAATAATAATAATAATAAAATATAGATTTGTACATTTATTCGTATGTATTAATGTATAAATACGTTGATTTCCCGATGGTAATGACTTGTAACTGACCTACCGCAGTTTGGCCCAATTTAAGGGATCATTGCCTGAGCACGGCTAATACTTCATACATCAAGAGCGCGCAGCGTCGCGACGCAGAAATGGCCTTAAGAAGTGTGCGCCTTTTATGATGAATTATAGGCGGGACCACACACACACATATATATATATAAACATGCACACAATTATACGCCGAGTGGCTTTTGAAAGGAAAAACAAAACACTCTCTGCTCTTATGTACGACTCATTGCATTACACATCTACCGTATTATACAATTTATATACTTTTTCTTTTTTTACACTCATTTCCCTCTTTCCTCCCCTCAATGTTTTTTCTTGTTTCCTCCTATATAATTCATCACTTTATATGCACTTCGGATTATATGCGTATTTGTATAAATAAATAATTTCTAATTTTCTATATATTTTGACTATATACATAATGCACTGTTAACTTAAAAGTATCAAATGGCAACGAATTGATACCAAAAATGTAGATCAAATAAAAAATTAATCCAGGGTTTTGGTATCAATTTGATTCAGTTTAGTATCAATTTGATACTTTCAAGAAAACTGTGTGGTCAAAAATTGACGAACCATATGAGCGGTTATTGATGAAAAAATATTTTTAAAATTGTTGCCATTTTTATATTTTTTACTATGCGGCCAAAAATTCATGAAATCATTTTGGATAATTTCCATTTAGAGTAAAAATACAATTGATTTGACTTTAATAAATAAATAAATTTTATTTCACATGAAAATCACTTTTGACATATTATATTCCATTTGACGTAAGTTTTACTTTAGAGAAAATTCATTTCAGGTAAAATTTATTTAACATATTTCATTTGACATATTTTTTTTTTTAATTTTTTTTTTTATGATATTTTACCATAACGTTCATTTAACATAAAAGGCATTTAACATAAAAGGCATTTAAGATAATTTTTATTTGACACATATTTCATTTAACATAAACGATAACATTTGACAAAAATTTCTTAACAATTTGATTATTTTTTAAATATAAAGTTAAATTTGTGCAAAAATTCAATTATTTTCAATCAAATTTCACGAATGAATTGCATTTTTTTTCTTAATTTGTTATCAAATTTTGGAAATGCAATGAATCATATTTTCAAAAAATTTTAATCATTCCTTCGAAACGAATATTCAATTATTTCTTTAAATTTTAATATAACTTCTTATCCAAACATTTCGAAAGATTTTTATAAATATAGTAAAATTTATAAATTTATAAATATAGTAAAATTTATAAATTTATAAATATAGTAAAATTTATAAATTTATAAATTTATAAATATAGTAAAATTTATAAATTTATAAATTTATAAATATAGTAAGATTTATAAATTTATAAATTTATAAATATAGTAATATTCAATTCTTTTGAAAACAATTTTTGTATAATAGAATTCCTCGAAAGAATAATTTGATTATTATTTTTAAATATTTCTTGTTCCATTAACATTAAAGAATTTAATTATTCAAAAGAATTCTACTCAAAATCACTATTTTTCTAAATATATTCAGAAAAGTCGGGAAAAAGTCAGAAAATTTTGTCAAAAGTACTGAAACAATATTCAATTTCAAAAATTCATGAGAAAATTCTGAATGTTAGATTCCTCATCATTGAAAAGATTTTATTTATTTCAAACTTTTTCTATTTTTAACAACAATTGAACTCAGATTTTAAACATAAATTAAGTTTAAGAAAAAACTGTAATAATTCAAATTGTTATAAAATTCGTTATATTTTTCAATGCACATTCTATTTATTATTAAAAATAATAATTGATATAAAGATGAATTTTACTTAAAATACTAAAAAAATTGAATTTTCGAAAAATAATAAATGATTGCAAAAACTCAATTTTGTTCAAAAGTTTTTTTTATATTCTCATCGAAGTTTCAATTATTTTCCAAATTGTTAACAAAATTTATGTCAAAATTCAATTATTTAAAAAAGTTTTAATTAAATTCTTGACAAAAATTCAATTATTTAAAAAAGTTTTAATAAAATTCTTGCCAAAAATTCAATTATTTAAAAAAGTTTTAATAAAATTCTTGACAAAAATTCAATTATTTAAAAAAGTTTTAATAAAATTCTTGCCAAAAATTCAATTATTTAAAAAAGTTTTAATAAAATTCTTGACAAAAATTCAATTATTTTCAAAAATTTTCCTCAATTTCATACAAGTTCTATTATTTACAAATTTTTTTTTTATAAATTTCTTTCTTCTTAAAAATGTTATTAAAAACCGTCAAACGAAATCAATGATTTCGTATATTATTAATGTGGTAAAAAATAAATTTTATTTTAAAAACCAGAAAAATTTTCATTTTTTAAACTGAAAAAATCAGGAACTTTCAAATGAACAAATGCGTGACAACTCTGATCAAGTGTTTAATAAATTTCTCCATCAAAACAAAGAATAAATTAAAAATGTTTTTGGCCAAAAGTCAGAATTAGAATAATCGTAATATATTTAAATTATTTGAAAATAACTGAAAATATTATTAATAAATTGTACTATCCAAAAATTGTTTTATAAAATAAAAATTGTTTTATTTATTCATTTTTTTTATAATTTCGATAATATACTTTTTAACATAAACAGAAATTCTGTAAATATTTTTTCCAAAATAATTTTCAAATTTCTTCAACAAAATTTGATTTATAACTTTTTTTCCACTTAAAACTTGTACTTTTGTTTATAAATTGTCATTGAGAAGCAGAAAATGTGGAAAATATATTTTCTAATTTTAATTTTCCAATTGATTTTTTAATTTTCTTTTTGGAAAAAATGAAAAGATTAATTACCCAATCCTAAAATATTTATTGTCACAAAAAAGTGTACAAAATTTTAATTATTAAAATTTTTCAAAAATCAACGTTCTTTAAAATTTCTAATAAGAAATTCATTCAAAAGTGAAATTTTATGAAATTTTAAATTAAAATCTTTTGACAGAGATGACTTTTCTCTGAATTCTCTATAAAATATTCTGAAAATTTTTATTTTTAATAATTGAATTGTTCTGAAATACTTTATTTGTGAAAATATTTGAATGTTTAGATTAATTAATTTATGAAATGGTATTAAAAATAATTGGAATTCTTCAATGAGGGTCTTAATGAAATTAAGCTTTATTATTATTATTAGCTTTATTATGAAAATAATTGAATTTTTATTAAAAATTTTATGAACATTTAAAAAAAATTGAATTTCATTGAAAACTATTACTGTCAGTGAAAGTAATTGAATTATTGTAAAAATTGTATATGAAAATTTTGTTACACAATTAATTTTTTCGAAACATTTTAAAAATACTATTCTAAACTATAATTGAATTCCTGTGCAAATTTTAGTTTTTATGAAAATAATTGAATTTTCGATGATTTAAAAAAATTTTTTTTTAAATAATTGAAGTCCTTCTCGAAATTTTATGAAAATGCTAACGGTAGTAAAAATATAATTGAATTTCGAATATTTTTTTTTTGAAAATAATTGAATTTCGAATATTTTTTTTTGAAAATAATTGAAAATAATTGAATTTCGAATATTTTTTTTTGAAAATAATTGAAAATAATTGAATTTCGAATATTTTTTTTGAAAATAATTGAAAATAATTGAATTTCGAATATTTTTTTTTGAAAATAATTGAAAATAATTCAATTTAGAATATTTTTTTTGAAAATAATTGAATTTCGAATTTTTTTTTTGAAAATAATTGAATTTCAAATATTTTTTTTGAAATTAATTAAATTTTGATTATTTTTTTGAAAATAATTGAAAATTTGAAATTTCAATTATTTTCAAAAATAATCGTAATATATTTAAATTATTTGAAAATAACTGAAAATATTATTAAAAAATTGTGGTATCCAAAAATTGTTTCATAAAATAAAAATTGTTTTATTTCTTCATTTTTTTTATAATTTCGATAATATACTTTTTAACATAAAACAGA
Source organism: Leptopilina drosophilae (assembly GCA_032873175.1). Classification (NCBI taxonomy): domain Eukaryota; kingdom Metazoa; phylum Arthropoda; class Insecta; order Hymenoptera; family Figitidae; genus Leptopilina; species Leptopilina drosophilae. The sequence continues at coordinate 39,147,447 of CM065486.1, read as the reverse complement.
AATTCTGTAAATATTTTTTCGAAAATAAATATCAAATTTCTTTAATAAAATTTGATTTATAATTTTTTTTCTACTTAAAACTTGTCATTTAGTTATAAATTCTCTTTGAGAAGCAGAAAATGTGGAAAATATTTTCTAATTTAAATTTTTCAACTGTTCTTTAATTTTTTTTTGGAAAAAATGAAAAGATTAATTACCTATAGTTCTAAAATGTTTGTTACCAAGTGCTAATTTTTTGTCAAATGTGAATTATATTATATATTATTTTATAATAACATATTATATTACATATTATTATATTATATTATATTATATTATATTATATTATTATGATATATTATTTATTATATATTATATATTATATTATATATTATATATTATATTATTATTATATTATATTATATTATTTATTATATATATTATATTATATATTATATTATTATTATATTATTTATATATTATATTATATTACATATTATTATTTTTATGTAACATAACATTTGTATTAAATGAATTTTATGACACAAATAAAATTTTTATTAAACGATTTTTTGTGTGCCATGAAATTTATGACAAATAATGTTTATTTTATGCCTGAATTTTAAGTTAAGTGCGGTTAAATATTTCTAACGTAAACGCTGATTGAAAGTATAAGATTTATTTTGTTGATTTATTTTTTAAATTGAATTATAGGTCTCAGTGAAGGTCAAAAGTATATATTCGCATATATACTTTTGACCTAAATTCAGAATATGATTTGAGTTTAATGCGTATATATGTGCGCTGTAATAATATTATTTTCAGTGTTTTGTGCGGTCTATATTTGTGATGTGTATTATATGCGGCGAAGAGGCAGAGAATTATTAATGAAATATTTAATTTATTTTTTGTGTTGGATGAAATTTTACGCCTCTGGTAATACCCTTCTGCATTTGATTCACGTTGAGACTGTATGTATGTGTATATATATTGTATACTGTTGGATATACATTTATCAAATGCAGTCGACAATGACGTTCGTCACGCAAAAACCTTATAAAACTTACTGTACACTACCTGTCTTACACGAGTAAAGGACTCACGCGCGGACAAGAAAAAAAATTTCTTTCTTTTTCCCTGCCAAAATTACAATTTCAAGGAAATTTCTTTTTTTTACAAACATTTTTTTTTGCTTCTTCTACTTCTGTATTATAAATTATAATGTTGTGTTTTATAACAATATGTGACCTGAATTGTCGAGAAAATTGACGAAAAGAGTTATTATTGTAATTTTTTGCAATTATAAATATTAAACATTAATATTAACATTAACATTATTAATTTATTAATAATAATAATAATAATAATAATAATAATAATAATAATAATAATAATAATAATAATAATAATAATTAACATTAATAATAACATTAAGATTGCAATTAAATATTAAATATTAAATATTAAATATTAAATATTAAATATTAAATATTAAATATTAAATATTAAATATTAAATATTAAATATTAAATATTAAATATTAAATATTAAATATTAAATATTAAATATTAAATATTAAATATTAAATATTAAATATTAAATATTAAATATTAAATATTAAATATTAAATATTAAATATTAAATATTAAATATTAAATATTAAATATTATATATTAAATATTAAATATTAAATATTAAATATTAAATATTAAATATTAAATATTAAATATTAAATATTAAATATTAAATATTAAATATTAAATATTAAATATTAAATATTAAATATTAAATATTAAATATTAAATATTAAATATATGTACAGAATTTCCATGAGAGACTGTATAGAGAATATAGAGATCATTATAAAAGTGATTAGTCCAAACTCCGCAATGCTTCTATATGTTGACTTAAAATGTAATTAGGGACATTTGCCCATATAGATTCCATTATATTGAGATAAAAATACATTGCATTTTTATTGTCCCTTTCAAAAACTTCTTGGACCCATAATTATTATCAAATGAATATACAATATATCCTATTACAAAGTATACAATATATTCCAATATATATTTTTAATGTTTATATCCATATTGTATTCATTTTTAACTTTGTCTCAAAATATTCACTTTTCATTATATATATATATATATATATATATATATATATATATATATATATTTAAGAATGTAAAGAATACAGAGAATATTGTATCCTATATACAACAATACCGTATATTCAAAATTTAAAAAAAAATGTAAACGAAAATAAATGAGTAATAAAAATAAATTGAAGGTTATGTATACAGGTAAACTATTAACTACTGAAACTATTAAAATATTAGAAATGTATATATGTATAGTGCTAAACAATGTATTGTAAAAGAACCTTTATTATAAATATATTTTTAAACATATTTTTAAACATATTCATAAAGAATCTTTATTAGATATGTTTTTAATCATATTTTTAAACATATTCATAAAGAATCTTTATTAAATATGTTTTTAAACATATTCATAAAGAATCTTTATTAAATATGTTTTTAAACATATTTTTAAACATATTCATAAAGAACCTTTATTAAACATATTTTTAAACATATTTATAAAGAATCTTTATTAAATATGTTTTTAAACATATTTTTAAACATATTCATAAAGAATCTTTATTAGATATATGTTTTTAAACATATTTTTAAACATATTCAAAAAAAATTTTTATTAAATATGTTTTTAAACATATTCATAAAGAATCTTTATTAAATATGTTTTTAAACATATTTTTAAACATATTTTTAAATATATTCATAAAGAATCTTTATTAGATATGTTTTTTAACATATTTTTAAACATATTTTTAAACATATTCATAAAAAATCTTTATTAAACATATTTTTAAACATATTCATAAAGAATCTTTATTAAATATGTTTTTAAACATATTTTTAAACACATTCATAAAGAATCTTTATTAAATATGTTTTTAAACATATTTTTAAACATATTCATAAAGAATCTTTATTAGATATATGTTTTTAAACATATTTTTAAACATATTCATAAAGAATCTTTATTAGATATGTTTTTAAACATATTTTTAAACATATTCATAAAGAATCTTTATTAGATATGTTTTTAAACATATTTTTAAGCATATTCATAAAGAACCTTTATTAATAATATATATTTTTAAACATATATTATCATAAAGAACTTTTTCTTTTAATGAATATATAATCAAAAATTTAACGTTACATCCTACCTATCGTATGATGCCTTATTGTGTACAGATATAAAATTACACCTAAATTATGACTTTTTTTCGAAATTAAAATTTTTTTTTAAGTTTTCATTTTTCTTTATTTATTAATTTGATTGAACTTTGTTTCAGATAAATCCCAGTGTATAATTATTATTGAAAAATAATTTCGCCATTTTCGTTGATTCAGAAAGTTCTGAGGGCAAACCTAACCTATATATGAGAACAAAGGTAAGAGAACGAACATAACCTCAAAATTAGATCTGAATTCGATTAAAACTAGAAAAATTATCCTTTTTCTCGAAACATTAAAATTAGCTCTGAATTTTTTTTAAAAATAAATTTTATAGGTTATTAATTGTGATACATTTAATTTTTATTCTATTTTGGAAATCCCCATTTTTTAAACAATTGAATTCCCTATTTGGAAAGTAAAGTACCATTTTTTACCTTTCTTACCATTTTTGCCTTTTTTTAAAACTTTTAACATTTTTACTTTTTTTATTACCCCTCTTTACCCTTTTTATTTTTTTAACCTTTTTTAAACTTTTTAACTTTTATATTACCATTCTTTACCTTTTTTTTTTTACCTTTTTTCAACCCTTTTTTACCTTTTTTCATCCCTTTTTTACTTTTTTTTTACCTTTTTGCCTTTTTTTAAACCCTTTTTCCTTTTTTTAAACCTTTCTTCCATTTTTAACTTTTTTACTTTTTTCATTACCACTTTTTTACCCTTTTTACCTTTTTTATACCTTTTTTACACATGAAAAAATCACTGTGGTCCCTGAAAAAGTTTTCGAGGAATAAAATATGAGATGAGTATCATAATATATTAATTACGTTCTATTATAATACGCATGAGAATATATACCAGTATTATAATAAATAAATATATATAAGTGTATATATCTGTGAGAAACTTTGTGAATGATTTATTTAATGATGTTCATTGTACAGTGCTGCGAAGTAATTCTCTGTCCGTGATTGAGATTCGATTCTCAGAGATTTTTTTCTTTTATTTAATTTTAACTGGATCCGGTTTATTGTATTCACAGCCAGAGAATTCCTTTGGCTACCGTTCGATTTCGTTTTTAATTAAGTTGTGCGGCTACTGTGGCGGCGTCTGCTTTCGCTTAAAAATAAATATAATAAATATAAAAAATATATAATAAAAATTTAAAAATATACAATATATTATTATAATATATACAAATTTTGTCTTTTAGCATTTTCATAAAATTTCGCAAAAATGAATTTAATTGTTTACAAAAAAAATTAGATAAAATTCAATTATTTTGAAACAAAATTTGATAAAATTCAATTATTTGAGAAAAATTGATAAAATTCAAATACTTCGAGAAAAAAATTAACAAAATTCAATTATTTAAAAAGAAATTGATAAAATTGAATTATTTCTAAAAAAAAATTGATAAAATTCAATTATTTTGAAAAAATTTATAAAATTCAATTACTTCGAGACAAAAATTAATAAAATTCAATTATTTAAAAAGAAATTTATAAAATTGAATTATTTTGAAACAAAATTTGATAAAAGTCAATTATTTTGAGAAAAATTGATAAAATTCAATTGTTTCGAAAAAAATTGAAAAAATCCAATTACTTCAAGAAAAAAATGATAAAATTCAATTATTTAGAGAAAAAAATTGATAAATTTCAATTACTTCGAGAATAAAATGATAAAATTCAATTATTTTGAGAAAAATTGATAAAATTCAATTAGTTCGAGAAAAAAATGATAAAATTCAATTATTTAGAGAAAAAAATTGATAAAATTTAATTAATTTTAAAAAAAATTGATAAAATTCAATTACTTCGAGAAAAAATTGATTGTATTAAATTAGTTAAAAAGAAATTGATAAAATTGAATTATTTCTAAAAAAAACTGAAAAAATTTAATTATTTTTAAAAAATTGATAAAATTTAATTGTTTTAAAAAAAAAAATTGATGAAATTCAATTACTGAAAGAAAAAAATTGACAAAGTTCAATTATTTCGAGAAAAAAATTGATAAAGCAAGTAAAATAAAATAATGTATAACAAAATTCATCACAGGAATTCAATTATTTTTAAATATAAATAAAATCGATAGAAATAAGTTAATTTAATTATTAATATCATTTTTCGTAGAAAATAATTTTTTTTAAATTTTCATAAAGTTCTAAGCAAGAATTCAATTCAATTGAAAATGAATTTATAAATAATATACAATTCATTGCAAAATTTCAAATAATTATTAATACAATTTTACAGGAATTGTTTAGAAAATGTAATTTTTATTAAAAATTTAATTTCAATTCCTCGAAAAAAAAAATTATTTAAAAGAAAGTTATTTAAAATACAATTATTTACAGAAATATTCGAATTTTACATAGAAATTCAATTTTTTTTTAAAGATTTTAATAAAATTGACGAAAAGAAATCAATTTTTTAAATATAATTTTAATTTAATTTTTTTTTAAATATTTCAATTATTCTTTTAGGTTTTAATAAAATTCTTCAAAAGAATTCAATAATTATTTACATATAAATAATTCTTCGAAAGAATTCAATTATTAAAAATAAATAGCAAAATTAATCTGTTTAATTGAAAAAATATTTTTTTATCAATTCTTTGGAAAAATTCAATTATTTACAAAAATATTAGAATTTTTCATTGAAATTCAATTATTTTTAATAGAATTTTATTACATTTTTTTTGCAATAATTCAATTCTTTTTTAAGATTTTAAAAAAATTCCTTCCTAGAATTAAATTATTTACGTAAATAATAATTCTTCGGAATAATTATTAAAAATTTAATTTTAATTCCTCGAAAAAATCAATTATTACAATTTTTTTTTTAATTCTTTGGAAGAATTGTATTATTTACAGAAATAGTAAAATTTTTTACAGAAATTTAATTCTTTTCAAAAATATAAATAAAATTTTTCTCAAAAATTCAATGTTTTTCATAAATAATATTTATGCCCAGCATTTCACTGATTTTTAATACAATTTCTAGGAAGTGCTCAAAAATATTATAAAACTTTTATTTCCATTCCTCGGAGAAATCAATTATTTAAAAATTGTTTTTTTTTTAAATTTTTTGCAAGAATTCAATTATTTACAAAAAACTATTAGAATTTTTCTCACAGGGATTCAATTATTTTCTCATATTTTAATTCAATTGTTCGAAATTGAAATAAATTATCTTAAAGACAATTTGAATTAAATTTTGTTTTAAAATAATTCAATTATTCTTTTAGATTTTAATAGAATTATTCTCTAGAATTCAATTATTTAGGTATCATTTTTTTTTCTTCAAAAAAATTCAATTATTAAAAATTAATAACAAAATTATTCCCGAAAATTCAATTATTAAAAATTAATAACAAAATTATTCCCGAAAATTCAAATTATTTTCAGGTATTGATCTAATAAAATTCTTTAAAATAATTATTACAATTATTATTCCCGAAAATTCAATTATTTATGTACAATTTTTTTTTCTTCAAAAAAATTCAATTATTAAAAATTAATAAAAAAATTATTCCCAAAAAATCAATTATTTTCAGGTATTGATCTAATAAAATTCTTTACAAAATTCAATTATTTTCATAATTAACAAATATTCATGGCAAGAATTCAGTTATTTTTAAATGGAATAAATTCGTTCATGAAAATTAAATTATTTAAAATAAAAATTTTGCTACTAAAATGATTATGCATTTAAAAACTTTTATAAATTTCGTCACTGAGAATTAAATTATTTTTGTATTAAATATTTGCTATTACTATTATTATTTTTATTACTATTATTATTGCTATTATTATTACTATTATTATTACTATTATTATTATTATTATTATTATTATTATTATTATTATTATTATTATTATTATTATTATTATTATTATTATTATTATTATTATTATTATTATTATTATTTTAAATTATTAATTATTATTTACTAATAACCATTTTACATTGTTATAATATTGTTAAGAGTAAGAGTTCTGTGAAATAAGTAAAAGATAAAAAAGAAAAAAAAGGAATAAAAGAATAAATAAAAAAAGAAAAAAAATTACTATTCCAAATTGTTTAAATTTAGTTTAATACCTATATAGAAACGGAAGGAAAGAGAATTTTCGTAAAAATGCTAACCATAAATAAAAAAAAGGGAGGCAAAAAAAAAGAACGCGAGGAATTTCTTGGCGTTCAGTAACCGCGGCGAGTAACAAATTTCTCATGAGATAATTCTCATACTTGTTAAACTGACCTTACACCAAATGATGGTGGTGACCTGACATTAGTCACGCCTCAATTTCTTTTTCACGATGAATCGATCGATCGAATCGAGTCTTATATATAGTCAAGTCAAGTCAAGTCGATTGCCTCTGATGTACGCGTTTCCGTCCATCACTTTTTCTATATACACTTTACTTTATTCAAGAGAGAGAGAGAGAGAGAGAGAAAAAGAAATAAGAAATATGGCTTTAAAAAGAAAAAAATTAAGAAACTATAAAAGAATAAGGAATCTGTGACTTATAACAAAGATGCTCGATCACATGGCAACGGATACGATATTTATATACAAAATTACAATTTAATATATAATTTTATATCATCCGGGTTCAACTCCCTCCCCCCAAAAAATAACTTTAGGTCAAGTTTGACTTGTAAAAATTAAGGATTCGTAAAGACCGTTACGTTGATTTAATTTGGTCAGAATTTGCTTCAGCTTGACCTTATTTGATCAAAATTTATCCCAATTTTGTCAAAATTGACTCTAAGTCACAATTTAGTCACATTTGGCCATGATTTTGTCAAAATTTGATTAAAAATCACCTGATTTGGTCAAAATTTGCTTAAGTTTCACCCAATTTCGTCAAAATTGACTCAAAGTCACAATTTAGTCAATTTTGACTTGATTTTGTCAAATTTGATTAAAAGTGATTTAATATGGTCAAAATTTGCTTCAGTTTGGCCTTATTTAATCAAAATTTGCTTAAGTTTGACCCAATTTTGTCAAAATTGACTCTAAGTCACAATTTAGTCAAGTCAAGTTTGACTTGTAAAAATTAAGGATTCGTAAAGACCGTTCCGTTATGTTAAATTTTTGGCCATTTTTGACCTATTTTTAAAGCTGCATCTCAAAAAGAGGCCTTATAATGATTTTCATAAGGTTTGTAAATAGTAGAACAAAATTTAGGCCTAATAATAACATGATAATAACATATTTTTAAAATATCGGTCAAAAAAGTTGTCAAAAGTTAAGAGGGGCCTTCGAAGAGTTCAAAATTTGATCTGTTTTTAACATTTGGGTGAAATTTGATCTATTTTTAACATGTAGGTAAATAAAAGACTCGTAAGGGCTCTTAAAAAGGTCAAAATTGAATTTAGGTCACAATTGAGTTAAATTTGACCTGATTTTGATAAAATTATATTAAAAATGACCTGATTTTGTCAAAATTTGATTAAAAGTGATTTAATTTGGTCAAAATTTGCTTAAGTTTGACCCAATTTCATCAAAATTGACTCTAAGTCAGAATTAAGTCAAATTTGACCTGATTTTGTCAAAATTTGATTAAAAATTTTTTAATTTGGTCAAAATTTGCTTCAGTTTGACCATATTTGATCAAAATTTGCTTAAGTTTGACCCAATTTTGTCAAAATTGACTCTATGTCACAATTTAGTAAATTTTGACCTGATTTTGTCAAAATTTTATTAAAAATGACCTGATTTTGTCAAAATTTCATTAAAAGAGATTTAATTTGGTCAAAATTTGCTCAAGCTTAACCCAATTTTAACAAAATTGACTCTAAGTCACAATTTGGTCAACTTTGGCCATGATTTTGTCAAAATTTGATATAAAATTACCTGATTTGGTCAAAATTTGCTTAAGATTGATCCAATTTTGGCAAAATTGACTCTAAGTAACAATTTAGTCACATTTGGTCATGATTTTGTCAAAATTTTATTCAAAGTTACCTGATTTGGTCAAAATTTGCTTAAGTTTGATCCAATTTCGTCAAAATTGACTCTAAGTCACAATTTTGTCAAATTTGACCAGATTTCTTCAAAATTTGATTAAGTTTGCCCCATTTCGTCAAAATTGACTCTAATTCACAATTTAGTTAAATTTTGACCTGATTTTGTCAAAACTTTATTAAAAATGACCTGCTTTTGTCAAAATTTGATTAAAAGTGATTTAATTTGCGGTCAAAATTTGCATCGGTTTGGCGTTATTTCATCAAAATTTGTCCCAATTTTGTCAAAATTGCGACTCTAAGTCAAAATTTAGTAAATTTGACCTGATGTCTTCAAAATTTGATTAAAAGTGACCTGATTTGGTCAAAATTTGATGAAAAGTGATTTAATTTGGACAAAATTTGCTTCAGCTTAGCCTTATTCTATCAAAATTGGTCCCAATTTTGTCAAAATTTACTCTAAGTCACAATTTAGTCAAATTTGATCTGATTTCTTCAAAATTTGCTTAAGTTTGACCCATTTCGTAAAAATTGACTCTAAGTCACAATTTAGTTAAATTTTGACCTGATTTTGTCACAACTTTATTAAAAATGACAAGATTTTTTCAGAATTTGGTTATAAGTGATTTAATTTGGTCAAAATTTGCTTTAGATTGGCCTTATTTGATCAAAATTTGTCCCAATTTTGTCAAAATTGACTCTAAGTCACAATTGAGTAAATTTTAACCTGATTTTGTTAAAATTTGTTTAGAAGTGACCTGATTTTGTCAAAATTTGCTTAAGTTTGACCCATTTTGTCAAAATTGACTCTAAGTCACAATTTAGTCAAATTTGATCTGATTTCTTCAAAATTTGCTTAAGTTTGCCCCATTTCGTCAAAATTGATTCTAAGTCACAATTTAGTTAAATTTTGACCTGATTTTGTCACAACTTTATTAAAAATGACAAGATTTTTTCAGAATTTGGTTAAAAGTGATTTAATTTGGTCAAAATTTGCTTTAGATTGGCCTTATTTGATCAAAATTTGTCCTAATTTTGTCAAAATTGACTCTAAGTCACAATTGAGTCAAATTTGACACTGATTTCTTCAAAATTTGATTAAAAGTGACCAGATTTGGTCAAAATTTGCTTAAGTTTTACCTTATTTATTTAAAATTTGACCTATCTTATAACATACAGGTGAAAAATATTTGGAAATATTTATTTTTAAACATTTATTTATTTATAAATAAATATAATATAATATTTTATGAATATTTTCTTTTACAAATATTTTAAGTCTGAAAGAAAATTGTTAATGTAGAGTTAAGATTTTTTTTATACTGCGATCTATGAATAAGAAAATCAGTTGCACATGAAGATTGCTCTAATAAGAAATCGACAATAGAACTTCTGTCGAACGTGATGCAACGATTACGTAAATATAATTTGTTTCAATAACATTGTTTTAGATACGCTTACTCAGTAACTGAAGTCAAATTGCGTCGGTTTGCCAAACAAAAACAACGTAAAATATATAGATGTATAGTGAAAAACAAAGAAATCGACTTTTTTCTAAATTACTTCAATACAATATATATATATATATATATATATATATATATATATATATAATTATAAATATTTCACTTCTGTTATATAATATAAAGGATAATAAGTAATAATTGTATAATTTATTGTAAGAAAAGAAAATAGTGAGATGCATGCTTACTCCCAAAAAATTTGTTGTCAAAATGATTATTTTTCCTTTGACGTAAAAAACTTTTAACATAAATTACCTTTGACATAAAAATCATTTAACATAAATTACCTTTGACAAAAAACAACATTTAACATAAATTTCTTTTGACAAAAAATCCATTTGACATAAATTTCTTTTGACAAAAAATCCATTTAACATAAATTTCTTCTGACAAAAAATCCATTTAACATAAATTTTCTTTGTCATAAAAAACATTTAACATAAATTACCTTTGACAAAAAGAAATATTTAACTTAAATTTCTTTTGACAAATAATTCATTTAACTACGTAAATTTTCATTGTTATAAAATTTATTTCACATAAAATTCTTTTAACAACAATTTTATTTGTCATAAAAGTCATATTTAACGTAATTCTAATTTTTGACACACATTCCATTTGACATAAATAGCATTTTGCATAAAATTTATCTGACATAAAATTCATTTGACGTAAATATTATTTAACATAATTTTTATTTAACATAAAATCCATCCACTTGATAGAAATTTCATTTGACATTAAATTCCATTTAATTTAATTCTCATTTGACATGAAAGTATAGACGCGAATTTTAAAATTGGCTAAACACAAGCTTTTTTTAATATCTAATTGGTTACTTTGAAAATTCGCGACAATATTTTTATGTAAAATATGTAATTTTGTGTAAAATGAATTTGATGTCAAATGAGAATTTTGTTGAATGACTTTTATGTCAAATGAAATTTATGTCAAATGACACTTAAGACAAATAAAATTTTTGTCAAATAAAAATTTATGTTAAATGGATTTTATGTCAAATGAAATTGATGTCAAATGACATTTATGTCAAATAAAAATGATGTTAAATGGCTTTTATGTTAAATGAACTTTATGTCAAATGAATTTTATGTCTAATGACATTTATGTCAAATAAAAATGATGTTAAATGGCTTTTATGTTAAATGAAATTGATGTCAAATGAAATTGATGTCAAATGACATTTATGTCAAATAAAAATTTATGTTAAATGGCTTTTATGTTAAATGAACTTTATGTCAAATGAATTTTATGTCAAATGAAAATTTTGTTGAATGACTTATGCCAAATGAAATTTATGTCTATAGTGAAATTTATGTCAAATGAAATTTATGTCAAATGACACTTAAGACAAATAAAATTTTTGTCAAATAAAAATTTATGTTAAATGGCTTTTATGTTAAATGAACTTTATATGTCAAATGAAATTTATGTGAAATGAGAATTTTGTTGAATGACTTTTATGTCAAATGAAATTTATGTCTATAGTGAAATTTATGTCAAATGAAATATGTTAAACAAATATTGAATTGACTATATCTTCAAGAAACGAATTGAATGAATGCCCTTATAAGTATATATAGATGTGTATAAATAGTTATTATTATGCCTGCATTTATGGAATTAGTTCCGGTTCGTACAGGAGAATATCCTGCAATTGAAAAATCTCCTGTGTCATGTACATGTCACTCATAAAACGTGGGCGATTTTGATCAGTGTTAATTTGACAGAAATTCATTCTTTAATATGCTTTTCACGCATTGCGCGTTGATCCTATATCATAATAATAATTAAAAACAACAATAATAATAATAATAATAATTTAATAAAATTTCGTTACAGGAATTCATTTTTTCAATTTTGGAAAAGGTTTGAAAAATAATTTTACTGGAATTGATAAAAAAAATTAAATTTGTTATAAACTTCTTCACAATAATTGAAATACTTTTACTAAAAATAATAATAATAATAATAATAATAATAATAATAATAATAATAATAATAATATAATAACAATATAATAATAATATACTAATAATAATTTTGGAAAAGGTTTAAAAAATAATTTTACTGGAATTGATAAAAAAAATTGAATTTGTTATAAACTTCTTCACAATAATTGAAATACTTTTACTAAAAATAATAATAATAATAATAATAATAATAATAATAATAATAATAATAATAATAATATAATAACAATATAATAATAATATACTAATAATAATTTTGGAAAAGGTTTAAAAAATAATTTTATACTGGAATTGATAACAAAAAATTGAATTTGTTATAAACTTCTTCACAATAATTAAAATATTTTTACTAAAAATAATAATAATAATAATATAATAACAATATAATAATAATGTACAAATAATAATTTTGGAAAAGGTTTAAAAAATAATTTTACTGGAATTGATAACAAAAAATTGAATTTGTTATAAACTTCTTCACAATAATTAAAATATTTTTACTAAAAATAACTTTTTTTCATGAAAATTCATATTTAAAAAAAAATGTTTTGATAAAATTATATGTAAAAAATGAATTACTTTTATAAATAATAATTAAACAATTCTTCCCAATAATTCAATTAGTTTCACTAATAATGGCATTTTTCATAGAAATTTAATTTTTTTAAAAAGTTTTGATAAAATTCGAAGCAAAAATTCAATTATTTTCAATTATCTACTATTTTTATTAAATTTCGCGCAGAAGAGTTTAATTATTTACAAATGAAATTTTGATAAAATTCATTCAGAATTCAATTATTTTCATAAAAAATAAAATTTTTACTTTAATTCAATTAATTTGGAAAATCATTTTGAAAAAAGTTTCAAAAAAATCAATTATTTAATAAAATTTTTCTACAGTTCTCCACAATAATTCAATTAGTTTCACTAATGGCATTTTTCATAGAAAATCAATTTTTTAAAAATGTTTTGATAAAATTCGAAGCTTAAATTTAATTATTCTTATCATAAATAAAAAAATTCTTTGAAGAATATTTCAATTATTTCGAATACAATTCGATTTTTTAATTATTATTCGAGAAATTCAATAATTTTTAAAAATAAAGTTTTTCAGAAGAATTCAATTATTGTTATAGATAATAAAATTTTTCGCTGAAATTCAATTATATTTTTATAAATAATAAAATTCTTCTCTTTTGGAAAATGAATTATTTTAAATAGAATTTTACCAAGTGTTGCTCAAAGAATATGTAAAAATTGAATTTCAATTCCTTGGAAAAATAAACTGTTTAGAAAAATGTTTTTTTTTTAAATTCTGTGGAAGAAGTAATTTACAAAAATATATTTTTAATAAAATAATTCAAAAGAAATCAATTATTTTAAATACAAGTTTAATTAAAATTTTGTTTGAAATATTTCCATTTATTCTTAAAATTTAAAAAGATTTTATTAAAATTTAATTCAAGAATTGAATTATTTACAAAAATAATTCTTCGATAGAATTCTTCGAAAGAATTCTTCGAAATAGAATTCAATAATTTTAAGGCGCATTTCGATCAAATTCTTTGCTGTAAATTAATTATTTCGGAAAATTCAATTTTTTTGATGAAATAATAAAAATTTCAAGAATTCAATTATTTAAAATATAAAATTTTTTATGGTATTCATTATATTTTGAAAAAATTTATTATTTAATACAATGTTTGGAAAAATAATTCTTCTGAAAAGTTTGATTATTTAAAAAAATATCAACTTTTTTCATACATAGAAATTCAATTCTTTAAACATTTCAATAAAATTTTTCGCAACAATTCAATTATTTTCGCAAAATAATATTTTTACAATTTTACTGAAATTTTCTTAAAAAATGTAATTATTCTTAAAAATTTTGATTTTAATTCGTCGAAAAAATGAATTATTTAAAAAAATTGATTATTGAAATAATCTTCTGAAAAATTCAATTATTTACAAAAATATTAGAATTTTTCGTAGGAATTCAATTATTTACAAAAATATTCGAATTTTTGTTAGAAATTCAATTATTTTCAAAGTTTAAAATCTTTGAAATCTTTTTATTTAAAAAAACGTTCAATAAAATCGCAATTTATTTTAAATATACAATATTGGAATTAAATTTTTTTAATAATTCAATTATTCTTTTAGATTTTAATAAAATTCTTTCCAAGGAATTCAATTATTTACATAAATAATTTATTCTCTGAATGAATGTATTATTAAAAATTAATATAAGAAAACAGTTCTCGAAAATTTTTATTATTTTTAGTCATTTTAATAAAATTCTGTATAAAATTCAATTATTTTTATAAATAACAGAGTTTTCATCATAGAAGAATTCAATTAGTTTTAAAAGAAATAATTTTTTTCTTGGAAATTTAATTATTTTTTTTTTAAATCTAATAAAATCGTTCGTATGGAATTCAATTATTGTGATAAATAATATAAAATGCTTTTTAGGGATTCAATTGTTTAAAAAAAATTTAATAAAATGCTTTTTAGGGATTCAATTATTTTCAAAAAAAAATTAATAATAAATGCCACATAGACATTCAATTATTAACAAAAAATTTAATTGAATTCTTGGTAAAATTAATTTTTACTTTTAGAAACTTTTCGCAATTCAATGATTTGAATTTGTTTTAAAATAATTCAATTATTCTTTTAGATTTTAATAAAATTTTTTGCAAAGTTCAATTATTTTCAAAATATTTTTTTTTAATAAGATTTTTTTTCAAAAATTCAATTTAAAATTAATTACAGTGTGCGAAGTCTGTAATAATAATAATAATATTAATAATAATAATAATAATAATAATAATAATAATAAAAGTAATGATAAATTTTTCTAAACTTTCCAATTTTTTTAACAAAAATGTTTCGTTTTTACGAGAATTTTTTTCCATTGATTCTGACAAAGTATTAAATAATAACATTTAGTGTTCTCTATTTGTCATGTGTTCTCTATTTTTCATAAAAAAATAAACAATAAATTGAATTTTAAGTCAAAAAAAATTTTTTTTTAAAAAAATCAGATTTTAGAATAATTCATTTTAATGATTTTATTAATTAAAAAATCTCGCGTGCACAAAATAGCTCGAGTTGAGGGTTTTATGATATATTTTGAAAAGAAGGTGTCAAAGAACTTATATTTCCGGGCGATAAATATTTTGTCAAAGAGTTCGCCGCGATTGTATATTAAACAATAATACGACTGCTATAATATTTATATGACAGGTCGATTTGAATTTTCGTTTTTTTGATTCTTATAACTGTATTATATGCAAAGAGTGAGAGAGAAATTGACACACAGGTGGCTTTCGGCGTTCATTTGAAATAAGAGATTTTTCCATTAATAATAAAGCCGCAGAACCCCTTCGTTTTACTTTCATTATATATTGCAATAACTTTACTTTTAATGCTTCTATCATACAAATCAAGCACGAAATTGACATTGCAAATCATTCAAAATTTCAATTCAAAATTTTCAACAAACCAAATAAGTTTAAGTTTTGACAAAAACAAAAAAATATATTTTTGAAAAACAATTTTTTTTCGATTTTTTTAATTCAAATTTCCAAATCGAATAAGTTTAATTTTTTTCGATATATTTTTAATTCAAATTTCCAAATCGAATAAGTTTAATTTTTTTTCGATATATTTTTAATTCAAATTTCCAAATCGAATAAGTTTAATTTTTTTTCGATATTTTTAATTCAAATTTCCAAATCGAGTAAGTTTAATTTTTTTTCGATATATTTTTAATTCAAATTTCCAAATCGAGTAAGTTTAATTTTTTTTCGATATATTTTTAATTCAAATTTCCAAATCAAAGAAATTTAATTTTTTTTCGATATATTTTTAATTCAAATTTCTAAATCAAATCAATTTAATTTTTAAACCAAAAAACATTTTTGAAAATAAAAATTTTTTTTTCGTATATGACAAGAACAATTTTTTTTTATAAAATAATTTCTTTCTCTTCTAATTTAAGAGAAAAATGATTAAAAATTAAACGCAGATTAAATTTTGTATATTTCTCTTTCTTTTCCTCTTCTCTTCACTCACATCTTTTGCGCATTGTTTCTTTAATTTCCATTATTATTTTCGAAATTAAAAAAAAAAAAATTACAAATCATCTCGGCTTTTCTTCAAAGAAAAAATTGCGGCATTCTTAAAACAATGAGGAATGACTTCCGTTTATTGTGTATATATGATTTTTTTTTTTTTTTTTTTTTTGAGAGAGAAAATTATTATACGCATCTAAAGAAAATATAGTTCAGACCGTGACTTTGTGAAAAAAAATGTTTTTTCAAATATTTTTCAAAAAAATTTTTTTTTAAGAATACGTTTTTGTATATAGATATTTTTTTTATTAGAAAATTTTTTTTTTCATAAATTCCAAAATATGGATTATTTTTAATTTTACACTTTTGACCTAAATTTATATTCGCTGGTCGTATTTTTAATCCAAGAATTTGTCCACTCGATTGAATTTTAAATTTTGACCTAAGAAATAGTTTTGACCTACAAGATTTGACCTGAACTTTAGAAATATAGGTTCTTGACCAGTAAAATTTTGACCTAAAATTCAAATGTAGGAGACATTTGAATTTTGATCTGTAGAATTCCGGATTTTTTTCTAGGTTTTTTTTTCGTAGGTCAAGACAATATAAATTGAATTTTCGACCGAAATTAGTAGGTCAAGAGACTAAATTTAATTTAATGGCAAAATTAAAAAATAAACCCATTAATTTTGACGTAAAATTCAATTTTATAATTTCTTGACCAAGAATTTTGACCTAAAATTCAATTTTATAATTTCTTGACTAAGAATTTTAACCTAAAATTCAATTTTATAGTTTCTTGACCAAGAATTTTGACCTAAAATTCAATTTATTGTTTATTGTCTTATAAATTTTGACATTAAATTAAATTTAGTTTCTTTACCTATTAAATTTGACAAAAAATTCAATTTTTTAGTTTCTTGACCCCGAATTTTGACCTAAAATTCAATTTTATAGTTTCTTGACCAAGAATTTTGACCTAAAATTCAATTTATTGTTTATTGTCTTATAAATTTTGACATTAAATTAAATTTAGTTTCTTTACCTATTAAATTTAAAAAAAAATTCAATTTTATAGTTTCTTGACCCCGAATTTTGACCTAAAATTCAATTTTATAGTTTCTTGACCAAGAATTTTGACCTAAAATTCAATTTATTGTTTATTGTCTTATAAATTTTGCCATTAAATTAAATTTAGTTTTTTTACCAATTAATTTTGCTCTAAAATTCAATTTTATTGTTTCCTGACTAACGAATTTTGACCTAAAATTCAATTTATTGTTTATTTTCTTATGAATTTGACATTACATTAAATTTAGATTCTTGACCTTTTAATTTTAGCCTAAAACTCAATTTATAGTGTCTTGACCAACGAATTTTTACCTAAAATTCAATTGATTGTTTATTTTCTTATGAATTTTTACATTAAATTAAATTTAGTTTCTTTACCTATTAATTTGGACCAAAAATTCAATTTTATAGTTTCTCGACCAAGAATTTTGACCTAAAATTCGATTTATTGTTTATTGTCTTATGACTTTTGACATTAAATTAAATTTATTTTCTTGACCTATTCACTTTGCCCTAAAATTCAATTTTATTGTTTCAGGACCAAGAATTTTGACTTAAAATTCAATTCTATAGTTTCTTGACCAAGAATTTTGACCTAAAAATCAATTTCTAGTTTATGGACCTATGAATTTCCAACTTCAATTGAATTTAGTGACGAGACCTATGAATTTTGATCTAAAATTAAATTTAGTTTCTTGACCTATGTATTTCAACCTTTCTTTTGACCTAAAAATCAATTTATACTTTCTTGACCTATGAATTTTTGACCTAAATTTCGATTTCATATTTTCTTTCCTGATTAATTTTGACTTAAAATTCAATTTATTGTTTATTTTCTTATGAATTTTGCCATTTAATTAAATTTAGTTTCTTGACCTATGAATTATGACCTAAAATTCAATTTATAGTGTCTTGACCTACGAATTTTGACCTAAAATTAAATTTACAGTTTCTTGACCATGAATTTTTGACCTAAATTACGACTTCACATTTTCTTTCCTGATTAATTTTGACCTAAAATTCAATTTATTGTTTATTTTCTTATGAATTTTGACATTTAATTGAATTTAGTTTCTTGGCCTATTAATTTTGACCTAAAATTAAATTTTATACTTTCTTGACCTACTAATTTTGACCAAAAAATCAATTTACAGTTTCCTGACCAATGAATTTTGACAATAAATTGAATTTATTTTCGTGGCTTTGATCTGAAATTCAATTTACACTTTCTTGACTCATGAATTTGACCTAAATTTTAATTTTTATTCTCTTGACGTACGATTTTGACCGAAAATTCAATTTATAGTTTATTGACCAATGAATTTCTATCTAAAATTGAATTTAGTTTTGTTTCGCATGAATTTTGACCTAAAATTCAATTCATAGTTTCTTGTCCTATGAATTTTTGTCTAAAATTGGATTTTTACTTTCTTGACCTATATGAATTTGGACCTAAAAATAAATTTACTTGTTATTGACTCATGATTTGATCAATATTTTCAATAGTTATAGTTTATTGGCCTTTGAATTTTGACCTAAAATTGAATTTGGTTTTTCGACCTATAATTTAGACGTAATTTCGATTTTCCTTGAATAGAAATTTGTAATTAATCTTCTTTTCTTGTTTTGTAAATTTAAAAATTGCGGTGTTTTCATAGGACAAACAATTTTTGTTGATATTTTTAATTTTGCGAGCGAGAAATTTTTATGTGCGAATGAAAACAAGAAAAAAGAAATAAAAGAAAAAGAAAAATTGACGAAATCAAAAAGGCAGAAAAGGTCGATTCCCCATCTACGAGGTAATTAAGCTCCTGGAATTGGTTCATCAAAAAATGAAAGAATATGAACTTTTCCCTGCAGGCGATCATGATCGCAGCGGGTCGGCGCGAGAGAAGAGGTATTATAAAGTGAAAGAAAAAAAGGACAATCGATGCCACAATGCGACCCCCTTTTTAACTCTTCTTCTTCTTCTTCTTCTTCTCCTTTTTCTTCATTTTTTTTATTTTTTTTATTTTTGATCAACTTTTCTGCTACTTGATTCGCCCTTCTTTCTCTCTCTCTCTCTCTTTTATTTTTTTCCTCTTGTGTTGCTGTGACTTCTTTTTTGCATTGACGCGCGAGAGGCACATGGATTCTTCGAGGCATGAATGAACTCGAAAGTATCATTAATTAAACTTCCAAGCTACCGGCGAACAAGCAGAGACTCTCAAATACATGTTTGTTGCGATGTTGCACGTATAGCCCTCAATAAGAAACATGTGTTAAAATGCTATCGAATTTTTTTTCATCTGGTGGCAGCGGTGGGATTTTGATTATTTTTATACATTTTTTCGCCTAAATTGTGTCGAGTTTTATTTTTATCTTGGCGAAATTTTTTATTCGAACGTGAATTAATTAGAAAATTTGTTATTTATCACGAGATTGTAAATTGAAAATTTAGGTCGAAATGAAAAATGAACTTGACTTGTAAAATAAAGACGAAAAAATATCAAGAAAATAAAGAAAAAAAGGCAAAAAGAAAAAAACAAAAACAATCGAAGGCAACAAAAAGAAATTGGTAAATTATAGTAAAAGAGAATGGAAAGAATCTTTCGTAAATTTTGGAGGATGCAAAAGTGATGATTTATATACGTTTCGGTGACAGCGGTGGGATTACTTCCTCTACGATAGAAAATCGTTAGAAAATCGATTTTTTTACGATTGCAAAATTCTAAAATATTTCCAGATGTTTTCTGCAATTATAGCAGACGAAATTTATTAA
This sequence comes from Leptopilina drosophilae, assembly GCA_032873175.1. Lineage (NCBI taxonomy): Eukaryota > Metazoa > Arthropoda > Insecta > Hymenoptera > Figitidae > Leptopilina > Leptopilina drosophilae. The sequence goes on along the minus strand of CM065486.1, from coordinate 39,126,788 downwards.
GAAAAATAAAATTTGAATCATTTTTTAGAAGAAGAAACAGAAGGAAACTCTACTACGATTTTCGAAGGAGGCAAAACTGATGGAACGTTATTTTCATGGTGGCAGCGGTGGGATTACTTTCTCTACGATAGAAAATCGTTAGAAAATCGATTTTTTTACGATTGCAAAATTCTAAAATATTTCCAGATGTTTTCTGCAATTATAGCAGACGAAATTTATGAAGAAAAATAAATTTTGAATCATTTTTTTAGAAGAAGAAACAGCCTAAACTTTAATACAATTTTCGAAGGAGGCAAAACTGATGGAACGTTATTTTCGTGGTGGCAGCGGTGGGATTACTTACAAAATCGATTTTTTTACGATTACAAAAGCGGAAAATATTTCCAGGTGTCTTCTGCAATTATATCGGACGAAATTTATTAGGAGAAATAAAATCTGAATCATTTTTCAGAAGAAGAAAGAGAAGGAAATTTTAATACGATTTTCGAAGGAGGCAAAACTGATTGGAACTTTATATTTTCTTGGTGGCAGCGGTGGGATTTTTGCTAAAATCCCTATTTTTCATATTATCTTTAGAGAAAGTAAAATATTTCTCTACTCTTATATTTCTCTATTCTACTATTCTTTAAAAAACAGTATATAGTGAAAATATTAAATATACTTTTAGGACAAATTTATCCCCGAAGATAAAAAATCAGTCACTTCTTGTAGCAAGCAAAATGGGTTCATTTGTTTGGTGGCAGCGGTGGGATTTTGATACTAATGTTTAAAAAAGGAAAAATATTAATAGTGACAAGTATAATGTTCTTGCTATTCTCTACGATTGCTGCAATGAAATTTTTTTTTGTAGAAGCAGAAAAACAAAAACATGAAAAATTATTTCCAAACGAAAAAAGTACTTTTTGTGCGCCATAGGTTTTAATATGGTTAAAAGTTTCTTTTTATTTGAAAGTATGTAATGAAGGAGAGAAAAATAGTTTAACGCTGGTGGAATTCGTATATTCTTTTTCAATTTTCAGTAAAAAATTTTGCAGATGGTAGAGAAGGAGATTTTTAGCTAGAGGTTGTAAAAGTGCGATATGTTTTTTCCTGCGGTGGCAGCGGTGGGATTTTTTAAAATCTTCTCTTGTATGCGTGTCAATTTAAATAGAATATAGCTTAACATTGATAAGGTAGGGAAAAATTGATCCTCTTTAATTTATAGTAGGGATTTTTTTTGCACAAGATGCAGAAGGAAAGTTTAGTGTTTTTTCGAGGAAGCAACGCAGTGATTCGTTTCTTGGTGGCAGCGGTGGGATTTTTGCTTTCTTCTGCTTCTTTGGTTACTTCTTCTGCTTTTTTGGTTACTACTTCTGATTTTTTGGCAACTATTTCTTTTTTAAGGCTTCTACGTTTGTTTTGGCTTCTACTTTTGCTTCTTTTGGTCACTTCTTGTACTTTTTTGGGTACTAGTTCTGCTTCTTTGATTACCACTGCTATTTTGGCTATAATGTCTGTTTGTTTTTGCTTCTAGTGATTTTTTGGCAACTATTTCTGCTTCTTTGACTAATTTTTTGTTGTTACCTTTTTGATTGCTACTTTTTTTGGTTTCTACTTTTTCGGTTGCTACTTTTTTCATGGCTCTTGCTTCTTTTTATTCTTCTTCTTCTTCTTCCTTAACATCTTTTACTTTTTCGCGTCATTTTTTCCCTCCTTCGTCCTCGTTCTTCTTGTTCTGCTACTTACTTGGTCGCACTCTCCTCATTGCTCAAAGAGTGAAATCCGGTAGCTGATTTCGATTCGACACGGGGCCCGATAAAACTCTCTCTCTCTCTCTCTCTCTTGGCGCACGAGATCGACAAACAAATGGATCATGCCGGTGCGATCGTTTTTAATTAAAAACCATCATCAGCACACACCAACGACCAGTATATACATCAAGATGATAGAATCCATTACGTCCAATCATTCACTACAATCATCGTCTACTTCATAAACGATGACTCCTAAAATATATAAAAAAAAAAAACTTTCTTCAAAATTTATACTTTTCTCCAACTTTTTTTGATTTTGCAAAATTCAACACTATAATAGCAAAAGTATTTATACTTTTAATAGCAAAAGTATTTATACTTTTAATAGCAAAAGTATTTATAATTTGAATAGCAAAAGTATTTATACTTTTAATAGCAAAAGTATTTATACTTTTAATAGCAAAAGTATTTATACTTTTAATAGCAAAAGTATTTATACTTTTAATAGCAAAAGTATTTATACTTATTTATACTTTTAATAGCAAAAGTGTTTATAGTTTTAATAGCAAAAAATAATTACAAGATTATTGGTATATACCCATAAAAATTATGGTGCGCGCAAAGAGTCTGGTGTGGTGCATCCTTATTATCACCTATAGAATTTAATAAGCTTTCAAGAAATTGTGTGAGAAAAACATGTGAAAAAGCGGCAAAAGGGGGGGAGAAATCGTGATGAGAGAATAAGAGAAAGAGTGTAAGGAGAGGAAATGAGGTGCGGGACGAAGGGGTAGAAAAAAAAGGGGAAAAAAAAGTGTGAAACTCTAGAAACCTTCCGACTATGGCGTGGCGGTTGTGTTGTCAGCTCTCCGTTTGAGGTTAGCCGCCGCGCTTCTCATTCACGTTTCGAAATGAGATCGACCCCCTCTCTTTTTCTTATTATTTCACTCTCGCATCGTAAGAACCATTTTGAGTGCGTGAGAGATCACCTTTTCGACACCTGATCGATATATACCGATGAAGGACATTGATGATGATGATGATGATGATGATGATGATGATCGTGATGATTTTTCAAAGCGTCTATGCCGCCTTTACACTTGCGGCTTTTTTCTTATTTACTATTATCATCATCATTAACATCATCAACAACAACATGATCATCATCATCATCGTCATCAACGTTTCAAAATAATACACTTATAATTGAAATTGACTTTCCAAAATTTGACACATATAAGGAAAAATCAAAAGTGTTTTTAAAAATTGTAAATAGTTTTTTGTTATATATGCCTTTTTGTATGGCAATTCAATTATTTCAAAAAAAAAAAAATTCGAAATTTACTTATTTTCAAAAAAAAAAAATATATAATAATCGAAATTTTTAATAATTTTCAAAAAAAAAATATTCGAGATTTAATTATTTTCAAAAATGAAAATTAAATTATTTTCAAAAAAATATTAGATATTTCAATTATTTTCATAAAAAAATATTCGAAATTCAATTATTTTCAAGAAAAAATAATCGAAATTCAATTATTTTCAAGAAAAAATATTCGAAATTCAATTATATTTTCAAAAAAAATATTGTCAATTAAAGTATTTTCAACAAAAAAAATAATCAAAAGTTAATTGTTTTCAAAAAAAAAAAAAAAAAATAGGTTCGAAATGAAATTATAAAAAAAAAATAATCGAAATTCAATTATTTTCAGAAAAAAATTCGTAATTTAATTATTTAAAAAAAAAATATGTTCGAAATTGAATTATTTTCAATTATTTTCAAAATAAAAATTCGCAATTCAATTAAACTCAATTATTTTCAAAAAAATATTCGAAATTCAAATATTTTCAACAAAAAATAAAATAATCGAAATTTCAATTCTTTAAAAAAAATATTCGAAATTCAATTATTTTTAACAACAACAAAATATTCGAAATTCAATTATTTTCAAAAATATTCGCAATTTAATTATTTTTAACAACAACAAAATATTCGAAATTCAAATATTTTCAATTATTTTCAAAAATATTCGCAATTCAATTATTTATAACAACAAAAAAATATTCGAAATTCAATTATTTTCAATTATTTTTCTAAAAAATATTCGCAATTTAATAAATATCAAAAAAATATTTGAAATTAAATTATTTTCAACAAAATAAAAAATAATCGAATTTCAATTGTTGGAAAAAAAAATATTCGAAATTCAATTATTTTTAACAACAACAAAATTATTCTAAATTCAATTATCTTCAACGACAAAAAAATAATCAAATTTCAACTGTTTTCTAAAAAAATATATATATTCTTTAAATTCAATTATTTTTAACAACAAAATATTCGGCATTCAATTATTTAAAAAAAAAATGGAAATTCAATTGTTATTACACAAATATGTTTAAAATTAAATTATTTTCCTAAATAAAATAATCGAAATTCAATTATATTCAGAAAAAAATTCGTAATTTAATTATTTTAAAAAAAATATTTGAAATTCAATTATTTTCAAAAAAATATTCGCAATTCAATTATTTTCAAATATTTTTTAACAATATTCGAAATTGAAATATTTTCAATTATTTTTAAAAACTATTCGAAATTCAAATCGTTTCAACAAAAAAAAATTAATCAAAATTCAATTATTTTCAGAAAAAAATTCGTAATTTAATTATTTTCAATAAAAAATATTCGAAATTCAATTATTTTTAATTATTTTTTAAAAAATATTCTCAATTTAATAGTTATCAAAAAGTATTTGAAATTTAATTATTTTCAACAAAATAAAAAATAATCGAATTTCAATTGTTTGAAAAAAATATTCGAAATTCAATTATTTTTAACAACAAAATATTCAACATTCAATTATTTAAAAAAAAAATATTTGGAATTCAATTTTTTTCAACAAAAAAAAAATAATCGAATTTCAATTCTTTAAAAAAAATATTCGAAATTCAATTATTTTCAAAAAAAATATTCCAAATTCAATTATTTTCAAAAAACATATTCAAAATTCAATTATATTTTCACTACCGCAAGTAATTTTATAAATTTTCGAAAATTACTTCAATTATTTCAAAAAGAATTGTTAAAATCATCCAAAATTCAATTATTTTCATAAAAAATAAATTTTTCACAGGAATTCAATTAGTTTAAAAAAGCATTTGCAAAAATGTTTCGAAAAAATAAATGGTGTAACAAAATTTTCATATAATTTTTACAATAATTCAATTACTTTCACTGGTAGTAATATAGTTTTCATTGAAATTCAATTTTTTAAAAAAAATGTTATAAAATTTTAAGTAAAAATTCAATTTATTTCATAATAAAGCTCTCTGAATTAAATTAAGACCCTCATTGAAGAATTTAAATGATTTTTTAATACCATTTCAAAGTAATTAATCTATAAAAAAAATATTTTCACAAATAAAGTATTTCAGAACAATTCATAATTATTAAAAATAAAAATTTTCAGAATATTTTAGAGAATTTAGAGAAAAGTCTCATTCAAAAGATTTTAATTTCAAATTTTATAAAATTTTACTTTTGAATGAATTTCTTATCAGATAAAATTATTGATAAAATTCTTTATGAGAATTAAATTGAAAAAAATCATTCAATTATTTAATGAATTATTCATATTTTTGTATTTAAATATTATTCAATTCTCGTTCGATTTTCCAATAAAAATTGATTTAAAATAGTTTTATTTGAGATTTTAGTTTAAAATCGAAAAAGAATTGCATTACGCAGAGTGAATTTTTAGAAAAAATTTAATTTTGAAAAAGTTTGAAATTAAAATCTCTGAAAATTCCCAAAAAAGTTTGTCCAAAAATTATTAATGTATATAAATAATACATAACGAAAGTTGACGAACCAACTCTCCATTCGAATCGAAACATCTGCGTCCGGATGTTACAGGTGCTAAAATTTGCACTGTTTCAGCGGTTCCCAAAGTTGCTTTCTAAAAAGAAGTTGCAACCTTCTAAATGTAGAGGAAGTTTTGCGAAACATTTGGAGTTTTTTTTTTGACAAAAAACTTTTCGTCGTGGAAATTTATAGAGTAAAACCTCTCACTCCTGCTACTGAAGAATTTTTTCTTTTTACAAATGGTAGACAAGAAATGTAGTGAATTCCGCAAAATCCCACCGCTGCCACCAAAAAACGAATTACTTTTGCTTTCTCGAAAAATCACTAAATTTTCTTTCTGCATCTTCTGGAAAAAAAAATTCCTGCTACAAATTAAAGAGGATCAATTATTTTTCTACTTTTATCAATGTCAAACTGTTCTATTTAAATTGGCAAAACGACAGAACGAGAAGGTTTTAAAAAATCCCACCGCTGCCACCAAGAAAAAAACATATCGCACTTTTACAACCTCCAGCTAAAAATCTTCTCTACCATCTGCAAAATTTTTTACTGAAAATTGAAAAAGAGTATACGAATTCCACCAGCGTTAAACTATTTTTCTCTCCTTCATTATATATACTTTCAAATAAAAAGAAACTTTTAACAAAAATAAAACCTATGGCGCACAAAAAGTACTTTTTTCGTTTGGAAATAATTTTTCATGTTTTCGTTTTTCTGCTTCTACAAAAAATTGTATTGCAGCAATCGTAGAGAATAGTGAGAAAATTATACTTGTCACTATTAATATTTTTCCTTTTTTAAACATTAGTATCAAAATCCCACCGCTGCCACCAAACCCATTTTGCTTGCTATACAAGAAGTGACTGATTTTTTTTTATCTTCGGGGATAAATTTGTCCTAAAAGTATATTTAATATTTTTACTATATACTGTTTTTTTAAAGAATAGTGGAATAGAGAAATATAAGAGTAGAGAAATATTTTACTTTTGTCTAAAGATAATATGAAAAATAGGGATTCTAGCAAAAATTCCCACCGCTGCCACCAAGAAAATATATAAAGTTCTATCAGTTTTGCCTCCTTCGAAAATCGTATTAAAGTTTCCTTCTGTTTCTTCTTCTGAAAAATGATTCAGATTTTATTTTTCCTAATAAATTTCGTCTGATATAATTGCAGAAGACACCTGGAAATATTTTCCGCTTTTGTAATCGTAAAAAAATCGATTTTGTAAGTAATCCCACCGCTGCCACCAAGAAAATATAACGTTCTATCAGTTTTGCCCCTATCGAAAATCGTAGTAAAGTTTCCTTCTGTTTCTTCTTCTAAAAAAATGATTCAAAATTTATTTTTCTTCATAAATTTCGTCTGCTATAATTGCAGAAAACATCTGGAAATATTTTAGAATTTTGCAATCGTAAAAAAATCGATTTTGTAAGTAATCCCACCGCTGCCACCACGAAAATAACGTTCCATCAGTTTTGCCTCCTTCGAAAATTGTATTAAAGTTTAGGCTGTTTCTTCTTCTGAAAAATGATTTAAATTTTATTTTTCCTAATAAATTTCGTCTGCTATAATTGCAGAAAACATCTGGAAATATTTTAGAATTTTGCAATCGTAAAAAAATCGATTTTCTAACGATTTTCTATCGTAGAGGAAGTAATCCCACCGCTGTCACCTATTCGATCTAACTTAAAGGTGGTCCACTTTTTGGTTATCCGTATAAAAAATTTTAGTACCTTTTTCCGCATCGCTATATCATACAATAGAAAACCACAAAGAAACAATATCTGCTTGACTAATTCGAAAATCAGTAGCGGAAACAAAAGTATGGCAAATGAATTTTTGCCCCCTTTTGATGAATCATCATTGATTTTGTGAATTTCAACGCTGCTACTATAATAAAGCGCTTAATAGTTTCTGTATTTATTTTATAGTAGTGGAGAGCCACTGTTTATACATGCCCCTACTCGAGAGCTTATAATTACTCTCAGGGTTCCTATTAATGAGTTCTTCCTTCTTTTTTCCCCAACTTCTTCTGCATCTCATCTTTTCTTCTTTTTTTTTTCCTTCATCTATCGCAAATCGCGGCATAACTCTAAAAGACTCTCTAGGAGTTTTGTTTTATCTAATTTTGCCCGGCAGCCTTCAATATATATATATTATATTCTTCGTTCCTTATTTCCCGTCCTCTCGTATAGAAATTTGTCCAGTCATCGACTCTTGATCGAGCCGCCTGTCTCTCTCTCTTTCTTTTCTTTTCATCATCAGCTCATCATTTTTTTTCTTTTTCTCGAAAATGAGAAGGATATTTCTCTCTATCTTTTTTTTTTTTTGGGGGGGGGGGAAATTTTTGGCGTTAATAAAACTCCTCCCAGCTACTGATGGCCTTGATGAGCGGAAGAGTGAGAGAGGAATACGAAAAGATCATTAACGAATTTTGAATAAGTTAAAAAAAATTTTTTTTTCTAGTTTAATGTTGTGGTTGCAAAAACCACTTTTCACTTCAATCATAGTCACTTGAGTGTCACTTTACCCTCAATTATCACTTTTCTTAAGCTTCTTCCCACATTCGCTACACTTTATTTTCACTTTACTTGTATCTTTCTGTCTTTTTGTCTTTTTTTTTTTGTCTTTTTGTCTTTTTTTTTTTTTTTGTTTTTTTTTTTTTTTTGTTTTTTTTTGTTTTTTTTTTTTTTTTTGTTTTTTACACTTCTTTTTCATTTATGGACGGAAAAAAGTGGAAAAATAAAAAGAAGAAGAAGAAGAAAATGAAGAAGAATTTTTAACACTATTTGGCGTGAGTAGATGACTGAAAATGTATTTGCGTTTTGGTTAACGATCCTTTCACGCATGTCACGAGTGTGTTTATAAACTCGGCGGCAACTATAAATAAACGTAATGAACGTACACACACGTGTATATTTTATAAAGCAATGGGCCTTACCTATTATTAAAAGCAATTAAGAAGCCGCACGGTTGCTGTATTCACTGGTAGGTATATATCCATGCCAAATTCGAGTTCGCCTCGCCTATCTCTCCGTGGCGACTTCCTACCAACTAATTGCTTAACATTCACGACCTTTATACGGCGAGCAACGAATTTTCGAAAACGCAATTTTCAAACGAAAATTTTACACTGTAAACAATTTTTTTTTTTTTTTTGGAAAAGTTACTTGGGGACGCAATTTTAACCGCAAAAAAAGATGGTGAATTTCCACTAAGAAACTTGAGTAATTTAAAAAAAAAAAAAAAAAAAATCCATCTAAAATCTTGTGAAATTTTATTATTTTATTTTTATTTTTCAAATAATACTGTAAACAATACACTGTAAACATTTTTTTTTGGAAAAGTTACCCAAAATCTTGGGGACGCAATTTTAACCAAGAAGGAAAATTTCCACTAAGAAATTTGGGTAATTTAAAAAAAAAATTTCATCTAAAACCTTATGGAATTTTATTATTTTTATTATTTTTTATTATTTTTATTTTTCAAATAATACAAAACTATTTTTATTAATCTACAAAACTTATTAACGTTCTTTTCAATATTTCTTTTCTTTCGAGAAAGTATCATTTAGACACAAAAAAAATAAAACAATAAAAACTTTCCAGAAAAATTAGCGAACATTTTAGGACTAGGTAATTAATAATTTCATTTTTTCTATATATATAAAAAAAAAAAAAAAACAAAAAAAAAAACACTAGGAAAATTAAAATTAGAAAATATTTTGCCTATTTTCTGCTTCTCAATGACAATTTATAAACAAAGTACATGTTTTCAGATAGAAAAAAAAGTTATAAATCAAATTTTGTTGAAGAAATTTGATATTTATTTTGGAAAAAAATATTTACAGAATTTCTGTTTATATATGTTACAAAATTTTCATACAATTCTTCACAATAATTCAATTACTTTCACTGGTAGTAATTATTTTATTTATTTTCAATAAAATATTCAAAATACAATTGTAAAAAAAATATTTAAAATTCAATTATTTTCTATAAAAATAATCAAAATTAGATTATTTTCAATAAACATAACCAAAATTAGATTATTTTCCATAAAAATAATTGAAATTCAATCATTTAAATAAAAAATATTAGACTCTCAATTGTTTTCATAAAAAAATTCAAAATTCAATTATTTTTAATTATTTTCAAAAAATTAATCAAAATTCAATTAATTTAAAAAAAAAATTTAAAAATCAATTATAATAAAAAAAAATAATCGAAATTCAATTATTTTCAGAAAAAAAATTCGTAATTTAATTATTTTCAATAAAAAATATTCGAAATTGAATTATTTTCAATTATTTTTCTAAAAATTATTCGCTATTTAATAGTTATCAAAAAAATATTTAAAATTTAATTATTTTCAAAAAAAAAATAATCGAATTTCATATGTTTAAAAAAAATATTCGAAATTAAATTATTTTTAACAACAAAATATTCGATATTCAATTATATAAAAAAAATATTCGCAATTCAATTATTTTCAAAAAATATTCGAAATTCAATTATTTTTAAAAATATATTTGCAATTCAATTATTTTCATAAACAAAAATTGAAAGTCAATTATTTAAAAAAGATATTAGAAATTCAATTATTTTCCGAAAAAATTTGTAATTTAATTATTTAAAAAAAAATTCAAAATTAAATTATTTTCAATTATTTTCCAAAAAAATATTCGAAATCCAATTATTTAAAAAAGATATTCGCAATTCAATTATTTCCAAAAAAATATTCGACATTCAATTATTTAAAAAAGATATTCGCAATTCAATTATTTTCAAAAAATATTCGGAATTCAATTATTTTAAAAAATATATTTGCAATTCAATTATTTTCAACAAAAAAAATCGAAAGTCAATTATTTTAAAAGGATATTAGAAATTCAATTATTTTCCGAAAAATAAATTGTAATTTAATTATTAAAAATAAAAATTCGAAATTAAATTATTTTCAATTATTTAAAAAAAATTTTTTTTTAAATATTAGAATTTCAATTGTTTTCAAAAAAAAATTCGAAATTCAATTTTTTTAAATTATTTTCAAAAAAATAATCAAAATTCAATTAATTTAAAAAAAAATTATTTGAAAATCAATTATGATAAATAAAAATAATCGAAATTCAATTATTTTCAGAAAAAAAATTCGTAATTTAATTATTTTCAATAAAAAATATTCGAAATTGAATTATTTTCAATTATTTTCCTAAAAAATATTCGCAATTTGATAGTTATCAAAAAAATATTTAAAATTCAATTAAAATTGTTGATTTAAAATTAAATTATTTTAGATAATTTTATTACAAGTTTTGTAAATAACTAAATTGCGCATTAAAGAATTTCTTTATGTTCTATTTTTTAAATTTAATTTTTCAAAATACCTAATTTTAAACGAAAAATTTTTAAAAATAATTAAATTGAAGAAGAAAAATTGTTTTCAACTTTTCCAAATTATCGTGTCTGATGGAAATAATTGTATAATTAAATATTTTCGATTATTCACACGTTCATATTAAACCTGAATTTGCAAAATAATTGAATTCCCGAGAACAATTTTATTATTTTTGAAAAGAATTTAATTTTGTCTATTAATTTTTTTTTTAAATAATTGAATTGTTTCGAGGGATTTATTGAAAGGTTAGAAAATAATTGAATTCTAATTTCTATCGAAAAATTTTATTAACCATTGAATAAAAATTGAATTCTTTCGTCAAATTTTATTGAAGATTTATTGACAGGTAATTATGCCGTTTGGAAAATTTTTTTTTTTATTTACAAAAATAATTAGATTCTTTTGAACAATACTTTATTTATAAAAATTATATCCATTAAATATATTTTAAAAAAAAACCGTTGGTTTTTAATTTTGAAAAAAGTTACTCATTATTTCTTATAATAATAATATTATTTCTAATAATAATATTATTTCTAATAATAATATTATTTCTAATAATAACATTATTTCTAATAATAATATTATTTCTAATAATAATATTATTTACACCATTTTTTGTCAAGCACAAAAATTTTAATTTCAAAAATAAGAAGAGAAGGAAGAAATGGTAAAAAATATTTTTTAGTTTACACCTTAAAATTTCAATCATGGGGCGCATCTTAATATGATTCTGGTACTCAGGGGGAGAAAAAATAAAAAAAAAAAAAATCACAAGAGAGAAAGAAAGTTTGAGTAATTTTTAAGTCCCGCTGAGAAATGAGGCCCTTAAGAAGTGTGCGGTCTTGATAAATTAATTTGCGCCGGAAATGCTTGACAGGGAAATGACGCCATTATAGCGATGCCGAATATTATATTATAAAATGTACAGCGGTGAACTAATTCCTCTCTTTTGTTGTGTGCAGATCCGACAATGGTTTTTTTTTTTTTTTTTTTTTTTTTTTTATAATGTTACATGTTTGAGAGAAAGAAAGGAGATGAGAAATAGATCTGAGAGAGATCCTGGAACGCAGAAAATTTTGTTGAATTACTTTAATAATTTTTTGATCTCGAGGACCACCTTCGGTAGCGGAGTATTTTTTTTTTTTCAAATTGCGTAAACTCAGCGAGTGGTATAACAGAAAGAAACTTTTGACTTTATTAATGCTTCTTGTTGTATTGTTTCCGGATTTTTTTTTTTTTTTTTTTTTTTTGGTGCGGGGGAATAGAAATGGAAAAATATTTTAAAATTCGAAATAAATTTCAGAAAATTGATATAAATTAGAAAAAGAAGTTAAAACAATTTTCAAAAATACGTGGAAGATTTTCGAAGACTGGAAAATAGTTTAAAACGATTGGAAATAGTTTTAAAAAATTGAAAATAGTTTTTGAAAATAAGAATATTTTTCGAAAATAAGAATAATTTTCAAAACATTAACAAATTTTCCAAATGTTTCAAATAAATTAAAAAAAAAAAAAAAAAAAATTTGAAACTATATTGAAAAGTTATGAAAATAAATATTACAAGTAAATATTCAATACAGAATATAATCAAAATAATAAAATGTTTTTATTTTCTTTTTTTATTCTCACTTTTTTATTTTCTTTTTTATTCTCTTTTTTTATTCTCTTTTTTTTCTTTTCTTTTTTATTCTCTTTTTTTAAATTTTTTTATTCTCTTTTTTTCTTATTGGTTACATTCTTTTTTTTTTGTTTTCATTCATTCTTTTTCTTTGTATTTTGAAAATAAAAAAAAGGGAGGAAAAAGAAAAAAAAAAGAAATTGAAAGTTTCAAAATATTTTGTCTGTGAAATCCGTTGAAATGTCGAAAAGTCAAAATTTTATTTTGAGGGGAGTTTTAACCAGATTAACAGTCAAGTTTTGCCAATATTCTGAAGGCGACGGAGTACCAACATTCCGCCTAATCCGACGTTAAATATACAACACTGTGAGGTCCACCTACAACCGTTGTTAATCCCTCATAATCCCCTTGTTATGAGTCCCCAGAAGCAACTTTGATTGCACCAGCGCGTCGCGCACAATATATAATTTTCAAATCTCTTACCTTTTCTTCTCTCTTTCTCCTTTTCTCCCTCCACAATAATTCAATTAGTTTCACTAATAATGGCATTTTTCATAGAAATTCAAATTTTTTAAAAAAGTTTTCACAAAATTCAAAGCGAAAATTCAGTTATTTTCAATTATCTACTATTTTCATTAAATTTCGCGTAGAAGAATTCAATTATTATTTTATTTTTTATTTTTTTATTTATTTTTTTTATTTTTTTTATTTTTTTATTTATTTTTTTTATTTTTCTTATTTTTTTAATTTAAAAAATTTTTTTTTATTTTATTTGATAAAATTTATTCAGAATTCAATTATTTTTATAAAAAATAAAATTTTTACTTTAATTCAATTAAGTTGGAAAATCATTTTCAAAAAAGTTTCGAAAAAATCAATTATTTAACAAAATTTTTCTAGTTCTCCACAATAATTCAATTAGTTTCACTAATGGCATTTTTCATAGAAAATCAATTTTTTAAAAATATTTTGATAAAATTCGAAGCTTAAATTTAATTATTTTTATCATAAATAAAAAAATTCATTGAAGAATATTTCTATTATATTTCGAATACTATTCGATTTTTTAATTATTATTCGAGAAATTCAATAATTTTTCAAAATAAAGTTTTTCAAAAAAATTCAATTATTTTTATAGATAATAAAATTTTTCGCTGTAATTCAATTATATTTTTATTAATAATAAAATTCGTCTCTTTTGGAAAATTAATTATTTTAAATAGAATTTTACCAGGTGTTGCTCAAAGAATATGTAAAAATTGAATTTCAATTCCTTGGAAAAATAAATTGTTTAGAAAAATGTTTTTTTTGAAATTCTGTGGAAGAAGTAATTTACAAAAATATATTTTTAATAAAATGGTTTGAAAGAAATCAGTTATTTTAAATACAAGTTTAATTAAATTTTTTTTTGAAATATTTCCATTTATTCTTAAAATCTAAAAAGATTTTATTAAAATTTAACCTAAGAATTGAATTATTTACAAAAATAATTCTTCGATAGAATTCTTCGAAAGAATTCAATTATTTTAAGGCGCATGTCGATAAAATTCTTTGCAAATTAATTATTTCGAAAAATTCAATTTTTTTGATGAAATAATAAAAATTTCTGAAGAATTCAATTATTTAAAATATAAAATTTTTATAATATTCATTATATTTTGAAAAAATTTGTTGTACAATTTTTGAAAAAATGATTCTTCTGAAGAATTCGATTATTTAAAAAAATATCGACTTTTTTCATTTATAGAAATTTAATTCTTTAAACATTTTAATAAAATTTTTCGCAACAATTCAATTTATTTTCGCAAAATAATATTTTCACAATTTTACTGAAATTTGCTTAAAAAATGTAATTATTCTGAAAAAATTTGATTTTAATTCCTCGAAAAAGTGAAATATTTAAAAAAAATTGGTTATTGAAATAATCTTTTGAAAAATTCAATTATTTACAAAAATATTCGAATTTTTCGTAGGAATTCAGTTATTTACAAAAATATTCGAATTTTTCGTAGGAATTCAATTATTTACAAAAATATTCGAATTTTTTGTTATAGGAATTCAATTATTTTCAAAGATTTCAACAAAATCGTTGAATAAAACCAAATTTATTTTAAATACATAATTGGAATTAATTTTTTTTTTAATTTTAAATTCAATTATTGTTATAAATAATAAAATGCCTTTGAATAATTGAATTCCTATAACAAAATTTTTGAATATTTTTGTTATGTAGGAATTTAATTATTTTTAAAGATTTCAACAAAAATCGTCCAATAAAATTAATTTATTTTAAATATATACAATTGGAATTAATTTTTTTTTTAAATTTTAAATTCAATTATTGTCATAAATAATAAAATGCCTTTGAATAAATGAATTCCTATAACAAAAATTCGAATATTTTTGCAAATAATAGAATTTTTGGTAGGAATTCAATTATTTACAAAAATATTCGATTTTTTATTATAGAAATTCAATTATTTTCAAAGATTTCAATAAAATCGTTCAATAAAATTAATTTATTTTAAATATATACAATTGGAATTAATTTTTTTTTTAAATTTTAAATTCAATTATTGTCATAAATAATAAAATGCCTTTGAATAAATGAATTCCTATAACAAAAATTCGAATATTTTTGCAAATAATAGAATTTTTGGTAGGAATTCAATTATTTACAAAAATATTCGATTTTTTATTATAGAAATTCAATTATTTTCAAAGATTTCAATAAAATCGTTCAATAAAATCAATTTATTTTAAATACAATTTGAATTAAATTTTTTTAATAAATCAATTATTCTTTTATGGATTTTAATAAAATTCTTTCCAGGAATTCAATTATTTACATAAATAATTTATTCTTTAAATGAATTTAATTAAAAATAAATATAAGAAAACTGTTCTCGAAAATTCCATTATTTTGAGTCATTTTAATAATAAGTTATGTGCAAAATTCAATTATTTTTATAAATAACAGTTTTCATCAGAAGAATTCAATTATATTTTTTAAAAAAATCATTTTTTTCTTGGAAATTTAATTTTTCTTTAAAAAATCTAATAAAATTGTTCGTAAAAATTGAATTATTGTAATAAATAATATAAAATGCTTTTTAGGAATTTAATTATTTAAAAAAAAATTTAATAAAATGCTTTTTAGGGATTCAATTATTTTCAACAAAAAAATTTTATAAATTGCTGTTTAGGGATTTAATTATTTAAAAAAAATTTAATAAAATGCTTTTTAGGGATTCAATTATTTTCAACAAAAAAATTTAATAAAATGCTGTTTAATGATTTAATTATATAAAAAATTTAATAAAATGCTTTTTAGGAATTCAATTATTAAAAAAAAAAGTAATAAAATGCTTTGTAGGGATTCAATTATTTTAAAAAAAAATTTAATAAAAAGCCAAACAGACAATTGAATTCTTTGTAAAATTAATTTTGACTTATAGAAACTTTTCGCAATTTAATGATTTGCAGTATTTACTATTTTTATAAAATTTCCAAATTGAATTCAATTATTTAAAAAATTTTTCGTAAAAATTTTCTTAAGAATTCAATTCATTTTCAGGAATAATAAAAATTTCTCAGGAATGGAATTTTTAAAATCAAAATTTGCTTTAAATTAGTCGAAAGAAATTAGATGTTTTAATTAATTTGGGGTAAAAGGGACAATATTGACAAATGTGTATAAATTTATAATTATAATAATATAATAATAATTTAACAATATAAAGCATTTTATTTAACAATATATAATATAATATAATATAATATATAATATATAGAATTTTATTTAATAACATAATATAATAATAATAATAATAATAATAATAATAATAATGATAATAATAAACGAAAGGTTTAAAAATGGAAAAAAATTGAATGTTTCATTTTTAAAACTCTCGTTTATTATTATTATTATTATTATTATTATTATTATTATTATTATTATTACTATTATTATTATTATTATTAGTTATAAAAGTAATCTAAAAATAAAAAATGAATATAAAATAATTACAAAAATTTCGTTTTGATTATATAAACCAAGTGCGAAATAAAAACAAAATTTGAATGTTTTGTGTTTATTTCGCACTTGGTTTAATAAAACCGAATTATTTTTAAACGCATAATTACAAAAAAAAAATGATTTTTTTCCAAAAATAAGAATTTTCAAATTGTACGAATTTTTGACATTTCCCAGCATCCGAAAATGATGAAATGCGAGATGACTTTTTGAAATGTTCTCAAGTCCTGCTCGTTCTCTTTATTTGCCTTTTAACGTTTTGCATACAATTTATTCAGAGCCATTCCCTCTCTCTCTCATTCTCTCAAATATAAATGAAAATAAAGGGTTAAAAGAGTGAGTGAGCGAGAGAGAGAGAGAGAGAGGAGAGAGGGTATTTAGCGGCATTATCCGTCATCGTGCTGTTGTAAATTTGTCAAAAATTTTTGTATTCGCGCGCCCACCACGCCCAGATCGACACCCTAATCCCCATTGTTTGCTTGTTTTGTGTGGTGAACCGCCCAATTTTCGATTGAAAAACTCTCAAGTTATGTGTGGTCTGCCACAAGTTTACGACCTTTAAACGAAAAACCCAGCAAGATGCTTTTTCACAAAAATTTTATACAACACAGAGGAAACAAATTTGTCTCTCGGATAATTTGTCACTCTCATGTTTCTTTAATGTCTACACTACGCTCGTCCCTTTTTCACTTCTTCTTCTTCTTATCCTTCTTCTTCTTCTTCTTTTTCAACTTTTGCTTCTTTTTTTTTCTTTTTCTTCTTTTTCTTCTTCATTATATTGAATGAATTTTTATGAATACATGTATATGTGTATACATTCGACAATAATGACCGTAAATAGAAAAATAAGCAAAATGCAAAAATAACCAAACGCCCCAATGCTACTAATTTGTCTTAATCCCTTTCAATTTTTGACTGTAGCACAAAAAAAATTTGTCATTTTACCTTATTGTGTCTCAATTGTCAGAAAGTTTGTATTTTTTCTTCTTTCTCATTTTTTTTTGAGTAATTGGTTATTGTTAGATAGAATAGAAAAAATTGTTATAACATTATAATTCCCACTTGACAATAAAATCATGTAGAAAAGTTTCTTTTGACACATAAAAATCATTTAACAATTTTAACATATAAATTTCTTTCGAGGAAAATATCATTTAACATAAATTTCTGTTGACGTGAAAATCATTTATTATAACACATCAGAATATATTATAAATAATTTTGATTTTTTATGTAAATATTTTAATGATTCAGTTAGTTCAAAAAAAAAATCGTTTGAAATTTCATACAAAACTGTTTTGAAATTTCAAACAAAAATATTTGAAATTTCATGAAAAACTATTTGAAATTTCAAAGAAAAATATTTGAAATTTCATACAAAACTGTTTGAAATTTCAAACAAAAATATTTGAAGTTTCATACAAAACTGTTTGAAATTTCAAACAAAAATATTTGAAATTTTATTCAAACACTTTGTATTAATTTTCAAAAAAAAAAATTGAAAATTTAAAAGAAATGTGTTTTGAAATTTAATACAAAAATTTGTATTACTACATTTAAAAATGTTTGTTGTAATTTTTCAAAATTGTATATGATAATTGCTTCAAACATTTTTGTATAAAACTTGGAACAAAATTTTTTAACAGTGTATACATTTCTTTTGACATAAAAATCATTTAACATAAATTTCTTTTCACGAAAAAATCATTTAACATTAATTTCTTTCGACATAAAATTCATTTAATATCAATTTCTTTCGACAAAAAAATTCATTTAACGTTAATTTTAATTGTTATAAAATTTATTTCACATAAAATTCATTTGACAACAATTTCATTTGGCATAAATTTAATGTAATTCTCATTTGACACAATTCATTTATGACATAAATATCATTTTGCATAAAATTCATTTAATTCACCTGACATAAATTTCATTTGACGTATAAATATCGATTTAACATAATTCTTATTTAACATAAAATTCACTTGACATAAATTTTATTTGCCACTAAATTCCATTTAACATAATTCTCATTTGACATAAAATTTACTTTACATAAATTTCAATTATAGAGATATTAAGACACTTCGATTTTTGCAAAAATGTTTATAATGAAAATTCTTCTTAAAATTAGTTAAATTTGTCAATATAATGAGATATGTTTAATTAATATTTTATTTAAAATAATGAAAGTACAGAAAATTTTAGTTAAAAATATTTTTAAAAAATGAAATTTTGAAGATAAAAATGATTTCAGAACTTCATTTATATTTTCAAAAAAATATAATAAAATTCTTCTTATAAAATTTCAATTTTGTTCGAAATTTAAAGAAATAAATTCTCGTCAAAATTAAAGTTATATCTTTATAAATAACAAAATTCAATTAGTTTCTTATATAATAAATTTTTTTTATGAATTTAATTATTTTTATATATAAATAATAAATTTTGTTTTAGAAATTAAATTTTTTTTTAAACAATAAAACTCATCGTAGAATTTAAATTATTTTTAATACAATTTAAATATAGAATTTCTCTAAAAGTGTAATAATAATAATAATAATAATAATTAATAATAATAAGTCTCAATAAATTTCATAAATAATAATTTTTTTAATTAATTAATCATTTTTATGTTTAATTTGTTGGTTAAATTAAAAAGTTTTCAAAGTTCTTTTTTCATCAAAAAAATTCAATTATTTTAAAATTAGATAACAAAATCCTCTATAAGAATTAATTTTTAAAAAACATTATATTATTCAATAAATAATTTATATACTTTTGTTTTCACATAATTCAGTTTTCGTAGAATTTTTTTGTAATAAAAATTAATTTGAAAACTAATTATTTAGTTTAAACATTAGATTATTATTTTACAATAAAACCATTATATAAGACGAATTTGAAAAATAATTGAATTCCGAAAAGGATTCAAATATTAAAATCTTAATTAAAATTATGAAAAAAGTTCAAATTTTCAAAGATTTTCATTTGAATGCTTTTTAATTAAATTGAAAAATTTAATTTTACGGAAGTGTTGGTTAAAATTATGAAAAAATTCAAAATTTTCAAATACTTCGGTAGAATTAATTTTTATAATTTAATTAGAAATTTTTAAAAACTTAGAACTTTGCAGAAAATTAAAAAATTCTTTTATAAATTCCATTCGCAATAAATATCATTTAATTTCATAAATAATCATTTTCTTAAGAATTCAAATATTTTTTTAAATAAATAAATTTGTTTTAGAAATTCAATTATTTTCTTAAATGACTAATAAATAATAATAATAATAATAATAATAATATTTTTTTTAAGGGAATTTGAACCTTTATGACGTCACAGTATTAAAATATATGCTTTGCATCAATTGTGACGTCATAATGGTTCAAATGCCCTTAATTTTCTTAAATGTATAATTATTCTTGAAAATTATGATAACATTTTTCAAAAGAATTTAAATATTTAAAAAATTTGTTGGTTAAAATTGTTCATAAGAATTAAATTTTAAAAAACATTTAATTATTGAATAAATTATTTACTTTTTTATTTAAATAATTAAATAATTTTAAGAAGCAGATTTCAAATGAAAGTTTTTGAAAATTTGAATTTTCTATTAGTTTTAACTGTCAATTTTCAAAAAAATTAATTTTTTTGAAAAAGTTATTTTTAATTTTTTATATTAATTGATTTTAAAGTTGCATAAAAATTATATTTCAACTGTGTGAAGAAATTTTTGCCAAATTGTCAGAAATTTTTCAATATTTTCACAAGGAAATTTTCTATAACATTTAAGAGAAATTTATTCAAACTTTTGGACGCTTTTTAGGACTTTTTCTAAAATTCTAAATTATTATTTATTAAATTGCTACTAATAATTATTTATTTTCTACAAATAATTATTCTTTTTTTTACTAACAATTATTTTCTACTAACAATTATTTTCTACTAACAATTAGTTATTTTCTACTAATAATTAGTTATTTTCTACTAATAGTTAGTCAAGTATTTTTAATAATTAGTAATTTTTTACTAGTAATTATTTTCAACTAATAATTAGTTATTTTATACTAATAAGTTAGTCAAGTTTTACTAATAAGTAGTCATTTTTTACTAATAATTATTTTCTATTAATAATTAGTTGTTTTCTACTAATAAGTTAGTCAAGTTTTACTAATAATTAGTAATTTTTTACTAATAATTAGTAATTTTTTACTAATAATTAGTAATTTTTTACTAATTAGTAGTCATTTTTTACTAATAAGTAGTCATTTTTTACTAATAATTATTTTCTATTAATAATTAGTTGTTTTCTACTAATAAGTTAGTCAAGTTTTACTAATAATTAGTAATTTTTTACTAATAATTAGTAATTTTTTACTAATAATTAGTAATTTTTTACTAATAATTAGTAATTTTTTACTAATAATTAGTCGTTACTTTTAACTTATTACTGTGTAGGAAAAAAAGTGAATGGAAATTTTACCAAAAAAATTATTTATTTCTAGCTTATTCAAATGTCGAGAGTTCATTTATAGTTATAAATATAATTTTTGTTATAAATTTTGAATAATTTTTTAAGATGATAATTTTTTTTGTTAATTATATTTGAATATGTATAATGAAACATATTTTTTTTTGGAAAATTTTTTCCTTTATTTTCTAAAAGGTATAAAATTGAAACATATGCAACTTTTCACCTCTTTTCAAGAAATAATAAATATCCTGCAAAAATCTAATAAAACAATAAATTTCTCTCTCTCTCTCTCAAAGTGACAGGATTCGCGTGCTTCTCATTTCTCAAAAATGCATCCCATAAGTGCGCGCTCGTAAATTTTTTTTTCTCTTCCGAAAAATACAAAAATGTCGAAAATAATCGTAAATTTATTGAGAAAATAAAAAAAAATTGTTAAAAGTAACAAATAATCATTATATAATAGAAAAAGGTGAACAATTTAAGGAAAATATTTTTGAATAAAGTGTGTAAAATCTATTCTTTAGAATATATGCGCCTTGAGGCGTTGTAAATAATATATATAATTATGAGAGAGAGGAACTCGTCCGTCGCCCCCTCTCTCTCTCTTGTCATTTTTCCTGGCAAATTATTTTCGACGCCAAGGACTGATGTTTTCCTTTTTCGAAGTGACTTTTGACAAGTAATAAACTATATTAGCTCTAAGAGTTGACCCAAGATTGTAAAATCATTTATTCGTTAATGGCTCCTAAATACACGAACGCAGGTCGCAAAATATAAAATATATGTATTTATGTCCGAGAAATGACTTCTATTTTCACTTGTGTTATTGAGAAGAATTTTTCAATGTTCAATTGAACAATGGAAATAATAATGAAAAAAAAAATTTTTTTTAACTTTTAAAACTGTTTTTTTTTTTTTTTTTTTTTTTTTGCACGACCTTCTTTTTTGGCACGAGAGTTAGAATTATATAAACGATTTTTTTTTTTGTAAAATTTGAAACACTGACGTTTTTTAAAATTGTGGGAGTAAATCCTCTTCCCCCCCCCTAAAAAAAGGATTTTTTGTGTTTTTGGAAATATTTTTGTTCGCTTAAAATTTCACTGATATTATTTTTAAAACGTCTAAAAATACTTTTTTTATCCATGAGGTATACTCAAAATGTAAACTTTAAGACCAAAAAAGAGGAAATTTTGAAAAAAGTGGGGGTTAAGAGCAAAAAACATATTTTTGGAATTTTTTAAAATACTTTTTTCTCTTAATATATGTCCTTACCAAAGACTTCCATAAGGTATAAGATTGAAATCCAAAACGTAAATTTTAAGTACCCTGTGCAAAAAATAGAAATTTTTGAAAAAAGTGGGGGAAACCAAAAAACGTATTTTTGGAAATTTTGGAAATTTTTTTTTTCATTTAATTTTACCAGATAGGGACTTTATGAGGTATTAAATTAAATCTTGATTCAAAAATATTAAAATCCTTGTGTGCAAATCCAAAAACATGAAGGATTTTGAAAAAAGTGGGGGTAAAGACCAAAAAACCTTTTTTGGAAACTTAAAAAATACTTTCTTTTCGTTTTATTTGTCCGCTCTGTCACAGACTTCCATGGGGTATTAAATTGAAATTCGAAACGTAAATTCGAAAGCTCAATGCAAAAAATAGAAATTTTTGAAAAAAGTGGGGGAAACACCAAATAAAAGATATTTTTGGAAATTTTCAAACTATTTTTTTTCTTTTCATTTGACCATAGACAGAAACTTTATAAGAAGTATTAAATTACTTCTCGAAATTTAAATTTTTGAGTTCATAACGTGTAAGACTGGAAAAAATGAAGCATTTTGAAAAAAGTGGGGGTAAAGACCAAAAAACGTATTTTTAAAATTTTTGAAAATACTTTTTTTTATTTAATTTCATCTGATAAAGATTTCATGAGATATTAGACTAAAACTCGAGACGTAAATTTTAAGACCTCTATGCAAAAAATATAAATTTTTGAAAAAAGTGGGGGTAAAGACCAAAAAATATATATTATTGGAATTTTTCAAAATACGTTTGTTCTTTTAATTTGACCAAAAAGGAACTTTCGTAAGTTATTGTATTAAAATTCGAAACCTAAACTTTAAGACCTTCATGAGTGAGGCCAAAAAAATATAAATTTTTAATAAAAGTGGGGGTAAGACCAAAAAACGTATTTTTAGAATTTTTTTTAAAATACATTTTTTTTCTTTTAATTTGACAGGATCGAAACTTTGATGCCGCGCAGTTAATTAAATCACGAATCGTCAATTTTAAAATTCTTGTGTGCCAGTCCAAAAAAATAAAATACTTACTTTCAGAAAAGTGGGGGTAAGAAACCAAAAAATGTATTTTTGTTGTTTTTCAAAATATACGTTTGTTCGTTTCATCTGACCTGGTAGGGATACTTATATACATAAAGTCGCATAAATAAAAACTTGAAACAAAATTTTACGACACTTGTACGCAAGACCAAAAAAGATCAAAAATTTTGAAAAAAGTGGGGGTACAGAACAAAAAATTTTGGTTTTTTTTATATTTGATATGGGAATGGTTTTCAATGTATTTTTGTCTTGCGGAAACGATACACGGTCTGAAAATGATCTAAAATTGTACAATTTTGAGAAAAGTGGAAGTAGACCTATATATAAAAATAGGTATTATTTTTTTTCCTACTATAAATTGTCCTTTATATTAGTAATATTTATTTTCTACTAATACTTAGTTCTTTTCTACTAATAATTATTTATTTTCTACAAATAATTATTCTTTTTTACTAATAATTATTTTCTGCTAACAATTAGTTATTTTCTACTAATAATTAGTTATTTTCTACTAATAGTTAGTCAAGTATTTTTAATAATTAGTAATTTTTTACTAGTAATTATTTTCAACTAATAATTAGTTATTTTCTACTAATAGTTAGTCAACTTTTCTACTAATAATTAGTAATTTTTTACTAATAATTAGTCGTTTTATACTAATAATTATTTTCCACTAATAATTAGTTATTTTCTACTAATAGTTAGTCAAGTTGTTCTAATAATTAGTCATTTTTTTACTAATAATGATTTTCTACTAATAATTAGTTATTTTCTACTAATAGTTAATCAATTTTTACTAATTGTTTCTTTTCACTAATTACTGTAGCAAAAAGTGAATGAAAATGAATTTAAAAATGATTTATTTTCAGCTAATTCAAATGTAGGAGAGTTCATTTAGTTATAAATTAAATTTTTTACCATAAATTTTGAATAATTTTTTAAGATGATAATTTTTTTTTTTTGTTAATTTTATTTTAATATTATGAAATTATTTTTTTTCGCTTAATTGATGTTTGTAAATTTTTATCAATTTAAAATGAATGTATTTTGTTCTGCATTTGATAATTTTCACTTTGTTCCATTCTTTGGTTGGTAAGGAAGTAGAGTCTATAGTTATATTGATGGAAGGCGGGTCGAAAGGCTGGACTTTAATCCCCACTACTTTGTGGGAGGTTACAATCCCGGCCCCCTTTCATCTCTCCCTCCCCCTCTGTACCACATTCTCTCTCTCTCTTTTTCTTTTCTTTTCTTTTCTCTCCTCTCTTTTCCTGTTACCAAAGTCGCGGTGGCGGTTCAACTTTCGCTTAGCGACGCTCAACTGTTTTTTTTTTAAAACAATTCACTATTTTTAATGTAATTTTTAATTTTAATTTTTAATGTACAAAATTGAAAATTTCAATGATTTTTAATTTTAATACTATTTTAAATTATTAATCGAAAAATTCAATTATTTTTACAAATTAAGTTTATTTTACCGAACAATTCAATTAGTTAAAAATAAAATGTTCATGTAATATATTTATTATATTTCTTGAAAAAAATAATTATTTAAAACAATGTTTATAAAAAATTCTTACGAAGAATTGAATTATTTAAAAAAAATAAATAAAATTTTTCACTAAAACTCAATTTTTTTTAAAACATTTTAATCAAACTTTTCGTAATATTTTAATTTTTTTTTGTTAAATTATTTTGAAAATAATTAAATTTTTGCTGAGAAAGTTAAACTATATATATTTATAAATATAATTGAATTATTTCGAAGGATTTATCAAAATTGGAGAATATAATTATATATATTTTTTTGAAAAATGGTAAAAATTTTAATAAAAAGTTTAATTCTTTAATGAAATATTATGAAAATTATGTATTCTTTTGTTATTCTTTTGAAATATTGTATGTAACGAACTAAGAAACAAAATTAAATTATTTCGTAATTTTTTTTTAAATATAATTCAATTCTTTTCAAGATTTTACTATAAAATAATTTCTCTATTATTGTATCGAAGGATTTATTACAATTTTTTTTAATACTTTTAGAATTTTTTAAGAATATTTTTAGTATTCGGTCGTAAAATGTTTTTAAAAACTTTTGTTTAAAACTATAATAAAATTTCAGAAACAAAAAATTGTTGTAATTATAAAAATATTTGAATTCTTGGGAAGAATTTAATGAAATATTTAAAAAAAGTAATAAACAGGAATTAATTAAAGAGAAAATTATTTAATAATTGAATTTGTTTAATATTTGTTTGCTTCGTTATTAATAGACATATTTATTAATAATAATTGGCATGCAACATTCATTTAATGAATTTTATCAAAAATTTTAGAAAATAATTTAATTATTTCGAAAAAAGTTAATATAACGAATTAAAAAAATTCAATTCTTTCGACAAATTATTTGGAAGTAATTGAATTTTTTCTGAGAATTTTACTAATCATATATGTAATTGAATTATTCCAAGGATTTATCAAAATTGTATAAAGTAATTAATTTTTTTTTATAAATGTTAAAAATGAAAAAAAAATTAAATTCTTTCATGTAATGTTATTCAAGTGGTATTAAAAATAATTGATTTTTTAAAAAATATTTTATAATTAGGATAAAAGTTGGATTTTTATTATTATTATTTTATTATTATTATTATTATATTTAATTAATATTATTTCTTTTTTATTATTATTTATTTATTTATTATTTTATTAAACTTTTTGAAAATAATTGAATTTTTGGCAAGAATTTTATTAAAATTTTTTAAAATAATTGAATTTTGCAAAAAATTTTGTTAACAATTTTTAAAATAATTGAATTTTGCAAAAAATTTTGTTAACAATTTTTAAAATAATTGAATTTTGCAAAAAATTTTGTTAATAATTTTTAAAATAATTGAAATTTCGACGAGAATATTAAAAAAAACTTTTGAACATAATTAAGTTTTTGCAATCATTTATAATTTTTCGAAAATTCAATTTTTTTAGTGTTTTAAGTAAAATTCATCTAGAAATCCATGATTTTTTTAAATAATAACTGAAATGAATTTAAAAAAATACAACAAATTTTATAAGAATTTGAATTATTATAGTTTTTCTTAAACCTAAATTATCTTTAAAATCTGTAAAGTTCAATTGTTGTTAAAAATAGAAAAGGTTGATAGAAATAAAATCTTTTCAATAATGAGGAATCTAATATTCAGAATTTTTTTTATGAATTTTCAAAATTGAATATTGTTTCAGTACTTTTGACAAAATTTTCTGACCTTTTCTGACTTTTTCCCGACTTTCCTGAATATATTTAGAAAAATAGTGATTTTGAGTAAAATTCTTCTGAATAAACAATTTAAAAAAGAATTTAATTTGTTTTGAAGGCAATTCATTAAAATTTTGCAAAATAATAGAATTTTTTTTTAAATATTTTTTACTATCTAAAAGAGAATTTAATTTGTTTTGAAGGCGATTCATTAAAATTTTGGAAAATAATTGAATTCTTTTTGAAATATTTTTTAACGAATTAAAAATGTAAGAAAACAAAATTGAAGTCTTTCGTAAAATTTGTGGTTTCCAATATAATACAAATTTTTTTCTAATGATTTTACTATTTGAAAAAAAAATTAGTTTGATTAAAAATGGAATAGAATTTTGGAATAAAATATGCTATTTACGAATATTTATATTTTTTTAAATGAATTCTTATGAATGAATGTTATTATTTATAAAAATAATTTTACGTTTAATAGAAAATTTTTTTTCAATGTAAATACTAGCGAAGAATTTTGTTAAATATTTTTAAAAAATTAGTAAGCAAGAAGTAATTAATTTGTAAATTAGTTTTATAGTTAAATTTTTTTGATTTTATATATGAAATTATTCAAAAATTCATAATAAAAAAAAATTAAGTTATTAAATAAAATATGAAATTATTCAAAAATTCAGAAAAAATATGAAGTTATTAAATTAAATATGAACACGGTAAATCGTTAGGTATTAAAATAACACCAAAAAAGATTAAAATAATCCAATTTAGTGTTATTTTAATCCATTTTGGTGTTATTTTAATACCTAACGATTAACCGTGAAATCATTCAAAAATTCATAAGAAATAAAATATATAATTATTAAATTAAATATGAAATCATTCAAAAATTCATAAGAAATAAAATATGAAATTATTCAAAAATTCAGAAAAAACATGAAGTTATTAAATTAAATATGAAATCATTCAAAAATTCATAAGAAATAAAATTATGAACTTATTCAAAAATTCATAAGAAATAAAATATGAAATTAATTAATTAAATATGAAATCATTCAAAAATTCATAAGAAATAAAATATGAAATTATTAAATTAAATATGAAATCATTCAAAAATTCATAAGAAATAAAATATGAAATTATTCAAAAATTCAGAAAAAATATGAAATTATTAAATTAAATATGAAAATTATTCAAAAATTCATAAGAAATAAAATATGAAATTATTAAATTAAATATGAAATCATTCAAAAATTCATAAGAAATAAAATATGAAATTATTAAATTAAATATGAAATTATTCAAAAATGTAGAAAAAAATATGAAATCATTTAAAAATTCATAAGAAATAAAGTTATGAAATTATTCAAAAATTCAGAAAAAATATGAAATTATTAAATTAAATATGAAAATTATTCAAAAATTCATAAGAAATAAAATATGAAATTATTAAAAAGTTCAGAAAAAAAAATTTCCACATGCAGTAAAAATGAACTCGCGCGAGTGAAGTCAGGGTCATTTGAGAGAGAGAGAGACAGAGAGAGGGAGAGAAGTGTGCGTGCTATGGATGTTTCTTCCTTTTTGGATTTTTCTTCTACTTTTACTCGACAAAAATAATTTGTCGAAAGAAAATGTATGATTTACGGGAGCACGCACACAGTTTAAAAGTGTATATTATAGTAATAGAGAAAGAGAGGGAAGTGAAAATTTTACGAGTTGATGACTTTATGGGGGTTTATGGTGGCTGGCGTGTGGCCGTCGTTCGACCATAAGAAATGGTTCAAAGTCGAAAAATGGGACCCCAGGTTCGGTGAGAAAATATATATATATAGATATGTATTAAATGGACAATTTTCTAAATTTTCGCCAAAAAGGGCTCGAGAGGGCCTCGCGCTTCTCTAATTTTCCAAAATGTATCCTTGATTTTTTGATTTACGACACGGGCAAAAAAAAGGAGGAAGAGAAAGAGAAAGACTTCTTCTTATATATTTGGCCAAAAATTGCGTTCAAGTCTCTCGTTTGAAACGTGGAAAATGGTTTTACTGTTCGCTTATTATTATTTGACGGACGAACATCTTGAGGCCAGATATTGTGTATATTGAGGGGAAAAAAGTTTTTTTTTCTCCCTCCCCTCCTCCTTCAAAAAAAAAAAAAAAAACCCAAAAAGGGAGAGAGAAATTAAAATTTTCCTGATTTTGGAAATTTTTTTTCTAAATAATGACTAAAAGAGTGAAAAATAAGGAGAAAAAAGAAACAAAATCGGAAAATACTGAACGAAATTTAACCTAAAATTAATTATTACCTATAATTTTGATTAATTTTTTTTTGAACTCGTATTATTATTTTTATTATTATTATTTTTATTATAATTATTTTTACGATTATTATTTTTATGATTATTATTATTTTTATTATAATTATTTTAACGATTATTATTTTTATGATTATTATTATTTTATTATTATTTTTATTATTATTATAATTATTTTTACGATTATTATTTTTATGATTATTATTATTTTATTATTATTTTTATTATTTTTTTTATTATTATTATTTATTGTGTTATTGTAAATGTAATTTTTATCATCATTACTATTATTACAGCTATTTTCATTATTATTATTTATTTTGTTATTGCAATTATAATTTTTATCATCATTACTGTTTTTATTATTATTATTTATTTTGTTATTGTAATTGTAATTTTTATCATCTTTACTATTATTACAACTATTTTCATTATTATTATTTATTTTGGTATTGTAATTATAATTTTTATCATCATTACTATTATTACAACTATTTTCATTATTATTATTATTATTTATTTTGTTATTGTAATTATAATTTTTATCATCATTACAACTATTACAACTATTTTCATTTAGTGAATATTGAATAGAAAATAAATTAAAATAATATAAGAAAAAAATTAGTTTAAAAAAAAGGAAATGAAAATAAAAAAACGATAAAAATAAAAAAAAATGAATGAATGAAGGAATAACGGAAACTGAATAAGAAAATTAATTTTTTGGCGAAATTAAAATTAAATCTTGATGTGTCTAGTTTTTGTGTGTAAATATGTGTTTGTGCGGAAATTTTTAAATGGTCGTTTTATTTTTTCTCAAGTCCCTGAAAAATGTGCGAGTATTTTTATTTTTTTTTTTTTTTGAGAAAAATTTTCGAAGGGCAAAGATTTTATGATTTTGTTGTGTTTTGGGTACCTATATATATATATATACATATACTTGCAAAAGCAATTTTATTGCTAAGTCCCGTGAAAACGAATATTGTCTATTGTGCGTCACGGAATTTTCAAGACTTTTGTTCAATTTTTCGTCGAGGTCCGTGTGTACACGGGGGAACGTCCACGTTGATGAAAAGATTTTTTTTACTCTCTTTTTTTTCTCTTTCTCTCTCTCTCTCCCTCTTGTTCTTCTTCTTCTTCATCTTCTACTTCATATAACGAGTCAAGGACATTTTTCAACCCCTTTTTGGCCAACTCTCTGTCATTTTTAAACTGTCAATCTTTTGAGAAATTTATTTTTATAGTTATTATATAATATTTCCCTCCTTTTTCTTCCTTTTAAAGCTTGTAAATTTATTTTTACAATCTTTTAAAGGGAAAAATATTTTTTTAACTTTTTTTTATTTACGTAACATTTTTTTGTTATTAACTATATTTTATTTTACCTTTTACATTTTTTTTTATTTCGTTCAAGTTTACTGCTGTAATTTGTTTTTTATTTTATTTTGTGAATGTTTATTGTTAATTTGTTATTTTTTTAATGTAAATTTTTCTTTTGTTAATTGTTTAATTTTTAGTAATTAATTAATTTTTTATTTTATTTGGTTAATTTATTACTTTAGTTAATTTATTAGTTTATATTTTATTTGTTGTAATTTGTTGTATTTGTTGTATTTGTTGTATTTGTTGAATTTGTTGTAATTTATCATTACATTTTTAGTTTGTTAATTCTTTTATTTTTTAATTTG
This sequence comes from Leptopilina drosophilae, assembly GCA_032873175.1. Classification (NCBI taxonomy): domain Eukaryota; kingdom Metazoa; phylum Arthropoda; class Insecta; order Hymenoptera; family Figitidae; genus Leptopilina; species Leptopilina drosophilae. Next base: position 39,096,067 of record CM065486.1, on the reverse strand, counting down.
TTATTTTTTAATGTTAATTTAATAGTATATCATTTTTATTAATAATTTCTGAATTAAAAAATATTTTTATCGTTAATTGCTTAGTTTCAAATATGAAATTTGCCAGTTTTTAAACTGTTAAATTTTTGATTTGTTAATTCGTAAAATTTGATGATTAATTTGTTAAATTTAGTCATTAATTAATTTTTTATTTAGTTAATTTGTTATTTTAGTTACTTTATTAGTTTAATATTTTTGTTAGTAATTAATTAATATTTAATTTATCATTAAATTTTTAGTTTGTTATTTCTTTTTTTTTAATTTGTTATTTTTTATTGTTAATGTAATAGTTTATCATTGTTATCATTAATTTATTAATTTAAAAATATATTTATCGTTAATTGTTTAGTTTGAAATTTTAAATTTGACAGTTTTTAAACTGTTCAATTTTTGTTTTGTTAATTGGTAGATTTTTGGTGGTTAATTTGTTAATTTTCAGTCACTAATTAATTTGTTATTTTATTATTTAGTTAATTTATTATTTTAGTTACTTTATTAGTTTAATATTTTTGTTAGTAATTAATTAATATTTAATTTATCATTAAATTTTTAGCTTGTTAACTCTTTTATTTTTTAATTTGTTATTTTTTACTGTTAATTTAATAGTTAATCAATTTCATTAATAATTTATTAATTTAACAATATATTTATCGTTAATTTTCTAGTTTGCAATTTTTAATTTGTTAGTTTTTAACTGTCAAATTTTTGTTTTGTTAATTGGTAAATTTTTTGTTGTTAATTTTTGATTTTGAAATATGTAAGTTTTTTTGTTAATTTACTATTTTTCATTATTTATTTACTTTTTCGTTAAACTGGATTTTAAATTTGTTCATTTGTAAATTTGTAATTGTTATTTTCTGAATTTTTTATTGTTAATTTACAAATTTTTCGTTGTCAAGTTGTTACAAATTGTTAATTTATTTGTTTAATATTTTTGTTATTAAGTTGTAAATGTTTAATTTGTCGCTAATCGGTTAGTTTTTTAATTTTTTAATATCAATTTGTTATTTTGTTATTTTTTGTTGTTTTTTTTGTTATTTTTTAGTTTGTTATTTTAAATTTGTTTGTTTTTTACTGGAAAATTTTTGTTTTCTTGATTGCCTAATTTTTTGATTGTCGATTTGTTTTTTTAACTGTATTTAAAATTTGTTTATTTGTAAATTTTTTATTGTTAATTTGCTATTAACTATTTATTTGTTAGCTTAACATTTTTATTCGTAATTTTTTTACGAGTTTCTTCATTTTATTATTTTCTTCATTTATTTTTAATTTGTTATTTCTTTACTGTTCAATTTTGTTTTGTTAATTGTTTGATGTTAATTGTTAATTTGTTGTGGCAAACTTTGTAACTCTTTGTTAATTAATTAACAATTGAAAGTCATTGTTAGATTCTTTTTTCTTTAAATTATATTTTTAAATTTTCTTCACATATTAATTTTTTGTTGTGAATTTGTTATTTTTAATTGTTAGTTTTTTTTTTTTTATTTTCGAAACAATTTTTTTTCTTTATTTTATCTGTTAGTTTTTATTATTATTATTATTATTATTATTATTATTATTATTATTATTATTGTTATTGTTATTATTATTATTATCATTTTTAAATGTTTATACGTTATTACTCTTTATACATTTTATGTTATTTTTTGAAAAATTTTTATATGCGTTTTGTATTATGTTTTATTATTTTTATTTTCATTTCCCCTTTTTGATTTAGTTTCTTTGTTATTTTCCAGTTATTTTCTGCTTTTTTTTACCTGTAATGTATTATTTCGTTTTAATTTCTTCAAATTTTTATTTTTCCCTTCTTTATTATTTTTTTAATATTTCCAATTCTTTGTATCCGTTATTCATCGATTTTTATTTGTTATTTTTTTTTCTTATTATTTGGCTTTTTTAAAATGAATTTTGTAGAATTTCTTTTGTTATTTTTCTATTTTTCCTTTGTTCCGTTCATTTTTTTAATATATTACGAATTTTTTATTTGTTAAATATTTCTCTATTTTTTAATTTGTTACTCTATTAGTTTAGATTTTTAATTTTTTCTATTTTTCTTTTGTTCAGGTTATTTTTTCAAACTTTTTTTTGTTCTTAAATTTTTCTGTGTTTGTTAATTTATTATTATTTGTTTTTAGTTTCTATTTTTAGATGTTTTTTAATTCTTTTTTGTTTTTTTTCATTTTAAAAATTTTTTTTTCATTTTATTCTTGTTTTATTTTGTTATTTCATTTTGTTATTTTGTTTTGTTATTTTATTTTCTTTTCTCATTTTTGTCTCTTATCCTGTTATTTTTTCATTCTTTTTTAATAATTATTTTTGTGTTTCTATCTCTCATACATTTTTTAAAACAATAATATTAAATAGAAAAATTTAAAAAAAAACAATTAAAATTAAAAATTAAAATTAAAACAAAATTAACAACAAACAAAAAGGTGTCTTTTCTCAAAACTCATTATTAAAAAAAACTGTAAAATAGTATTTTTCAAATATGTTAATTATAATTTATTAATAAAAAATTAATTAATTAATTAATTAATTTAATACATATTATTATTAACTAATAATAATTAAGTCATTGACTAATAATATTAAAAATAAATAATAGTAGTAAAAATAATAATATTTATTATAAAAATTGTTCGGCACTTTTTTTAAAATTATTTTTCTTTCAAAAAACCAAAAAAAAAACTTTGACGAATAGGTTATTGACATTTAATATAAAATATAAATAATGAATGTTTTGATAATAAGACACTATTGTATTTTTCTTTTTTTAAAGGAAATAGACGAAAAAAAATTCGAATTCCGTAACGTCAACCATATGTTTTAATAATTTCCTTAATTTTTTTTCTGCTTAGTTCGATAGATGAATTTCACGCTGCAACTGACACTACTGCCCGCATGTTTATTCTCAAGAGAGGTATGAGTATATATATATATATTAATACATAATTATAGATATAATATTGGACAGCGTGGTGTATTTTGGTCCATTGTTGTCGTCTCGGGTGTTAGCGAAATTAGTTACGAGGGTAAATTAATCGAAGTCCAATTAGAATTAATAACTTTTTAATTTATCACTCTCTTGGATTTTCAATTTCCATCAACTTTTCAACAGCTCATCTCCAATATATAATTACATTATTTGAACATAATTTATATTATTTTTTACTCTCGATATATGGCAAATATATAAAGTTTCTATGGTTTTTCGAGCCAGTTGGGGAATATTAACTTCATTGTAGAATCACCATTAATGACTTAAATTTTGATATTATTTGGTCCTTTTGCCATAAAATTTGTTATCAATAGCTTTCTTTACTTTTATACTAAAATATAAGGATTACAATTGAGAAAATTAATTCTATTGCAGATGTGCCTTAATTGAATTCAATTTTATAAGTTATTTTACAATTATTATTATTTGATTATTTTACGATTTTCTCTACGAGATATATACAAATCCTCTCTTTTCCTCTCTAAGTCCACATTTTATGTATGGTCGTCAGTTTATCGAGCCACTTGAAAATATTAATAATTGTAAAATCACCATTAGTGACATAAATTTCTATATTGTCTCTTGTTATTAATTTTTTGTTTTCTTCACAATTTTCATACAATTTTTCACTTTCAAAATTCAAGCTAAAAAATTCTTTTTGAGTAAACTAATTTTATTGCAGAACTGCCCTAATTGAGTTGAAATTTACAGGCTATGTTAATAATTTGATGATGTGTACATTTATTCTCTTATTTGCAAATCCTCCTCCTTGACTTGTATTTTACGGTTCTATTTGCCACTTGAGATTATTGTGGAAAGACCATTATTATTTTTTCATTACTTTTAGGCTATTTCTGTGATTTATGAAGTATGTACCAAGTGGTCTTTTTACATCCCCTTTGGTCTGTATTCTTAACTTATATTTTCCACTTGAGATTAATATTCCTATTGTGGAATCACCATAAAAGGTCTAAATCTTCATTTTACGGACTTAATCAAAAGGACAATTTTGTTTAAGTCGGTAATTTGACAAATTACCGTACCGACTTTGTTTATTTATTTTCTTTCTGGCCTGTACTTTAAGATTATATTAGCCATGGGTGAATTTTAATTTCATTGTAGAATCACCGTTAGTAATCTAAATTTCTATATTACGTGCTCCTGTAGTAATATTAATTTTATGTTTTGCTCTCTCAGATTTATTATTAATATTCCCTTTTTACTTTTATATCGAAGCTAAGGGTCCTTTTTGGGAATATTGATCCAATTGCAGAAGTGCCATAAATGACTTGAATTTTACGGATTACGTTAATAATTTGCCCTGTGATGTAAACACATTTTATTGATATTTATTCGTTTATATCTCTTGATCTGTATTTTAAGGTTTATTATCAGTTTGCAGATATTGTAGAGGTACCATAAATATTCACAATTTTTTAGATCATTTTGATAACAAACTTTACTGCAAAATAAAACATTATTTTCCTATATTCTCTCCTTTTGGTCTCTTTTAAAAATTTATTTTATTCACTTAATATTAATTTCATTGTAGAATCACCGTAATTGGTGTTAAAAAATATAATTAATATTATGAAAATTTTATTTTAAATATTTGACGTTCTGTAGAAATTTTTCATATTCATGATGAAAGTTGAATTGTTACGAAGCTGTCACAACGAAGTTTTTAGAAAATAATTAAAATCTTAAAAAGCATTTTATTATTTACGGAAATAGTTGAACGCTTGTGAACTATTTTAATGAAATTTTTTTAAATAATGCAATTTCCCCTAAAAAAAATTACTATTAAAATTAATTGATTTTTTGTTTGAAATTTTATTATTTATCGAAATAATTGTATTTTTTTTGAAGAAATATTTTTGCGTAAATAATTGAATTTAATTTAATTAAAACTGTATTTAAACTAATCGATTTTTTTTAACAATTTTATTAAAATATTTAAAAACAAATAATTGCTTTCAAAAAATAAACAAAAAATTTCTTTAAATAATTGATTTCTTTCGAGGAATTGAATTTCAGAGAATAATTAGATTTTTGTGCTAATTTTGTAAAATTGTATATTAAAAATAATCGAAATTCGACTATGAATTTTATTATTTATAAAAATAAATTAAAAGAATTTTATTAAAACCTAAAAGAATCATTTCAAAAAAGTTTAATTAAAATTGTATTTAAAATAATTCATTTTTTACGACCAATATTGTATTAAAATAATTGAAAATAATTAAATTCCTCTGAGAAATTCTAGCATTTAATAAAAAAATTGAATTCCTGAGAAGAATATTATTATTATTTATAAAAATAAAAGAATTAGTGCGAAAAAAATTTTGTTATTTTTAAAGATAATTAAATTTCTGTGAAATAAAACATTATTTTCTTATATAATCTCCTTTTGGTCTCTATCAATATTTTATTTTAGCCACTTTATATTAATTTCATTGTAGAATCACCATTAATGACCACAAAGTTACTATTTTTGTAGTAAATACGAATCCAATTTAATTCTCTCAGTTTGTAATATATATGAACCACGATTTCCATTGGACGATGCATTATGACAAAAATTACGGCTGTTCTACAATTAAATTTAATTGTAGAATTGCTCTAATTGATTTTACTTTTACAGATTATGTTAATAATTTGAGAGGTAAATTTATTTTATTTATAAGTGCTCATTGACTTGTACTTTAAGGTTAAATTATTCTCTTGAGAATATTTATCCCATTGTAGAAAGACTATAATTTTTTCTTGCAATTTTTAGGTTGTTTTATGTAATTTGTCCTATGAAGTTCAACTTGGTTTTGCTTATATTCCCTTTGACCTATATTTTTAACTTATATTTTCCACTTAAGATTATTAATCTCATTGCAGAATCACCATTAACGACCTTAATTTTTTTTTTATTAAGTAGACAATTTGCTTAATTTATATATTTATCTATATCTTTTAACTTGACGAGAGATATAAATTTAAATTAATTATTTTAGTCGCTTGCGAGAATATATTGATTCCATTGTAGAAGGACCATTATTTTTTAATTTATAAATTATTTCTGCGATTTGTCTTATGAAGTATATGACTATACGCGGTCTGTTTACATCCACCTTTGGTCTGTACTTTTAATTTCCTGGTTTTATTAGTAATTTGCAAATATTAATCCCATTGTAGAGGTACCATTAATATTTACAACTTTTCAAATTATTTTGATAATTTACTCTACTATTGTGAAATGTAACATTATTTTTCCATATTCTCTCTTCTTTTGGCTTCTTAAAAAATTTTAGCCGCATACTGAATATGAATTCTATTGTAGAGTCACCATTAATGACCATAAAATTATTATTTTAGGAAATTTGAATCAAATTTCATTCTCTCTGCTTGTAATATATATGAATCAGACTCTCCATTCATTTTAGGTAAGGCCTCTCTTTTCTTTTTTTTTTTTTTTTTGACGAAAAATAAAATCGACTTAAAGAATGTGAAAATTGACCATTATTTGTGTGTCGTTAGGAAGGACGAAAAAAGTGGTGGGGCAAAAAAAAATGTCCATCAAGCATATAAGTTAAAGATTTTTCAGTAGCCTTCCCTTAAAAGACAAACGAGACAAACACGACCCAGTGGCACTAAAATTTAAAGAAGGAAAAAGTGTGTCACTAGGACCACTGGAAAACAGGGAGCGCCTTTTCCTATTGTTATAATTTAAAGGGGGAAAAAAGAGCAGGAGGGGGGTGGAGGAGGGATGACTACTTTTCACAAAATTTTTCACAAAAGAAAAGGTAACATATATAGTGTGAGTCACTAAAATTTTGTGAACCTGTGAAACATAATAAAGATGAATGGAAATTTTTCATCTTTGGCACGCACGGGTTATAAAGGCATAAAATTGGGACGACTGACCCATTTTACAATCAAGTTAAGAAGAATGGGTGGGGGGGGGGGGAATGAAAAAATAGCACCCCCATAGTGAGTGCCAAAAATGTCAATTATTTAAATTCAACAATTCTTACTAAATACATTTTTTTATACATATTTTTTTTCTCTAACTTTTCATTTATCTTTCAAAATTTTTCTTTGAAAAAAAAAAATGAATTTAGGTCAATTTAGATCAATATTCAAGAATGATATTTCGAATATTTTTTAATTTTCTTTTAAAACTTATACTTTTGACAAAAAAGATTTTCTTTTGACATTTAGCAGGTGTAAAATCAATTATTTTCATAAATAATAGAACTCATTGAAAATTATTTTCAGCAATTGTATAATAACACTCTTTTCAAAATTCAATTATCTTCAAAAATAACAAAAATTTTCCACAGAAATTTAATTATCTTTAAAAATAACAAAAAATTTTCACAGAAATTTAATTATCTTTAAAAATAAGAAAAATTTTTTTCGCACTAATTCATTTATTTTTATAAATAATAATATTCTTCTCAGGAATTCAATTTTTTTTATTAAATGCTAGAATTTTTCAGAGGAATTCAATTATTTTCAATTATTTTAATACAATTGGTCGTAACAAATAAATAATTTTAAATACAATTTAAATTAAATTTTTTAAAATAATATTCAATTATTCTTTTAGGTTTTAATAAAATTCTTTTCAGGAATTCAATTATTTACATAAATAATACTTCGAAAATTCAATTCGAATAACAAATTAAAAAATTCAATTATTCAATATTATTATTAAAATTCAATTATTAATAATAAATAACAAAATTATTCCCTAAAATTTAATTATTTTCATAAAAAAATATTCATCACAAGAATTTAATTATTTTAAAAAATAACGAAACATTTCTCAGGAATTCAATTCTTTCTTGAAAATTTTAATAAAATTCTTTCAATTTATTCAATTTATTTTTATAAATAATAAAATTCATAGTAGAATTTCGACTATTTTTAATATAAAATTTTACAAAAATAGCTCAAAAAATCTAATTATTCTTTAAAATTCAATTCCTCGAAAGAAATCAATTATTTAAAGAAATTTTTTCATTCATTTTTTAAAAGCAATTATTTGTTTTTAAATATTTTAATAAAATTGTTTAAAAAAATCGATTAGTTTAAATACAGTTTTAATTAAATTAAATTCAATTATTTACGCAAAAATATTTCTTCAAAAAAGTACAATTATTTCGATAAATAATAAAATTTCAAACAAAAAATCAATTAATTTTATTAGTAATTTTTTTGGGGGAAATTGCATTATTTAAAAAAATTTCAATAAAATAGTTCACAAGCATTCAACTATTTCTATAAATAATAAAATGCTTTTTAAGATTTTAATTTTTTTCTAAAAACTTTGTTGTAAAAGCTTCGTAACAATTCAACTTTCATCATGAATATTAAAAATTTCTACAGAACGTCAATTATTTGAAATAAAATTTTCATAATATTAATTATATTTTTTAACGACAATTATGGTGATTCTACAATGAAATTAATATTAAGTGAATAAAATAAATTTTAAAAGAAACCAAAAGGAGAGAATATAGGAAAATAATGTTTTATTTCGCAGTAAAGTATGTTATGAAAATGATCTAAAAAATTGTGAATATTTATGGTACCTCTACAATATCTGCAAACTGATAATAAACCTTAAAATACAGATCAAGAGATATAAGCAAATAAATATCAATAAAATGTGTTTACATCACAGGGCAAATTATTAACGTAATCCGTAAAATTCAAGTCATTTATGGCACTTCTGCAATTGGATCAATTTTCCCAAAAAGGACCCTTAGCTTCAATATAAAAGTAAAAAGGGAATATTAATAATAAAACAGCGGGAGCAAAACATAAAATTAATAACAACAGGAGCACGTAATATAGAAATTTAGATTACTAACGGTGATTCTACAATGAAATTAAAATTCACCCATGGCTAATATAATCTTAAAGTACAGGCCAGAAAGAAAATAAATAAACAAAGTCAGATTATACGGTAATTTGTCAAATTACCGACTTAAACAAAATTGTCCTTTTGATTAAGTCCGTAAAATGAAGATTTAGACCTTTTATGGTGATTCTACAATAGGAATATTAATCTCAAGTGGAAAATATAAGTTAATAATACAGGCTAAAGGGAATGTAAAAAGACCACTTGGTACATACTTCATAAATCACAGAAATAGCCTAAAAGTAATGAAAAAATAATAATGGTCTTTCCACAATAATCTCAAGTGGCAAATAGAACCGAAAAATACAAGTCAAGGAGGAGGATTTGTAAATAAGAGAATAAATGTACACATCATCAAATTATTAACATAGCCTGTAAATTTTAAGTCAATTATGGCAGTTCTGCAATAAAATTAGTTTACTCAAAAAGAATTTTTTAGCTTGAATTTTGAAAGTGTAAAATTGTATGAAAATTGTGAAGAAAACAAAAAACTAATAACAAGAGACAATATAGAAATTTATGTCACTAATGGTGATTTTACAATTATTAATATCTTCAAGTGGCTCGATAAACTGACGATCATACATAGAATATTTTTCTTAGAGAGGAAAAGAGAGGATTTGTATATCTCGTAGAGAAAATCGTAAAATAATCAAATAATAATAATTGTAAAATAATTTGTAAAATTTGAATTCAATTAAGGAACTTCTGCAATGGAATTAATGTTCTCAAAAGTTTAATTAATTAATATTCTCAGCTTTAACATAAAAGTAAAGAGCGAATATTAATAATAAAACTGAGAGATCAAAACATAAAATTAATATAACTACGCAGGAGCACGTAATATAGAAATTTAGATTACTAATGGTGATTCTACAATGAAATTAAAATTCACCAATGGCGAATATAATGTTAAATTTCAGGCCAGAAACAAGGAAATAAATAAACAACGTCAGATTATATTTCTATTTTATATGTAGGAAAATTAAACTTCAATTTTAGGTTATGTTCTTAAATCTTAGGTATAAATTAAATCTTAATTTTAGGTTATGTTACTTAAATCTTAGGTAAGTAAAACATAAATTTTATGTAATGTTATTTTAGGTAAATTAAACATAAATTTTAGATTATGTTACTTAGTTCTTCGATAAATTAGATTTAATTTTTAGGTTATGCTACTTAAATCTTAGGTAAGTTTAAAATAAATTTTAGGTTATGTTACTTAAATGTTAGGTAAATTAAACATAAATTTTAGGTTATGTTACTTAATTGTTAGGTAACTTAAACATAAATTTTAGGCTATGTTCTTAAATTCTAGGTTACGTTCTTAAATCTTAGGCAAATTAAATCTAAATTTTAGGTTATGTTACTTAAATCTTAGGAAAATGATTCTTAAATTTTACGTTATGTTACTTAAATCTTAGGTAAGTTAAACATAAATTTTAGGTTATATTACTTAAATCTTAGGTAAGTTAAACATAAATTTTAGGTTATGTTACTTAAATCTTAGGTAAGTTAAACATAAATTTTAGGTTATATTACTTAAATCTTAGGTTAGTTAAACATAAATTTTAGGTTATGTTACTTAAATGTTAGGTAACTTAAATATAAATTTTAGGCTATGTTCTCAAATTCTAGGTTACGTTCTTAAATCTTAGGCAAATTAAATCTAAATTTTAGGTTATGTTACTTAAATCTTAGGAAAATGATTCTTAAATTTTACGTTATGTTACTTAAATCTTAGGTAAGTTGAACATAAATTTTAGGTTATATTATTTAAATCTTAGGTAAGTTAAACATAAATTTTAGGTTATGTTACTTAAGTGTTAGGTAAGTTAAACATAAATTTTAGGTTATGTTACTTAATTGTTAGGTAACTTAAACATAAATTTTAGGCTATGTTCTCAAATTCTAGGTTACGTTCCTAAATCTTAGGCAAATTAAATCTAAATTTTAGGTTATGTTACTTAAATCTTAGGAAAATGATTCTTAAATTTTACGTTATGTTACTTAAATCTTAGAAAATTGAATCTTAAATTTTACGTTATGTTTTTAAATCTTAGGTAAATTAAACCTAAATTTTAGGTTATGTTACTTAAATCTTAGATAAATTACATTTAATTTTAAATAAAGTAAAGTAGGGTAAAAAATGAAAATAATCTAAAAAAAAATCATTTTTGAACAGTTATGGTACTTCTACAATGGGATTAATGTTCGTAAATACTAAAGAATCAGTGGGTGGAAAAAAAATGTTAGTATAGCAAGTGTTTTGGGCTGAAGTTATGGGGAGAGGGGTTAGGAGGATGTTGTAACCCTACAAGAAAGTCAAAAATGACAACTGAAGACAATTTACCTTTTTCTCTACACTTGTAAATTTTTCAAGAGGGGGAGAAGATAGGTCGTGAGATTCCAGAAATATGCTACCGTTGTAATGAAGAAGAAGAAGAAGAAGAAGCAGCAGCAGGAGCAATTTTCCTTTTTTTCTCTCTCTCTCTCTCTCTTTCTTTCTCACTCGTCACTTGTTTAGAGGCCCAGATTTACTGCCCATTTTTATTGAATGCGAAACACGAGAGGTGGTGAAAATTTTTCCTCGAGACCACTACTGTGCGGCCACGCGACTCTTTGGCACATATAATGTGCATTCTTCCCCTTCTTTTACACCCCATTGACGTGAGAAGGCCCAGTGGCCTACTAAACCTAAGAGGGGGGCCTCGACCTTAATTTTCCAATTTTTCAGAAAATGAATGTGTGTGAGAGAGAAAAAAAAGACACCCTGGTAAGTTTTGAAAAATAAAAGTTTTGACGAAAACAGATTTTTCTATGTATATATATATATATATATAGAGAGAGAGATATGTCTAACTGTCAGTAGGTGTGTGTCCCTTCTGTCAATATCCTGTTGCGACAATGTTAAATTGAGATGTTTTCCTAAATGTTTTGAAAATGTCTCAATTTTTTTTTTCGCCCGCTTAATGCTTGACAGGAAAAGTGTGCCTTTGACATTTTGCACACGACAGGAGAGAGAGGAGAAAAAAAATTTTTACCCCCTACTAACTCTTTTTTATTTGAAGGATATTATGATTTAACTATAACGGAAGCTAATTAAGT